>RAOV01000019.1:0-600000 GCA_009806015.1 Neurospora sp. CHS-2018b
TTTAGCTTGCAAATCTTCTTTTTCAGCGATTTTATCCCAATCTTTTGAAATAGTAAAATAGGCTTCGGCCCTTAAAGACCAAATAGTATAATTTTCAGTACCCTTAAGCTTGGGAAGCTTAAAACTATCCATATTGTAATATTTATAATATATATAATATATATATATAAATATTTATATATGTAATAGATTTATAAAGGATTATTATATTAATAATCTTTATAAGGTTTTTGAAAAAATACCCTATTTAAGCTGATAATAATTCTTAAGATTTATAAGAATTATTTAACGAAATTCTGGAGCCTTTTATTTATTTCTTTATAAATAAAAGTATGTAAAAATAATTATTTTTCTTTAATAAGAAAAATAACTATAAAAATCTTATAGATTTTTAATCCTTATTTTGATTWTAAGGATATATAAGACCTTTGTCTTATACCTYTTATTTATAATAATATAAATAAAAGTATGTAAAAATAATTATTTTCTTAATAAGAAAAATAATTATAAAAATCTTAWAGATTTTTTAATCCTTATTTTAATATAAGGATATATAAGACCTTTTGTCTTATACCTTTTATTTATAATAATATAAATAAAAGTATGTAAAAAATAATTATTTTCTTAATAAGAAAAATAATTATAAAAAATCTTAAAGATTTTTTAATCCTTATTTTAATATAAGGATATATAAGACCTATGTCTTATACCTCTTATTATAAAGAGGACCCTGATTTTTTCACAGTAGAAAAAATCCTTAAATATTTCTTATAGAAATAAATAAGTATAAGAAAAATCAAGTGGTTTTTCAAAGGGGTTTTTATTTTATTATCTATTTAGACAATAAAATTATAGAAGGTCTTTCCTTCGTTTCTAGCAAAATCCTGGGTATTCTGGCTGATATACCACAGGTTTTCGTGACGAGTNCTTATACCTCTTATTATAAAGAGGACCCTGATTTTTTCACAGTAGAAAAAATCCTTAAATATTTCTTATAGAAATAAATAAGTATAAGAAAAATCAAGTGGTTTTTCAAAGGGGTTTTTATTTTATTATCTATTTAGACAATAAAATTGTAGAAGGTCTTTCCTTCGTTTCTAGCAAAATCCTGGGTATTCTGGCTAATATACCACAGGTTTTCGTGACGAGTCAAGGAACAAAGAAGTTCCCAAACCAAAGTCCTGTTGACTCTGCTAGAATAGTCCTGGTAGTGAGGAATAGAAACTCGTTGAACGAAATTTCTAAAGCTAATTTCCAGGTCTTCTCTCCAGTTCCACCTATAGTTTCCTAAAGCTCTGTAGCAGTGAACGATCGAGGCTTCGAGGTCGAAATTGTGAGGGAGTTAGTTTAACTAAGGTAGGTTAGGGGGGATAGAAGGATCGAGTTCTCGTTCGAGGTTATAGATTCCTATATAAGAAAATCTATAAAAGGCGAATTGGTTGAAATAGGTTTCGATAGGAAAGGCCTGTTCCGCTTCGAGAAGGCARTGAATCGTTCGAAAAGGGTTGAATTTCTCGGGATCGACGTCGTTTTCGAATTCTTTATTTTCGTCGAATAATTCGAAATAGCCTTCGGGAGCTATATTGTGCTTATAGGTAGGCTCAGGGTCGGGTAGGCAATAGGTAGCTAAGCCGGGCTTATAACCTGAAGGAAGGTATCGATCGACGAATTCTTGGATAAGAGGAAAGAACTTTTCGGGGTAAATAAAAAGGTAAAAATCACCCTCTCTTTGAAGGTTGAGAAAAAGGGTAGCCTCGTAGGCGTTGGAGGGCATTGAAGTGTGTGTGTGTGTANTGGATAAGAGGAAAGAACTTTTCGGGGTAAATAAAAAGGTAAAAATCACCCTCTCTTTGAAGGTTGAGAAAAAGGGTAGCCTCGTAGGCGTTGGAGGGCATTGAAGTGTGTGTGTGTGTAGAGCGTCCAAAGACGAAYAGAATGGTATATAGAATGTRTAGAAAGGTAATCGATTGGTGGAGATATCGATGAGTGAATCTAATGAGTTACATTTTCAACCTTRAAGATTCCCCCTTTCTTATAGACCTTTTCTAGGTCCACAAAAGCCCAGTGACAAAACCAAAGGTATCTTCAGACTCGTCATTTCCAGCTYATTCAAACGGTACTTTGTTTGATTCYATACGTCAACCGTGGAGTCCGGAATTTGAATCCGAACCTCGAAGTCTTTCTCGACTTTCTTTTTCTTTTCTCAACACCATAACTTCGTCAATATACGTCATATGACGAAACCGTTTTCACGGTCGGAAACGTTGTTACGTATRTCTTCGTTTGGCTTGACGTTGAGGCCGGAATTCGACGACGAAGGTCGAGGGTCTAGATTTCTTTCGGATTTTCTTCCGGATTTCGATCAGGGTTGATCCCTGCAATCCGCCGGACCTATTCTCCGGACCAGAATTTTAYTCTGGTTTTATATTTTATATTTATATAAAAATATATAATATTTTTTATATTATACTTTTATTATATAAACGACCCGTAAATCCGTTAGAAGTCTAATAATATATATTTATATATATTATATATATATTAAGTCCAACAATTATAAATAGGGTAATTACGTTTAGCCGGCGCTAATTTCTTTAAATAGAAAGTAACGACTTTCTATTAACTATTAACCTTTTAAATTAAATAACTATTTAAAGTAAAATTATTATAATCGGTCTTTAAAAACGTTAGGCACTTTAAATCCTATTCCGTAAGGATCGGTATTCGAATAAATAGGGTCTTTAATAATTAAAAGGCTTCTTTATAAATTATAATCTATTTAAATATTATTCCTTTTCTAATAAATATTATAAAGGGCGCTATAATAAAAGAGAAGTTTAATATAAATATTTAATAATAATTTATAAACCCGAGAAAGTTGTAGACCCCCTTTTAAAATATTAGAGCCGCCTATTCTAAAATAGCTTTGACTTTATTTAGATTAGTTTAAATGCCAACCCTTACGTAAATAATAAACCTTAGGTATTTAATTTTCTTAATAGCGAATTTATATTTATTAGGGTTTAGGTGGAAATTGGTATTTTAGAAGCGCTCGAATATTAGCCGGACCTTTTTTATATAATCTTCTTTAGAACCGTCCGTAAAAATTAGAATATTATTTATATAAGCCGAATAAAAATTATTAAAATAATCGTTTAATATATTATTAATATACTATTAGAAGGTAATTAGAATATTATAAAGGCCGAATAGGATTATTAACTATTCGAATAGGCCGTACTATATTTTGAAGGCTATTTTTAACTCTTCTCCCTCTATTATCCGAATTTTATAAAAAGTTTATACTACATTTACTTTAGAATATTATTTTATACCTTTAAATATTTTAAAAGTTTCGTAAATAAAAGGAAGGGGGTAATAATCGGCCCGAATAATAGTATTAAAGGTTCGGTAATTATAGTAGAAACGGAGGCCGCCGCCGGGCTTTTAAATAAAGAGTATTAGAGCGCCGGCTTTAGAATTATTAGTACAAATAAATCCTTTATTTAATAAATCCCGAAGAATTTTTTTAAATATTAAAAATTCTTTTCGAAATATATTATATAACGGGTTATAAAGTAGGAGGAATTCTTTACTATCTAAGCCTTTTTTAATTTCGATTTTTAAATTTATATTTAATTTATATTTATTAATATAATCGGCCTTTTACTTCCGGAATAATAATAGGAGGTCCTAAAATTCTTAGGGGATAATTTATTTAAATTCTTTATCGGTACGAACCTTTTTAAAAGTTAGAACCTTCTTAATATTTTTTATAATAATTGCGAAAATATATACGTTTATAATATTTAGACCGAATTCTTTTTTAATACGTTTATACGTATTAATAAAAGTAATTACTAATACGTAAACAGCATTCTTAAACTCCTTAATAATTAGAGACTCTAATTTATTTGGGCCGATATAGTCGATTTAAAATTTTATAATTTTATACTAAAGTTTCTTTTCGTAGGGAATAGAATAGGCTTTATTAATTATAAATTATAATTTGCCGAAAATAATAGGGTACTCTAATTTTAGAATAATATAAATATAAATAAGGGAAATTTTCCTTTGCAATTTAATAAAGAAATAAGTAATACCCTAAATAGTAATTCCCTCTATAGTAATTAAAACGCCCCGGATTTACCGGCCCGAAATCGGGATAATAGGAATCTAGAGATCTTTTATAATATTTTTATTAATAATAGCGAAATATTAATAACTTTTATTAATAAGGGCGTAGAATAAATTTATAGAATTAATAATAATTAATATTAAGGTAAACTCTATTTCTATTTATAGTTTAAACTTTTTTACCTTATTTAGTACTTCGGGGGAGGGTTCTAGCGCCCGACTTCGTATTAGAACTATTCTTTTCCCTATTCTATATCGGAATTATTTAGAATTCCTTCGGTATTATCCTCTTCTAATAATAAGGTAATTTAAATAATTTAAATATAGATACCCTTATTATTTTAGGGGTTAATAATTAAGAAATAGGGGTATTTAATAATTATATATTTAGAGGCTCCGTATTAAATATAGCGACCTTCGGCTTTGCGCTTATTATATTCTTCTTAAGAAACCTATTTAATTCTATTTTACTATTAGGAGGAAGAGGAGCCTCCGTTGCAAGTACCGCGAATATTAATTGTAATTATAATAATATTACCGTTGGTATTATATTAAATTTTAGAGAACGAACCGGAAGAGGTAATTCCTTAGGATTATTAAATATTAGAACGTTCCGAACCGGAGGTAATAAATAAATAGGTTATAGAACGTTAATTCCGGTTATTATTATTATAAAGAAAAATTTAATAGAGGGTTCGGAACTCTTTAATTTTTTTATATTTACGGGTAATATTTTAGAACTATTCTACGTAGGTTAAATAATTATTAGAAAATTCGACTATAAAGAAGTAATTATTAAATTTCTTATTAATAGTGTAGCGAAGGAAATTAAATTTAGCCCGGTTATTTTAATTATAATTATTAGACTTTAAAAATTCGTTATTAAAATTAGTATAGAATTTAGAGAATAATTCGCCGTCCTTTTATTATATTTTAGTAAAGTTATTAAAGGTTTAATTTTAGGTATAATAAGTATTAAAGACTTACTAAATTTATTCGAATAATTTAGCCGGGTTCTTTTAACCCGTAAGGGTCCGGTAGGTCTAATACCTTTCGAAGCGTTATTACTTTTCGTCGGGTAGGGTATTAAGGATTTCGATTTATATTACTTTTATATCGGTATAAAGACCTTTATAGAAGTCGGCGTTATAAATTTTAATAAATTTATTATAATAAAATATAAAAATATTAAATTTACCGTCCTATTTAAGGAGGTTAAGAGGTTTATACTAATAGGGTTTAGAATTATTATCGGAAGAGGAAGAATCGTCTCTAACTAATTTGGATTTTTCTTTATCCTTATCCTTACTATTATTTTTCTTACTATTAGAATCCTACTTAGTAAGAAAATTGAATATAAATTTGAAGGTAGGTTAGGAATAAGTAGAAAAGGGGATTAAGGATTTAATTTTATTTTTAAATTTGGGATTCGTTTATAGAACGTATATAAACGAATTAAGTAAGCCGGTAGCGTTAATACCGTTAATACCTTCGGTAATATTTCTAATTCCCTCGGTAGGAGGCTAGGGGTCGTAAAATTCTTTTATATCGATATTAATATTGTTATTATTAAGTATAGTAAAAGAAACTATTTTAATATTAATATATTACTACGTTTATAATTATAAGTAATCCGTCTTTATAGGTAGGTAGAACTTAATATAAGGGGATAATAGAATAGTATGTAAATATTAATTAATATAATTGATTAAGGTTCTATAAGGAGAAAAGAGGAGAAAGATTAGCTTATAAGGCAGACCCGGCTATTTATCCTTTTATAGCTATACGCGGTTGTAGGTACCTAATTGCCTAAGGTAATTAGGGTTTAAGTATAGAATCCTATAGAGGCTAAAGGAGACCCGAGGGTTCAAGGGCTTGCCGGCTTAGCGTACATTGCCGGCTCGTCGTCTAGCCAACTGCGTGCTAGATGCTAGTACTAGGCGCCAGACCCATGACATTCTATTAAATATTAATTTATTTTTTATAACGGCGTAGTAAATATTTAATAAAGTTTAAATAATATTTAATTTATTAATACTTTTTAAGCCGAATAGGTTGTAGGGCGTATACTAATTACTATATATATTTAGTAGTTAAGTTATAATATTTATTAGCGTATATAAATAGAATATAAGGATCGATAGGGTATAAGTAACGAAGGGAAGTTAGTATATATAGTTAGTTAATACTACGTAAGATATAATATAAATAAAGTAAAGAAATAATATCGAAGGAAAATAAGATTATATTAAAGTAATAGATTACTATATATGATTTCGAAATAGTTTAAATATTACGAAGATAAAGATAAAACTATATTTAGAGGTATAACGTATAATATATTAGCGTACGGTTTGTAAAGCTTTAGTAACGGGTTAGTAAAGGGTTAACTAACGGTTATATACGATTAAGAGAAAATAATAATAATATAATTAATATTTTCTATAATTATTTTTAAAGTATTTTTCTAGATATAGGGGGGTTTATATTAATTTTGGAATTAAATAAAATAGAGGTAAGTATTTTAATATGTTCTTTATAAATATATAACTATCGAATTAAATAATATATATATTAAATATTTTTTTTTAATTTAATTTTTATATATATTTTAAATCCTTTATTTTTTTATTAAATAAATCCGGAATAAAGGGAAGGTTATAATAAGACAAGTAAAAGTAAAATTTTAATATATATATTAATATTCGATTAATAAAGGTTTAATAAAGAATTAGTAAAATTTTAAGAAATTAAAAGGAGGAGTTATATAAAAATCTATTTATTTTATTTAAGTTTTTTTATATTTAATAATAATATTTATTTCTTTTATATAAAATAATATTAATAATATATTCTTCTTTTATTATATATTTATAATTAAGGATTATATAAATTTAAATAGAATTAAAATAAATTTTTTAAGGTACTAGAAGTACTACCGTTTTATTCCTATTAATTATCCTAAAATTTAAATAATAAATTAAATATATCCCTAAGAATTAAAGAAATTTAATTACGTACTAACCGTCTTACAAAGGGTTAGTAAGGGGTTACTAACCTATTATTAACCTTTTGCTAGGAATTTATTAAGATTATAATAAGGACCGATTAATATTTTAAAAATATTATTATATTTTCTCTTTTACTACTTCTTTTCTTCTCGTTTAAAATATAAATACAATTTTTATTATTTTACTTTATATATCTTCTATTTGGAATATAATTACGTTTTTTATTTAATTTAAAAATAAAGTTTTTTTTTAATATAGAATATGGGGGGGGGGAAATATTATTTTTACTAAAGCTACTATATAATATTATATATTGTAATCTATATGAATTTAAATAATAAACCCTTTAATAACCCTAATCTAATTAATTATAAACCCTTCGTAAACCCTTTAAAAACGTATTACTAACCGCTCCCTAAATAATTATAAATATTATATTAAATAATTATAAATATATTATTAAATAACTATAAATTTACTTATTATTATCCCCCTTATCTTCTTCGTTAAAATATACTTCTTTATTATTATTGTTATTTAATTCCGTATTAACATTAGGATAGCGGAATATTAAACCCCGAATAATATAATATATATTAATTTAAATTTTTAAATTCTCTTTATTTTCGATAGCTTTAGTAAATATTTTAATATTATTAGCGCCTATCTAATACTCCTCCTTATAGATATATAGTTAGCGATTAACGAAGGCGGCGATTATATAGGCGGCGAGTAAGGGGGCGCTGAAGATGAAAATTAAATTACAATTCTTAGCGTTATTAAAATCGTATTAAGGGTTTAATAATATAAAAATTAGAATTTAATTTATAATTACTAAATAATTAATAAAGGGTAATAACTTATAATCTATTTCCTTATATAAATAATAAATTTTACCCTTACTTAATAAGGGTATTAAGCGGTCTTCTTCCTTCTATTAGAATTTAAATTTACAATAAGCCTTAATAGCTTCGTTAATTAAATAGCCTTTAAAATCTTATTTTAAGGGCTATCTTTCGTCTTGTAAGCGCCTTATATAATTTATAACGTAATATATAATTTACTTCGTTTTAGCCTATTAATTTTCTAGTTCCTTTTAACGTTAAGCGTCTTTAGCGTCCTAGCGAACCTTTAAAAATATATTAGTAGAGTATTAATAAAAGTTTTTTTCGAAGTTAATAACCGGTTATTTAGCGGCTATTTTAAATTTATTTTTTATAGTAGCAATTTAGGCCGTAGTAGTACGCTCCGTTTAACGAACCGCCTTCTTCTTTACTAGCGATAGAACCTCCTTATTATTACCTTAGATATTAATACGAAATTCGTTAATAATTTTAGTTAAAATATTAAAGAAATACTTTAAGGCGGAATAAAAATTTATAAAGGTTAAATTTTATTAATAATTATTAACCTTTAAAAAACCTTTGGGAAACCCTTCGGAAACCTTTCGGAAATCCTTCGGAAACCCTTCGGAAACCCTTAACTTACCGACGGCAACCCGGACCTTAATAATTATAAGACGTTTTCCCTTATTTATTTATATATAACCGTTCTTATTTAAAATCCTAAGGGTAATATTATAATATTCGTAGTAATAGCGATAAAAGGTATTTTAATCCTTTATAATATTTGAATAGGGGTAGAATTTTCTAGGCTTTTCTTTAAAATAATAAAAGCGTTTGTATAAAAAGGTTTCTATAATATTAAAGTATTTACTTTAAATAAAATCCAAATAAATAGTTAGTAACCTCTTTTTTACTTTTAATAAAGGACGAACTTATACTCTCGTTAAATAATCCCTACGCGTAGATAATAATAGGCGGCAACCTAATAAAGCGTATAGTTAATGATTTATATTTAATATAAAACTCTTATAAAAAAAATATTAATTTAAATTTAAATAGAAATTAAAAACTTTACGATAATTTCGCGCGAAAATAGAATATAGGTAATTTCGTAGAAACTTCGCGCGGAAGAAGAAGGCTAGAAACCTCGCGATAACTTCGCGCGAAAATAGAATATAAGTAACTTCGTAGAAACCTTGTATAGAAGAGGAAGGTTGGGAAACCTTACGATAATTTTACGCTACTTATTCTTAGTTTATTAATTATAGTAGCGGCAGTTATAATATTATTATTGGATAGAGAAGAAAAGAATTAGAATTTTTTTTACCGCTGGAAATTTAAGTACTCTAATTTTACAATTTCCTTCGTTTATTTATTTTATCTTTTATTTAATATTCGATTTAATAATTTGTAATATTGTTGTTACCTTTTATTTTATAATTAAAATCCTTTATAATAATATTCAAAAACGTTAATAATATTTATTTTATATGTGATTTACACTTTATAAGCATGTTCGCATTAATTTATACTGTATGCGTTTAACCGTTTTTAACATTTGACAGAATGTACCTACGACACCTGCAGCTGCAGGCGGAGTTCAGAGGGGGGGTCGCCTGGACTGGGCGACGGTTCAGCTCCCAAGTGTAAAGGACGCCCTCGTTGAAAGCTTGAGGTACCATGGAGCACAGATGACATAGGTCACGATGACCTCAGTGCTCAGTCTCCACTGCGTCCAAGTGCAGTGACCACAGATGAACATAACAAGCACGGGTCTTGAAGATGACGAATCACAGGAAGCAAACCTTTCCATAGCACATCCCGGAGACATATAACATGGTGTTTTCCTAGGAGCCTGCCGCATCTGGGTGTCCGGGAGTTGCCCACCTCCGCCAATTTCAACAGCGGGATCCATCGACGGGCCTTCATCACCAACGGACGGCGGCCCGCCTCGTGCCTCACATGCTGCCGTTCGGCATTCGACAATCGTGATACAGATTAGGTAGTAAGAAGGATAATCAATCATGTAATTAGTAATGATGGAGATGAGATCATGAGCAAAGATCGAAGAAAAGACCTCCACAATGTTCCCGAGGACCCCGAACAAGAACGGGGGGGGGGGAAGAAAAGAGCGGAACCACAAGAGCGGACGGGCAAGGACGGGTACATCCGATCGCGAACGACGCCCGAGTCCACAACACCCCTTTCCCACAATCCCACCGGAACCGAATGAACGAACGGTGGTCGGGGACTCGGGATCGGCGGTCGGCAGGCGGCGGGCGGGCGGGCGGGCGGGCGTGGAGAGGTGGGATGAATGATATGAGATGGTTCTTGCTCGGCGAGGATAGCAACGTGGGCAGCACCGCGATTACAAACCACGATTTCACTTACTTCCACTTCCACTTCCACTTCCACCTCCACAGCTAACTTCCACTTCCCACTTCCACTTCCAACTTTCAAACATGCCCTTCCACAACTCCCACAACTCCCGACTCGTCGTCGAACCGAACGGGTGTACAAACGGTGGGCTTGTGGGTTGTGGGTAGTGGGATATGGAAATACGGGTATGGGTATGGATAGTATGGATATCAACATGGAATTTGTTGTGGAATTTGGTTATTATCCAAAGTACTGTAACAAAATTCCCTCTTCGCCATTCTTTTTCCTGTTTTCCGGGGACTTAAATAATCGCTGGGCAAAACGGCGTCTTCTTTTGCGGTCATTTTGGTTCCTGGATCCTCGTCTTTGATGGACCGTTTTGTTTTCTCGAACAATGTTTGGCGAACAACGAACATGGTCACTCCATGTTGTTTTTCAACGCCTGGGCAACTTGTCCGTTCTTATAGGGGTTGGACGGTCTTTGGCGAGCTTACGCTTCGAGCCTTCGACAGTGACTGAGCATTATCAATCCATGATCCATGTTCGTATGGAAGGAAATGTCAGTCTTCTTCTCTGCGTGCAAAAGAAAAATCCAAGCCCGCCGGCGCCGGACAGAGCCGGTTTAGCCCGCTGGCTAACGACTTGCTAACGAACTCCCTAACGACTCGCCAAAAAGTCCTCGGCTCCTCGCCGCCCCTGGTTTCCCGGAGGCTAGAATGAGGCTGGTCGATTTTCGCATTGTAGCGTACAGTATTTTGCACTTGCTCGGGCCCGTCCCGTCATCATGCAATGGAAGTTCTGCTTTCCCGGCCGAGGGATTCAAATGGTCCGCCGACGCTCGTCTCCATCTCCGTCTCCGTCTACATCTCCATCGTTAGGGGTAGAGAACCCTACACGCTGTCAGGGAACATGGGCCGGGGAAGCAGGAAAGAAAAACGTGGTGCATTAGCAGCATGTCCCACCAATGATTCTAGGAACCATGAGCATGTGCATCATGAGGTTTTTTGGATGCTCCAGTCCAGTATCTCTGGTCTGTGCTTCCGTTTTGCACATGAGTGTATTTTCACGTAGGAGTTGATGGGCTTCTCTCACGAAGATACCGTATCAGGGCTAGTCTTGCGAAAGCGTAAACGCTGCCCTTTGAATTTGAGAAGACGAGCTTATGAAACTGTGCGTTTGGACGGCCAAGAAAAGGGGTGGCTCTTGGTAGCGATCATAAGAATGGTAAAGGGTCACTTTTTTCCGATGGCCTTGAACCCCGTCGGAGGATGACAAGATTTGAGACAAACGGCTTCGAAAAATCCGGAGACGGGCGTTCGGATAGCCCAAGCAGTTGGTTACGAGCAACTGAGTGCAGAGCCCAAGGACATCGGTCCGGTAAATTACTCTCTTCGCTCACTCACAAGGTCAAGCCTCAACCGAACCCGCGGGTTGCTTCCCTTCCCCTCCCTTCCCTCTTCCCTCTCCGCACACTGGGCGGCGAGTTGCCGGGGCTGGCGGGCTGCCGGGGTTCAAGGAAGAAAAGGTGTCGTGATTGTCGTGATGGTTTTGTTTGGTGAGAAAGCCACAGAGCCCAGCAGGAAGGAGCCACACGCCTCGTGGACCTGCCCGTGTTGATCATTGCCCAGCTCGAGCGATAATTTATGCTTTTTTCAGATCTCCGCACAGGGAAAATTCCGAGTGCTTGGTAAAAGTGCTCACAAAACAAAATAGAACAAACAACGGACTTCGTGATGGGTATGCGTTGGTTGACTTGTCGTTTTTACCGTATTTTACCATTTGGCATAGACGCTCCGTTTTGTGGTTTAGGTCAGCAACCTTCTGTCAACTCTGCGTGTTTCTTGGGTCCTAATGTCTCGAATGCCTCACTGAGGATCATTGCGGAGTCATAGCCAATTCATGATGAGACACACTTTGTGAATTTTTCTGTTCGCCGTGAGCGTGGTAAGAAATGGGAGTTGTGATGAGGCAGACAAGTTGCGAGCGCGACAGAGCTTATCATGAGCAGCGACGGCTTCCTTCATTCAGCAGCCTGAAAGCACAAAGCACACGCACGTCCATCGCAAGCCAGGGTCGCAACAGCAGGCGGGGGTTCCATCAGAGCAAGCCGATGGACGGACACACCACGACTCTGCGAAACCACAAAGAGAAATCGTGCCAATACGAAACCATTGGAGCGCATCGTGTTGCTCTGTTGGGGACATGTTTGTTTGGGTTCCTGCAGTTGTTGTCCAACTGCTTTCGCTCACCGTACCCGACATTCCATGTTTGGTGTTCAGTGTCCTTTTTTTCCTTTTCCCTTCTCTGCTTCCGCTTTCCCTTTGTTTTGCATTGTCCAATTGTCAACCATCCAATCCTCAGGTCATGTCGGGTTCCATTTCCATATTGAAATGCCCGATGATTCCAGATTGCAGGATAGCAATACCCTACTGCTCCGAGGCAGGCCAGAACGCAGTAGTACGCCCGTAGTAGTCCATTCGGAAGCCCTGCCTGCGCGAACGGAAGTTGCTTTTCGTTTTCTGTCCGAGCGACTGGCTCCCCGGCGATTCTCTCGAGATCCTCGGCATGGCATGGTACGGGCATGGCGTGAGAGAGGGGCTTGGTAAAACAAAGTGATAGCTCACAACATTGAAAGGATTTTTCCACGGATTCCGTACAATAACATGCCACCCTGGCACATCCACAGACGATACACGAAGGGGGTGAAGGATGATGAGTTCCAGTTGTTCGGAGATGTGAAATGGATTTAAAGGCCTCCGTTTTGAGGTGTTGCTTACGCTGGGCAGCATGCAATGCACTCCATCTGATTGAATGAATTTTGTATCGCATGGAGGTGAAGTCTATAGTTACTCTCCGCAGCGAAGACTTTTGAGCTTATTGTTGTCGATATTGTGACAGGCTTTTTGTGTTGCAGTGACAGTCATCCGTCTCATCTGATGATAGGAGCGGGCTGAGGATTGTCCGTCAAAGAGACACCGGCCGATGATCATCAATTGGGAAGGTCTACTAAAACGTTAGGTACTGGCACTATCACCTAGCGGTCTTCCGGGATACAAAACTGAGGATGACGTGTTGACAAAATGGAATGAAGATGGAAAAAAATGGAAATGGAGGGGCTGGATAGATGAATGCTGTCCAGCTTGTGAAGAGGAAAAAACAGCATCCTCCAGAGACGGAAGCGGTGAAAGATACCTCAGTACCAAACGTAAGTGGGATATGGATATGAAAATTACTGTCAGACCCGACAGTTTGGGACGTAGCTTCCCTGTGAAAGGAAGTCCAGTGGATGGAAGCTGCGAACGTGCTGAACATTAGTGGCTTGATCCTTGGTAACGGGCACAGCGCGTGACAGTTGATCATGGTTTAGCGCCTGAAGCTAAACAACAACTGATCCGTGCACTTACGGTGATGTTTCAATGTGAAACGGTATTTGGTACTGGACTGTAATCCGTTCTTTTCTTTACCGGACTTCTACTGTGCCCAGGAGCCAGGCGTGCCTGGCCTGACAGGCGTCAAGTGTTTTTTTCTGATGGACCCGTCCGTTTTCACGAGCCCTCTACCCTTTGTGCAGCCCCTGAGGCGGATTGTGGCGGTGGTGATGTTGGGCCTAATGAGTCGTCTACTGTACACTGCCCATAAGGTATTTATGTTTTGAGCATAAGCCGCCTGGTGAGCAGTCATGAATTACTGAGTGATGCTTGTTGATATCTCATGGTGTGTAACAGGCAGCTCATGGAAAGAACCAAGGGATTACACACCTCCACATATAACAGTCAGAATAAATCCGTGGGCTATTTCCGATCCATCATACCATCTCCACAGGGTTTCCGTTTTGGAAATCCTGGGGCGGAAATTGCCGCTGGGTACTATACCTGATATTGTCAGGCTGCCAGATTCATGCTTCGTTTTTCATGATCCTGTCTCACTCCCAGGCATATCGAGAATTCGGCTGGACAACGCAAGAATAGAATATCTCGCCTCCTTGGGTTGAGTAAGATGTTTCGGTTCCACCTTGAGCTCAAAAGGAAGGGAACGTCCTCTTTGGATGGGTTCGTCTCGGTCCCAGCCAGACGGTTTCGATGCGGGATGATCCGTTTGGCTGGTGGTGATGTCCGGACATTAGAGGCTGGAGACGAAGTGACTGGTAGTTGGAAAAGCAAAGTATGAAATACATATCTCGGGCGCCTTGCTTCCTTTTGTGGTTGGAGCGGAGAAATCTTCGAATCAATGTGTTTCGTCGTCTGCCCGAACGTGTGTTCGACAGAGATATCGGCCACCCTCTTACTGGTTACACAGTATACCTATAGCAGATAGGCTTCCCACCCGATGCTTTGTCCCCGAAGCCGATCATCCAAATCACTTTGTACTGAGCGGTTGTCTCACCGTCGCCTTCCAGTTTGCTGGGAAAACGTGATTATATGGGCGATGATATCTCGTGTAGCACGACCGCCGCCACTTGAGCATTGCGATGGATGTGAGTCTCACGAGCGATCCCGAGTTCCGTCTGGTGAAGGTATAGACCCTGTCGGAGCCTGTTCACTTTAGCAGCCCATCGTGCCTGTGTTGATGATGCCAGAAACATGCCACAAGTCAATTGATTATCGCACCTTTGTGATATCTTTGCGCATTTGTCTGAACAATCATCACCCTCACCATGACACTGGGTCGTAGCGTACACACATACATACACGTACATCGCAGTGCCGAGGGCGTATCGCGTAGAACAATCGGGAGACGGTGAAACGGGTGGTAGAAGGAGGAGGACGGCCGGATTGGCCTGGAGTTTATCCGGTATTTCGGAAGACAATGTCCTAGCGCCAATGATGATGCCACTGGCGATGGTGGTTCGCTGCCTCGATCCCTCACACACCAACCCCTCAGTTAAAAAGCCCTCTCGCATCGTCACGGTACAACGCTGAGGCTACCCAGGCCGAGGGCGACGGGCTCTGGTAGGCAGGAATTCCGGACGGCCTCTTATGCTACCCTGCACAAAACCCACTCTTGGGCAATATAGCTTGCTGGATTAGGCTGGTGAGAAGGAGAGCATGATACGGCAGCTGCAACATTGATGCAGGCCGGTTACCTGTAGCCAAACTAATTCGATGTGAAGGGACCCCAACGCTACGGTCGACGACGGAGTCTTGCAGGTCGTGTGCTCCGAAGCGAGTCGCGACAGCTCACTGGCAGTTTGAAGACGGGTGTCTGCAGTTCCGACTTGGGCTCAGGTGTGGTCGCCGTCGTTGTCGTTGACCACATTGTTCGAGTGCCGCGCGGTAGACGAAACGTCAGCATGTCATATCGACAACGACGAGACCAGGTACCTACAAGGCGAGACAAGACGTTGTGCCTTTTTACGAACGATAACTGGAATCGTTCGATAAATCGGAACTCGGAATGCCACAACCCACTATTGGAGCAACGGTCGTCCATCATAAGGCCGGGAGCTGTTTTTGTTTCCTTGTGGCTTTTTCGACTATTGCTGGCTGGTAGGCATGGATGGACCAGACCATGTCATCCCGCCCCGTCATGCAAATTCAGTGAAAAGCCCCTTTGTGATGAAAAAGTCCCAGGGGGGTAAGGAAGAAGCAGGCCGTTTTGTGGAGGTGATGCTCTGAGGAATGGAGAGGCGCAGAGGCGGAAGCGAACGGCAACGTTCCTGGAAGCATGGCGCCAATGGAGATGCTTGTTTGGACAGAGGGAGGAGTCGCCAGGGTGGCATGCCAGGGGCCCATTCTTGAAATTCTGGGAGTTCCGGGTGATTTTCCCATTTGAACCATGGTTCCCTTGAACAGCGTGATAGCCCCGCAAAGGACTCGTCGAATGGAACGGCCTCTGGACATGTCGGTTTGACGTTGTTCCCGGTTCACCAGTCAAAGAGGCCGTCTCGAGAACGGTCAGAACCCAACCAAGCTCCTGGGTTCTGAAACGGCGATTGATGCTCCGGGGAGACGGAGTCGGTCAACAAACCACCGGCGGGGTCTCGTTCCAATGGGCCGCGGTCCCGACTCGGAGTGACGGAGTCTCTCTGCGCTGCGTGTTGATTGCGTGCCTGCTGTGCCAGGCGGGATGAACAAAGGGCAAGAACCCACGACGGGATGGGCCGTGGTCATCTTTTTATACCTCGCCTCCAACTGACGCCGGACGGAGATGCTTTTTGTCAACACCAGCCTTTCCTTTTGTTGATGTTTTCCAAGACGCTTCTACCCGTTCCCCTGAACAGAAAAGACCCACTCGTAGCCAACGCAAGGCATTTCTTGCGCAAGGCAACCTTGACTTGCGAATGAAGGCATCTGAGCCTCGGTGGGTTTTCAACGGTTGAGATTCCCATTGCGCTGGGACAGCTCTTCAGTCTCCAGTAGTACCCACAACAGGATCTTGGGGTTACAACATGACACCGGTAGTGACACCAAAAGAGCCACAGTTGATTCAAATGCCCGGTAGAGGTATTTCGACTGCTGCCGTTGTGGATTGGCGGTCCTGGCGGTCCTGGCGGTCTTGGGCATCATGATGTCCAGGAGATTGGGTTAATTATGGTCAGCTCGAAGACTGCCATCAAGACTCGTCGTTGCGGTCCACTTGGGTCGATTGCTGCGACCAGGCCTCCTTCTGACAGCAGAGAAAAACCGCACAAAGCACTGACAGCCGATGGTGAAGCTAATGTGCGCTAATGATAAGCGGTGGGCGGCCCAAATGGACCAAATGGGAGCAGATGGCTGTTTTGGCCGGCGCCTGTCCCCGGGTCCCACAACTGGCATGGTGCCAGAGGCTAGAGCGTAAAGCCGGAGCCATACCGGTCCTGTCACGAATCTCTGCTAGTGTGCTGCACCCATCCCTTGCTTCCACCGTGAAGATGAATGAATGGCTTCACTTTTCGAGGGTGTCTCGAGTCACGGTCACAAAGCGCAGGTGTCACTGGCGTGAGGCTGGGACGGCATCGTGAAGTGCCGGCAGAGGTGTTTTTGTTAGTTCACGTCTCCGTTCTGTTCCTGCGCTGACCGAGGGTTTTCGGGGACCAGCTGCTGTTTCTGGCTAGGAAACGACTGGGTATGTTTCCCGGTTACCACCCAGTCCCACGGCCCCGCTGTCTGCCACCAGTCAGCGCATTGCTGCGCGTACGGAAAACGCACGGAAACGCAGTAAAGCGGGGTATTGCATGATACGATACCGTACCTTTCAGCGATACTGTGTTTTACCGCCAGGGGCCGCTTTTCTAGTCCTACTTGGGCGTGTTTTGCAGCCATCAATTCCATGATTGCACCGTCCACCGTTCCATTGTTCCGTTTTCACTTGACAGGCATTCGTGCCATTCCACCTCACTTGGGCGGTCTCCATGAGCCCACCGGGATTGACTGCTCCTCCCGTCCCTGTTCCCGCATGCCTGTAGCCTGTCAGTGGACAGCTCAAGGCCACCCAAAGGCAGTCTGCAGTTTGGGGTTTCCCAGCCGTACTCGTACCCCGTACCCCCCTGGGCTCCTCCCCCGGCCGCCCAGTTCCCTTTTCTTTCCCTCAATCCCACTTCCCAAGAACGAGGAACCCTCTCCCCTCTTCCTTATCCACACAACAGGACAACACACATAAGCCGTGTGTGTATGTCTGTCAACAACCAAGAAGCTCAACAACAAATACTCCGAGTGTATAGGAGGCAGTGATCGACGGGGATTGGTTGGAATTGCGGCGTTTTGGGTCTCACCTCACCTTCTGTTCCCAAGGGCTTGGAACCGAATAATATCAGCAACAACAACAACACGACTCGACCACCACTACTACTATACATCGACTCATTTCAGCAAAACCGACTACAGTTACACCAACTCACCCTAAACAAACCGACCGTATGATCAAGAACAACGCCATCGTCATGAGTTCGGCTACACAGGGGGGACCCGCGGTCCCTAAGGAGGAGAAGAAGGGTTTCGGCAAGGTCTTGGCAAGAGTGAAGACGGTTCTGAGGACGAAGCGACTTTCGACCAGCGGCGTAAAGGCCGATCCCGCTGCTACCGCCGATAAGAAGGGCAAGGAAACCGCCAAGAGGTAAGGCCTTTTCTTTTTGGAACTGCTGGGGAGGAGTTATTATTGGGCACGGGCTGGCATACAGTCAGCTTTGAGCTTGGTCCACCCAATCCGATTCTTCACGATGCATTTCACTTTGCTTCACTTCATCACTTAATACCTTCTCTAACAAATGACTACAGCACCACCAAGACCGCCCCTGTTGCTGCGGCGGCCAAGGCTGTGGACCCCAATGCCCAAAAGGTCCCTCGCGCTCAGTTGTTCGAGGAGCGTGCTAAGAAGCTCGGTGAGCTCTACGGCTTGGAGCTGAAGCCTAGCGAGTGGCACTCGACTGAGGGTCATGCTCTCCGTGTTGAGAAGCCCATCAAGATGCGTGTCCACCGCAAGTGCCACCAATGCGACACCTCGTTCGGAGCTTCCAAGGAATGCTCCAAGTGCAAGCATACGCGGTGCAAGCAGTGCCCTCGTATCCCGTCCAAGAAGACCGAGGCCGAGAGGGAGGAGAGCAGGAAGAAGCGCGCCCAGATAATCAAGGACCGTGCCGAGAACGCCCCCATCATCCCCGACTGGAACCCCAAGTCCGAGAAGAACCTCGTCCTCAGACGTCCCGCCAAGACCGGAGCTCAGGATTTGGTTCACAAGAAGCCTCGCCAACGCGTGCGCAGGACTTGCTGCGGCTGCAAGACCCTCTTCACTTCTGGAAACAAGACTTGCCAGGGTTGCCAGCACGTCCGTTGCACGGAATGCCCTCGGGATCCGTAAGTTTACCGCACATTCATGACCCAAAAATGTAGTTATGCTGACCCCTTGAACAGATCAAAGAAGGACAAGTACCCCTATGGCTATCCTGGAGACCAGCCTGGAAAACGCCAGGCTCACTTTGAATGCAAGTCCTGCAAGAACATCTTCGCCTCGGAGCCACATGTCACCACCTGTCCCAAGTGCTTCAACAGAAACACTGAGCGACTTGCGCCGAAGCGGGTGGAACCTCAACCCGATCCCGAAGCTTGGAAGAGCATACAGCAAAAACTTGAGGCGATGAAGCTCAAGTAACGCGATACGTTTCAGTGTCCTTGTCGCTCTGCCAGGAGGGAAAGAAAGGAGGATATTAGAACACGATGAAAATGAAGGTTTAAGCGAAGGAAGCTGATGATATCGTTTTTGTTTTTTTCCGGATTTGTTTTGCTCTTTTTGTTGCTGTTTTTTGGCTCGCTATTACCCAGACTCTTTTGCAAGATTTTATCGCTCACAAGATGCATGCATTCATTCTCATGGCCACACGCACCACCATCATTAGCATCGATATGAGACACGCGCGCATGTTTTACCCCATTTTGCATGCTTGGATTTTTTCTGCGACGAAACAACGACTCTGATCTTTTTTTCCGCATATTTCTCGTCATTCACTACGTCGGCGCTCGATTTGATACCCAACTTTACGGATCCTGCATATCAATTGCGAAATCTGGGGAGAGAACACAACCTGTCTGGTGAAAGGAAACAGCAAATGAATGCAAGAAAGGTGTCCATCATAGGTTCCCTGTGGTCATGGAAGGGAAACACTAGGACAGATTTCTCTATAGGTGCAATATATCGAGCTGTTTCATGAAACAAAGTTCCTGCACTCTTCGCCCATATAGTATTATGATTGATTCCCGAACTGTTTCTATCGTCCTCCCATCCCACCGGGGCTCTATCCGTGATTTTCACCGAAAGTCGCCACCCACTCCTTTGTGATCCTAGGAGCGCAAACGCTTCGCACACCACAAGCACACCACACACCAGTAGCGTTTACCAAAATCGGCGATCTTGCACCTGCAATACTACATCGCGACACACACAGAGAGAACACACAGACGCACACAACGAAAATTCTCAACAACCACTAAACAGCTGGCGGTTACCGATCCCGCTACCCGCTTGCCAGCTAGCAAAGCTAATAAACTTATTCGCCACCTCATCAACACACAACACACAAACAACTCCCGTCTTTTACCCCTTACGCTTAC
The DNA here is from genome assembly GCA_009806015.1 of Neurospora sp. CHS-2018b. Classification (NCBI taxonomy): domain Eukaryota; kingdom Fungi; phylum Ascomycota; class Sordariomycetes; order Sordariales; family Sordariaceae; genus Neurospora; species Neurospora sp. CHS-2018b. Next base: position 20,392 of record RAOV01000019.1, read on the forward strand.
ACCCTTTGCCCCCTTCTATTCTGTGTCCACTCAGCCTCTCAACCGTTGTATCGGTATCACCCCCGTAGTCCCCGTGTCCCCCGTTGATGATCCTGGGAACCATAGGACAGTCGGCAGAAGCCCCGACTTTTTGTGAGTCTCACAGGAGGTCGTTCCGAGTTCGACCCGGGAAGAAGCCCGATTCCTGCTTTGGTCTCATTGGCTCTTGTTTTTCCGAGCCGCCCCTCCATGACTGCTTTTTGGGGATTTGTACCTGAGCCACTTTGCCTCAGTCTTGCTTGGATTGGTGTTGCACAGAAAGATAGTGAAGCAAAAGAAAGGGGACCCATTGCAGTTGGCGAGTTGGCTCCGAGGAGACGGTTAACTACACGTGTACGCAGTAGTCGTGCTAGCGGTACCGAACCAGCCAGCTGGCAACGCATGGAACCACGAGTTGAAAAACAATCCTTTCAGCTACGGGAATGAAATGGATTGCGATAGGCATTCGGTCGCTCGTTGTCATTGAACCCGACTCCGCTACTCTACCAGTCTACCCGGACGCGTTGACCGTTACCGTTACCGTTGAGTCTCCACGAGTCCCGACGAGTCCAGTCCCTACCCGCTCAACGTCCGCCCCCCTCCACCGCCAGCCGAACCCGTCACCTCCATCAAACCCGTTGAACCCGCCTTGCCCGCCATACGAGAAGGACCCCGTTTTCTTCGGACCCGACTCCCCGGGCCTGGGTCCGTGAGGTCTGGGTCTTTCGCTACGTACACTAGAGATCGAACTGGTAGTGGGCTCTTGTGACACGCGTAATGAGGTATGATGTGATTTGATTGTTGTGCGGGACGAGCCTACTGCCTACTCCGTAGGTTCTGGGCGATAGACGGGTCTGGACTTTAGACTATTTGATAAGCCCTGACAGCGCCGGAAGTTTTGAATGGGACCCGCGTTCCCCTGGCATGAACATGAAGATGACACGGAGCGAGCGAGACACGAAGCGAAGCTAGGCTTATGGCCCAGACAGGGATGGATGGAATGGAGAAAGGGTCATTGAGTTTACGAACAGCTGCTTGAAGGAATGAGGCAACTAGATCTACAGCTTTCTGTGATGAATCCAGCAGTTTGAATGTTGAAATGTCGTTGTGGTTAATCTTGGCTCCCGTCCTGCGAAGATCATTGCCTACCACGTGGAATGGTTGTAAAGTGGGATGATAGAGATGGGAAAGGATCACCGACCAAGCGGCGGGATGGCGGGTCAGGCGAAGGCGGCGGCGGCGGGGAACGACGGAGAGCTTCAAACGTTACCTCTAACGACGACAAACCTTGTCAGGACTATCAGGCTTTGTGAACGTCGCCAATCCTTCTGTATTCGCCAAAGACATTGATAATTGCATCCTTAACTTTTTACGATTGGAACGGGCGTCGGATCGATAGTGGATGGAGGCTTTACAAAGGTTTCTTGGAAACTCCGGAACTGCCCCTGTTTCGGGCCTTCCTCAACAACCTGCCTGGGTCATCTTCACGAACACCTTGTCTAAAGCCAACATAACCAGTGCCATTCGTTGGAAGCATTTCCGACGAAAGCGACAACAACAATAACGACAAGGCAAGGTTTGCAAAATTCCTTGTTGATACAGTACACCGCCCGGCCTGTTGGGTCCTGTTGGCAAGGGCATCTCGTGTTCACCGGGCTCACGGGCTCACCAGGCTCACCTTGATCCCTTGACCTGGCTTGGCCTGGTAAGCCTGGCAAAGCCTGGTTGTCGGGAATGTCTAGATGGAGTCCAGGTGAACTTCCCCTTCCCTTGCTCACCTTGTCGCTTTCGCTACACACCTGGCAACCTGGCTGCTTACCTTGGCCAGACTACCGGATGACCGAGGCTTACAACATTACAAATGCTTTGAAGTGAAATATATGTCGGAATGATGCCAATAATGAATCCTGACTGTCGGAGCGCCGAGGGGGCGGGCGACTAGGAGCTTTCTTTTGGAAAAAGGAAAAATGACTTGTCCTTGTCCTTGACCTTGACCATGTCCTTGTCAGCCATCGCATCACGATGGAGGTAGCAGGGGAGATAAATCCGGTAGTCCTTTGTGGCTTTTCTCGCTCCGTTCTGAGAGTCATGGGAGTTGGAAGAAGATGTTTGCTTGAAATATACTGTACCGAATGCACTGCACTTTCACGAGATGCCGTCGGTGGTCATTCAGCCCACGAGCCCACGAGCATACCGTACTCAGCCTCTCCTCCATTGACCGTCTTGTTCCTTCTTTTCTGGGCAATCCGAGGCCAAAGATCAAACGCAGTGTTGTCGTGTGACTGCTCTGCCTGGTCAAGGGACTGCCCGTTTTTGTGTGTTTTACCGCCCTTGGCTTTGCGTTCCTTTGCGAGCAGCTGCCCAGAGGTATCCGAAACGGAGGACCGACTGAGTTCTGAATCTCACATCATTTATTCCACATGGCATGTGGTGGGTAGGTGGCTTGATGGGATAATCCGACTGGTTGCATTAGCTGAAGCTGTTTCCTCGCTTCCAGCAAGAAGGGTCATCGCATGGCTCGAGGTTGAGGAACGGTTCAACAAAGCGTGTGAGTTATGGATCGATAACTGAGGGCACTCTGGTGAACAGAGGCAGCTCAAAAGAGGATTACGCAAGTGGTACAACCAGGCAGTGTAACAGAAGTGTAAAAAGCTTCTTGTCGGACAGACAGGGTCGAGGAGCCGACTACCTACCTTCTCTCGGGTTGACTTCTGAGACCATCCATCAGGTCTCATGTCGAACAATCCGTCAAGCAATGCCTAGAGGTATTCGAAAATGCGCGTGCCGGGTCATCACTCGTCCCATCACCTCCAACCTACCTCAAACCCAAAGATAACTGGAGGGTACCCGAGCCAGCGCCTATAGATTGAACATCTCAAACACCAATACTGGGAAAGAGGCGGCCCATCACGGACAAATAACTGTCGAGCAACAGTCGACAAAACCTTGGCCAGACCCTTTTACCGCCTCATCACGGTTCATCATCGTCAGTGATCATCACCCCTCCTGCCCTCTTCCTGCCCCCAAATCAATGGTCTTTGCCATGTTTGCTTTTCTATTTTCTACCTTGATCTACACCACCTTCCCCCCACCTCTCCCAGCCCTCTCGTGCCTCTCACTCGGGAAGCTCCTTTCTTTCCCACCCCTCTTCTTCCCAGACTGTCGGGTATGTATGTAACTGAACCCGTATTTGGTGTAACGTCATGCGTCCCGCCCGTTTGGGTCGTTTACACTACTTGTTTTGTCAACCCCCCTCCCCCTGTCTCCTTGGGGCTTGTATTTCCCACCCTTTTTTCTTTTCTCCCCTTTCTCGTCAACTTCCTGCTCACGCCGCTCTTTGATTCTTGTGTCTCCCTTTTTCTACTTGTATCAATACGACTCTCGATCTTACCTGGCGTGTCGTTTCTTGCGCGCGAAAACAATCTATGACCCTGACGGTACCCTGACGACCGATGGCATGGAATGCTCAAGTGAAAAGAAGAGGAAAAAAGCCACCAACATGTCCCTGAGACAAACCACCAACATCTTCACGTCACTACCTGACTGGCCAGCTGACCACTGGACCTGCATCATGTTGGTCCCTACATAGTAAATAGGTATACACACTTTCACTTGCACAGTACTGTACGTTCGTCGATTTGAGACATACATACATCTCTCTCTCACACACACACACCGCCCGCTCGACCGACAGACAGGTATGTAGGCCGCTCCCTCGGTACCATATCAAGAACAGCGTGCAATAACATGGCGTCGTCGGATACGGACATGGACGCCGAAGGTAGGTATGTACACGTGTATGTGTAAGGTATGTAACGGAATGGCGACGGAGGGAGAGAGAGGGAGATGAAACCGAAGACAGAGACGGAGACACAGAAACGTGTTCTCTTGCCAGCACTGCTTGCTGCTGATGCTGTCTGAGCCGTCCGACTGACTGTCTGTCTCTCCAAGCGTTTGGTTCCGTCCTTTTCAAAGCCTGAACGGAGGAAATGCTGCTGCTGATAATGCAGTGGTCGGTGACACCGGCAGGCGCCACACATAAACCTAAACACGACGTTGATTGTTACGGTGGGGAAGAGCGAAGAGAAAACAGGAAAGATAAATAATGCTGCGTTGAAGACGTGATGCGTCTTGCTTGTTGCGGTTTGTGTAGCAGATTGTTGTGTAGATTCCTCCTCATAAGGCCCATGACATGCTCAATGTATAAGTAAAGCAAGTCAAAGGCCAGCAAAAACACACGAGATAATTTGGGTCAGGCAAAAGACGTGTTGACTTCTCGTGAACCGCTAAGATTATCAGACATCTAGACCTTCCGGGTCTAGAGCTCAAGATGCTAAGATGGCAAAGTAAAGCCAACCACTACTTCTTGGAGAAGAACGACATGATGTTGCCTTGCCCCTTGGGCGCCGGCTTCTTCGCTTTCCCGGCCGCCGCGGGTGGCGCCGAGCTCGCAACCCTGGGCTTCGGTTTGGAGGCTGGCGGAGCCTCATCCTCGGAAAAGGACTCCCATGCAGGTTCCTGTATGGTAACTGTGATGATAACACGTCAGTATCCATTTACCTAGCCATACGGTGGCTAGACTGTCAAGAATAACTTACCCAGATATCCCTGATCATCCATGATCTGCTTCTTCTTCATGACCCTCCTCTTTCCGCGCCTCCTTCCATCGCCAGTTGTCGTCACAATCTCCTTTTCCTCCTCCTGGGCAACCTCAGCCTTGGCCGGTGGCTCCTCGACGACGGGCTCTTCTTCTTCCTCTTCCTCTTGGGCGGGAGAATCAGCCTTCTCTTCCATGTCCTCGTCTTCATCGTCCTCCATCATTCTCCTCAGCTCCTCCTCCCGCTCCTTCCTGCTCTTCCGCGTAGATGCCGCACCCGGTTTCGGCAGAGGGACATGGTCATCGTCTTCTCCATCATCTGATAGGGCAACGGGAGTGTCTTCAGCAGCGGGAGTAGACTTTTCTGACGTCTTGGCCTTCTTGGGCAGGGAAGCGGCCTTGGAGAAGGCTTGCATGATACCAGAGGCGGCAGAGGTGTTACGCTTGAGTGATGGCGCAGGTTTCTTGGTAGCAGCAGCCGGTGCTTCGGGTTCTGTAGCCGGTGTAGCGGATTTGGTCTCGTCCTTGGACTTTGCTGGTGCGGGAGCGGGGGTGGGCGCTGGCGCTGGCTTAGCAGGTGCCGTCTTGGTGGGTGCTGCTTTAGCCTTAGACTCCTGTTTGACGGGTGCGGCAGCGGCAGCCTTGAGCCCGACTCCCCTTCTTTCCCTTCGGCGTACGTGAGAGTTGACGATAGTACGGGGCCGTGGCTTCTTGGCATCATCCTTGATGGCTAGCGCACTCTGAGCGGCATCGACAAGCAGCGTAAGGTCCTTGGCTGGGTGAGGTCCGACGCTGTACACATGTATCGATGATATCGTCTCGTAGTCCTTGAGGACATCTGCTAGCCGGTCTTCCTGGACAAGTGCGAGGGTGTATGAGGGCACTTCATCGTCGTCAACCGGGTCCGCGTCGGGAAGCGAGCTGGGTAAGTCGATGTCCATGGCGTTGCCATTTTGATGTTGTACGGACTTCTTGATACCATATAGAAGGTAGGTGGCATAGACAGATCCGGGCTTCTTGGTGCTCTGGGTCTTGTGGAAATCATATAGCATTCTACTTGGTGTAAGTCATTGCTCTATGGCGTTTTCTTTTTCCATGGTGGTGAAGAGAGCTTGTTGTTGACTTACTGTTTGGCTACATTGGGGTGTACACGCAGGGCCCGACTGAGCAAGCGATATGTGACCTGACAATTGGTCTGATGTTAGTCGCGGCTCTTCACTTTACAAGCTCCAGTACCATCATCGACTTGTAATCGGGTGGGCGACCTACCACCTTGTCCTCGCCGAGGACATTCTCAGCCAGGTACGTCTTGTAATCCTCCATGGCTGGAATCAAGCTGAGGGGTGTGAATTGAAAGCAGCTGATCTCGGTAGCAGTGATATATTTGGCTTATCACTTCTGGAAGAGTCAAGTGAAAGTTATCAAAAGAGTGAAGTGATGATGATGTCCGAAACTCTGAGTCGCGTCGTCGACGTGAATTTGCCCGGCAGGCAACCCAGCACTGCCGCGAAGTCACGTTTGCGGCAGTGGTTTTGAGTGGCTCTGGCCCCTGGTTCCTGCTGCAAGGGGGAAAGCAGCGCCCCAAAGACCAGCCGAAACTGAGTGACGGGCGCTTTGACAGGCTGCCTGACAGCTGGCGTGCACCCTGACGGGCCACGAGTTTCAGTCTGGTACCTTACTGGCCCAAATGCCTAGCTCGAACAGCTCCCCCGTCGTGGCATTGGCATCGCGAATCTCTAGCGGCCGAAATTTGGCACCACCACGAATCACAACCTCGAGCTTTGCAGTCTCTTTGCTCTTTTTGCAGCTGAGCTTTTGTTGATCTTCTTTCAAGTACCTTGAGGGCCGCTGTGACCCTTTTCCTTCGTTTCAACCAGCTGTTTGAAACTCTGAATACGTCCAGGACAGAGACCATTGAAGCCCCCTAACCTTGTCGACATCCAACTGCTGCGCCATGATGCGCCCGACTTAATATCCACGATTCGCATATACAACAGAGCTCGGTATAATAACTGTACAAACTCGCACATACGTCCATCCTTAGACGGCCACTTGTTGGCCTCAAATCAACTTCATGATGGCGGCCTTTCCACGGTTCAGGTTCCTGGCCATCGCCGTCATCTTCCATTTCGCCTACATCTTCTCCATTTTCGACATCTACTTTGTCAGTCCCATTGAGACTGGCATGCGCTTGTTTAATGTTGAACGGCCCCCCAATCGTAATGCGCCAGCGGACCGACTGGTTCTGTTCGTAGGTAAGTGGGCTACTCCGAGTCCAATGTGTTGCGGCCAAGCGCTAACCACATCATCACTCTTCAGGAGACGGCTTGCGCGCCGACAAGGCACTCCAGTCCCACCCCGAACCGTATCCCAAATCCGATGCCGATCTGACTCCGAGACCTCTTGCCCCCTATTTGCGATCAAAGATTTTGGAACAAGGGACTTTTGGTGTCTCCCATACGCGCGTGCCGACCGAATCTCGACCGGGCCATGTTGCGCTCATCGCCGGTCTGTACGAAGATGTATCAGCCGTCACGACAGGATGGAAGTTGAACCCGGTCAACTTTGACAGCTTGTTCAACCGCAGTCGGCATACATGGAGCTGGGGTAGCCCGGATATTCTACCAATGTTTGAGCAGGGAGCCGTCCCGGGGAGGGTTGACGCCTATACGTACGGACACGAATTCGAGGATTTTTCGTCCGACGCCACCCAGCTCGATCTCTGGGTCTTTGACCACGTAAAGGACTTCTTTGCTGAGGCCCGCAGGAACAAGGCGCTTGCTGAGGCGCTTCGCCAGGACAAGATTGTCTTCTTCCTGCATCTGCTAGGTTTGGATACTACGGGTCATTCATACCGCCCTTATTCAAAGGAGTACCTCAACAACATCAAGATTGTCGATCAAGGCGTAAAGGAGGTTGCTGAGCTCTTCCGCGACTTCTACCGCGACGATAGGACTGCGTTTGTGTTTACCGCAGACCACGGCATGAGCGACTGGGGAAGCCATGGTGATGGTCACCCGGACAATACACGGACCCCCCTGATTGTTTGGGGTTCAGGGGTTGCCAAGCCTCAGTTGTACCCAGGCGAAGTGGCGCCCGGCCATGATGAGTATTCTGCGGACTGGAATTTGGACCAAGTCAGGAGACATGATGTCGCTCAGGCTGATGTTGCTGCTCTCATGTCCTACCTTGTCGGCGTCGAGTTTCCCGCTAACTCGGTCGGCGAACTTCCCCTGTCGTACCTTGCTGCCGACATCAAGGAAAAGGCTGAGGCGTCGCTGGTGAATGTTCAGGGTATCTTGGAGCAGTACCGTGTGAAAGAGGAAAAGAAGAAGGCTACCGAGTTGAAGTACAGGCCGTATCAGCCGTTCGGTGACAACGGCCTTTCCCCGGAACGTCGCGTCGCCGACATCCGCCAGCTCATTGACGCCGGTCGGTACGAGGAGGCCATTGAAGAATCGGCTGCCCTTATGAAGGTCGGTCTTGGTGGCTTGAGGTATCTCCAGACCTACGACTGGCTGTTCCTGAGAGCGCTTATTACCATTGGTTATCTTGGCTGGATCGCGTATGCTCTTACAATGGTGGTTGATCTCCACGTCCTACATGGTCGTGTGCGAACCTCGAGAACGCTTGGCGGGGGCTTGTTCTTCACATCGGTTCTCATCGCTCTCTATGCGTCCTTCGTCATCTCAAAGTCGCCTCTCACCTATTACGCCTATGCCTTCTTTCCGGTGTTCTTCTGGGAGGAAGTTTATGCGCGTCGCGAAAGTGTGGCGGCAGGTCGTAAGGAATTGCTTGGCCATATCAACTCGGGTGGAAGTGTTGCTTCGTTTGTACTCAACAGCGCGCTTTATGTTGGCGTCATTGAGTCGCTTGCCCTGGGCTACATTCACCGCGAGATTCTCACTATCCTCTTCGTGCTGGGTTCTTTCTGGCCTTTCACTCACGGCCTGTCGTTCCTCAAGAAGCATGGTGCGCTATCTGCTACCTGGTTTCTCTCCTGTATCGCCATGAGCACCTTCACACTCCTACCAGCGATGAAGGCCGAGAACGTCAATCTCATGTTCGTACACAACTCCCTTGCTGTGTTCTCCCACTTACTAACATATGTGTAGTACGATCGGAGGCGTATTGATGGTCATCATCGGCCTTCTTTACGTTATCTTCGAGGACTTTGTCCTCGCCGACTTCTCATGGAACGCGAAGCCTACTTCTAGGAACCACCTGTCTAGGTCACTGGTCGGTATCCAAGTAGGCCTCACTGTGCTTTCCATCATCATCACCCGCTCCAGTGCCCTTTCGCTGCAGGCCAAGCAAGGCCTTCCTCGCGGCAACCAGATCATGGGCTGGGTTACTCTTGGTAAGTTCCTACAATGCCCAGCAGCTAGTGAATTTTCTCTAACCCAAGCCCAACAACAGTCGCATCACTCCTCATGCCGCTGGCCTATCGTTTACAGCCCAACAACCACTACATGCACCGGATCCTAGTCATCTTCCTCACATGCGCTCCGACCTTCGTCATCCTCACCATCTCCTACGAGGGTCTCTTCTACCTCGCCTTCTCCGCTCTTCTCGTGAGCTGGGTTCGCCTCGAACACGCAGTCCAGAAGTTCACCTCCTCCAAGGCACCACAGTCCACCACCACCAAGAAGCCAACAACAACCACGGAATCTCACCTCCCCGCCCCCTTCCGTCCCCTCACCCTCCACGACGCCCGCGTCGCCCTCTTCTTCTTCATCCTCCTCCAATCCGCCTTCTTCTCGACCGGCAACGTCGCCTCCGTCTCCTCCTTCTCTCTCGACTCGGTCTACCGCCTCATCCCCATCTTCGACCCCTTCTCGCAGGGCGCCATGTTGATACTCAAGCTCATGATACCCTTTGCCCTCATCAGCGCCAACCTGGGCATCCTGAACAAGCGGTTGGGCGTGGCCCCCTCGGCCCTGTTTATGGTGGTCATGGGCATCAGCGACATCTTGACGCTGTACTTCTTTTGGGTCGTGAAAGATGAGGGCAGCTGGTTGGAGATTGGAAGCACGATTAGTCACTTTGTTATTGCGAGCTTGTTGTGCGTGTTTGTGAGCGCTTTGGAGCCGGTTAGTGCGGCGTTTATTGCTGGGGTTGAGGTTGGGGAGGAGAGTGAACTGAAGGAGGAGGGGACGGTCGCGGAGAAGGTGGTGGAGAAGGTTAATGAGGTTGTTGAGGGGTTGGTTGGTGGTGGTGATAGTTGAGACAATAATGTGTAAAAGGGGCTGAGTTGTTAGTGTATAGATGGCATTTAATGTTCTATATAATGAGCCTGGGGGCCACAACAAAAGGGTGGGAACGGCCAGCTAGTAGTTGGATAGGTATATATGTGTTTCGTCACGATATCATTTCAACTTCTTCAAGCATATCGAACACTTCACCAAACACAAGGTGGACTGAAATCGAACTCCATGATTTCAAAAAGAGCATAACAACATCGTTGAACCCGCCGTTTTCTATTTCCATAATCTATTCAAGCATCCAACATGACACATACAGCCTTTATCGTCCCCTCACCTGTCGTCCAACCTCCAACCAGTGCTGCACATAACACAGATCAACGCAAAGCAAAGACATGGTCGGCTTTGCGTTGATTCCTATACTTGTACCTAATCACTGTCTGATTTGCCTTGTTTATTTCCTAAATCCAATTGCCTTATTTGCGTTGAATCACCGATAGAAGCTTTGTGTCTGACAGGTGTGCGTCTGCACTGCCTGTGGTTCGACTTGCAAGTACTCAGCATAAAGCCGCATGTATGTTAGGTATGCGCAGGGAACTGAACGCAATTCACCACCAAAGATAGATGCACCATCCTTGTAAGTTAAAGCAAAACAAAAACAAAATCCACTCCTAGGTTTGCGTTGATTTGTATCATTTCTGGAAGGATTTGCTTTCGACGACAACACGCCGACAGACAAACTTCATGGTTAGGGTCCCCCCAAACTCCGACGGGCTCTCAAAACACCATCCCCCTCACAAAGACGGGACCGGAATCGGCAGTTTCGCTTAAATCCCGCTGTGTATCCACTACCGGCCGCCCGTCCCCACACTCGGTCGGGGTCCTGGGTGGGAAGTCCCGGTTCGGCGAGAATGCGGGGAGCAGCTCTTGCTTGTTCTGGGCACAAAAGTAGCAGCAGGGCTCAGGGGTCATGTAAACGAATTCCCACTTGGGCCAGACAGTGAGGGGATGTGTGGGACTTGCGGAAGACTTGCTGACAGATCAAATGAAATCGTGAAAGGGAAGGATGGAGTCCTGGGAGGTGGGAACGGCCCGACCGTCGAACGGGGACGGAAGACGGCAAGACGGGGGGATTTTGACAAGATGAAAAACACGCGGGAGGAAAAGCTTGTGTCGAGCAGTTGGTGTTGGTGTGGGTAGGTGTCGATGCTCTGGAAATTAAAGAAGATCTTTACTACTGACTATCTTTGTTAGTAAAACAAGGCGATCGATCAATTTTGTCGGATTCGGGGACACGGGGACCATTGAGGTTCTGCGTGTCATTCAACACATGTTGAGAACTTGGGACATCTTCGCGATAATCTTTATTTTGGCGATGTCTCTCGAGGACTGGATGCGGTCCTCCAGTCATCAACTCGGAGACTTTTCCCCAGACTTCTATACGTCCTATAAGGATTTTCCTGGGGAAGCCTTTTAGTGTAGAGCCTTCAATGGACTGGCGAATCACGACGAACGAAGAAACGAAACACCCACATAAACCATCACGGACCAAGCCTCCAAGGACTTCGAGATCGAAAGACAATGGAAGATCGGACTATGTGAGCCCCTGATAGGCGCAGGTGAGAACGCGGGAGGTCGGACGCGCTAACGGGTAGCACCATGCCTCTCAGACTCTCTCTAATTACTTACATGCTAGGCTGGTGATGCTTGCGAATTCGTGGTGGTGGTGGTGGTGGTGGTGTGAGTCGGTTAGTTGTTATTAACCAATTGCGATGAACCAAGACTCTCTTGGGGCCATCGAGGTACTCGAGGATAACCATTCGCCCGAACCGTTGAAAGCTGAAGCTGAACCGTAACGAACTGCGTGAACTGCACTGCTGAAGGATCAGGTCATCTCACCGACCAGCAGGAATATCGTTCTCCAAACCGCTGCGGGGTAGCTGAGCTCGCTGAGCACAAACGGGTTGTTCTAGGACACCTGTCAGCGAAATAGTACGGGAAGCGATGATGTTTATAGTTGCGATAGTGGACATTGTGGAAAACGCCGTGTTCCCGTCAAACGAAAGGCCTAGAGAAATCCATTTGTGATCTTGTGGAGGAGTCGTCGTTGAAAGGTCTTGGAGCCAAGGGAGATGCCGTGCCCCGGATTTCTGTGATGGCGGGCAGCATTTCCCAGTTGGGATGTTTCCCCCGGGCGACCAAACCTCGGGTGACGATGATGGGGGCTCGATGGGGTTTGATGTGGGCACAAGGCTCCCTGGATAGTAGTCAGTATTGCCTCCTTGCCGCATTTCCTGCTCATCGTGCCGTGACTTGTAAGCAGAATCCAGACAAGCCAGACCGAAAATGATCACGAAACACTTGCTTTTTGTTATGTTAGCTCATTCTAGTCAGGTCTTAACTTAACTAGTAACGGTAGAGTGAGTCTGTAAACGGGAAACACTGCATCGAGGAGGCAACATGGAGCCACGAGGGCAAGAGACATTGGCGCATTCTGATGTCAACGTCTTTGGACTTCGAGTGACATGCAGCTGACCCACGATATCGGACCAACAGCAGGAGGCTGTCGTCTTGGTATTCGTTTCCTTTTTGAGTTTTCGGGGCAACCGTCGAGAATATGGGGTAAAGGCAAGGTACCTGTCACGTAGCAGGGAGTCCAAACAGGTCCCCTTTTCACATGCAAATAAACTGAAAAGAGTCCCACTGCCCCATTCATTACACCTCCTCAGGCATGTAAAACGTTAGCGCGGTGAATTGCAAAATGGCGATAACTTTAATCTTCATACAGAAGATGTGAGGTTTTCTCACCCATAAACCCCTGGATATTGTAAGGTGGCGGTACCACGCTAACCATTTATATGCCGGAAGAGGTGTACATGTCTCTGAGGGGTCCCCTCCATGCGAAACTGAGGCACGAGACAACACCCTGTAGTTGAACAAAGGGAAGACTCGAAACATGTTGAGACGACTGGGAAAGTCCTTGTAGGTTGGGGCTGGATGACATTTTATGGGGATCCAGAGCCCCCAAAACAAGAGTTCCACACTGCGTTTCTCGTCGGCTGTTATGTCTTCCGTGCCTGTACTGGGAATCGGAATCCATGCACACATACGGTAGAATCCGTACGCATATACGGTAAACCTACTTTTTGCTTAGTTAACCGCCCAGTACACCCCAGCCGTGCCAGCACACTGTGCAATATCGCTGCCCAACCGCCGCCACTATCGCGTAGTCTATTAGCGATCGTTAATCGTATATATAATTAAATAAAGCTATCGCGAGACTTTACTCTAGTATTGTGCAATTATTTTGAGCGATTATTTTATTATTTTTATTATTATTTCGTAGAGTATTATTGAATTCGTAGTATTATTAATTTCGCCCGCCTACTTAAGTCGCGTATTTACTTAAGTAAATAAAATGCGAAAGTAAGTCAGATTCCTACCTACCCGACCGTAATAACTAATATTAATAGGACTTAATTAGAATCCCTAGCTAAAATGCTATTAATTCCGATTCGAATAATTACCCTTAAGTAGGCTATAATTAATACGACTCCCTTCGAATCCCGGCCATTAATAATCCACTTACGCTACTACGAATAATTAAAAATACGGTTATTACAATCCCTTAGCGAATACGCTATTAAATATCGGTTTCTAACGCTATTTACCGCCGAAGAACCTCTAATACTTCGCTTACTATTTATATCGGCTCCCTTCGGTACATAGGAGGATACTGACACGGGGAGAGAGAGCCGAAGGCTCGGTATCCTGAAGAAGACCAATAATGTGGTATTCTAAGTAGGATGATGATAATTGTAAGAAGAAGAGGAAGCCTAGGAAGCTAGGCCAGGCCCAGGTTATATACCTGGGCATGCCTAGGCAGTGCCGCACAACAAAAGAAAAGCCATCGTCCTCGATGGTCCTGAACATCCAAGTGTCCTCCGACAAAGTCCAGGTATCCTCCGAGAACATCCAAGTTTCCTCCGAGAACATCCAAGTCTCCTCCGATTATTTCCAGGTCTCCTCCGACAATGTCTAGGCCTTCGGGATGCTCCGGGGCGGAACGGGGTGCATCGAGTTCGCAGGGCGAAGATGGACGAAATCCGAGGAGGGCCGTCAAAGTCCGAGAGGCTCAGGCGATGCCAAGGGAGTGAGGGCATGAGAGCAAGGTAGTAGGTATTGTTGTAGTTGGCCGAAAGAAAGAAATGAAAGAAATGGTGCTGAAAGTGCTGGAAAAGAAAGGCTGAAAGAGAGGGCAGCTGAAAGTGCCAAAACCGCTGAGAAACCGGATAAGGGATTATTAGGTGTAATGATATAAGAGTGCTGAAATTGGTGAAAAAGAGAGGGCAGCTGAAAGTGCCAAAACCGCTGAGAAATCTGGAGTCTTTTATTAATACCTGTATGAATGGCAAAGACTGCCAGAGGGCTGGCACGAGCTGCAAGGAGCTGTCAACATGGACTGTCAGTTTTGACAGCGAGGTCGCTGTGCAGTGACAGCAGTCAGCCACGGAAGTGGTGATGCCGTTACTATTGTTGTGACAGGTGTAGAGAGCCGGGGGGTCGAGTTGCAAAGGAAAGCAAGGCCATGGGGCACTTGGAGATATCAAGGTGGCGGGGACACTCGAGTTGCTTTGCTTGCTGTCAGGGACAGGGGACGAGTTGCAAAGCCTGTGATACCGGGGTAATGCCGGGGCAAGCCGATGTCTCACGGCGGCGAGTCGCAGAGGCGATGCCGGGGACACTCGGGTATATCATCGGGATATCAGAGGCCCAGAGGGCATACCCATATGCCGGCAACAAAAGAAAACGGTAACGTCCTCGTTACCTACGATGGAGCAAAGTGCCTCCATCGTCATTCCTGCCTTGTGTGTTCTTGTGGGGTGGGAGGGTGGTGTCTTGCTTGGGCAACGGTTGCTTGGAATCTTGGAGCTCGTGAGCTGGAAGCAAGTCGGTTGCTCGAGAAGGTTGTCGCGTGAAGAAAGCTTGAATGTCTTGAAAGTGGGGCGGCCACTGGAAGCTTGTGGTTCTCGTGAGGGAGCAAAGGGGAGCTCAAAGGTCTTGCCGTGGAAGCTTGAGGGCATCGTGAAAGCGGGATGGGCGCTGGAAGCCTCCAGTGAGCGCGGGGTCACGAAGCCATCGTAAAGGCGAGCTTGTGAGGCGTTTTGACTTGTTGAAAGAAGCTTGAATGTCTTGAAAGTGGGGCGGCCACTGGAAGTTCTTTATCGTTGCTTTGGAGCTTGAGGGAGAGCGCGAAGCTTCTGGTGAGCGCGGGGTCACAAAGCTGTCAAACGGCAAGCTTGGTGCGCTTGATTATCTTGGTGAAAGAAGCTTGGGGGTATCGTGAAGCTTCCCGGGAGAGCAAAGATGGTTGCTCAAAGAGATCTTGTCCGGTGAAAGAAGCTTGGGGAGGGCGAGAAGCTTCTTGAGCAAACGGCTGCTCAAGGGAGTCTTGTCGTGAGATGTGAACGCGGGGTCGCAAAGCTGTCAAAGAGGGCGAGCTTGTGAGGCGTTCGTTGTTCTTGTTTTTGTTGTTTTTGTTCTTTTTCGTTGTCTTTTTGAAGAAGGGAGCTTGGAGGGGGCGGCCAAGCTGAGAATCGCGTTGGGAGTTCTCGCGTTTGAGGTTGTCGTTTGAAAGAGGGTGCTGGCAGTCACCTTGTTCCACGTTTGGCCTACTACGACTCAGCCAAACGGTACTGGGGTGCTGGGGAAGCTCGAGGAGGGCGGTCGAGCTATGTGCTTGGTTAGGAGCGCGGAGCTCGCGATGACAGCGGAAATAAAAGTAAGTGTTGTTGGTGACTTTGCTGTCTCACCGTGACAGTCGCATTCTTTTTCTTGCCTGAAACCAGGGGCTCAACGCCGCGGCCAGACTGTACTTCGAAGGCGATGTTGTTGTTGTTGTTGGTTCCCCATCTTCACCATGGCGGTCATTCTGTTGCAACGTCGGCCTGAATTCCTCAACGGATAAGGTAATTGAAGCTTCAGAATAATGCTGGTGAGGTTTTTGAAACTGCTTGGGCGGAAGCGCGTACTTGATGGAGGTTGTCGTTGGTCATCATTTCGTTCCTCGTTTGGCCTACTACGACTCAGCGAAACGGTACTTGAGAATGATGTTGATCTTGATCCCATCACCTCAATCACTTCGTTCCTCAGATTCTGGGCCAGGGGCTCAACGCCGCGGCCAGATGGTACTTGAGAGTAATCTTGGTGATCCCCTCGTCCACGATGGGCCTACTACGACTCAGCGCATCGCTTGGAGGTTTGATCTGGTAACTTGGTGCTGTCGAATGACAGGGAGGGATCGAGTTGTTGGGTAAACTCGATAATCGCTTGAGGAACGGCGGGTCACTACAACCGTGAAGTTGCAGCTACCATTTGACACGGGGAGAGAGAGCCGAAGGCTCGGTATCCTGAAGAAGACCAATAATGTGGTATTCTAAGTAGGATGATGATAATTGTAAGAAGAAGAGGAAGCCTAGGAAGCTAGGCCAGGCCCAGGTTATATACCTGGGCATGCCTAGGCACAAAGCTCTGGAAGCCTCCAAAGCACACCAGGGATTTCCTGTATCAGATACGTTCGATATTTTATAAAGCTATACGGTTAATTAAAGGTTTATAATTATAATAATATCGAATTTAAAGAGTATCAAAAAAAGGGAGGAGAATTTCGTCGTATATATTAATTATTGATGCATGCAATCCGAGGGCACGTCAGCGTAGTAGTAATAATTCATTCATCTATCTGTTGATGTTGATCGTAGGATCAATATCAAGACTGGTTAACAAGACTATCGCCTTTAATAGGCGAGCGAGTCAATTAATCCCTACAGCACCTACCTTGGGTACCTACTAACCAAGCTCCCAGGCGAGTACTATAGGGCATAACTAATTATATCATATATTAATACCCCTCAATAAAAAAAATAACGACGACCTCGTCGTACCATAAACTAATATACATATTAGTAATATTCCTCATTAAAGAAAAACTAACGACGTCGCATCGATATTCAGGCCTGCTCGCGTACTACCACCTCCGTCCACACCAAACCGTAAAAATTACTATTAATTAGCATCGATATAGAGATGAACATTTCTCCTATCTTATAAATAAATAAATAAAATACGACTTTACCCTTCCTCTTACGAAACACGCCCTCTTCAATTTCAATCTTTTTAACGCTATCTTTTATATAAGCTACTACCTCGCCGTAAATAAATTCGTCAAAATCTTTCATATCCTCCGGGTATCCCAACTTCTACTTTTTAAGTGTAATGGGTCTGGCGCCCAGGGATATGATGCCCGGCTGCAAGCCCGGCCAAGCCTGCAGATCCGAGGCATGCTTCCTGGTTGGCCGATGCCTCAGGCCACCTGTTCTGTTCCAGTATTTAGCTTCCGGGCTACAGGCCTTTCCCGGCTTATAGACCTCTTCCTCCTTATTAACAATCTTAAGCTCTATTCTACCCCTACTATTGTATATAACTTAGTAGACCCGTAATATATTATTAACCCTCTTCTTCAATCTTTCTTTCCCTACTTCCAGACTGCTATCTATAACGTTTACTGCCCTAAAGAGCCCTCTCGACCGTTTGTACGACTTTTTCTTTTTTGTAGATTATAATTTCTATTCCTTAGGCCTAAAGCGCTAGCGAGCGATAATAGTAATTCGCTGTGGCCATCCAAGCACTCGTGAGCGAAATGGCTGAATTTAAAGCTATTTAGGCCGTTGCATAGCCTTCGAATAGCCCTATATAACCGAATTTAAAGCCCAATCTTCCCTATCTCGATAAATTTACGGGGACTACCAAAGAAGTCAACGTATAAATCTACAGCGCTAAAGCTAAATTATATACCGACGGTTACGTTATCGGTAACGGTAATTTAGAGGCTTAATTCTATTATTTCTATTCTAGCCTTTTACCCTCTATCAAAATCGAACTCTTTCCTTTCGCGAGGCAACTTCCCCGTATGCCCGACCGACTTTTATAAAAGATCCGCCTCGATTATAGCGACCCGAATGCAAATAAGCGTACTAATTAGGAACTCCTAAGCACTTTCTAGAACGATAAGGAATCTATTACTAAATATATCCTTCATTTCGATAACGTTCTATATAGGGCCGGCGCCTCTACGTAGCCAAACGATACTAAAATTACTATCCTCGAGGGTAGTTTAAATAAAGAATAGAAGGTACGTTTATAGGAAAAGACGGATATCCCTAAATTCTACCTAATATACTTGGAATACTTCCGCCGTCTTAATAATAATAATTACTTAGGGGCTGTAAATGCCGGGGATCCTATATAAATCGGCGCTACTAAGGTTTTAAGAAGGCTTATAGGACCTTTACGTCCTATAGCTATTACCTTTAAATAATAATAAATTTAAAAGAAAGAGAACCGCTATATAGGGTGCGGATCCTCCTAATATTAAGTAAAAGTATACCCTAAGAATAAAGGTAAGGGCAAAGCCGTTGTACGGTTATAGAGTATTACCTTCGAACCGGTTAGGGATTCGGATAATAATGAGATTTATAATAATAACGATTGAGTATAGAATTAGTCTCTATACGTTTCTATAAACTTAGAGATATTAAGAATTAATTTGGAAATATTATATTTAGGCTAGAGGGGTTAATACTTTAACTCCCTAATAATTCTAGTCTAGGTAATAGTTTCTATTTATAGCGATGTTAGGCCGTAATAGGTTGTAATTACGTATAATAATTGGCAATTACTATAAAGGGAGATAGCGTTATAGCCTTCCTAATAAATATAAATTATTAATAATTATATTAAGACTTATATTGAGGCCTTATTATTATTCTATATAAAGTAGTAAGGCTGTAAGATACCCTTGCCTAGATAGGGGGGTTTTCAAATATTTATAGCGCTCTAATTTATATAGAATCTTTAATATTATAGGATAGGGAACTATATAGATAGATAGGCTAGGTTATATATAGTAATTTAGAAATGCGTATAAAGGAGGCTTGCTCCCTCGCCCTAGCGCCCGCGCACGCGTGTAGGTAAGGTATTACGATATTTTAATTCTTAGGAATTTAGTATTTATAACGGGGCTATAAGTAATCGGGTGTTTATTTGTTTTATTTTTAGTTATTTATACGAATATTCGGTTTAGGAGTATTTAAAAGTATTTTTGCGGTATAGATAGGAGGCCGCTTGACTAGCGATTTTAGGGATTTTTATTTTTATATAATAATTTTTATCTTTGTACGTGTGGAGGAGGGAGCAGGGGGGTAATATAATAGGTCTAGCGCCTAGGGATATAATGCCCGGCTATAAGCCCGGCTAAGCCTGTAGATCCGAGGTATGCTTCCTGGTTGGCCGATGCCTTAGGCTACTTATTTTGTTCTAGTATTTAGCTTCCGGGCTGCAGGCCTTTCCCGGCCTGCAGACCTCTTCCTCCTTGTCAACAATCTCAAGCTCTGTTCCACCCCTACTACCGTGCACAACTTAGTAGACCCGTGACATTAAGCGAAGGTTCCTTAAGCTCCTCATTTTCATCGCCATTTAACAACTTATATTTCTCTATTTCTATTAACTCTCTATATTTAATTATTAAATCCTTATACTTAAATAATAATTCGTTATACTTCTTTTTCCATATAATTTCTTACTCCTCCTTCTATATCTTTAGTAAGCTAGCGACAGTCTCCTTAGTACTTTTAAAGGCGTTAACTCTAAATTCTACAATTATATTATTAATTTATTTTAATATAATAAATACCTTACCGGGGTTAAGGGTAATTTATTCGTCTAAAGAAGATTCCAATTCTAAATCGGACTAACCGACTTCTAAAATACTATAATTAACGGCTATATCGTTTATAAATTCTCGCTTAACGTAAGCTCGGCCTTTAATAGTAATTTTAGCGGCCGATTTAATAAGGATTCTATTAGTCGGCTTATTAATTAGAGTAAAGGTAATACCCTTAACCTTTTCGTCTTCGCTAGTATTAGAATTATTCTTAAAGTTAAATAGTTAGGCTACCTTATTTCTAGCGTCCTAATATTAAAAAAAGAACTCTCCTTAGTAGTACTATACGTCAATAACTTTAAAGGGTTCAATTTCGACGTTAATATACAAATATTATACGTCGAAAATTAATTTTAAAATAGGAACTTTAATAATAGTATATAAATTTTAAAGAAGAACTATACGGGTCTTATACCAATTCGCAAAATAGAACGGATTCTCTTCCAATTTAGAATTTTCCGTAGGAAGATAACCTATAATATAATTTATAAATTACTAGGTCTTAAAGATATTATCTTTCTTCCAAGAGCTAAGGATAGTATCGTTAAATTCAAATTATTTAGCTTTAGCTTTACGCGTAGAATTAAAAGATTAATATTTAATTATAATTATAGCCGCCTAAATATTAAGCTTAAGAATGTATATTAATAGAATATAGGTTCGGACTTTTCTATTCGTTATTAAATTATTACTAATAATTTTAAAGACCTTATTATATACCTTCGTAATAGTATATTTATTAGTAAATCCGATCTTAAATTTCTATCTACAATTAATTACCGCGACGATTACTTTAATATTCTAATAAGCGGAGAGGCTGTTATTAGCCTCGGTAAAGGCCTTAATCATTTTAATTTCAACGGTAGGTTCGTAACTAGTAGGTAGGTTAAAAGTATCTTTATTATTTTCTAATTCGGCTTTAATAAACTTTTAGAAGGCCGGGGCTATATATTTAAAGGTAAATTTAAAGGTCTTAGGAGTATCGGCGGGTATTTTAATAAGCGTTTTAATAGGCGTTTTAACGGGCGTTTTAACGGGCGTTATAATTTTAATTAAAGTACTATATATTATTAAGATTCTCTTCCGTTTAAATTAAATTATAATTAATACGTCGGTCGTAGTATCGAATAAATAATTGATAAAATTTATTAAAGATATATAATAGCCGTAGGAAATTTAAAGAGCAGGTTTATAATACGAAGAACGTAGCGAAAAGGTTATTATTCGGTAGAAATTTAAATTTTTAAAAGTTAAAAAAAGTAAGGGGAAGAGGAAATAAATTAACCTATATTTATAATAAGGAAGGCTTACGAACGCGAACTTACGAAATATATAATTAGTTTATAAATAATTAGTAGTAATAAATAAGGAATATAGTAAAATAGTAGAATAAAATAATAAACGTTAATAAATTCGTAATAGGCAAAATAGGATAAAATTATAATTAAATTCGATATAAAGACAACTTTACTTCGATATTAATTCGTAGAATATTAAATATTTCCCTTCTCTAATTTTATTCTACAATTTTTCATACTTCTATTACTTTCCTTCCTTTTTTTAGTTTTTTTAATTTTAGATTTTTATTATCGATTAGGTACTTTATATTATATTTATAAATAAGATTTAAAGCATTTTAGAGTAAGGTAGGACGTAGAATATATAAATTCTATTAATTTTAGTATCCTTTCTATTTAATAAGGTATTCGAAGATTGGCCAATTATATTTAAAATTAGTACGTCGTCCTAATATCCTATCGATTTCGTACTATTCGTCCTTATTTATATTTTCTTCAACGATTCTATTTAAATTATAAAGACGATGGTTAAAAGGATCTTCCTTTATAGGAACGGCTACTAATTACGTAATTAATATAGTACGGTAATTCTTCCAATTTATTAGGAAATTAAGCTTAATTACTAGAGGTCCTTTAATATTAATAATTTTAAAAGGCTTAATTTTCTACTATAACTATTTCCTAGGGGGTTTCCCTAATAAATAATAGTTATAATATAGTTATAGGTATATTTAATCTCCGGCTTTAAATTCGGCCGGGGTTATTTTCTTATTATATCTTATTTTAATTACTATTATTATATAAGTAATAATTATTTCCGCCTTAAAATAATTTAATATATAGACCGCTTCTATATTAAATTCGTCCTTAAAATTAAATACTATATCTAATAGAATACGAAGTTTAAATCCTATTAATAATTCGATTAAGGATTTACCGATAGCATTTATATACGCAGTATTAAAATTAAATTATAATATTAGAAGGATATCCAACTAAAGTACTTCGCTTACTATAATATAATACCTAATAGCGATCTCAATTATTTAATTTTTCCTTTCTAATTAGCCGTCCGTTTAAATATAATAGGCCGTTAATATTAAGAGCTTAATTCCTATAACCTTAAAAACTCCCTATTAGAAATCTAATATAAATTTGGGATTTCTATCGGAGATAATAATTAATAGTAAACCCTAATCGTATAATAGTAAATAGGTAATTAAAACTTTACCCTATTATTTTACTATCTATATTATTTATCCTAATATATATAGAATATATTTATTATATTTACCGCTAAACGTTATAATTGCGTTGAAATTACTTTTAAAAACCTTAAAGATTTTACTTTAAAAGTATACAGGCAAAGCGATAACGAAATCGATTGTAATAATATAGCCTAAGATAGGGGGTACGTTAATAGAATTAAATTTACTAAAAAGCTTTTTTTTCGAAGTAGTATTCTCAAAGTATTTTGGATAATATTTAATATAATTTTTAACTCTTTTTATTATTTTAGAAAAAGAGTAAGAAATTAAATCTTTAATTATCCTATTAATACCGAAATAGTATTTTAAATTATATACTATATATAAAATATCTTTAATATAATCGTTTAATACGTATAATTACTATTAGTACTTCGTTATCTAGTAGAATAGTAAATTATCCTAAATATTAAAAAATATTCCTTTAACTATAGGCAGTTTAGTTAAATCTATTTTGTAAAGAATTTTCCGTTCGTTAATGAAATTAATAATTTTAATATATTTAGTATCGGTCTTATATCCGTTAACGATTTTCTATTTAAATTCTAATTCTATTTCGATAATAATAATTATAAAACCCTTTTCCTAAATATTATTAAACTCGCTCCTTAATAAATCTTTATTTTATACTTCGTTATTAATTATAAGTAGACGGAAGAGGGCGTTAAATACGAAATTTATTTTACCGGAAATATACCAAATTTCAAATTTAAATTAGGTTAATATAATTAACGTAAGTATTAAGCGGGGATTAAATTTTGTAATATCTATAATTTTGAAGGAGGTTTATTTAATAATATTTAGAATCGCTTTATAATTAATAAAAATAATAATTAAGTACTTTAAAGATTGAAATTATATTTTAAACTTTTTAATTATCTATACCAAGCCTACGACCTCTATCTCAATCGGCTAATACGTCTACTCTATTTTTATCAATTTACGATTAATATACAAAATAGGCTAGACTTTATCGATAGAAATAGACTTCCTATTCTATTTTACGTTAATACCTTCGACGTAGAAGGTTATAACGCCTATATTTCGCTTTAATATATCGATTTTAACGAAAACTATACGGTCTAAATTCTAATAGACAAAATAAATTATTTTAATTAAATAATCCTAAAAGATACGGAAAGCCTCCTTTTCTCGCTTTATTAAGGTAAATTTAATTTTAAAAATATAATTTTTTTTAACCGCCTTTAATTTGCTTATAAATAAAATTCTATCTTCCTATCTTAATTTCAATATTAATATTTTCTTCTTTTTTAGGGACTCTGCCTTTTATTTATAAAAAAGAATAAACCGCCTTAAAAATCCAATCATACCCAAATATATTTCTAAATCGTTAAACGAATAAAATATTTTAAATTTAATTAATACTTCTACTTTATCGGCCGTTATAGATAGACTAAGTCCGTTAATGTAGAATCTTAATAATTTAATGGAGGGAAAACCGAAAAAGGATTTTTAAAGATTAATTCCGAGGTTAATAATTTAGAAGATTGCTAAAACTTTACGGATATATTCTATATACTCTTCCACCGTCTTACTAAAAATAATTATATTATTAATATAAATATAGTAAAAATACTTATACTTACTTAAATATTTATCTATAAATTGTTAAACGTAAGAAGGTAAATTCTTAAAGCCTATTAGAATAATAAGGTTAACTTCAAATCCTCTATAAATAACTAATACTATACAATTTTAATATTAGAACCAAATTGGAAATTAATAGAAGAAAACCGATATATCAAGGGCTATAAAAAATATACAGCCAATAAGCGTATTAATAATCTCCTTTTAATTTAGTAATAAATATATATTTAGAATTATTATATAGTTTAAGGCTTTAAAATTAATAATTATTCTACCTTTCCTAATTCTATTAATAATTCTCTAAATTATAAAGATTAAATAATTAAACGGGGTAGGGTATTTTATAAATAGTAATTTCCCTTATTCCTATAATTTACCGAATATATCGTTAATTATTTTTTATTCTTCTAAACCTAATTTATATAACCTTACGCCTATTTTTTCTTTATACTATCCTTTTATTAAATTAATCCGTAAATATTTATCTTTATTTATTTTAACCGTTCTTTCGCTACTTTAATATCTAAATCTATTAATTATTTTTTTTAATTATTTTATTAATTTACAATTAATATTTATAATATAAACCCCGTCCTTAATAATTATAATTAAGATTCCTTCTAAACGACCGATACCTAGTTCTTTATACCCTTTAAATACCTTAGGTAGTAATTTTCCGGGTAATTTATTAAGTAGGATAGGCTTTAACGTACTTTTCGGATTACTATTAATAACGTTACCGAAAATAGGGAAATCGTAAATGATTTATAGCGCTAACTTTAAATCGGTAAGTTTAGTTTCCTTACTAAATTCCGGACGCAACGGCGGTTTTAATTTAAGAGACTTCTAGTTAACGTTTAATATTTCTAATTTTACTATTAATTTAATACGCTTCCTTTCTTTCTCTTTAAGCTTAGGAATAAGGTTCTTAATTCCCGGGTTATCCGCTCTAAATATTTCGTTAAAAACTTTATAAATATTAATTTCGTTAACCTATACTAATTTATTTACAACCTCGTTAAAAATAAAATATTCGGCCGTAATAATTTCGGTTGCTAAATTAATTAATACCGCTTTTTCCCAATTAGTGAAAATATAATTATCGTCCTTAAAGTCCTTAATAATACCAATCTTCTTTTTATAACTAATTATTTTATAAGTATCTATTATATTCGAAATAATAATAGTCCTAGCCGACTTTAAGTATATTAATTAATTAATAGCCCTATTAATTATTCTATAAAATATATATTCGCGAAGAATCCTATTAATATCGGTTTTAGGAAAATTTCTATAATTAATAAGTATTTATATAATTAAGCGTAGTAGGATAACGGTTTTTACTAGTATAATTACGCAACGCCGGATTAATATTAATTTTAATATACTCTCGAACGGAAATATAAAATCCCTATAAGATTCGAGAATAATATTCTAATATAGGTAATTAATAATAGTCCGATTAGGATCGAGGAATTTAGTGCCGAATAGTATATTTAGGCTAAGCCCTACCGTCAACCAAATTATAATAAAAAATTAACCTAATACTTTAACGCTATTAATTATACTTAGAATTTAAAAGGTAATAGTAACTTACTTGTTGATAGTAATTTTATTTTTACCGATTTTATTTATTAAATGGGGCGGCGTTTTAATAATTTCTACGGCCGGTTAATATTTTTTAAGGAATTATTTATTTATTATTGTTATCGAATAATTAGAGTCGATATAAATTAAATTAATCTCAGTACTAATCCTAATTTTAATTTTATAGTAAGAATTTCGCTTAATATATTTATTATTTAATGGAAGGGTTAGCCGTACCTTAATAACGTTTTTAATTTTAAGCTTAATATTTTGAAGTCTAAACGAATCCGTTTTACGGGATTTAGATTTTAATATAGGTATAGGCTTCTTTCTCCCCGGATTATAAATATTTAATAGGATATAAGCTATTAAAGCCTTTCGGTTTTTAAAACCTTAATTATATTTCTAATAAATACGATGGGATTTACCTTCAATAAGGGCTAATAAATAAATAAATATAGTAATATTATCCTCCTCTAAATTATAAATTAATTCCTCCTCTTCGTTTGAAATTTCTCTATTAAAAATATAATTATATTCTTTCAAATAATCTTCTACTTCCTTTTTATCGCTATTATCCTCATTAATAAACTCTTCTCCTATATATTTATACTTTCTATCCTTATAAGGCTTTACCTATTTCCTAAATCTTTTCTTAAATAGTCTAATATAACGTTTTAATAATTTATTTAATTTTTATATCGTTCCCCTATACTAATATTTATTCTTCTTCTATTTATTCTAACTATTTCTATTTCTACTACTTCCTATATTCTTATTACTTCTTATATTCCTACCGCCTCCTCTATTTAATCTATTTACTTATTTACCTTTATTTTTATCTTTATTCTTATACTTCGGTCTATATAAATCGTAACCGGCGAAAGCATTAACCCTAATATTAATAGATACGTAATTAATTTCGATAATTCTAATTTTAGCGTTAATATTTACTGGAATAAATATATTAAGTATTATATAAAACTTATAATTAAGGAAATTAATATAAATCTTAGCTATTAATTTAATAGCGTTAATCTACTTATAAAGTTTTCGGGTATTAAATAATTGAAAATAAATTTATTAAAGGCTGGAATAGAAGCCTATAAAAATTTAAATTTTAAATTAAAGGTCCGCTGTAATACTGAGAATTCTAATAAATCGTATACGGGTTATAGTGTAAATTCTAAAGGACTTTCCGTTGAAGTAATCGTTTTAAGAATATATATAAGTTACTAATTTATTTATTACTTTAATTGAATTTATATTAAAAGATTCGAATAGGGCTATTTTCTAATTATCGAGTAATTCGCGAAGCTTAAAGCGCTCCTCCTCCGAAATTTGAGTTATATACTACTACTGTATTATACCCCGGAGGAACTAGTAAAAGTTCTTCTTAATATAATCTTTCTTACCGTTATTATTAATATTTATTATAATAGAGTCCTAAAAAATAGTAACGTTATTATAATAAATATCGCTACCTACCGTAGTTAACGAATTATTACCTTAAACCTCGACCTCAAAATTAAAATATCCGATATAAGTAATCTTAAATATAGAAATAGGGTTATTTATATTAATTAAGTTCTCTATTAATTTAAATATATTTAATATAAAATTAATGGTAGGACCTTCCATTTATAAAATAAAGGCGTTAAAGCCCTACGGCTACTATTTATAAGAACCTATAATAGAAGAGGTTTATTAATAATTGCCGGTTAACGGAATTTAAGTATTGAAATTAGGGATATTAATAAATTAAAACCGCTATCGACCCGATATACCGCTAATAAAATTAAATAGTATTACTAGTAGAAATAATTGAAGGATAGTAAGGGCTTACTTAATTTTCTCGATTTATTAACGATTAACTATTTAAATATCGAGAGGAACGGAGGGAAGTTTATTACGTTTCTTCTTTTTCGGGGCCCGAATTTACAATTCTAAATCCGTTAATTTAATGAGGAAACGTAGCCTTATATTAAGGGGTTAAATAAGGGAAAGGGTTTCGAATTCAATTTCAAATTAAAATTCGTTCGGAAAAATATTTAAGAAGAATTTAGGTATTAGTATAATAAAAAGTAATTAATAGGATATTTAACGGGTAATTAGCCTTTAATTTCGAAGGATCTATTATAAGAAATCGCTAACGGTAGAAAATTTAGTAGGCTATAAGGTTAATAATATATAGGGGGCATTAAGTATATTAATTTTTTAATTAGTTAATTAATACGGTTATTTAATAGTTTATTAAATAGGTTTAAGAAATTAATTATATAATTAAATATATATTTCGATATTTTTAAGGGCTTTAATAAATTTACTAAAATTATATAGTTAAGTAGGGTCGAACTAACGAAACGTTTCTTTAGTAAATTCTACAGCTATATTAAACCGGGTCCTTTCGTAATTCGAAAATTTGGTAATAAAGTTATTATAAGTAATAAAGGATATAATAAAGAATAGATTAATAGTAATAAATTCGTTAATGTAATAGTCTTTAAACTAAAATAAACGACGAGTAAGGATATATTAATCAAAAATATTCGGTATTATTAAATATATTCGTCGTAGCCAAAAAATATTAAAAATTATCGAGAGAGAGAAAAGAAAAATAAAAGGCTAGGGAATTATATAATTATAAAGAAATATTAATACTACTTAGGGTAGGTTAGTTAAAAATAATTCGAAGAAGGGTTAATCTTATAAAAAGGAAATTACAATACCTCTCTTAACGAAAGCTAATTAACTTAGTAATATTTTAATAGGTAAGTTAATAATAATAATACTTCAAACCGGTAAACGCAACGTAATTTCAACGGCGATAGAAGGGTAATTCGTTTTAATAATAAGGTAATTACGCAATTAATAAGGGTTAATACGGGGATGGTTTAATTTAATTAGTAGATTAGTCGATAGCGATTCGCTAGCTTATAACGTTTAATAATTAATATAACGTTAACGCTTTTAATACTCGGTTATTAATCGAATCTTAGATAGATTGATAGAATAAATTGCAGTTACTATTAATGCATGCAATCCGAAGGTACGTTAGCGTAATAGTAATAATTTATTCATTTATCTATTAATATTAATTATAGGATTAATATTAAGATTAGTTAATAAGATTGTCGCTTTTAATAGGCGAGCAAATCAATTGATCCCTATAGCACTTGCCTTGGGTGCCTACTAACTAGGCTCCTAGGCGAGTGCTATAGGGTATAACTAATCATGTCATGCATCAATTATAAATATATATACGGTAGCGAATATATATCTAACGGTTAGGGTATACGTAATATTATATCGAAGCGGCTTAAGTACTTATATTAAATAAAAATAGTACTACGTAAGAAATAAAGTAATACGTAATTTAGGGAAGAGATTAATAATACCTATAATTATAAATTAAATATTAATAATCTTACTAATAATATTATTTACCGGTAATAGATTCATTATAATTATAAAGGTATAATTAACGCCGCTATTAAGAAGTTATTTAATTTTATTAGAATAAACGTACGCTAAATTATTTATTATTTGAGTAGTACTTTTAAAGACGAAAACGTTGTAATTTCTTTTAAAATTACGAATAACCGGTTAGTAATAGAGTTACGTAATTTTCGAATCCCTATTATTACTTAGGAGGTTTAGAATATTTAATAGTATATTCGTTAAGTAAAATATAGTCCTTATATTTCAACTAAAATATTTATTAACTTTTTAAAATAAAATAAAATACGTTATAGCATCGAATATTTGTCAGGATTGTAGAGGAGAGGTAGGCTGAGGTGTCTACGGGCAGTGCAACACGTAGGGAACGTCAAGGTAGGGGTAGAACCAAAGATGCATTGATAGCTGAACCCGACAACTCTAGAGGCGATCTCGCCCGACATTTATAGCCGTGCAGGCTCAGTTCTGTGGTGGCTGAGTCCGGAGCGTCTCCGAGCCGGCCCGACGCCACACTGCGGCGCTGCGCTGCGGAGCCGTCGACGTCCTTCGGCGCTGGCACGGCCCCGACGTCCTGACAGGTCCCTAGCGACCTGACAATATTTCGTTAATTACAATCTTCTATTTCCTAACGAATAAAGGGTTAACCGAATATTTTAGACTTTCGATTAGTATATAGAAATATAGAAGAAGAACCCCTATATACTATTAGTCAATAACATATACAAAATAAGCGAAATCTAATATTTTTATATATTCTTCTATTATTATATAGATAAATCTATTTAACTCCCTTTTTTTTTTATAAATTAACCAATTTAACTTTCCCCTCCTTAATATTATTAGTATCGATATATTGGGTTACAACTTTAATATTGGCTTCGGTCTTTCGAATAGAGAGAGTTAAATAAATTTCGAATAGTAATTCAATTACTTAAAGAAGCTTTAAAAGGATTACAAGATTTTTAAACCGGATATTATTATTAACAATTTCAATAAAAGGTTTAAAAAGGCCGCTATTACTACCTATTTAGACGTCCTACATCAACTCTATATATAGTACGTTATAAAAAATATAAATTATTATATTAAAAAGAAGTAGATTTAACTAAGTAGCGCCGAGCCAATCCCCGATACTAATTTACTAAATCCCCCGTTAATTATTCGGGACTTAGATAGCGATAGCCCTAATCCTCTATTATATCGAAGCCCAATTATTACTATTAAGGATAACGAACTTAATAAGTACCTTAACGATAACTTAAAGGAGGAGGATTTAAATGAGGCTAACGATGCCGCTATTATTACCGATTTTATATAATAACCTAACGATAGGTAGGGAATTCGTAAGGTAATTAAAGAACTGCTAATTAAAGCTATTGTTCTACGTAATTGTAAAATCCCCGTTTTTAATCTAATTCGTCGATTCTATTTAAATTCGTATAAAGGGTTCTAAAAAGTATAGAAGTAGGTAATTTATATTAATAATAAGGGTTATTCGATGTATAATAGCGAAATAGGGTATTTTATATAAGTATAAAAGGGTAAGGATATTTAATAATCTAGTATTAAAAGTACGTAAAAGTGCTATTTTTTATTATTATATAAATAAATCTATTTACCCCCTAAAATATTATCTTTTTATTATTATATAGATAAATGTATTTACTCCCATTACCCCTAATAATCTCTAGGTCTCCCCCGACAATCTCTAGGTCTCCCCCGATATTCTTTAGGTCCCCTCCGATATTCTCTAAGTCTCAAATTTTCACTAACTTTTCTTATTAGTAGGTTATATTATATACCTTCAAATTTATATAATATTAATTCCAATACGTATATAACAATTAGTTTAAAGATCTACAATAAAATTTAAATACTATATATAAGAAGGTATTTACTATTTAATATAGGCTGCCCTATAAGTATTTTATATTACAATTATTATAGATAGATCCCCTATTAATATTAGCTATAGAGGATATAAATACGTATTAATAATTAAATTTAAATAGTAGGCTTAGTTCGATAATAGAGGTTGAACGTTATATTTATATAATATAAGACTTTATTACTTTACTTAACCGCCAACGTAAAGTAATTATCCCCGATTTAAATTTTATAGATTATATACGTAGAGTATCGGGACGAGACTTTATAAATCCGGAGGTTTACGAACTATACGAATTCGAAAGTAATTACGGCCTTATTTAACTTATTTAGTTTACCGCGCTTATTAACTACGACCGGTATAATAACGCCTATATACTTTTTTATAATAAAAATAGGGCGCTCCGCCGGGTAATACTATAAGATATAAGAGGGAGGGTACTAACTTCTATACTTCGCTACTAAAAATAGTCCCGCGGTAGAGGCGGTAGAGGAGGAGGTACTTAACGAACAGTAATTTAAGAATTAATACTAATAATAGCTCTAGTAAATTTTATTTAATAAAATTTAGATTATATTATTTAGGGTTTTATATAGAGTATAAGGTCTTAAATAACCCTAGCGCCGCTAGCGATAGTTCTAGCCGCTATAGTACCTCCCTAGTAATTTAGAGCTCCAGTGCCTTTCTTATTTCCCTATCCCTAAGTTTAGCAGCCGCCGCCAATTTAGTAATAGCCGTTTTACGGTTATATACTAATTTTTACTAACTTTAATTAATTTAATTATAAAGTGCTAGCTCCTATTAAATAGTTGCTTTAATATTGGGACGGCCCGCCGCCTTCTAACTAATAGTAGGGAGATAGATAAGTAATATTAGTAACGTAATATAAGCGAGCTCCAGCCCCTATAGTATTACTTCCAATACTATTATACTTATAAAGGGCTCCTTAAGGTAGGTATATTAATAATTAGAGTAGATTAGATTCTAGGTATTTATACTTTGGGTACGGCTAATATTTATACGGCGGGCATTAAAATTAGGGTAGGTACGTACATTTTGGGCAGTAAGTATAGTAAGTATAGTAAGTGTAATATATATAATATATATAGTAATAGAACTAGTAAGAGGGATAGTAGTTATATTGGTAAGAATTGTATTAACGCCTTCTACGGTAGATAATTAATTGGATTGATAATTCTAAATAACTTTACGTAAAAGAATAACGACGACGATATAGAATGTAGTGATACGCGGCTATTGATTTAGCGGTGTGCTGGTACGGCTAGTATGGCTGGGGTGTGTTAGGCGGTTGACTAAGTAAAAAGTGGGTTTACCGTATATGCGTACGGATTCTACCGTATGTGTGCATGGATTCCGACTGGGAATGTACATAAAAGAGTTGAGTTCAGACCTGCGAGAACAGCAAGATAGAACGATATCTCACGCAGACAGACCAATGCGAAGAACCGCGGAAATTGCTCCGTTCTGTAGACACACATTATTAGTAAGAGCTTTTGAGATGGTAGCGTGCAGGTCACACAACAAGGAGTCAGGACATGAGGTTCGATATGTGCCAAGTTCCGTACAGGTTCATAGGCCCCGTCCTCGCCAGACCGTTTTCGCGCTAGCAAAAGTGAGTCCGCTCAATCCGGGGATGACACTATGGCAGCGGTAGGCCTGCAATTCCGCCTGTGCTTGGCCGCTCGACTCCCCGGTCCTCTGCTGACAGTGACGGCACGCAGGTAGCAGTTATTCCTCGCATCGGAATGTTCCCGCTTTCAGACCACGCACCTACCTTGCTCCTCCAAAGTCCCCAAGTTCCCCAATCCCCAGCTTCTTACACAAAGAAAAGCAAAGGAGGAAGCAAGCGACGAGTCTTGGACAAGAACGAGAACCCCCTCGACGCCCTTGTTCACGATCCCCCTCACTTTCCACATCTTCACCTTTTCCGTACTTACCTTAGCTACCTTGGCCTCGACCCTCTCGAGTCGCTACCCTCTGCCGCCCTACCTCGACGTAGAGATACCCGTGGACAATAAAAAAACTCGATCAGTCAGTCGTTGACGAACGGTACCCTCGAGAAAGCGGCGATCTCTGGTGGCGGCACACACGCAACCGACAGTGACCAAAACACACACACATCATCCAAACGAACTGGCTGGAGACGCGAACGTCCAAGTCATCCACAACGGTAGCAGCACCTAATACGGAGTACGGAGTACGGCGTAGCACGGCAACACCCAGGTCCAGAGGCTGGGCAGTTCACGCCAATAAACGAACCACGTCGATCGCATCGGCCACCCCCCCCCTCCCGTCCCCCAGAAGCAGCAACGCAACCACCGACAAGCGCAGCTCTTTCAACATCGAGCGCGACTGGCCTTCTCTCCCTGCTTCAACAGCCCATCGACGATTGCGTAACACCAGGCTTTCCTCGTTTCGCCTCGAGGAGGGCGCAGTGCATCCCCCGTTACCAGACGCAAATGGACATTGACACGACCAAGGGAGCAACAATGGCTGCGACAACGCCAGCAGAGAAGCCGACAACTGCTTCCGCCCCTCAGCAGCAACAGCAACAGCAGCAGGACCACCACCACCAGCAACAACAACAACAACAACAACAACAACAACAACAACAAGGACAACCGCAGCCGACTCGACAACAAGTAGTTCAGCCAAAGCAGCAACCTCCACCGCTGCAACCACAACCGCAATTCAACTCACAATCGCCGACTCAGTCGAGACAGTCGCAGTCGCAGTCGCCAGCACCGTCGCAAGCGCAATCGCAGGGCCAGCAGCCACCATCGGCGTCGACAGCCACGGGCACATCAACCGGCCATATGAGTTTCAGGAGGTTGGTGCATTCCGGCAAAGACTGGGGAGGATAACGTTAGCTGACATGTCATCTTTCGGAATGAAAAAAAGACAACGAGCCTCTCGAGCTTGCCAAGTAAGTTGCAAATGTGTATTTTGCGGGGAGAGGGCCCCTCAAAAAGATAAAGAGCAGATGCGACTTATTGCGCCGCATTTCAACCTCGAGCCTCGGCTCATGAGCTATCGCGTTATCTCTGTTTGGTGCGAAACCTAGGCTAACCACCCCGTCTTTGTAGACTTGCCATGCCCGTAAAGTACGACGCCCTCTTCTAACAAAGCTTCCCAACCAATTGCCAAACCTCGGATCTGTCATATCCCTTGTTTTTTGAGCGGACATGGATGCTCACATCATGCCCGTTATAGGTCCGCTGCGATGCCGCAAGCCTCGGTGTTCCGTGCACCAACTGCGTCGCCTTTTCCATCGAATGCCGCATCCCAACGCCCAAACGCAAGAAGACTGCCGCGCAGAGCACCACCACTGCCCCTTCCAAGGACTCGGACAGGTACTTGTTCTTTTCACTTGTCTTCAGTTTCTTGCTTTTCCTGCCAACAACCTCTCCCTCCTTCCTGTCACATGTTATTGGCTGTGGTTACCTTGGTTTGCAAACAACTGACCGGATTCCCAGTGAGCGAGGAGACACCGAAGACCGGTCGCCGCACCAGGACGGTGCACACAATACCTTCCCGGCCGGAACCCGACCTGCCGCAGCCTATCACACCCAAGAGGGGACACCGACCACATCCGTCAACGTTAAGGAACAGGCGGAAAGGGAAGAGTACGATAATGCAACCCTGGCCAACTACATGAACCTCGTCATGAAGCCCAAGTTCACCAGAGCACCTATCACAGATGCTGGGAGGGTAGCCTATATGGGCGAGTCTTCCAACCTCACCCTTCTCGTCCATGACCGCCAAAGCGACTCGGACGTGGTACACTATCCTCTGCCGGAACATGTACGGGGCAACAAGGCCAGGCTGTCAGAACTGGACAGTACCGAAATCGAAATCCTTCATCAGCGAGGCGCTTTCCTGCTGCCACCACGGTCTCTGTGCGATGAGCTCATCGAATCATACTTCCAATGGGTGCACCCCATAGTCCCCGTCATCAACCGGACCAAGTTTATGCGGCAGTACAAGGACCCCAAGAACCCGCCGTCTCTGTTGCTGCTGCAAGCCATGCTTCTCGCCGGTTCTCGAGTCTGCACCAACCCCCAACTGATGGATGCGAATGGTTCTGCAGCACCCGCCGCTCTTACCTTCTACAAACGAGCCAAAGCTCTGTACGAAGCGGGCTACGAAGACGACCGGGTTACCATTGTTCAGTCACTCCTTTTGATGGGTTGGTACTGGGAAGGCCCTGAGGATGTCACCAAGAATGTCTTCTACTGGAGTCGTGTTGCTACCATTGTCGCACAGGGCTCTGGCATGCATAGGAGCGTCGAGGGTTCACAGCTGAGCAAAGCCGACAAGAGGCTATGGAAGCGTATCTGGTGGTCACTGTTCACAAGGGACCGATCGACAGCTGTTGCGCTGGGACGGCCTTGCCACATCAATCTGGACGACTCGGACGTGGAGATGTTAACCGAGGACGACTTCATCGAGGACGAGCCGGACAGCCCAAGCGACTACCCACCGGACGAGACCCATGTTCAGTTCTTCCTGCAATACGTCAAGCTCTGCGAAATCATGGGGCTGGTCCTCTCTCAGCAGTATTCTGTTGCCTCCAAGGGCAAGGGAAAGAATGCTATCGATCTGACACACAGTGATATGGCTCTTGCCGACTGGCTCCAGAACTGTCCAAAGATTGTCTATTGGGAGATGCGGAATCACCACTTCTGGTCTGCGTTGCTCCATTCGAATTACTACACCACCTTATGCCTCCTGCACAGAGCACACATGCCACCGAGTGGTTCCCACAGGTGGCCTGATGAATCGCCCTATCCATCGCGTAACATCGCGTTCCAGGCGGCAGCAATGATCACCTCTATTATCGAGAACCTCCAGTCCAACCATCAGCTGCGGTACTGCCCTGCGTACATCGTCTACAGCCTCTTCTCCGCGCTCATCATGCACGTATATCAGATGAGGTCGCCAGTTGCCTCCATTCAGCAAGTTACGCAAGACAGAATACGGACATGCATGGCCGCCCTGAAAGAGGTTTCCAAGGTCTGGCTTGTGGGCAAGATGGTGTTTACCCTTTTCGAATCTATTCTTGGAAATAAGGTTCTCGAAGAGAGGCTTCAGAAGGCGGCGGGTAAGAGACACCGTCGGATGCAGCAAGGTCTTTCTCAGCTAGAACAACATCATCAGCACCAGCAGCTTCAACAACAACAACAACAACAACAGCAGCAGCACCAGCAGCAGCATCAGCATCAGCAGCAGCAGCGTTCACACGATCAGAAGCGTAAATACGACGAGATGGCCATTGATTTCAGCGTCAACACTCCCCAGCCCCAAGAATCTTACGAGCGTTCAAGGCCACAAACACCAAGTCTGACTTTTAAGACGGAGGCGACGCCCAGCACGATGCCGCCACCTGTCACGTCACCCAATAACCAGAATGGTCACCGTCCTCCGAACGATGCATTTATGGGCGGAACAGCTTCGAGGCCGCACACTCGGCCAGCGACGCCTTTCAACCCGTCCTTCTCGGTCCCGGCCACTCCACCAGATCTGTACCTTGTGACCAGAAACTCGCCCAACTTATCACAAAATATCTGGGAGAACTTCCAGCCCGACCAGCTCTTCCCAGAGAGTACCAACATGCCGCTCTTCGCTCACCTGTCACCTACCCAACAGCATTCCAGCCTGGATCCCAACATGATGCAGATGCCAAGCGGGCTTCCCAATCAACCCATCGAATATACACAGGGCGTTAAGCGCAACCTGGCTGGCAGTCCGTTGCCCAACAATAATAGCAATGGGTTGCTGCAACCTGGAGGCATGCCAGGGCAGCAGGGCCAGGGCCAGCAGGGAGGATATGGAAATAATAATTCTAATAGCTTCTGGAACGCCAACTTTGACGGGCAGATGGGCGGCGGCGGTGGAGCGAATGACGGGCCAAGCCCGAGTGACAGTTGGAGTAATAGCTCGGTGCAGGGACAGCCTGTTCCGTCGACGCTTAATGTTGAGGACTGGTAAGTTTTTCTTTCTTTGATGCTGCACCGAGTTCGGATGAAAGCAAAAGCTAACATGGGATGAAATCTGCAGGTTCCAATTCTTCGGGATTAATAGTGACCCGTCGCAGGGATTCAATCTTGACATCCCAGAGCT
Organism: Neurospora sp. CHS-2018b; assembly: GCA_009806015.1. Classification (NCBI taxonomy): domain Eukaryota; kingdom Fungi; phylum Ascomycota; class Sordariomycetes; order Sordariales; family Sordariaceae; genus Neurospora; species Neurospora sp. CHS-2018b. The sequence continues at coordinate 57,244 of RAOV01000019.1, forward strand.
GATGAGGCAGTTGTGAGCGTGTCGATCCCGGTCCATTAGAGTTGATGTTGGAGTATGATGATATTATGGTAACCGTCATTCTCAAAGTGAATGACGTGGAAGTGGAATCGGATAAGGCCCAGGCTGGCAATTTTTGTCACTGTATCTTTTTAGCGTTGAGCAAGCATAAGCAGTCTCAAAAGGCATTCGAAGGAAACACAACTACAAGGTGTATTAGCTTGTCGATTGAGTTGTGGAAAATGGAAGGCATACGAAGGGAGACAGATTGTCGCACAAAACCAAAAGACTGTGAATAACCTCACCCAGTGACCCAGTCCCGGCGCTTCTCTCACATGATCATAGCAACCCGCACAGCAAGCAACAGCAACCCACACCCAGATCAGCGCTTCCATTGATCTTACTTGGAAAGAATCTAATCTGAATCACAGTGGACCTCTAGACCAGTCGAAGCCAGGTACATTTTTCTCTTCATTCGCTCATCCTTTTGGCAAACCGCTGACTTTCTGCATCGGCAAATGATGCGCTGCTGGCCGCATTTTTGGCCGCACATCCGCTCTCTGTTCCCCGTCCCCGTTCCCGTCGAGAGGCGAGGTCGAGAGGCGCCCACGCGCCGCACCTTGTTTTTACAACCCTTCTTCGCTCGGGTAAAAGGCAATTGCAATGAGGGGCAAAGAAGGGTCAAGAAAGGGTCACAGTATCCGAAATCATCATCGGAATGGGGCCAGTCCATGGACTCCATGCGGACAGCAACCAAGCATAACCACTCATCCCCGTCAGAGGGTTGCTTTACAGGATGATTGGTCAAACCCCATTTCACGCAGCTGCCTCTCGCACTCTCGAGAAGCGCTCGGTGGATGGTGCTGGGTGGTGCTTCCGGGGATGAGGCTTGCATGAAGCGTCATATCAGATATTTGAAGATGGTGAGCTTGTGATGTCTGGGTTTGTAGAGCGAGTACTTGAGGTGGTCAATATCGAGCCCTCCGGGCATCTTCTTTTTTTCTGCCATTTTCTGTTCAGACCCGATGATGATTCGCAGATATATCAGTCTTTCAGTTCCTAGGTAATCTTGATATCCGAGTGCGGTACAGCGGAACCGAGGCTTTGCCAAGGTAATCTGATCTGGCTGACCTGAGGCAAAGAGACCTGGAAGAAGAGAGGGGCGGTTACCCGAGGTTAATAGCAAAGCTGTGATATGAACATGACGGAAGGGCTATTCCCACAACCTGTCGATCGCCAGCTGCAAGATGTGATGTGATAGTGAAGAGAGAAGCCCCCCAGTTAGTAGTTCTAGTGCAGCGGGGTTCTTCATCACTCTCTTTCTCTCTCTTCACATCCGTTGAATGCGGCTGCCTTGAGCGTTTATCACACACAAAAGGAGATGAGGTTCGGTTAGGTTCATCACTTATACCTGTTCCATTCCCCCATGCACGTTGAAATGATTTCTGTCAAGTTGGACTCGCGAGAGAGGGTTGTCTTGTCTTTCTTCACAACTGAATGAAGTTGGCGCAAGCGCGTCTAATGAAAAGGTGAAAAGAGGGGTGGGCCGTTGGGGGGGCCACACTAACAAATAGTGGGCGTCCTTAGCCGCCGGCTTGTATCTTTGTACCACACCCATATTGTACGGGTACCCGAATCATTGGAGGATTGTTTCCGAGAAGAGACCAGGAGAATAATTGATTACTTGGAAGTATGAAGCACGAACGCCCATCCGAACGATGATAGGGACTGAGAAGGTGCGGGGAGATGGATGGGATGGTGTTAAGCTTTGTAAACTTTCCTGGTCTTATAATGGAGCCCCTTCCCCCTCCTGAAGCGATCTGCAGCCGGCGGCTAACTTGGAGACGGGACTCCATCTCTTCGTCTGCCTCTTTTTCGTTCGACCTCCACTTGAGTTTTTCATCGAGCAAACTCGAGGGATCGCTTCGACCTTAACATAAGCTTTTTGCTCTCACATTGGCCTCTCTCATATTACAGAGAAATATGCAGGTCTGAATTACAGCTGGAGAGTTCCGGCGGTGACAGGGGACGAAGCTATACGGGACCGTCTCCGTAGTTGGGTGGCTCCTCCCCCGGCAGCTGCCGCCTGCCCTGTCACGCCCATTGCTGCCCGCCTATCGATGACCTGTCGCACTGTGTACATATAACTACATATAACAGGGCCTGGAGGTGCCGCCCATTCGCTCATACGATGAGCGAGACCGAGACAACTTTGCAGAAAGTTGACCATAAATAATATTGGATTTGTTCCATTCATGCATCAACGCCTTTGTCAACCGTTGTCATCGCTAGTGATCAAGCCACCCGGCCACCTTTGGAGGCCCAAGCAACAAGTTCGCCTTTGTGCCTGCACCTCACCAGTTCCCCGGATCTCCCCTCCCCAAATCTGCCCCCAAAAAGTAAAAAAGTCCACACCGTGGTTCTCGACTTCACGGCCCACCCCAGCACGGCCAGGCCACCACCAACGCTCATCACCACAGCAGGGTTCAGAGCAGGGCAACACGCCGTTCGCAAAGTACCAGGTACCCCTCCGCCGCACGCGAGCTCTGACGACACAAGCTGGGCTGTTACCCAAAGCTTACACGAACACGCAACTCTCTTCTCACAACTTCTGTGTCGACCAATTCCGCCTTTTCCCCAGTCTTCCACATAGCATCGACAAAATAGGCTTTGGAAAGCAGCAATTCGACACGAGGACGACAACACAAAACGACCACAAGACATTGGATTCCAAGTCGCCAGGACCGGGACTTCCGTCTTGTCTTGTCCCCGCATTCCGAATCCCATCGAGAGTCGTTTTACCGAGACGCCCAATCGCAATCCCCAGCCGCCCATAATCGCCTAACATGGTGCAGGCGCCCATGATCTCGGTGCCTCTCAAGGCCACAAACGAGATCGACTGGGTTGCTCCCCTCAAGAACTACATCCAGAACACCTACGGCGATGACCCGGAGCGCTATGCCGAAGAATGCGCGACCCTCAACCGGTTGCGCCAGGATATGCGAGGCGCCGGGAAGGACAGCACGTCCGGAAGGGACCTGCTCTATCGCTACTATGGTCAGCTCGAGCTGTTGGATTTGAGATTTCCGGTGGACGAGAAGAACATCAAAATCTCCTTTACATGGTATTGTCCTCTCCAAGCACGGCTGAACAATGCGGGCGGGACACTTTGGTTCTAACCATTTGCTGATTCTCTAGGTTCGACGCTTTCACCCACAAGCCCACAGCGCAACATTCGCTGGCTTTTGAAAAGGCCTCCATCATCTTCAACATTTCCGCCGTTCTATCCTGCCATGCGGCACACCAATTGCGAACCGAGGAGGCGGGACTCAAGACGGCATACCACTCGTTCCAGGCCTCGGCCGGCATGTTCACCTACATCAACGAGAACTTCCTCCACGCGCCCTCTTCGGATCTGAGCAGGGAAACGGTCAAGACACTGATCAGCATCATGCTGGCACAGGCGCAAGAGGTCTTCCTTGAGAAGCAGATTGCTGATCAGAAGAAGAATGGTCTGCTTGCCAAGCTGTCCAGCCAGGCGGCCGCTCTCTACGCGCAGGCTGTTGAGGGCGTTCAGGAAAACGTCACCAAAGCCATCTTTGAGAAGGTTTGGCTGTCTATGGTCCAGGTATGTTGTGTTGGCATCGAGTCCGGATCAGATGGGAAACGGAGGGCAAAACTGACACAAAATAACAGATCAAGCTCAACTTCATGAACTCGCTAGCCCAGTACTACCAAGCCCTCGCTGACGAGGACGCGAACTCGTATGGTGTGGCCATTGCGCGTCTCGAGATTGCGCAGAGTCTTGCCAAGGAAGCGAACAAGATGGCACACAGTTTCCCTAGCTCAGTGCCGCCGAACTCGAATCTGACCTCCGACTGCGGGCACATCCTGGCAGATGCGACCAAGAGACACCTTGCAACTGTCAAGGAAAAGTTGGAGGAACTCAACAAGGAAAACGACATGATCTACCATCAACCCGTACCTGCCGAGGCCAGCGTTACACCGGTCCCCAAGCTGCCGGCTGCGAAACCGATACCCGTTAGCGAGCTATACGCCGGCCAGGATATTCAACGGATTACTGGCCCCGATCTGTTCGCCAAGATTGTGCCTCTCGCGGTCACAGAATCGGCTAGCTTGTACGATGAAGAGAAGGCCAAGCTGGTGAGAGCGGAGACGGAAAGGGTGGAGACCGCAAACAGCGAGATGGCGGCTAGTCTGGACTATCTCAGGCTTCCGGGCGCGCTTCAGGTTTTGAAGGGAGGATTCGATCAGGATATCCTTCCCGACGAGGATTTCAGGACGTGGTGTGTGGATGTCGCGGATCACGAAAGCCCCCACAAGATCTTCGAATATCTTCATACCGAGAAGCAGGCCATTTCCACGATACTGGATAAGAGCAGCAGACAGTTGGATATGGAGGAAAGCGTGTGTGAAAAGATGCGTTCCAAGTACGACGCCGAATGGACACAGCAGCCGAGTTCGCGGTTGACTACTACGCTCAGAACCGACATCAGGAGGTATCGGGAGGCTTTAGAAGTGGCGGCGAAGAGCGATGGGCAACTTGCGACAAAGCTCAGAGCCAACGAAAACGAGCTGGACGAGATGCGTCAGGCGGCACAGCATGGAGAGATCGATGAGTTGTTCCAGAGAGCAGTCAAAAAGTTGCGAAAGTCAAACCCGAATAGCCCCGCTACCGTCGAGCCGAATCTCTTGGATGCCGATTTTGATGACGGTGGCCCGAGTGTGGTTGAGCAGATCCAAAAGGTGGAGGATATTCTGAAGAAGCTCAGCTTGGTGAAGAAGGAGCGTCTGCAGGTACTACAGGATCTGAAGCAAAAGGTATATTGATCGCGAGGAAGAGTCGTGTGTGGTTTACCGAGAGCTGACAAAACAACAGGCACACAGTGATGACATTTCCCAAATTCTTATTCTCAACAAGAAGTCGATTGCGAACTATGAGCAGCAACTCTTCCAGCAGGAACTGGAGAAGTTTAGACCTCATCAGAACCGCCTCGTGCAAGCTTCACACAAGCAGGCTGCTCTTATGAGGGAGCTCACAGTAACGTTCAACAATCTCCTCCAGGACAAGCGAGTCCGTGCCGACCAAAGCCGATACGAGTCGGTACAAAGATCGCGCACCGCGGTTATCAACAAGTACAAGCGTGCCTACCAAGAGTTCTTGGACCTTGAGGCGGGTCTGCAGAGTGCCAAGAACTGGTATAAGGATATGCGACAAGAGGCCGAGAGCCTGGAGAAGAACGTAGAGGCTTTCGTCAACAACCGAAGAGCGGAGGGTGCCCAGCTTCTCAACCAGATCGAGCAGGACCGGGCTGCCAATAAGAGCTCCCATGCCGCGTTGGAACAAGAGCGGTTGAAGAACCTCATGGAGCGCATGTCCATGGACCCATCACCGACCTCCCCCAAGCCTTCATCGGGATCAGGAGGCCGACCTACACCCGCTCCCTTATCCTTCGCTCCGGCAGCCGTCTCCAACACGCCACTGTCAGCCTACCAAAAGTCCAACTTTTCCACCCAGTATCCCGCCTCGCCGCCGGCTACACAAATCGCCCACAACCCCGGGGGCCAGCAACAGACCCCCTACCAACAATACAACCCCAGCTCCCTCGGCCGCATCCCCGGCCCCGCCTCCCCACCGCCCAACCAAACAAGCTTCAACATCGGTCCCGGCCGCCACCCGGCCTCTCCGCCGCCGACGCAAACCTCCTTCGCCCAGTCTCGCCCTTACAGCCTGACGACGTACGGCAACCCCTCGGCACTGAATCCTCAGGGCCCTGGGCAACCCGGTCAACCGCAGCAATCGCAACAAGGACCTGGAGGGCAGACACCTCTGAACTACATACCTCAGGGCTTTGTTCCGCCTCCGCCACCTCCGGGCCCCCCGCCGCTGGGTCCGCAGCAGACGGTGCATTATGGTGGGAACGAGTATTATGCGGGGATGGGTAACCCGAATATTGGAAGGCCTGGGTCGGCGCAGCAGGGGCCGCAGGGGCAGCAGGGGGGGTGGGGACCGCCGCCGCCGCAACAGCAGCAGTATCAGCAGCAGGGAGGGGGAGGTGGAGGGGATCCTTGGGCTGGGTTGAGTGCTTGGAAGTGAGAGAGAGAAATGGCTTGTGTATAGGTAGGGATTGGATGGATGGATAGTGTAGGTACGCTCAAGAGCGGAATGAAGAGTTTAAGAGCGTAACGTATAGGGAGGGTTATAGGATTTGGGAAGAAAGTAGCTGAGCCGAGCGGTAGGCAGTAGTGGTCATTGGTTATTGGTGATTGGTTATTAGCAGGAGGTTAGAAAGAATTTATTGACGAACCTTTTTCTATCTTGTTTGTTTAAAGAGGTAGTTTTAAGAGCGGATTTAGGTGCCCAAGTGAGTAGTTAGTACTTGGCAGCTTAGTGAACAGTTCGCAAAGTCTTTGTGAACACGTTGTAAAGAGGTACGTAGCCAATAGGCTATGAGCAGGTTACCAACAGCTTATCACAAGTCATGAACGACTTCATCCACAGCACAGGTAAAAAATCTCTAACAAGGTGTAGCGGCAAATTGTATCGCTTCACAAAACATGGTGAGCAGGAAGGGCTTGGTGCAAACTTCTTCATATGCCGATTACCCAAAAACCACCTTAGCTAGATGTAAATACAGATGGTATAACTAAAAAAAAAATCGGGACATGATGATATAGCTAAAATGGACTGGTACAACATGCATGCTACTGTTCTTTCTTCTTCCTTCTTCTTCTTCGTCTTCTTCGTCTTCTTCGTCTTCCGGATATCCGCCTTCCGCCTTGCGGATTCTATGTGTCTTTTTCCTTATCCAAAACACTTTCATGTCCTTCCCTTCCTCTTCTCTTCTCCTCAACTTCCATTGACCTATCTCATACCCCTCAACTTAAAGCCTAGAGCTTAGAGCTTGGACTTGGGAGCCTCCAGAGTAGGAGTAAGGAGATCGCGGAGGTCGTTGGCGGCCTCGTTGAGGTAGTAGCTCATCCTGTCGGAGCCGAGGCCCTTGGAGACGATGTTGAAGTTGAGGCTGTTACACACAAAAAAGTTAGCATTTTGCAACCAAAGTCAAGGCAAGGAAAGAGCAAAACCAACCTGTTCTCGTTAATCATATAAGCAATACCGAATCCCTGGTCAATAACCTGGCTCCATCCGTATCCGTTGAAGAACTCGGAGCTCAGCTGGGAAGTAGACAGGTACCACGAGCTCGAGTAGCCGTAGGCGGGGTCCTGGTAAAGAGCGGGGACCTCCTGGCCAGCCTCGAGCAGGCGCTTGAGGCCGAACAGGTGCCGGTCGACGCCCTTGCCGTCCGAAGCCGCAGAGATGTACTCGAGGTGAGAGTCGATGGCCTTGCGGAAGAGCTCGACCTTGGTCTTGTCGTCGACGCTCGCGTCGTTGGCGGCCTTGCAGAAGGCCACGCTGGCCTCGCTGACGGAGCGGCACGTCTCGGTGCGGCCCTGCTGGAAACGGCGGGTGGCGGCCGACTCGTAGGTGGGACGGTTCTTGCCGTACATCTTGTAGTAGGCCAGCTGGATGATCATCTGCACGTAGGCGTCGGGGGAGCACTTGAACTTCTTGATCAAGCCCTTGCCGTAGCCCTGGTAGCCCTGCACGGCGAGCTGGTGCTGACCGATGACGTTGTTGAAGTCGGTGATGGCCCGGTCGATCTCGGCCTGGACCTCCTTGGTGACGGTGAACTTGATGGCCTCGGGCTCGGGCAGGTTGGAGCGCACCGAGGGATCGGAGAAGTCGAGCTTGTTGTTGAAGATGACGTCGTTGACGAAGTCGTTGAGGCGATGGGTGGGCGTGCCGTCCATCATGCTGTGCTCGCCCATGAAACCGGAGGTGCCGTTGTCGTTGACGATGAACTGGACAGGCTTGTCGTACCAGCGGTTCTGGCCGTCACCGTGCCAGTACTGGTGGGCGCGCTCCTCGAGGGTGACGGGGGCGGCATCGTCAAGGCAGACGACGAAGGAAGAAGCCTCAATGGCCTCGAGCGCCTTGGCGTTCTTGGGGTCGGCGGAGAGGAGAGTGGCGCGGGCGTCGGTCCAGACGTCGCGGTTCTCGGAGGTGAGAGCACCAACGGCGGGGGCGCGCGAGGCGGCGAGCTCGTAGACGCGCTTGAAGGCCTGCTCAAGCTCAGTGGTGTTGAGCTGCTTGCCACCAACCTCGTGGTAGATCTTGTAGAACTGGTTCTTGCGGATGGCAAGGATGTACTTGTGCTCATCGGCGCTGAACTTGACGGGGTAGTCCGCAGGCTTGGCAGCAACGCGGCTGGCGTTGAACATCCACTTGTAAGAGTCCATGCAGATGGGGAGCTTCTTCATGTACTCGGGCTCGAGAGTGCCCTGGTCGACCATCTTCTTGAACTCGAGAGCGCCGGTGGTGATGGCAGCGGCGCGCTTGGCGGGGTCGCGGCGGCGGCGGTCATCGCGGTGGGAGTAGAAGTAGCTGACGTAGGGGACAACGGGGTCGCGGTAGGAGAGGTAGGCCGCATCGTTCCACCACTCGTAGATCCAGTTCTTGTGCTTGGGGTCCTCGCGACGAGCGACGAGCTTCTCCTGGAGCTTGCGACCAGGACCATTGGGGGCAATGAAAGCGTCAATGGCCTTCTTGCTGTTCTCGAGCTCCTGGGGGCTGAGAAGGGGCTTCAGGGACTGGTAATAGCGGGCAGCCGTCTCCTCGAGGGTAGGGACGGGCAGACGGGGGAGAGACTCCTGGAAGCGGAGCATGGGGCCCTTGGACTTGTCCTCGACATAGCCGGCGGGGAGGGAGCTGTTCTTCCTTGTTTGCGCCATGGCGGAGATTCTCTGAAGAGGAGAAAGGGAGTCAGTCAGTCGCGTGCGCGCAACAAGGAAGGGAGACCGTTCATGACTTACAAGAGGGGTAAAAACAGCGGAAGTTGGTTGTCTAAAGAGGTGTCTAAGCGTAGTAGACCGAGCCTCAGATCGCACAATGGAAGCCAACATTACTCAATAACCACGGACGACGGTGGAGCTAAGAAGAAGAAGAGGAAAGAAAGTAACAAGCAGTGAAGACGGGAATGGGAACGGGAGGCGGAAAAGAGAAAAAAAAGGGAAAGCTGGACAGTGAGGCAGACGCGGGAGGCGAGGCAAGTCGCAAGACGGGGCAGACGGGGGGGGCGGTGGGTATGATGTATGTACACCTTGAGGGGTGCTGCCGACTACGACTCGGTAGCTCGGAACAAGTGGACACTTTTGTACTTGTCTCGTGGATATTATTTACTCGCCGGAGGTGGACTGGATGGCCCATGGGGGAATGGTTATCAATGGAGACGGGCAAGACGGGGGGAGGGGACCGGGGCACGGGAGACAAACCACCACCGACATGAAACCTTGGCCTATTGTAGGGTACCTTGAGGGTATACTTTTGCAGGCCGAGGCTTTGTCTCCAAAACTGGAAGATATAAATCTCACCAATGCTACCCCCCACTACTAAGAACCTACGGTATTCTCTGCTCACCATGTCGTCGACCATGTCCATCTGTTTAGTTCAGATCAGATCCCATGATGGTTGTCCATGATGCCTGCTGGTGCTTGATTCCGCACTCGTGGTACCTGTCTGTTCTCATTCCATCCTGTGTACCTGTCTGTGTACCCCGGTTCGCGGGGACCTTTCCGCCCGCACGTTCTCCCTCTCTCCATCTCCCCCATCTCCCCATCTCTTTTTTTTCTCCAACTGCCCGTTCAACTGGGATTGGATTGGGAGCAAAAAAACGTGGGGCAGACGCATATTGCACTTCGCTGGCTGGACCGCTGGAATGATATGAGAGGCCGAGCATACGCCGTAGGCTACGTAGAGGACGACAGAGGTACGATGAACAAAAAAAGTGGATGCGCTTGTCCGAGTGACCGACTGGGTGCCCCGTTTTACCCCTCGAGCCGAGGCTCAAAGTAGCCGACGGCATTGACGATTGCCAAGAAACTCTCTCCCCAGGCCCCCCAGAGTCCAGACAGGAAGAAAGTCCAAGAGTGTCCAGTCCAAACTTCAACCCCACGTTTTGCCGGTGGTGCCAGGCGGTGGTGGGTGGATATGTCTTCTTCCTCAACTGAACCCCAAATGAATGATTCCAATCTCAATCAATGCAACTGCAGCTCTTTCCATCTGTTCATCGGGATGAAAGTTGATCTTCATCGGATTGGTGCGCGTCAAATGCCATATGTCAAAGCTCATCTTATCCATATGTCCGGCTCGTCTTCTTATGCACATATGTAGAGCACATCACCTCCATCACAGAGACAGACAGAGTGTGCCTCATCCTTTCTCCTGCTGACTTCTCGAGTGGAAGTCACACGCGCATTTGACTTCCCTTCCGACTGCCGACGATAATGCTGTCCGTCCCTTTGCTTGCTGCTGACAGACTGACATGCTGTCTCACCATCCACCATCAATCACTCCTTTCCTCCGCCAGTGTCACCGTCTCCCCAAATATCAATGTGTCCAGTGAGTGTTCGTGATATGGAACTGAAGAAGCCCCAACAAGTCACGTCACTTTTCCACTTCGACTTCTTGTACCAAGCCGGGGTTGCGGGTCTCTGCGGGTTAGCGGATGGCGGAGATGAGAAAGTCTGAGAGACATATGATTGGTCAGCTGATGTTCCGCTTGGGGGAGGCTTTCACATGTCATCCAACTTGGCAACAACAGTTGGAGGGCTGCAGGGTCAACACCACAAAGAAACAACCACAGACATGTCACAGAAGGCTGCAAAATTTCAAAATTTCGCGAAAGACGGATTTGACGGATGTCAGTGTAACGGCACGCGACGCAAGAGCTTATGAACTTTTTAGAATTCTTGCCGCGCTTACGTTGAGATGCATGTGTTGAACATTCGTATTGGAGAATCCCTGCTGTTGATCTGTGAACATCACGGATTGGAAGAAAGCTGTCCTATGGAGTTGAGGTAATTGTGCCTTTTTTTTCATAACAGTCGCCTTGATTCAACTCTCTATGGGTACCATCTGTTTCTTTTCCCTTGTACATATTTGAGCTTAATCTTTCCCACCAGACAGCCTGTTGATGCAACAACCGTAATAGCTTAACGTCAATCTTGTATAGCCGGATAACCGAGCGAAAAACACAACTCCTGATAATCCAATATTGACGCCTGCAACACAGCGAGAACCAATAGGGAACATGAAAAGTAACATTTGGACGGTGATCATTCCGTTCTTTTCACATCGAAATCCAGAATGGATGAGTACCGCTACCACGACCACCCACCCACCAACCAACACACGGAGAGCGGAAGCAGCAAGTAATACTTCTAGTAGTAACATTATACAACACTTGTACCAATTTCCGCTTGTAGACCGTTACGCGTTTTTCAAACAAACCCGATTCCGGAGGCGACTCATGCCTCGTATGTCTTCACCTGGCCTTCTGCGCTCAGGGGCTGCACTGACCCAACCGCCGGCGGCGCGTTGAAGCTCATCCGTTGTCCATCCGTCAACGCCTCTTGGGCCAACTTGACGCCCTGCTCTCCACCGACCACAGCGGCCGCCTTGAGCCCTTCTTGGACTTCGCGTACCCTCTTCTTGAATGATAGGCGGTCCAAGAACAACTGCTGGCGAGCGCGCTCGAGTTCTCGCCTCTCGGCTTGCAGGATCGCCTCCATCTCGTTGAAGTACTTGAGCTTCAACTCCATCTTCTCCAGTGTCACATTCACCGCTGCCGATACGAGACGAGTCATCTCCCTCTCTTCGTGAGAGGCTAGGCCGCCGGCTCTGGCGCCCATAGTTGCGAGCGGGATGTTGGCCAGTGCTGATGTCTTGGTCGTTGTGGTGGTTGTGGAAACGGTCGTTGTGGTTGTCGTGGTCTCCTGTCTGATATCCAGCTCCATCGAGTCACCGCTCTTTTCCTTCTCCTTGCCCTTGTCCTCCGACTCTGTACTTTCAGCCCCACCCTCAAGCTTGTTGCGCAGTCCTTGTTTGAGAAGCTCTGCTGACTTCCCGGCAGCGGCTGCTGTGCTGGCCGGATCCGCAAGGCTGGCGAGGAATCCGACAACAGACATGACCGGGTTGTCAACTTGGCTGAACGGAAGCTGCCCTCCGTGACTGCCCAGCATTTGTAGCCCAACAGGAGCGTCCAACTTCTCGGATTCCAGATACTTGTCCTCAATATCCAGCTGCAGGAACTGCAGCACGCACTCCTCGCGCGTCCTTGTTCCGACGTACTCGGCAATCTCACCCCAGTCATCGTCGTACCTTTCGAGCGCCTCCAGAAGCCTGAGAGTCTCGGCATCGCTCCAGGGCGCATCGCGGTCGAGGATCGAGGTGTATGTCGGGTTCTCCATCCTGGTGTAACTGGCGTTGGTTTGGTTGGCTGGAAGACGGCCTTCCAGGTAGCAGCTGGGGCACATGTCGTACTTCGTCTTCGAGTTAACATCGGCCTGTGAGCTGTGGTAGTAGATCCGAGTGCAATCGATGCCGCAGTTGCAGCAGATGACCTTGGCGATAGGTGCCTTGGTAAGAGCATCGGCTTCCGACGCGCCGTTAGTGGCCGGGGTCTCTCCGTTGGTCTTGTTCAACTTGTTGTTCTTAGCATTGGCCTCGTAGATGTTGCGTCCCAACTCGAGGGTCTGTTCGCTCTTGGGTACAGGTGTGGCGGTAGCCTTCGCTTCGGTGTCCTTGCTGGGCTTCCCTTCGACGAGGGCAGGGTCCGCAGCGGGCTGCCATGGCTGAAGACCACGAGGGGTGTCGACAATGATCTTGAAGTGACCGGTAAAGGGGGGACCGACATGCGATGGCCGCTGATCGGCATCAACCTGTTCAAGAAGGTCAGCATGGACACAAGGCTAATAGCCGGAAGCAGTAGAAGCTCACCTGGTAGTTAATAAGACCCCACTGTTCAAGGAAAGCATGGACGCGCATGATGGCGCAAACATCACCAGCCAAGTTACGTCTGCAAGCCGTGACAGTGAGGTACTCGTATGGCACCAGTCGGTAGGTGTCGATCATGAAGTCGCGATAGTCCTTGTATACGGCAGGCGTCTTGCTACGGTTTCTGTTGTTGAAAAACTCTGGCAGCGCTTTCCTCTCAATGTTGTGAATGGTGTTCCTATCAAACCAGGTGCTGTAGCTGGGAAGGATGATGGCGTGCGTCTGTGAGATGACATGCTCTCGCGCAGCATTGCCGATCTGCTCTTTTGTTTTGGCGACATCACCGGAGCCTTCGTTGGCGCTGGCGCTATCGCCATTCTGAGCTGTCTCTTCCTTGGGCGCATCACCCATCTCTTCGTCTTCGGGGGCTGTTGCCGCGACGACGGCACCTTCGGAGGCATCTAGGGGAGTGGCGGATGCAGCACCGGGCGCCGGCGTGCTGTCATCTTGTTTGATGGTTGGTTCGGGGCCTTCGCCCATCTGTACATCTGAACGCGCAACAACCGCAGTGTTAGAACATGCGCTAAACTACAAGATCGACATGCGGTAGCCAGGGATGACTAAGGGAAACAGGCAGAGATGGGCTTTACCTTCGCTCTGGTTGCCAGCGGTGCTGTCTGGCAAAGGTGGTTGTGCTAGAATAGGATTCGCACTTGGCGACGCGCCATTGTTGGGCGTGCCGTAGTTAACGGATCCCTCCTCCATGGCGGCGACGGCGACTAAGATAGCAGGAGGATGAGGTGGGCGAACAAACACGCGGCGGCTGCTCTGGGCTTTGAACGATGACGAGGGAGCGGATGAAGATTGATGCAATTGATTTGTATGTTCTCCGAAAGCGTTGTATATGCTAGTGAATCTGCAAAGGGCCAATGCCGTATTACAAGGGAATCGAAGTCGATGGTTTGCGGCGCAAAAGTGTTGTATTTGCGATGGGTCTGGTCCGGGGAGGGGGGCTGTTCGTGATGTCGTCGCGTTGGAGAAAATGCAACAAATGAATTTCGCGCCTGGCCACGCCGGTGAACTGTCGGAATGGGCCTTGCTGAGTTGACAGCAGGCGTGCCCGCCGCAGCTCACTTCGTTCCGTCCCTTGGCGGAAGAGCTCAGTGAGGGAGGACCAGGTCACGTGGAGACACACTAGCAACCAGCCACTCTCCGACTGTGTTTCATCTTACACGAGCCACACTGTGCTCTCCTCTCAGCCACATCTCCCGGGTTTCTCCACACCAGCTGGGCCGTTCCCCGCCAAAAAGTGGCCCGCCCGCTTTTGGCCGAGAGTCGCTGTTACAAGCTGAAGCTACAGGGGGGTTAACCTGCTGTAGCGCTGAGTGCTAGCGGCCCCGGACCTGGGGGGTCGCCATTGACCACTGCACTTTACCTCGGGCCGTCGCAGGCCGTCGCCTACGTCGATCCATTGAAGCGTCATTGGCATTGCTCACCCAGTCACCGGGTCCCCGATCGCTCCCCGTCCCCGTCCTCCGTCCCCCGTCTCCGTTCCTTCGTCCCTCCACAATCTGTCGCCGAGATCAAATCGACTAGGTCCTCTATCCGTCTCCGACAGAACCTCCAGCTCCTCCGCCCACCGAGTCGCCCACCGGACGCCGTTCCATCTACATACCCAAATCCATACACAATGCTGTCGGCCGGTGCCCGGGCGTTCTCGGCCCTGACTCGTCCCCGGTTCACTACCGCCTCCACTACCCTCAGATCACCCGCCGCGCTCCGCAGGTTACTGTCCGCCCTCGCCGTCCTCGAGCAAAGAGACGGCAAGCTCAACCAGGGATCCCTCAGCGCCGTTACTGCGGCCGCGAAGCTCGGTGGTCCCATCCATGCTTTCATCGCCGGTAGCAATGTGAAGGCCGTTGCCGAGGAGGCGGCTAAGGTTGAGGGTGTCGAGAAGATCATTGCCGTCGAGAACGGCGCCTACGACAAGGTTGGTGGTTATGGGCCCGGCTGTTGTCAGTGAGTGTGTGCATTGACTTATACGGCGCAATTTGTTGTGTTGAACAGGGCCTCCCCGAGAACTACGCTCCTCTCTTGGTTGAGAACATCAAGAAGGGCGGTTACACCCACATCCTCGCTAGCGCGACCGCTTTCGGCAAGAACCTGATGCCTCGCGTCGCCGCTCTTCTCGACAGCCAGCAGATCTCCGACATCACCGCCATCGAGTCCGAGAACACCTTTGTGCGCCCCATCTACGCCGGCAACGCCATTGCGACCGTCGAGTCCACCGACCCCATCAAGATTATCACCGTCCGCGGTACCGCTTTCGCCCCTGCCGCTGTCGGCTCCGGCTCCGCTGCCGTCGAGGATGGTGTTGACCCCAAGGCTGAGAGCACCACCGAGTGGGTTTCCGAGGACCTTGCCAAGTCGGATCGCCCCGATCTCTCGACCGCCGAGAAGGTTGTCTCTGGTGGCCGCGGTCTCAAGTCCAAGGAGGAGTTCGACAAGATCATGCTCCCCCTTGCTGACTCTCTCGGCGCTGCCGTTGGTGCTTCCCGTGCGGCTGTCGACAGTGGTTATGCCGACAACAGCTTGCAGGTCGGCCAGACTGGCAAGGTCGTCGCCCCTCAGCTCTACCTTGCTGTTGGTATCTCTGGTGCCATCCAGCACTTGGCGGGTATGAAGGACAGCAAGGTTATTGCTGCCATCAACAAGGACCCCGAGGCGCCCATCTTCCAGGTGGCGGACGTTGGCTTGGTCGGTGATCTGTTCGAGAAGGTGCCTGAGCTTACCGAGAAGCTCAAGAGCGCGTAATCATATATGTGATATGTATGTTGTATGAAATAAAAATGAGAAGAATATGTACAAACCTTTTGGCTAAATAGTATACAACAAAAAACACTGGATATCTTACAACTATTTCACGGAGGCAAAGAAGGGTATCTCACCTCAAAACGCTCAACATCTCTCCCGTCCTCGTAAACTTTTCCCTCGAACTGCCCCTTTCTTTTCCTCGTTGCCTCTCGGCCTCATCAATGCTCCTCCACCCCTGCCAATCAACCACCCTCTTCTCATCACCACTCCTCAGCACCTCACTCCTCACCCCTTCCCACCCATGCACCTTTCTATCCACATTCAAGAACGGCGTCCTGCTCACCCAATCCTCAATGATCGCATCAGCCGTCGCAAACGCGTTCTCCATCGTCGAAGCAATCACCCCCGTCGGGCCCGTCTTGACCCACCCCGCGCAGTACAAGCCCGGGAAGCTACCGTGCGACATCTCCGCGCCGCGGGTGCGCTCCTCGTGCTGCACGCGGCCGTGGCCGTCATTGCTGATAATCCCCCGGCGCTCGTCAAAGGGGATGTTGATGTCTGAGAACTCGGGCAGAGGGGTGGATTTGTACCCGATGGATCGGAAAGCTAACGATGAAGGGAGGGTGAGGGTCTCGCCCGTGGGAAGGGCGTAAGCGTTGGGGTCGAAGGGGGATGGTGAGAGGGTAGTGCGTTCGAAGGTTGTGGAAGCTAGCTGGGTTGATCCGGGAGAGGAAGAAGAAGGGGAGAAGGCCTTGGGGGTGAGGCAGAAGTCGAGAGACCAGGACTTTGAGGTTTCCGAAGGTGATTGTGAAGTGGCGGTGGTGCCTTTGGCGAGCATTTCCATCAGCCGGCGAGGGGCGCGGGGGAGGGATTTCAGGTCGGTTGGGAGGAGGGCGGTGTCGACGGGGTGGAAGGACACGTCGGAGAGCTTCATCAGTTCGCGGACTTCTTTGATGGTGAAAGCCGCTTGCATGGGCCCTCTTCTGCCGACGACGTGGACCCGCTTTACCCGGCTCTGGGAGAGGGTTTCGAGCGCGTGTGCGGCAATGTCGGTCTTGCGGAGGACGTCGACGTCCTCGAGGAGCATGCGGGCAACGTCCAAGGCGACGTTGCCTTGGCCGATGACGACGGCTTCCTCGCCTTGGGTGAGATCGGGGTTGAGGTTGGCGTGCTCGGGGAGGCCGTTGTACCAGCCGACGAACTCGCGGGCGGAGTAGACGCCCTTTAGCTGGTCCTCGCCGGGGATGCCGAGCCTGCGGTCTTGAGCGGCGCCGTAGGCAAAGATAATGGCGTTGTAGTGCCGGAAGAGACTGGCGAGGGGCACGGTGAGGCCGTCGGGGTGGTCGGACTTGGTGCCGACGGAGACGTTTCCGATGAAGTTGAAGTCGGGGCTTGAGGCAACTTCCTCGAACTTTTCTTGGCAGTTCTTGACGGTATATTAGTGTGTTGCCTTTTATAAATCAACTATGGTAAGATGATGCATGAGACAAGTACCTTGACTTCAGGATGATCCGGAGCAACACCGAATCTCACTAGGCCGAAGGGCACTGGTAGAGACTCGTACATGTCCACCTTTGTCCCTTGGATTTTCGCCATAAGCTTATAGGTAGTATAAAAGCCGGCCGGACCGGAGCCAATTACGGCGACCCGGAGAGGATGTTCAGGAGTGGTATGGTGAGCCGGATGCTGAGAGTACATCCGGCGCGGCGCATGTACTTGCGACGGCCATCTTCCGCGCAAGCCAATTGCCCTGGGCTTTACCCGCGCGACAAAAGCCATTTCAAAATGACCAAACAAATTCGTTGATAAATGATGTAAGGAAACAAACTCGGGAACAAAAGCGCAAAATGTTTGGTCATCAATCGCTCATGTTTGTTGCAGCGCAGATCATCTCGGTGGGTAGCCGGGCACGGCGGGAAGGCACGAGGTGACTCGACCGCCCGTGAGTTCGGGTTTTGTGGGTCTTCAAATCCGGGGAACGTTCAGATCTTCAGCGGATTACACGGCACCGACCGGACGGAGTTACGCACCGCTGACAGCCCCATTGAACAGGGCCCCCAGCACATCATCATCTGGGATGACACCCTGCATTTTGTCCCGTCAACGAGGTTCCATCGTTACCATTTAATAGTGCGGCCCGAGATACGCTCATGGGTGTCCAAGTCGAGAATTTCTAACCGCAGTTCAAGACCTCCTCTTCCTCGACCATGTTCCACGAAATGGTCACAAGCCATTGGTTGCTGCGGCTTCCATCCGATGTTGCGACTGGCGCATCCAGCCACCGACGATACGGGCTGAACGGCGGGGGTCGGTACCAGGCGATGACAGGGGTTCTTTGAGGGCAACCAAGCCAATTTGGGCGCCCGGGAGCGCGTACCTGCGCGGTTGCCGAGCCAACAACGCGCCGATAAGCTTCACTCAGCTTCCAGCCTCCCTCTAAAATCGAGAGCCAAGTTCCGTCGACTTCTTCCCGCAGCGGGGGGCAGCCACGGAATGGACTTTGACTTGAGAACCTTTAGGCCAATTGAGCTAGCCCGATTTCTTTGAAAGACATGTCGTCACATGGAACTGGAATGATTGCCCGATAATTCGACCTTCCAGTGCTGAACCACATCTCTTTCAACATTTCGGGTGACAGCGAATATCCGGGATTTCTCAACACCAAGCCGCCAGAGTAACAGCAGCGCCGTCGCCAAAATGGGAGGCACCAGCCAACCCTTCCTGTACGATTACGATCCCGTTAGGTACAGCACCGACGATCGTCTTCCACCAAAACTCTTCGACCCAAAGGCCATCACAAGAGCAAGCTTCGACAAGCCCAAGCCAAAACCCAAGCCGGATGGCCCGCTTGTCTCATTCAATGTCCATCCAGAGTATGTAACTAAAGAATTCCATGCAGACTTCCATACATGGTCCCCACCGCAAGGGAGGTGGTGACTGCCGATCATGAAATACTTTGACGATATGACTGACGATGAGCTGCGATCGATACAGCGCCTATCCCCCTCCAGAGCGCACTATCAAGAGTTTCCGGCCCATGGGCCCTAGGTCCAAAAGATGGATCATACGGATGAGGAATGTTCAGTTGGTCTTGAGGCTACTTCAGTTTCTTGGTGCCGCCGGCTTGCTGGTGATTATGATCATGTTGAACAACATGCAAGAAGTGGCCGGCTTGGTCCTCAGGATCGCGGTATGTAAAGTGAAATTCTGTTTTTTTTTTTTTCGCCAAAGAGACCATACTGACCATGATTCTCACGTAGCTTGGCGTCGCCATACTTCACACAGCGTATGGCATTTACCACCTCTGGCGACCTGCCGGTGGACGGGCGCCAATGTCTTCGACTGCTTACCATTTCGGCGTTATTATTGTCGACATTGCCGCTTGTCTAGTTTATGCGTTTGGCGTTTATTCGATCCGCAAAGATGGCGCTACGTGGGGTACTCTTCTTCCCGACAAGTCGGTGCTTCAGTACTTCATCCCGGCTGTCCAGTACGGACTGATCGGCGCAGGCGGACTCCATGTTGTTTCCATCGGCATCTCGGTCTTCCTCGCCATTCAGTTCTGGCGTATCTGCAAGATGCCTCCTGATATGAACCCCTTGGAAGATAACCTCACCTCACGCGCCCACAAGAGGAACAAGTCCTCAGTCGTTTCCATCTCGACCTACGCCGACGACGATAAGCGGCCTGGTACAGTCGCTGGCAGCCACCGTGACTCCAGTATTCACAACGGTGACGAGCTCGTCCGCCCACGTGCTATCCCTTTTATGCATACCAGGCAGAGCTCTGATCTTTCCGAGCGGTCTTTTGGCAAGCGCGAGTCTCGAGTTACGGTAGACCTCCCAGAACGCCAGTATCAAATCTCACCCGGCAACTCACCACGCAGTTCTATGCCTCCCCGATCCTCCTATCATGGCTCTTACTCTGACCAGGTCCCATTCGCCAACCGGGGCGCTGCTAACCCCCGCGCCAGCTTCGCTTCTGGCCGACCTAGCACCTCGTACAACAACGGCGAGCAGTTAACCGCATCCCCTACCTCCATGTCCCCAGCCAAACCACAACAACAGTCCCAACAGCCACGCGGCGGCAAGTTCCAAGAAACCTGGTATGCCACCGAGTCACTCTTCAACCGCACCCACGAGCGCAACCGCGCCATCAAGGAAGCCCAAAAGAACGGCGGCAACAACAAGCGCGGCAACCGCGCCTACGAAGCCATAACCGACTACTACGACACCCACGACTCCGACGACGAGCACCATCAACAACTGCAACAAAACCCCTACTCCCCTCCTCCTGCAACAGCCCGCGACAACCACAAAAAGGGCTACCGAAACAACCACAACGACGAGGACGTCAACGACGACGACATCGACCTCGCAGACCTGCATCCCAACCCCTTGCGCTCCAACCCTTCTTCGCCGACCTTGATCATCGACTCGGAGTTGGAGCCAGAGAGGTCGATTACCCCCTTCAGCCGTTTGCGGGAGTCGATCCTTCGTCCGCTGAATCTGAACCCCTTGAATATCAAGAAAGTCCGCCAACCTCCTGCTCAAAACAACAGCCACCTGAAACCGGACAGCCAAGAGCCAATGAGGAACCGTGACTCCTCCATCCAGCCCGAAACTTTCTTCTCTTCTTCTGCTGCAACTGTCGGCGGAGGAAAGCCCTACGATCCTAGTACCTCTGACACGCCTCCGACGCTGCTTGCAGGCCACCCTGCTAATAACCGGGTGGTCTCGTCTGGTCACGATTACGATTTTTCATATGGCGGAGATGGAGGAGGCAGGCAGAGACTTGTCAGTGGTAAAGTTGCTGAGGAGGGCATGGCTGGTGGGTTTTCAGAGGATATAACGGAGGGAGGGAGGCAGAATAAGAAGAGGCTGACGGTTACGAATGCTTAGTGGGCATGGTAGTAAGTTGGATGCCTACTTGGATGACAGTAGTGGTGGCTGTGAACGAAGGATGAATGGATGGATATGTTATGGTGTTGGAATAATGTCGTGATGATGGATTTCTCAAGCGGTTTCGCCATGTTTAGCTAGCAGGTTCTGGAGTTTAAGGGCTGGGTTTCGATTTCGGTTTCGAAGGCATGATATCACTGTTACGAAAAGTTGAGCGAATGTATATCAACTGAAACAAATGGCAGATTCTGTAGCGTATTGTGTGTCTTGGTAGTTCGGTTGTTTGGTTGTATAAAAGTTGTGAAAGTTCCAACCCAGATAGTCGTTCTATGTCTATACGTTGCTTACAAGTCATGATCATCAAGTCTTCCTCTTCTCCCCATTATCGCTTTGTCCACCTTTGTAGCCCTTACCTTCGCTCAAGTCCCCGCCACATTTCCAGCTCCATCATCACCACATAAAGCACTCACAACAACCCAACCCTCTCCACATACCCCTTCAACCTCTCCTCCACCCTCTCCCCATTCCACGTCTCCCTCCCCTCCCCATCCATCCCCAGCTCCGGCACACCCACCTGCTCAATCGCAAAACTCGCCGCGACGCTACCCCACGCGCACGCCTCCTCGATGCTCTTCCCCCTCGCCAACGCCACCGCCAGTCCTCCCAGAAAGGTGTTTCCACCACCAGTAGGATCGACCACCTTTGCGGCGTCGGTGTGATAAGCAGGTACCCACCTCTCTATCCCCGGATCGACCTCGATCCCCTCCTCGACATCAAAACGACCGAACGGGTCATCATCATTATCTCGGTCTTCCATGTCCTGCAGCAGGCCGGCGAAGAGAGACATCATGTCTGTGTCGTGCTGTAGACCGCCGTGGAAGTTCCTTGCGTCCAAGCCCGCCTTCTTTTTCTTCTTCCCAGTTTTCGTTTTCGGCGGTTGTTTCCTCCTTCGCCCCCCATTCCTAGCAACATAACACCCCTTCTCCCCGGCCCTGACCACCAGCGTGTACGAAGTCAGCGGCATGCTAGCCAACAGCTGCTCGCAGTTGCGTTCGACTTGCTCGACGCTGATCTGTCCCGTCTCTGGGTCCAGACCGTCCGTGCCCATGAACCCGGCTAGCTCGGCGTGGTTGGGACTGCAGATGTCGATTAGCGGGAGGGCGTTGGTGCAGTTGAGCAGCTCGAAGGGGGTGCAGAGGTCGGGGACTGGTTCCCAGATTATTAGGGGGCGGGTGTAGCCGTTGTCATTGTTGTCATCTTCATCGTCGTTGTCCTTGGAGGAAGGGCGAGAGGCGGCGGCGAGCCGGGCTTCCCGCTTGCGAAGAGTGATGATCTCTTCCGCCAAGTCTTTGCAGCGGTTGGGGCTGCAGACCATGTGCACGGCTTTAGCCTTCAGTAAAGGGGTTCCGGCCAGGTCGGCGGCCGTTAGTCGTTTCTTGGGGGTGGTGTACTTGAATTCGCGGCGCTCCGAGGAGTCGACGTAGCCGTTCCAGCCCCGGGTGGTGAGCCGGGTCGGGTCATGTCGGAAGACGGCCGAGGTGGACCAGCCGTTGACGAGGTCGGTGATGGCCTGGGGGAAGTCGGAGCCTTGGTCGACGATCCAGCCTACGGTGCGGGAGAGATCCGGAGATGGAGAGAAGAGGCGGGCGCCGAGGGCGGAGTAAGAGCCGGCGCCTCCTAGGACGTTGGTGGATGGGGGACGGGGTGGGGGGTATTCGATTTCATCTGCCGGGTTGGTTAGTTGGTGCCTGGTTGGGGGATGTTGGTTACAAATTACCGATGATGAACATGCCCAGAGTGACAAAGTCTATTGAAGGAGTGTCGTTGATATCTTGCCATTCTGAGCTCTCATCCGAGGCTTTGTCAATATCGTTTGGACTTTGGCCGGGCACTTCCGGGTTGCCGTTGTCTGTCATGTTGTTCTCTATCGCGACTATAAAAAGACGAATGAATGGTGAGTGACGCTTGAAAGGAGTATGTGTAAGTACGGCCCAGCACAAGGGTAAGCGATGTGCGAGTGGGAGTGAGCTAAGTGAGTGACACCGAAAGGGGCTATGAGACTGAGACACCGATGGAGGGATGAAGATGGAAAGATGGACGCGTGAATGAGTGATGTGGCTACTGAGCCTACTGGCTACTGCTAGGCTATTGCTAGTCTGCTATTCCTGACCGACCATCGGGCGGCATACACCACGATGAGGCTGATATCTTGATAACTCGACATCTTATTAGCTAGAATAGGCTATCTGGGGTAGGTTTATCACTGCGAGGCGTATGAATGGAGAAAAGGGATCTGAGATTATCGGCTCGAATCTATCATCTCGATTCTCGTTATCTTGAACAGCTGCTTCACTTGCGTAAATACTTACACTACGTCAGTCTTCAGGCATCAGCATTACCGTCCTCGTATGTACAAAGCTAAACAGGCAACGATGTTTGAAGTAGGAGAGTTCGGTGTTGTTGGTTCAGTTGAAGTGATACCGATACGACGTCTGGTTGTTTACATTTGGGTGGGGTGGTGGTTCATATCTGAGGCGTGGATGGTGTCTGTACGCCCAGCGGGTTTTTAGTGGCCGTGCACTGAAGAGTCGTGAGAGTGGCCAGCAAGGTGTTCTTGGAGGGTGGCCCGAAACGCGTAATTTTAAGAGATTGGATGAGACGACCCACTATGACCCCACTATGAAGCTTCATCGTGGGGAAGCAGCTCATTCAGCGTGCGTCTACAGAAGGTGTGCCCCGTACAAGCATGGCAGGCGCCAGGGGCAGACGCTAGGGGGTGCAGTGTGTGACGAGGGGTTCCAATCGACGCCGTTCAGCTTGTCAGCCCGTCAACCTCCAGACATCCCATGTTCCAGCCCAGTAGATCTTCAACTACACCTTCCCCGACCTCCCCCCTCGCTCAAGTCTCGGGACCCTTTCCTTCCTCTTTCTTCATCTAGCGATATCCTTTGTTTTCCTTATTTTATACGTAGCAGCGCAAAAGGTAAGTGCTTCCCATCGAAAGTCCTCCCGTCTGTTCCACCGAGCTCTCTTCCACCGGAGGCATCCGGGCCTGCCCACTCTCTCTTCACATCGAAAACTGGATCGCTAATACCGCAAGTTGGCACGGGCAGTTCTAATAAGAGAGTACACCTTGCTCCTTCCAACTTTTCATATTACTCAAAAGCGAACCCTACGTTTCCAAAGTCCCGCTTAAGGGACCATCATAATCACAATGGCGACCAACAACATGCACAACTTGGTCACCTTGATCAAGAGGTACGCTTCAGCTCTCTTTACCGCAACTTGAAGTCGCCACACCTACGAACAGTCGCTTTCTTCTACAACACCCTTATTGTCCATCATTTTCCTGGCGCATCGTTAGCCATGTCGATTCCATGGGAGCCGCTGTACGGCTACGACGAGGAGGGGCCTGTCCCCGAGCAACGAATGCGCCAGGAGGATCGGCGCGAATCGAAAAAGACTCCGAGTGATTAGTTGTCGACGCACATTGCTAAGTACTTGCGCAGACTTGAGGCGGCCACCCTCCGTCTGGAGGATATGGCTTCGTCCACCATCCCCCCTATCGGCTCCCAGACCGTCATTGAGCCAACTCCCTCCGCCCCCGCGTCCACTGCCGTGTCCACTCCCGCACCCGCTACGCCGGCCCCAGTACCAATTCCCGAATCTGTCGAGAGGTTCGACGAGTTCCTGAAGCAGACCGTTCAGAAATATGTTAAAACCAGCAATGTTATCGGTGGCTTGGTTGCTGAGCAGGTACCTACCCAGCACAGTTCTGGAACTGTTTCGCTGGCAGAGAGCGAGAAGTTGACCGTTTTAATTAGGCTGCGAGTGTCCTCAAGGGTTTTGTCGAGACGCGCAAGTTCCTACTCGTCGCCTCCCAGTCCAAGAAGCTCGACATGAACTCGGCCGACTTCCAGGAGGCTATCAAGCCTATCAGCGACGCCATCCAGGCCACTCAGGAAATCAAGGACAAGAACCGCGCTTCTCCCTTCTTCAACCACCTCGGCATGGTGGCCGACGGCATCATGCTCCTCGCATGGATCACTGTTGAGTCTAGGCCTCACAAGCTCATTGATGAAAGCCTGTCCTCTGCCGAGTACCTGGGCAACAGAGTCATGCAGGCAAACAAAAACACTGATCCCCAGCATACCGAATGGGTCAAGACCTTCTACCAGATCTTCAAGGACTTGTCGGAATATACCAAGGAGTACTACAACAACGGCATTGTGTGGAACCCTAACGGCAAGCCTTACAAGGAGGTTGTCCAGAGTCTTGACTCCGGCAGCGCTCCCTCGGCACCTGCCGCGTCTCCAGCCCCATCCGGAGGCGCTCCTCCTCCGCCCCCTCCTCCTCCTGGACCTCCCCCGGTGCTCAAGATTAACGAGCAGAAGGCGGAGCCGGCCCAGGCCGGTGGTTTCAGTTCCGTCATGTCTGAGCTCAACAAGGGCGAGGCAGTTACAAAGGGTCTCAAGAAGGTCGACAAGTCGCAGATGACACACAAGAACCCTTCTCTGAGGGCAGGATCAACCGTTCCCGATGGACCAGCGACACGTTCCAAGAGCCCTGCGCCCCCTGGAACCAAGCCGCCCAAGCCTGAGAGCATGCGTGCGAAGAAGCCCGCAAAGAAGGCGCTTGAGGGCAACAAGTGGATCATCGTAAGTTTTCCAACCGGGCGTTCTTTTGTGTGTGACGCTCTAACAGCGCTTCTAGGAAAACTACGATGCTGCCGCTGGCAACGTCGAGATCGAGGCCTCCATTTCTCAGTCGATCCTCATCAGCAGGTGTAACGGTGTCGTCATCGTCGTGAAGGGCAAGGCCAACGCTGTCAACATTGACAACTGTGACAAGGTGTCCCTCATTGTGGACACTCTTGTCTCGACTGTTGACGTTGTCAGGTCCAAGAACTTCCAGCTCCAGGTCAACGAGACGATTCCCACCGTGCTCTTGGATCAGGTTGAGCAGGCCACTATCTGGCTGAGCAAGGAGAGCATCTCGACAAGAGTGTTCCAGAGCAAGACGGACAACGTCAACATCATGGTTGTGGATGAGAACGACGACTCCAAAGAGCTTCCTCTTCCTTCCCAGATTTGCTCGTACTACGATCCTGAGAAGAAGGAGCTCATCAGCGAGATTGTTTCTCACTGCGGTTAAATCATGTGTCATGGTTGCTTAGTCGAGAATGTCGGGAAAAGGGGATAGCTTGATGCAGGGTGGCGTTTGGTTCTGATCGTGAGCGTTGTTGTTACATATTCTCCAACCTACATAATAGCATGCCTTGACTTGAATATCAATAGATGGCATGTTCAGAAGTGAATGTGAAATCGACTTCAATCCCGCAGATATACTGACTCGACGTTACCCATCATCGTTTTCAAGAACTATATCATCCCATGACATTCCGATTTTAACTGAAAAAAACGCCAAACCCCTTTGCCTATGAATGACAAAAACCTGGCTGTTTATGACATGACTCTCTGTCTAAACCATATCCATCACAATACTTTTCTCATCCATATCTATGGTCTACATAAAATCATCACTACCCATTTCCTAAACACAGCATCCACTCAGTGTTTACCTTCCCAGTCCACTAGACTAGATCTTATAAACCAACTGACCATCGGTATACCTATCATCAAACAGCGTTAGCATCATTCCTCATCACTCCTCATCAATCATTCACTCAAAAGAAGGGTTCACTCACATCAACTGATTCCTCTCCGTCATCTCCCTCAGCGCCTGCAGCGCCTCCTCCTTCTCAAACTTTTGTTCCCCACCTCTCCTTCCACCAGGAATCTTATCATTAACAGCCTTAATCAGCTCATCCACATCCGCCGCGTCGTCCTCGAAAAGTCCCGAGTTCAACAACGGACCAAGCGCGCGACGGAAGACGTCAAGACGGTGTTCGCTTATTGGTGCTGGTTCCTCATCTTCTTCTTCTTCAGCTTCTTCTTCTTCTTCGGCGTCTTCAGGGGCGGCTTCGCCGTCGACGTCCATTTCTTCGTCCTCGTCGGCGACGTTGAGATTAGCGGCTCCGGAAGCGAGTTGGCTTTCTTCGTCTTCATGTTCGTCACCACCGGCGGTGCCAGTGCGACGAGAAGAGCGTTGGGAGCGGGTGGAGCGAAGTTGGGAGGCGGGGAGGGAGGAGGCGAAGGATGGTTGCGAGTCGCCGGCTGTGCGCGAAGATCTTGTTGAGCGGCGGGGGGTGGCGTCGTAGATGTCTTCTTCTGCGCCCTCTTGCGTCTCTTCTTCTTCGGGGGTGCCATTGGCGTTGGCGGAGGAGGAAGAAGTGCCATTGGCAGGAGTGCGTCGGCTAGCAGCGCGCTGGGAAGCACGGGATGCTCTGGTAGCGGCGCTGGAGCGGGCAGCGGTGCTGCCGCGGGCGGTGGTGGTGGTCTGGGTAGCCACGTCGCCGTCGTCGTCATCGGAATCGTCCGAGTCCGAAGACATGCCATCCTCGCCCTCGGCGGGACGGGTCTTTCTGCGCTTCTTGCGCGACTCGTCCTGCAAGACCTCCTTGAAGAGGGCAAAGCGGAGGATGGACTCGGCGGCGGCGGCGTCGCGCTCCTCGACGCGGTTGGACAAGCGCGCCTTGGCGTGGGCGGTGGCCAGACGGATGAGCGTCTCGAGGGTACGGACCGTCATGGGCGAGGTCTTGCGCTGGTTGCCCTCCATGTCGTCGTTGCGCAGGCCGACGTAGATGTCGGCGATGCGGTCGGAAGCCTCCTGCGTCAAAACGGGCTTGATGCGCGTCTTGGCGTACTGGATGTACTTCTTCATGAAGGGGATGCTGAGGATCTCGGGCTTCTTGTTGGCAGAACCGCGGCCGCTGGGCACCTTGATGCCGGCGTGTAGCATGGCGTCGTACTTCTCCCACATTTCGGTGGGCTTTTGGGACTCGGATTGCCCGTTGAGGGCGACGTTGAGGGCCTGACCGGCGTTCTCGCGCACAGGGGCACCCTCCTCGGTGCCGGGCTGGCGGTAGCGGTGCATGCGGAGGACGTGCTCGGATACCTGTCTGTCACGGGTGTCCTCGATGTCGTCGGTGACGACGAAGAGAAGATCGAAACGCGACAGCAGGGAATCGGGCAAAGCGATGTTTTTGTGAGGGTCCTTGTGCGTGTCGTACTGTCCAAAGATGGGGTTGGCCGCGGCGATGACACTGCAACGAGCGTTGAGGGAGGTGTGAATACCAGCCTTGGCAATGGTAACGGTTTGCTGTTCCATCACTTCGTGGATGGCAACACGATCGATGTCTGACATTTTGTCGAACTCATCGATACAGACGACGCCACGGTCAGCCATCACCATGGCACCGGCTTCCAGACGACGCTCGCCAGTCTCCTTATCGGACGTCACAGCGGCAGTCAAACCGACACCCGAAGAACCACGACCAGTCGTGGCAATCGCCAAAGGAGCAGTGTTGAGCACGAAACGAAGGAGCTGAGACTTGGCCGTGGAAGGATCACCAACCATCAGGATGTTGATGTCACCTCTCAGATGTGTGCCGTTCTCCAGATTCTTCTCCATGCCGCCCAGCAGCATGAGCAGGATAGCCTTCTTGATGTAGTCATGTCCGTAGATACTGGGAGCCAGCGATTGTGAAAGCAACTCGAAAACCTTTGGCTTCTTGGCGATCTTGTTGATATTGCGAATATCGGTATCGGTAATGGTGGCAGTAGCCACACCACCACCAGATTTGGAGGAAAGCAGGACGATGTTGTTGGCTAGAATGACGGTCTTGAACAAGGCGCTACTATGGTTTGTGTTTCTGTTACCCAACGTCCGGAAGATACCGACGAGCTGGATACGGTCGCCAGGCTTGACGCGGTCTACCAGGTCGTCGTCGAGAATGACATCGACGCCTCGGGGCAGCTGACCAGCAGGTGCCCTTTCCGGCATTTCCTGGATGGAAATAGTCTGGTGATCGCGGTAGGTCGAGAAGCCGTATTCAGTCTCGAGCGGGTTGCCCTCCTCGTCTTCGCGCGGGTAGACGCTGTTGGTGACAATGCCGTTCGTCATGGTCTGGTCGCGGTACTCGCGGTAGTGGAATGTCTTCTTGGCTTCGCTGTAGTGTACGCTCTTGACAACCTTGGGGCGGATCAGGGACGTCCTCGTTACGATACCCTCGATCGAAACCATGCTGTTGAGGTGTTGCGAGGACAGTGTCCTGGGGTTGCAGGTGTGTAGACCAAAGCTTCCAGCCCAGGCACAATAGTACAAGACATCGGGGTCTATTTGATCGGGGCGGGCCTGTGGGACGGTGCTGACGATGGTCTTGAGCGCATGGTTGAAGGCGAGGGTCCAGTTGAAGGGGTCGGTAAGTAGGCCCTCGGCCATCTCAGAGCTGTGATCGCGGACATGATCGATGTTGACGACGAGTCTCCTTTGGTTCTTCTGGAGCATCAACACAATGTCTGGCCTGTAGCTTCGCTGGTGCTGATCATCTGTGGACAGGGTTCCCGGTCAGTTTTGTCCCAATGCTTCGGTCACAAACAAGGGGCCAGCGTCAGCTTCAAGCTTCAACGTACGAGGATCGAGGAACTCTTGGGCCTGGCGCACGCGATCGCGTACGGCCTCGTCGCGGAGGGCATTGTAATCCATCTTGAAAGTATTAAGCAAAAGTACAACTCTTCAAGCCAGCGTCACAGACGGGAAACAAAAGCAACAATGGTCGGACGCGGAGTAATGGTAGTCGTCGTGGCCTCCGTCCTTGTCGTCCGAAATGGTTGTTGGGGGGGAAGAGTCGAGATGTTTTGTTTGGGCGCATGCGCTTCGCTTTGCGGAGCCGCCACGGAAAAGTGACAAAACGAAACGATACGTTCTTAAGTGGAAAACGCGTCGACGACACGCGAGTCGCGCTAAGCCCCTTGCTTCAGACAGGGGGCTTAATTGATACAAGCGGGGCTGTACCTGATACCGTATGTACACCACACTGGCATATTGAAAGCTGTATTTTCTAGTATCTTACCACTTACACCATCTTCCTCCCTTCAGACTTCCTCCGGTTTGCGATTGCCATCGATTAGAAAACAACTAAAGTGTCCCATATTTCAAATCAACTTTCTCATATTTTCAATTCCTCAAATATATCCTTTTGGCCCTTCCAGACTCGGTCAGCCTTCCTGGATGGCTCGGCGGAACATGTTCACTAGGTGCTCCGCATGCCCCCTGATCCCGTACTGGATGTGGAAACTATTCAGTAAACAACCCCATGCTGTGTTGCCCCGGAAACGAGAAGAGAGGATAACAGCGAAAAGGGTGAGTATGGATAAGCCTATGTCAGCAGTGTTGATCATAAGCGTGTGTACCTGGAATACACCTGTGCCTCCCAGCCTCTGAATTACCAGCTCACACTTTGTACCATAATATGCGGTGGTAATGACCATGGGACAGCATCTGCTGGGCCCTTTTTCAGTGGACGACTTGGGTGAAACGAGGTGATCGCTACCAATGTGTGGAATGGGAAAGATGCCATGAGTGCCTGAAGTTAGTTGATCTACTTTTTGGAGTCTCTAACCCACAAGCCAACGCAGGGCTTTCGCAGCTTCACTGGTAACAATGTTATTATGAGCCTAAGCGTATTCGAGCAAGACCGATACCAGTCGGGTGATGATTCTCGACGGCTCCAAGCGAGAGGGTGAGAATGCCATCCTGAGTTCGCCTCACTATCTTTGGAGGACCCTCATGGTCACTGTCTCCCCTGCTGCGTCTTTCACATGCTCCGTCAACTTTCACCGGTCCGGTAGAAAAACTCCTAGCCGGCCTTTACTGCCCTACATCCGTTCTTCTCGTGGCAGTAATGTTTGAGGTTCCGCTCAACTCCTGCAACGGCTGAACGCATCCTTCGGTTCCTTTATTTTCCCGTGGTTTTCGTACCCGACTAAAGCCCATTCCCATCGGGCTTCTACCGTGAAATGTTTTGTGGTTATTGTTCCGAAGTCCCTGCTGTTCCCTTGAGCCGTCGTTGCCCGCTTGCTAGGATGGCTATGGTAAGTTAGGGTCATCAACTTTATGCCGTTCGCCATGACTATGATACGGCATTCTCTCCTCTCCCGCTATTCCAGTCGTACGATGTCTTCGAGGGGCGGGACGGAAACCATCCTTAATGTCAGCAAAGCGTGCTGTGGTGGTCCATGTCGTACAGCTCCGTCATCTAGGCACAGTAATTGGTTCCCGATGGACTGGAACGTCTATCGGAATGACGCGGTTCGTTACAGTAATGCGCTGTGACTGCCGCCGTAAACGGGAAGGGGTCTCATATTTTTCATGCGCCACGGGATGGACTGCCACAAGCCCGGCCGGTCCTCCAATCGAAGTGTCGGGTGGTCTTACGGTTGCTTCCCGGCCTTGGATAGCCGTCTGACTTTCTGTTGAACAGGGAGCAGGTTTGACTCGATGTTCCAGTCTCATGCCGAACAGCCGTTGTGAGAAGGAGCGGTAAGCGACGGTCTATCCCGAATGGATGAGCAAGTTGCCGTCATGAGCAACGTACGAGATGATTATTACCCGCACTACACTTAGAGGCCTTGTGAGGATCAATAGTTTGGCTCCTTTGGGGTGATATATCTGTGCGATGCCTCACTTTATGTGATCAGCAAGGATTTCAAAAGTCTGACCCAACAGTGTTCTCGACGCAATCATGAAGTTCGTAACAGCCAAGAAATCAATATTGGTTACCCTGATATGATTGGGATTAGCATCAGGACAATGCACCAGGACAAAATAAAAAGGTATCGCGAGCCTCGCGTAGAGGAAGGAGGGATCTTCGGTGCAAAATCATCCACAAGCCTTGAAACCCAAGCCCAATGTTCCATCCGCATATGCTGGTATCGTGCAAGGTTAGACGGGGAGGCTGAAGTGAGACAAACCACGATCCGGCACCTAGTGTCCTATGATATTCGGTAGCCTTGCTACACAAGGGTGCGAGCTTAGATGGCTTCAACAACACATCCGACGAACGACAACCTAGGCACATAGCCGTGGCATCGGCACTGGCGGTCACACCACCAAGCGAGCGGCCTCGTCGCACAGCTGAGGTACTTCGAAGGGGAAGGCCGCTGCCCAACTACCGTTGATGCAAGGTACAACCCACGAGGACGAGGGCCGTAGACAACGCTATTGTTCAAATTCGGGATAAATTCGATATCCAAACAGCCACCGAACCCGGCAAGAACATGTCTTATTGCGAGTCGATCAGTAATCACTGCTTCCATGGCTAACTGCACTTTGGTAAGGGTAGTGGCCAGTGTCGTGATATTGCGATGCATCCGTAGCCCATGGGATGGCATCGTCAGCATTAGGCAGGTGCGTTTTATTGGTATCTGTAGAAAATATCAAATTCGGGTCAGCGCACAGGAAGCTTGTGTCGGTCTAGGAGGGAACCTTGAAGGGTAGAGAAGACACCATAGAGTAGTAGCTGTATGTAGTCTCACACCCCGTAGTTACTCCGGGAACACTCGGCCAGCGCCATCGACAAAGGTATGCATCGGCAGCGGCGACAGATGGGCGTGCCGATGGTCCGTGCCAACCGTCCAGGCCCGAATAGGCCAACCGAAAAGGTGAGGTCAATCCAATGGACACCAGATAAAAATTGACTGGGCTGAGAAAGACCCGGGTGAGCGGTAGAACACGTTTTCGAATAGTTCCGGAAGCGGGAACGTGTGGCAATCAAGAGACACACAGTTCTCAACCAAGCCTGACCCCTTGGTGAAGTGTAAACGTTTGGTTATTCGAAGCTGGGTTGAGATAATGCAGAGGTTATGCGTGACAAAGAGAATGGTCTTTGCCTTCGGGAAGGGTTTCGCGCACAACGTTTGACCGAGATCGGGACGCCGAGTCGACTGGTTGGTCGCTACCCCTCATTGTTTAATGCCGAAAGAGGCTCCAGGGTAGGTTCTCCATGATAGGCATAATAGGGTACCTCTGCCATAGTTAGTTGATACAGTGAAGCTTCTGTTACACAGCCACAACAACAACTCGAAGTCATTGAAGGCGGGAGATCGCAGCCCGGTTGTTGCACGTGGTACACGTATAACTCGTGGTTTATACCCTTCAAAGTCTGTACACATCTCGTCCGGGCCGGTGATGCCATTGGCAAACGGGCAGGATTCTTGTCTGTACACAGCTTGACACGGCTTGAAGGTTAGGTATAGGGCGCACCAGATTGACCAATGCTGGCTCAAACACACCTCTCCATGCACCTCATGTCTGCCCAAACCCTCGTTTGTCACGAGGAAACACTTACATACGCCGTACGTTAGCACACTTTGGTACGCTGGATGACGGGCGACTAGCCGGGGGTGCCGCAGTAAGCCCACGAATCATGCTAGAACCCGCTGATCCACATAGCTAAGGCTTGGTCGAGAATGCAGTCCGGTATCAAGCAGCAAACGCTCGCACCGAGAATAACACTGCTGTATCCGGCAGTTCACGCGAGCCATCCGATATCTGGGCCCGTCATGCAGTGGATGTTTGTTGTTGTTGATGAGCTGGGCTGGGCTGGGCCTCGACTGTCCATGCTGTTCAATCGACCGATGTGCGAGCACTAAGCTCGGCAAGACTTTGAGTATATATAGATAAGGCGAGAGTCCGCCTTTGAGCAATTTGCTTCTCTTTGTATTCACCACCACTTGACGACGCACACACTGGGTCCTTCACACCCTCATCTATTCAAGATCCAAGTCAAGCTTATACTTTCGACATGGTACTGATCAAGCTGGATTCAACGGTGGGCGCCATGGATGCCACGGCGTCTTCCAAGGACTCGGCAGTTCTTCATAGGCATCTGGATTCGACGTTTTTGAACATGACGAGGTCTGAAGGAAACTTTCTGATCCTCGAGAACGGCCGCAAGATATTTGATGCTTCGGGAGGCGCTGCGGTCGGTTGTCTTGGCTGGGGCAATCAGAGAGTTGCTCAAGCTGTCACAAACCAGGTACTTGCCGCACCGTACTGTGCGACCATTTTCTACACCACCAGGGTCCAGGAAGAGCTATGCCGCGATTTGGTCCAATCGACGAATGGGGCCATGGCGCGTGCTTATATCGTCAACTCAGGTAAGACGAACACCTCCCAACTTGCCCCAACAGCCACTGACATTTCCCAGGCTCTGAGGCAATGGAGGCGGCTGTGAAGCTTGCCAGGCAGTACTTCCTTGAGATTGACGAGCCACAACGGACTCTGTTCATTTCCCGGAAGCAGTCGTACCACGGCATCACTCTTGGTGCACTAGCCGTCGGGGGCCACGAGGTTCGGCGGGCCAAGTTCGAGCCACTCTTGACAAAGAATGTCTCGAGAGTATCGCCGTGCAACGCATTCCGCGGTAAAGCCCCCGGCGAGTCAGATGAGGACTACGCGGAGAGACTGGCCAAGGAGCTCGATGAGGAGTTTCAGCGAGTAGGACCAGAGAACGTTTGCGCTTTTGTTGCTGAGCCCATTGTTGGAGCTGTAAGTTGCCTCACATATTCCTTGTTTGGCGTCTGCGAATGCTAATTGTTCCTTTCCAGGCCCTTGGATGTGTGCCTGCGGTCAAGGGCTACTTCAAAGGTGTAAGGGAGGTGTGTGACAAGTATGGCGCACTCTTGATCCTTGACGAAGTGATGTGCGGCATGGGGAGGAGCGGTACCCTGCACGCATGGGAGCAAGAGGGCATTATTCCAGATATCCAGACCATCGGAAAGGCCCTTGGGGGCGGTTACCAACCCGTAGCTGGCCTCCTTGCCGGCCATCGGGTGGTCGAGGCACTTGAAAAGGGTACCTCGTAAGTTATGTCCTCAACAGTCAAATGGTGACAATGTGCTAATTGAAGCCAACTAGTGTCTTTGTCCATGGCCACACATACCAGGGTCATCCTGCCGGATGTGCCGCGGCCCTGGAGGTGCAGCGGATTATCCGAGAGGAGAACCTTTTGAGCAATGTTCGGGCAATGGGCGATCTTCTCTCGACAAGGCTGCGTGAGATCCTCACAGGCCATCCGAATGTCGGTGATATCCGCGGCCGGGGTCTCTTCTGGGGCATCGAGTTTGTCGCGGACAAGGAGAAGATGGCGCCTTTCCCGTCAGAGGACCATGTTTGCATGGAAATCTGTGAGCGGGGACTGACCGACGAGTACGGGATCAACGTGTATCCAGGCGGTGGATCAGTTGATGGGTATACGGGCGACCACATTATCATCTCGCCGGCCTTCAATGTCTCGCGCGAGGATGTCGAGTGGATTGCGGCGACTGTGGGCCGGCTTGTGTCCGACTACTTTGCGGCAAAGGCCAGGGCTTGATGATATCTCCCTTGTCGTTTTTCTCCTTCTGTGGATTCAGACTGGCGATTTAGGGTTTCCTTGTAACAGGTACTTGACAGGCATGGCCTTGGTTACACCGTTTGCTGATGGGTTTTGTGGGAGATAATGGTTTTCTCCTGTTTAGGCGGGAAGCGACTGTATGGCTGAAGGAAGACGCGGTAGTTCTAGATCTGCCAAACTAGAGTCTGAATATCATCCATGACTCATAACTGTCGTATAGTCTGTGATCATTGTTGCAAAAACGTCATATTGGAGGTTGAATTCAAGTTGACCTTCTCCGGTGAGGTCTGTTGACTGTTGCTGTTAAAACAAGGTCGTGTTATGAGGCTGAGAGTGGATCAGAGAAAACGGAGATTGGAATAGTTGCATGAGGTTTTCAGATCTGACCATGCGTCCCGTCATTCTGGATGGCTGGAGGAAAAAGAAGTGACTTCAGCTTTTTGGGGATCCGGGAAGAAGTCCGTATCGTGCAATGAGTGGCACGGAAGAAGCCTGGAGCTGCTGCGAGATAGTGGGGCGCTGCTGCAGTTTCGGGCACAGGCCCCGCGTTCACGGGGAAGCGGGGCGGATGGCGGATCCCGCCTGCCCGCCCCGGAATTCTGTGCAACCTCGCGTTTGGCCCCCTGTGCTTGGTGGACTTGGAGGTGGTCCGGGCCCCTCCGCTAGCGCAATTAGCGAGCGGCTCGCGCCTAGCGTTTAGGGGGGCCAGGGGGCCAACTGGGCGTCAAAGGCCTGGCCTGACGATGAGGTGACCTACCGGGCCATCAACACGGACTACTCCCGACTATCCGACTCCCGTTGTCCATCGTCCTCCGTGTCCGAGTCCGCTTACCGACCTCCGAATCACGTACCACATACCGACGATTGAAGCGCGTAGCGCGTCTTGGCTTGGTTCGGATCGCGCCACAACATCACAACCATGGCTGTCGGCCTCATCAACGGCCGCCTCGCTGCCGACGAGGAAGCCCGGGCAGAAGTCGACGTCTTGAACTCGCGCCTCGAAAAGACATCACAACTTACAAAGAAGATCCAGGCATGTCTGGGGAGGTTGGATGCCACCGGCAAGAGTGTTCGGGATGTCGCCGGGCCTCTCAGCGGCGAGACCAAGAAGCTCCAGGTTCTGGGCAATAGTAGGTCACCCGGCCCTCCACCCCCGTATTATCTTGTTCATCGCCGATAACCGATAATTATTGTATGTAGACATCGACGCCGTCATCGCCGCTATCGAAAAACTACGATCCCCCGCCGACAGCAAGAATGACGAAGAACAAATCATCCGCATGGGTCCTGAAAAGGCTGGTCTCTCCAACTACCTGGCTTCCATCAAGCGCCTGAACAAGGCCTTGAACGACATGAAGGCTTCCAACCTTCGATCAACACAGCAAACGGTGGCCGACCTTCAACGCCTAGTCAAGACTGGAAATTCCCAACTCGAGAGTTCATTCGACAAACTTCTACGGAGCGAAACCCCCCGAGCGATCGAACCTCTACACTATCTTACCAAGAACATGCCTTTCCCGGTGCTCTCTCAGGAAAAGATCACCAGGCTAGGTCTCATGAACTCGTACCTCACCGGGGTACACCAACAGAATACAGGGGCAGGAAGCTCGCAAGAATCGCCTGTCATCAAGATCTATGCCGAAGTCCGGTCTCAGTACCTGCTATCGACCTTGGGCAACCTGGCTACGGCAAGCACCAACACAGCCAAGAAAAAGACTCCAGAGGCAGTATACAGGGCGGGCACAAACGGTATGGGAACCTACGCTCAGGCCATGGAGGGGCTTTTCCTGGCCGAATACGACAACATCTGCAGCATCTTTATGAGGGAGGACTGGGGTCCCGTCTTCCAGGCGACGTGTCAACCGGCTCTGGTGGAGCTGGGCAGGACCCTACGGGAACTGAACAGCCATATCAAGTCACATATCACCACAGACTGCTACCTCGCATATGAGATCGTCGAGATCATTTCCAGTCTGTCCAATAACCTTGAGAGCCGGACGGGCGAGCTGAAGAGCTCTCTTGCTGCGGCCCTGAAGCCCATCCGGGAAACGGCCAAGTCATCGCTCGTCGACTTGCTCGAGGAGACCAAGCGCCAAGTCAACGGCCTGCAATCGCTGCCCACGGATGGTGCGCCCACCCAGCTCGCATCACAAACCATGCAGCGGTTGCAGTCCATGGTCGACTTTTTGCGACCTATCTCCAGCATCATGATTTCCATTGGCGACGGTGGCTGGAAGTCGGCTGCTGCGTCCAAGGGAGGGGCTACCGATACCATCCCCAGCCTCGCTTCGTTCGATGTCGGTGCGGACGGGCAAGAGATTTTTGCCCACTACTGTGCCGACACCATCGAGACCCTCCTTTCTTCGTTGGACGCCCGTGCTCGTGTTCTATTGCAGCAGAAGAAGGCGGTCATTGGCGTGTTCCTGGCCAACAATGTCACCATCATTGAGCGTATGATCAACGAATCTGGCCTGGTAACCCTTCTCCAGTCTCGCCTCCAAGTGCTAGATGTATGGAGGAAGAAGGCCACCGCTCTCTATACCGAGACCTGCAAGGAAATCAGTATCCATCTGTTTGATACGGTCCACACCAACCGCACCGCGCGCCCGACCTCGGGTCAGGGTATGGTAAGCTCGGCCTCGATCATGAAGGGTCTCAGCTCCAAGGACAAGGAGAAAATCAAGGGCATGTTCACGGCCTTCAATTCCGGCTTTGAAGAAATGGTCGCCCGTCACAAGCAGTTCGCCATGGAGAAAGAGGTGCGCCAGATGCTTGCACAGGACGTCCAGCACATGCTCGAGCCGCTTTACAATCGATTCTGGGATCGTTACCACGAGATCGACAAGGGCAAGGGCAAGTATGTCAAGTACGACAAAGGGTCGATCGCTGCTGTTTTCCGCAGCCTTTACTGAATACGTTCTCCCCACGGAGTGTTCGGACCACGGCTCTATCCGGACAGTGCAATTGCACTTTAGTAACCCGGTGGTGAAATCACTATGCAACTGCGAGAATATGAAATTCCCCTATCCCGCGCCTGCTTACATGAACACACATCCGGACTCCTGAGCGGTTTAGGGAGGTGGAGTGCGACATACATACCTAGGAGACCGGCAAGACATCAGGCCATAATTGCGTCTCGGGCATGCATCCTGCCCTTTGATAGGGGGGATGGAGGATCTCGCAAGGCTAGCTCATTACCTATTGGCGAATGGCATCGGCGCCCCTGCGTCGTTGTCTGGTCTCTGACTGGTGACGGGGATAGGGCGGATGAGAGATGTGGCCCGCAACGAATTACCCCAATTGGGAGCGCATGTGCGTGAAGTGAGATTGGGATTGCGGATTCGCGTTGGCCTGCGCATTATTCATGGGGGTTTTGGACGATTCGCATGTTTCATGACCGATGAACGGGGCTGAGGGGAAAGAGGAAGGAAGCATGGGAAAAGATCATGAGCGGGCAAAGGTTGCCTAGCCTTCCCTTCATGGGCTTGATCAATTTGACTGAACTAAATTGTTTTTGTTAGGATTCTGGAGATACCACTATTTACGGAGAACGGCGTTATGTTTTCGACGGTATTAGGCTCGACTTATCTAAAACACGTCTTCTTCATCTTTCACTATATATATATATATATATATACATTCAAATAATCATGTCTTAATTACAATAAATCCATGCGGAGCAACGCCTTCACTCGTTCTCGGAGAAGACATACCAGTGCACCATCAGGAGATTCCACCATCATGTTCATCTCCATCTTCTCAACTACCACACCAGCCAGCCGCAGGCAATGGACCTTGGCAAGAGTACCCGAGGGCCTGGTACAGAGTATGATAAGGGTTGTCAGATCATGTCCCCAACACTGCTCGATAAATGGCGATGGATCATGAAATTGAAGTGTCGCACTCAAATCCCCCTCTAGCTGACCACAGAGTCAGATATCACTTTCCTTCCTAGACCCTCAAAAGTCACATTCACGACTGTCTCATCTCATCTCATTTCATCTCCCCTCGGTTCATTCTTCTACCGGGTACATATACTACACACCCCCTAACCTTAGGGCTGAGCAGTATCTAGCACCCTACATACATACCCAAAGTTCATGACTACCAACCTAGCTCTACACGATCACAATCGCTCGCGCTCGCAGGATGACTCTCAACCAACGAAAGCTCTACCGGCGATGTCTCCGGTGGTGTAGCGTCTTCTCTCATGTCAGGAAGTTCCTACATACGGTCTGTCTACGGCGATGCCTCCGGAGGGTGAGCATTCGTCGCCCTTTCTGCTGCTGACAGGGTATCATTTTGGATTGTGACTCTTCTATCTAACGTTTTCCTTGACTTCCTGCTACCTAGGTCAGTCGCCGGTTATAGGATGAAAGTTATACCTATTCCCTCTCACGCCTTTGTAGCCTGTATTCCGTTGTTCTGTACAGTCTGTAAAAGCGAGAACGGGGTATCCAACCCGGGTGGCAGCCTTCCCATTTGTGGAGGAAAACCAACATGTCGATGGTATGTACTTCATCACTTCAGTACTGCTCATACTTTGTACGTATGGATTTTCTGCATACACCTAATGAGCAGCTCCAGTACACATACATAGCCAGCCAGCCTTACTTGTCCTACTGACCCACTCCGTGCCGTGTCCTGCCTGCCGTTTTACGCCAGCTTCATCCCGTCTGCCCGTCTGTGGTGTAGCGTATGATTTTTCAGCCCGAGCCGTCCGCCCGTCCTTTTGTCTGTCCATCTGTCTATATATGAGCGGGAACGGTGGGATGGATTTTGTGAGCAAAAGAGCGGGTATCTGGGTTTTGTGTCGTTTTACTAACTACTGGCCACTGAGAAGGGGTTGGATGGTTGACATTCCGATCTACTGTGCCAAAAGCATAGACGGCCTAGAGATGCATAACACGCAACGTTGAGGTTGCATAGAAGAAATGGGAGAACAGGAACAGAAGCAATAACCTGTTTTTATCGACGGACTTCTCGATGCGTGCTTTTGATGAGATACTAGTAGGTCTAACGGGAGTAGAATGTACCCTTGTCCCGTTGCATGAGAGAACAGACGGAGGAAATAATTGAGGAAAGAACAGAGGAAAGAACAGAGGAAAGGAACAGAGGAAAGAACCGAATGTTTGGGTGACGAGTAACTGTGTGTATAGCGTACCTGCCCTCGTTTTCTGCCAGTATTGTTCCTTCTCGAGAAGGACAGGTTCAGGTACCTCGAAGCACCTTCTCGAGTACCTACCTAGAGGTAATGTCCCAACTCAATTTCAGAACAACCATCCATTTTTACGAACTTATGCTAAAACTCTATGGAGATCTCCGCAAGCGGTAATATTGCTTTCTTCGCGACACAGTTCTGATTCGAAGATGAAGCGACCACATTACTTAGTGCTCTGCTATAATCACACCAGTCTGTGTCTGAGTGTCAGGTGTAATGGTTTCAGGCTCGGTGCAAGAGGGAGGATTAAAAACAGAGGAGCCTGCTATTTGTATCTAGTTAGTCATAGTATTGTACGTCCGTAGTATGCTTGTACGTAGGGAGTGTCGAAAACCATCCTCCCGAACACTCAACGTCAACCGAACCAACTCGGCCAGCTCGCTCAGACACTCCCCGCTTCCACGTCTCCTGCCGTCTTTTACCTATGTATCGTCTCCATCCGCGGAGATCTGGGTTGCGGTCCGGGAGGAGTCGAGAAGGGTTCATGTTCAGGGGCCCATGTTCGTACCAGGGTAATATGCACGTCAGGCGCAAGGGGGACTCAACTCCAGTAAAGAAAGGGGACCCGGAGAGGGCAGCGGAGAGTAACTGGTAAGGGAAAGGCAAACAAGTTGTTGCTTTGGGTTTAGAGGAGCATGTTAAGCGAGTGTGAAGCATGTTCGACGACCGCATTATCGTATCACCATTGCAGTGAGAAATTCTAGGGGCTTTCGCGTTGGAAAACAGAGAACTGGGTTGGTGCTTTCAGTTGACTTCCCATGTTTCTTTCTTCTCTTCTCCCAATGTGTTCTTCATATTTGCGTTTTATCCGTACCTTGGCCGAGGGGTTTAGTCCTGACGCTACTGCGGTCGGGTACAGTAGGCAGAGAGGAAGGTGAGGTAAGGTAGGGTAACTAAATGAAAGATGTCCCATGAACACTGTAGGGTAGCAGCAAAGTGATAGAGGGCATTGACAGTGTAAAGTGATAATGTTACATTGACTAAGCCAAACAGTGAACTAACTCTCAAAGGTCCTCCTTTCCAATTTCCATGACTCCTTCCAAAGTTGCAATAATTCCCGAGCATAGGTATTCCCACCCAAAAGCGCCATCCCAACATACTCCAAGCAGGCAAGAAAAAAAACAAAACTCTGCTATGCACGACAAAGGGGATAAGAAAATTGCAAGAAAAGCAAGCCAGGGGCCCGTCCCGCCAAAACAGCCAAAGACACGGCAAATATCCCAACAACACCTTCCCGATCCCGACCACCACCATGACGTCGGGTAGGTGGTAACACAACGCCTTGAGCCCCATTTTGAAGTAGGGTTGTACCCCGACCCGATGGGATGCTCTCCCCCCTGCCCTAATATCGTCCGTGAGTCGAGCGCAAGAGAAAACACGACGGAAGCCTCCGCAGACCCTTTGTCATGTCTCAACGCGAGACGGAGAGAGAGAGGAAGAGGAAAGGAAAACTCCGCAAGACCCGCCCCAGCCAGTAAAGCCAAAAAAGCAACTGTTACGCAAATAGTGAAAAAGTCCACGAACGCCCCAGGTCGAAAACGACTGAAACAAATGACTAAAGGAAATGTTGGCGGTGATGGAGGTGATCTCGTCCACCAGATGA
This sequence comes from Neurospora sp. CHS-2018b, assembly GCA_009806015.1. NCBI lineage: Eukaryota > Fungi > Ascomycota > Sordariomycetes > Sordariales > Sordariaceae > Neurospora > Neurospora sp. CHS-2018b. Next base: position 98,935 of record RAOV01000019.1, read on the forward strand.
GAGGAGCCATGAACAAAAGACCGCTTTTTCCACCTCCGATCGTCGAGCCCGAGCTGAGAAGTACACGGTGGTTGTCAGGCAAGCAGGACGCAAATTAAATGCACGAGTTTCATGCATCTGATATGCAGTGTCATATGCTTGCAAGAGGTGTACTGTAGATCAGACTTGCTTCTGCAGCACGACCGTTGATTGTTGGCGGCAGTTGAGAGTGAAGGAGGGAGGAAATGTTTGTTTGTTCGATTTTCCAGAAGCCATGCATCGCCGGTGAGGAATTAGCGTCGTGAGAGATGTGATGGACGGTTGTAGTAGAGGTGGGTGTTTGGACGAAAGGCCTTGAGGCCCTGTTTTGTTGTTTGCCATGATCCAATGAGTGACTTTGAAGAGCGGCTTCCACCCGAGAACTGGTTAAAGCTGACGGGAAGGAAGCGAGATCAACGAAGCGAAGCAAGGACGCCATGGATCGACCATGGTGAACTTTCGTTGGAGGTTGAAACTTGGGACCGGTGTGGAATTATCTGTAGACTAAGACGACTTGCATAGACTGGGCGGCATGATGCAGCCAGCCCAATCCGGTGGGACAGCCCTGGGACTTCAAGGCTTCAGGATGAGATGCCAGCCTTAGTATGGGCAGCTAGCACACTCGGCGCCCACGGGGCAGTAGTCGTGTGTACCGAAGTCAACTGCCTTGCAGCAGAAAGAGCAGCAGTGGTTGACAAGAGGCTGATACTCCTTGGCGGCCATGTTGAATATTGGTTTGATGGTTGAGGATGAGGAAGATGGTTATTGGTGGTGACTTGTATGTGTCTGAAGACAACTTTTGTGGTTGTGTAGGCTCAAATGTATATCGAGAAGTAGGAGTGTATGTATGAGATTAACAAGGTAGAGTTGGATAGAGGCTGATATAGTAGAAGAGAGGAGGTATAAAGAGGATGATGATGCTTTCACTTGAAGCCAGAAGCACCTTGAGAGCGGCCGGAAGGCAGTCTTAAGTATTTTTGGAGGAAGACGAGGAAGTGTCTGTGTTGGCGGTAGTATTGGACGTGGTGAGCAAGCAAATGAGTTGTTGTGAACAGGCACTGACGAGGTCGACGAAGGAGCCTCTCTTGGCTTGTACGGGTACCTTAGACAAGGTTACCTTTGATGTTGGCCAAGACGGGCGAGGATTGGGCAGCCTGGAGGCCATCTCCTCAATAGCAAGGAGCGGCAGGGCAGCAAGGGCAGCATGATGCCCGTGGGTGAGATGGATAGGCAGTGGGGTGTGCAAGATAGAGGTCAAGTACATATCAAGATACAAGGAAGACAGGGGGGCCGCTGTTTCGGTTGGGGATGATCACGGATCCTGGAGACGTAGGTAGCATCGTCCATCGAGTTCCGGCGATATTGAGGGACTGGTTCCGGGTCGATGTCTTCCACTTGGATGGACGTATGAGACGACGCGAGGTGATGATGGGCAACTAACCACGGGACGTACCGTAGCCTAGGACGGGAGAGGGGAATCTTGTCTGAGACCTGGACGCCTGAAAGGAGCCTGCCATATCCTCCATCCCACTTGAAGGGTGCTGCCCTGATGAAAATCGTGTCTCACAACACAAGTTTGTGCCTGTGTCTTTGCCTCTTGCGTCGTGCGACACAAAAACAGGTACGCAGACCTTCTCGTATACGTACCTGTACTTCTTGGCCAAACACAAAGTCAGCCCTAGCTTGTTAATCGTCCGATTCCCCGATGACCTTTTTTTTGATGAAAATAGGGGCCCTGTTCATATTGACGAACGTGATTCTTGCATGTAAGGGGGAAGGGGGTCATTATGAATGGGGAAATTTCCTAGCTCATTCCGGATGGCGAATGAAACTGCTGCAGAGAGGAATTGACGCTAAAATCCCACAGCGACTCTTGAAATAAAGTTACGCGTGGAAGTCCGGCAAGCGTGCCAAGCCGTTGATGTCCAGCGTTTGCCATTGACAGAGAAAAAGACGAACGCAAAAAGACAGCTTATCGTGAATGCAACTGCATCCAACCGAACCAATCTTTTCAGCGAGAAAAGTCCCCCATGTCGATGATGTGACTGTGGGGCGGGAGGGTCACGAGGTAGCAAAATGGAAGCGGATTGACATTTGTGCAATATCCAACCTTCAATGACAAGCTCAAGCCACGGTAGGATCTAGTTTGCTCGGCTAATAAGTAGAGGTACTTGGTAGACGTACCTATTCTTATCACACTCGATCCGAATGAGGTCTGGGGAATCCTAAGACCTCTTTGGCTGTCCGACATGAAGAATCCGAGCTACATACCTGGAAACACCCGGTTCTACGTTTGTGTGAAGAGATACGCACAAGTCTGCCTACTCGTGGCAGCCCAAGAGCCTTATGATGTGCCATTGCGGCGCAGAAACGTGTGGTTCTTGTCCTGTGCCGCAAATTGGAAACATTCGTTGGTAGTCTGAGCCTCTTGTGTAGCATGCGGATCTTTCTGCAACCCGGCATTGGGTAGCCCGGACGGAGCCGCGACAGGTTTAGTGGTAGTAAGCTCAACGTCGAGGAATTGCAGTCTTGGGTGCGATCACGTCCTGCGAAACAAACGTTTGCTCTTGCGAGTCGTCTTGCCGTTTCTTGCAGTGCCACTTCATCTCTCGTCAAATATCCTATATTCTGAGTCCCGTCTCAAGGATCGTGCCGAACACTGTAGTTGTAAATTACACCAGAAGAGACTGTCGTCGGAATTAGCACGTTGGTCCCAGAAAATTGTCGGTTCACAGCCGATGAGTGGGTGGCAATTGACACTGCATATCAACAATGTCCTTATGCCGTAGGTATTTCGGAACGTGATTACGGACGTGATGTGTTTCGGTGCAAAGCACTTTCGTGAATTGGAGTCAAGCAAAGATCGACCCCTAGTCCCCACACCGGCTGAGGTGAAATGGCCAGGGAGAAGACGGCATGAGGCTGATGACGATGCTAATGCCAATGCCCGTTTGATTTCCGCGAGCGTGTTATTCTTGGACGACCCAGATATCACGGCGAAAATGTGCCTGGCTGTCTGGGACTCTCGGTGTCTGGGTAGGGTACCTGCGGACTCGTACCATAGAGGTGCCGTACCTAGACCTAGGTGACCGTCTCACCGGCCGGCCCTGTTGCAAGGTTAGCACGGGCCACTCAAAATGGAATGTATGGAGACCAACATGAAACGAAAACAATGGGGCTCGCGGCAGTCATCAATTTGTTTCTTATTAGATGCAGACTGCCTATCAACCCCTCGCATTTCGAGAGTGGCATATTGACCTGGAAAAACTGTTGGCGACGATGACTTACTTGCAGTGAGTATCAGATTTGTTGGATGGTGTTTTGTTCCCTCCCTCGTCCGGATAAGAGATGCGCGAAGGGTGGTGTCAAAGCAGACCCCGACCCGTTCGAGTCCAAGACGGGAGTTGACAAAGTGAAGTGAGCAATGTCGCATCTGAGAAGGGCCAAGCGGGGGCTAGAGTTTGCACTACTGCATAAAACACCAAACGTTCTCTAGTGTGCCCTACGAGTGCTACCTTATGCGCTGCATAACATGGTAACGACGGTACGTACCCCTGATCCCTGAACGACCTCAACGACATGGGATGGACACTTTCCGTCTGGTTTTCCGTGATGATTTCCCCAGAACTTGGCAATTGCAATCCAACCTTCTCCTCCCGCCATTGCGACGGTACAAAGTGGAAGGAACGTAATGGTAAGAGCCTGGGGCTTCAAAGCGGGGGGCGCGCAATGGCTGGCAGCTACGCACCTGCACCTCCAGGCGGCTTTGTTGAGGACCTCTCTGGCCAGACAAGGTGTCATCACTCATCGTCCTTTCCTCCTCTCATAACCATCAGGCATGTCATCGCGGGAGATGCCGTTCCGTCCTTGCCCTGGCTATCGCTACTGACAGCAAATGCACCACTGGCACAAGAATCGCTGGCGATGCCATTTCGGCGACTTTTCTATCCCGTCTTATCCAACCTCCCCGCATCTCGATAGGACCGCTTTGAATGGCAGTCACCTCCGACTCGCTTCCCTTCAGTCCACCGGCTCCGCCAACTTATCCAGCATGACTAAGTAAGTATCGACGGAACGAATGTTTGCCGTTCGTTTGAACTTTCACCAAACCAAGTGACGTCTTCTTCCAGGCACGCCAGGACATGTAGACGATGTAGTGCTCCCAGAATGCGCTACGCCTTACTCGGCCAAAAGCCAACGAGAGTTCCCGCCAATCATCGAGGCCAATCCCTCAAGGACTTGAGCCAAGCAATGTCTGCATGGAAGCTCTCCCGAGCTCCTCTTTGTCAAGTCGTCTTTTCCTCCTAACGCCAGCCATGGATGAGTGGCACTACAGAATTTTGTACATGACCGGTTATGCCTGCGCGACTAGCTGTACCTATGTAGGCACCGACACTGTGAGTGTGCCGTCCCGATGGCGTATTTTACGTACATACTACCTTCCGCTTGATGTAGCATCGCAGCATGGTACCCACGGTAGTTCATCACACACTCAGTCACTCACCCGTCAGTTCGCATGGAATCAAACCCACAAATGGTATTGCAGAGGACATCACGACCTACCTCGGCCATTGCTCCGGCGAAGGGATTACGATAGCCCAGTCTCTGCTCCATACCCCTTCGTGCCAGGGTACTTTTTGCGCAAGCTTGAAAGCCCAAATCACGAGTCTCTCAGTGTCAGCATCTCGGCTTATGCTGGTCTCTCGAGAATGTGTGGACCACGCAAGTATCAAGGACGCCAAACGGGGCCTAATATGATCACGATAGCAGTCGGCACTTTGTCTCGTACCATGTTTGGACAACACTCGACGTTATACTCTAGTACCTCTTCCTAGCACCCCTTCATCAGTACTTTTTACGAAACTACGAGACCTACCAGCTTAGCCAGCCTCACGGAAGAAGCTGGAATCGGGTCTTCCGCTAATGATGCCTTGTTCAGGTCTATTGGTCTTAGCCGTTCAGTGTCCCCTGGCCCGGTCATGCGAACCACGCAACTGCCAGCCGAAACTATACCAAATAGTCCACCTGCATACCCCCAATCTTATGGCGCCTTCGTAATCATCGACCATTCGGGCAGCAGTCGTCATTTGCAGAACATGATAGGGCCATCATCAAGATCCCGGTGGTCAAGAGGTATTCCAAGAGCCTGGCAACGAGATTGTCCAGAGCAGGCCGAGTTTGTCAAGGGTATGAATGTCAAAGTATGTCTTCTTCACGAGGTGACGTTCAATCTACTCATCACCATACAGAATCGGTATTGCCAGCAGCGCGGCTTGGGGCCTCAAGCTTGTGTCTTCCTCCTGGCGGATCATGAAGTTTCTTCCCCAGTTCCATAGCTGGTCCATAGCTGGCGTAAGTTTGTTCCTTCTTCGCCTTGGCAAACACTGACCGTACCCAGTGGATGTGATAGTCGCCCGAGACATTGTGTCAGACCAAGACACGAGACCCAAACACCAGCGGATAGCGCCCCTAGAGCAGTTTCCTTCGCTCCATCTACTTACGGGAATGCCTGCTTTGGCTTGCTTGGTGTCTTTCCTACATGGCTTTGACGGCCCTTCTGCAGACGACCACAGTCACTGTCCGTTTGAGGACTCAGATCAGCCCTAGAGATACATACCGCTGCCCTACCGGTACCCAGACAGACGATCGGTACAGATTCCGACCTTTTCTGTCTGATCTCAGCTAGGCCCTGCCAAGCTTGTCCAATGTGGACGAGCAATGAGCATGATCGGCATAAGAATTGGGCGTCAATGCCACCAAACCCGGTGCTTTGGTTGCCTACATCACTTTTTCTTTCTTCCGAAGAGCTTTTGTCAGCTGCTTTGAAGCACTGTGGCGAGGTGTGAAGCAAAAGCCACAAAACACCTCGGAGATTATGCGCGCACCGTATCTGCAGAAACGGAGGTTGGGTTTTGCTGCAGTGTCCGAAGCCAGTCAGACGATCACTCGGCGAGTCGGAATGGGATGTGTTACAGTTGGCTTGGCGAGGTTGTTGATGGGCAGCCAAACAGGACAATATTTCGGGCTATGTACCTGGCACGCCTGGCTGCCTGGCCACTTACACCGGGGACTAGTGGTTCAACATCCCAGCCAAACACCCTTACCTCCAGTCGGAGTTCGGCTTCCTAGTGAACCCAACGGGATGGATGCGAACTGCAAGAGTCCGCCATGGCTCCGATTCAGCCACTAATTGGCCGTTTCTCCAATGTACCAATGCACAAGTTGACGTGCTGCTCCCATTCTTCGGGCCGCAGTCGTTCTCAGCTCGTCTTTGTTGATGAGCAAGCACTGGGGATGTGTTTCTCTTTTCTTTTCTTCTCTTTACGCCTGAGACCGGAATCAAATGGCTTAATACCCACCTCTAGGACTCATTCCTGTCGGAAACCGTTCCTGACATCGCCGTCTATAATAACAATGGATGTAACGTCTACTTCTACGACTATCGAGGGAGGATGATGCCAGCAATTCGCGCTATCAAAGTGCCCAAACGCTAGCACGATTTCAACACAATCTATCATGCTAGTCTCGGCCTTCGGAAGCTGAGAATCAAGACAACAGGCATTTCTCTCTTTGGAAGCCGAGGACTGGGCATTGAAGGATGAATCAGATTCCCTGTTCGACCTCCTTCAGGTAGCCTACTCCCTCAGAGCACGACGCGGGCCGGGGTCCCCTGGCCTGTCATCTCTTCTTGATCCGAACCCTATCATACAAGTACGAAGGTCTTGTCCGCCTTCCGATATTACATCCTTCTAACAAAATTCCGAGGCTTCAATTCCGACGCTGGAAAAGATATACTTGCCCGTTTTCCTTAGTCCGGACAGACCTCATGCTGCGATCCCCAGGATGGACAGCAATTCGCCTCAAGCACACCGCAATGCCACTACAATTTGCACCTCTATTCTCTCCTCCGTAATCGAGATTCTTCCGGTGCGAGTAAATATCTTGGGGGTCTCGTGACGCAGCAGTGTCCGTCGCCGTCTTACATGCCGCGCTATACCCGGGATGGATTTTCTGTCGCCTATCTACAGGACAACATCTGGAGATAGCCTTCATCTTAACCCCAGCTTATCTTCTTCTCGACGCATACTGGTATATCGTCAACTCATCCACCCATGCTCGGCTCCATTGCTATTGCGTTTATGATCGAATCGAGATTCGGCAAACCCCCGAAGAGGTTCGGATAACGGATGATGCCTCTAATTACATAGGCGAACTCCACCACCGACAGATTGGTTTTCCTCCACTACCAAGAATAGAAACAGGATTCATCATCAATCATTTCACCTATCGTCATGGTAAGTTTCGCATATCGAACAACCCCGTAAGTGTTCTCCATTGCACCAGTGTCGTCACATGCTCCCGTCATTGCTGGTCCTGCCAAAAAGGGGGGCCAGAGGGTTAGGGGTTTTCCTTGAGAGTCTTATCAAGCGTTCTCCTGAATCGAGTACCGACCCCTGTGAGACTGCCAAAAATGGTGACGGTGTGGCAAAAGGGCGTTCAAGGAGAAATCGACAATTTCAATTTCTCATTTTCCCGTCAGCGAAATCAAGCATACGTCAACGCCAATTTCCTCTTTTTTTTGTCGCCTGGGCTGAAAGGAAAAGTGGAAGTGACTTGTACTTCCGGGAAAACCATTCGCCATTGACTTTTCCAAGCAATGGGCTTGCATGGAGAAAGGATTGTCCCAAGACGCTAACAAAACCCCCCAAAACCACGTCTCATTCAGGGCTACGCAAGCCTGAAGGGCCGGGAATGGCATCAAGATTCTTGACATGATGGCGTAAAATAACTTGCACACTCTCATCAAAAAGCGGTTTATCCTCCGTTCCAGTACCGGCGATGATGACATCTCGGGACGCTGTCCCGTCCGTCCCCCGCATACGGGATACGGGCAGATGACCTCCATCCCATTGACTTGCAAATGGCAGGTCGGGGGTTATCTGATATCGATGATATCGATGCTATCGGGTGATGGCTTCCATTCCGAGCTCATGCGCGAAGCAAATGCCCTGCCCAAAATCACTAAGAAACCAGGAAAAACCTATACCACGTCAAATATGTTTGAAATCATTATCTACGAACACCCAAAAAGGCCAAGTCGTCGTCATCCTGAAGTTTCGGGGTCCTAAATGTGCCGAGACCACCACCACCGACACCGGCCGGCATTTCCACCGCGGATTGCGGGGCGCGCGATGTGACGATGTCCCGCTTCCCCGCGTTTTTGGAGTTCACTCCGTCAAACAGTCCCCGTCCCGTCGTCTTGGACTCTTGATGGGTGGCAGGATCAACTACTCCCAGCCTGTCTGTCACATAGCATGCCTTCCGAGAAGAGAACTGAACGGCGGGCGGGTTTATTTTTTGGTTCCTGAAGCGTTGGGTTGCGGGTGGTGACCCAGAAGCTGTTGGACTTGGGTGGGTGTGGTTTTTGTGGCGAGGTTGGAAGTACATAGCCTTGGTTTTTTTCAAGTGAAGATCTTTGACTTCTTAATGTTGACTGGCGGAGTGTTTTGAAGCTTGATTCTTCTGTAAAGCTTTTACCCATCATCAACCTCTGTGTAAACTCCTCTGGAATTATCACAACCATTGCCTCTGCCAGTCACGCCACCTATCAGTTCTTACATCCTCTCCAGTCTCCTACCTATACCTACCTATCAATCACCGTCAAGTCGAAGGAAAACAACAAACAAAGAAACAGCACCAACAATGTCCTCCCCCTCCGGCCCCTACAAGCTCGTCACCGTCAACACGGCCCCCGACCGCGCCAAGCGTCTCATCGGCCGTGTTGTCGAAGACGTCAAGGACAAGTACACCATCATTCATGCCGGCAACGCTGCCTGTGAGTCTCCGCTCCCATCCTTTTTTGAATTCCACCTCCTTCACCTCCCCAATCGTTGACTGACTGATCAATACCAAACAGCAATCGAAGAAGTCAAGTCCGTAGTTGAAGAACACCAACCCAACGTTCTGGTTCGTTTTTTTCCCTTCTTTTCATTTCATTTCCCCCGGCCTAAGTGGTGAAGAAACAAACAGAAAAAAAACTCTAACAGGAAATCTACCCTAGTTCACGGCATCAATGTGGACTCCCGAGGAAGCTGAGCAGATCATTGCCATTGCCAAGGGCGTGGTCGACGACCTTAAGACTTTCTCACTGCCGCAGGGGTTGCAGGTGAATAAGGGGCCGGATGCGGTGGTGGAGTATATCAAGGAAAATTTGCCGAGCTTGTTGGAATGAGCGGTGATGGGTGTTGCTGGAGAAGGGGTTATGGGGAGATGAGGGGGATGATGAGCGAAAGGAATGGGATGCTGTGTGTTGTTGGTTTGGGAATACCTCGGATGACAGGAACTGTTAAGAAATGATGGGATGGAATGAAGGGTTAGATGTCAAAAAAGATCAAAGTTAAAATATCAGACTGAATACGTCGCCAAAGTTTTGGTGGAATGACAGGATTTCTTCGTCCGATGGACAGTTCTAAATCTCAGTTAATGATGGTCGATTGAAGAACAATAAATAAATCTTGTAACCCCGCTCCTCTCCAAGTCTTCAAAGAGAGGGGGAAATGGAACTCAAGAAACGTGCCAACGTCCCATGTTAGAAAACAGAATTGCAACACCAAACAAGAGAACAAAATGTCTTGTGCATCGTAATTGTTCGTGACATTCTTGTAACACTCCATGTCTGCTGTCTACCTAACTGCTCATTCCCAACTGAAGTCATTGGATCAGACCTTTTAACATCCATCCATCGTACCTGATCCTCCTCTTACTGCTCGTTCTTCATGACATTATACAAGCTGCCAATATGCGGCAAGATCTCCACCACAAACTCATCGCCATCATGCAACAACTCCTTAGGATTCCTAGCAAAGCCCACACCAGCCGGAGTACCAGTAATAATAACAGTACCCTTGGGCAACGTGGTGCCCTGCGACAAGAAGCTGACAATTTCTTGAACCGAGAAGATAACGTCACTGCATTATTCACCAGCCCGTTAGTATCGTATCCCACCCAACAAAGCACGGAAACAGAAGAAGAAGAAGAATCAGGCAAAACTCACGTCAAAGGACTATCCTGCACCACCTTCCCATTCTTCAATCCCCTCAACTTCAGCCCGCCCACATCCCCAACAACCTCCTTGCTAACCAACACGGGACCGATCGGACAACTGCCATCAAACCCTTTGGAGTAGCACCACTGCGTCTGCGCAAACTGGGACGCGCGGCTGCTGATGTCGTTGCTGGCGGTGTAGCCGAGGACGTAGTCGAGCGCCTGATCTTCGCTGACGTTCTTGCAGTCCTTGCCGATGATGATGGCCAGCTCGGACTCGTAGTCGGCCGAGTCCGAGTCGATGGTGTGCTTGGGGATGAGCGTGGGGGCTGGGTAGGGGTCGGCGAGGGCGGTGGCGGGCTTGAGGAAGAGGGTGGGGATCTCGGGGATGGACATCTTGGCTTCTTCGGCGTGTTTCTTGTACTTTTTTTTTGGGCGGGAACGGTTAGCTCAGCTTTGCAGCTAATTTGGGAAATTTAAGCACCTGAGCAGGTGTAGAGGAGGTTGGGGGGGGGCAGAAGCTCACGTTCAAGCCAATGCAGCGAATGGCGCCGGCCTCTTGGGCAGTGACTGGAGAGAGAATCCGGCCGATGGTGGCCTTGTTTCCGGTGGGAGAACCGGCATCGAGGACGGAGATGCCGGAGTAGACATTCACTTCGACATTTTCGCCCTTGCGGACGGCGGCGCCGACGTCGACTTGGCTGTCGACGGGCTCGCCGATGAGGACCTTGGAATCATCACCCTTAGGGACAAATCTTACGAGACCTAGATGGTATTCGCGTGTTAGTTTGGTGCCGTCAGATGTTTTCGGCGTCCGTTTTGGACATCTTGTCCAGTCACGGAAAGGAGGAAGGACAGCTAGAGGAGGGAGGGGTTGAACTCACGGCTGAACGACATGTTTGCTGTGTTTCTTCTGAACTTCTGAAAAGCAATGGGTTTGCACAATGATTCAACACAAGAACAGTGAAAATTACAGGTAGGCCACTTATACTTCAATCTTCAGTCACCGCTTGTCAAGTCAAAACAATCCAAGGCCGCAATTCGGAGAAGGAGGAGATCAGCATCACGATGAGGGGCAGGCAGCCACACCCCAGAGCATGGGAATGGAGCTCATAAATATGGCCGAAGCTAGTAGTTACCTGCTAGCATAAAGCTTACTAACCACTTGTTCATCATGCCGACCACTGTCCGGCAGTACAGCATGTCATCGTAGGACAGTGTGTGCCATCCGCAGATCAACCTGATTTGCTGCTTGCGTTGAACTGTTGATGGAGATTGGATTGGTTTTCCCGAACCCGCATGGTATCCATGGTATGCAGCTCTCCAGCGCTTGCACGCTGTAACAAGTGCCGGTTGGTTGGTGGTACCAACAACGCAATGGGACTGGATGGTTCGAACCCCTGGTTAACAGAAAGACGCCATGCAAACACAGGAAAGACAATGATGATGAAGAGGATCCTGATAGGGTGAAGTTAGGTAGTTTTTCCCATTCCCCAGAGAGGAGGACTCCTCGAGGACCTAGAACCGGACAGAGCACCCCCACATTCCCCCGCACTGCGGGGACCCTACCCGGCTACCCCATCTCACCCGTACTTAGCGGGAAACACATGGCGTCGACTTTCAGGAACGGGAGGGGACGCCAGGAGACGCCAGGGAAATACCAAGAAATACATAAGCTTCTGTCAGCTTTGAAGTCTCCTCATTGCCTATGGTGACCGGCCAATTTGTAGGTTTTTCTGCCGAGTCCGGACGCTTTAAATCGTGGTCAGACATGACAAAGATGACCAAGTCAACAACGCTGGGCAAGAACCAGGAGGGCCTGGGAAACGTCAAGAAAGCGCATTGGGATAGCCCAGTGGAATGAAAAGAGGAAAAAAAAACAGATTTGATATTGATCTGAACGACAAAAAGGGAGGTCAAAAAGCATAAAAACATACAGCACCTGGGATTCGCTGGTCGTCACCGACCCAACTACTAGTCAGGCGATTAGTGGCTTATCTATGGGAGAGCGGACGGGATCCCGAGTTTTCCACTATCTATGGCCGTATGTACTATTATCACATACAGATGATCTTATATAGCTCATTCCACACCAACATAGCTAAAAGTCACGACGACGACGAAGCCATCAACCACGCAGCACAAGTTCTTAGACAACACAAGTTCTTAGAATGCTTCACAATACGATGTGATTCATTTCTATGAGAAATCATTTCATTTTAATCCTCATATACTCATTTCTTCCCCCTCTTCCTCTTCTTCCCCCTCTTCCTCTTCTTCCCCCTCTTCCTCTCCTCCATCCTCCACTCCCTGTTCCCTCTTCTCCCTAACCCACGCCTTCCAATCCACCCTCTCCCTCCCTCCCTCCCCTCCTCCTTCCCACTCATCCCACCCCCTCTCCTTCTTCTCACCACTCCCATTCCCAAACGCCGCCCCCAGCCCACAAAGATGTCTCATGGTCGGCCTCCCATGTGGACAATTCCACGGCTTCTCCATCTCGCCCATATGCCTAACCACCCTCTCCATCTGCCCCTTACTCAGCGCCCGTCCAATCATGATGCTGCTCCTGCACGCTCTCATAGCAAACATCTTTCTCACTTTGGACGGCCTCGGTATTGCGGTCGTGGCGCTGGAGGTGGGGTTATCACCCAGCAGGAAGATTAGTTCCTCCAGGTCTGCTACGCCGAAAGTCGTTTCTCGTGACAAGGGAAGAGATAGAAGCTGGCAGCGGGAACCGACGGCGGACTCGCCTGAGGTGTCGACGCGCACTTGGAACCCATTGGCCGCGAGCGCGGGGAGGTGTTCGGCGATGATTTCTTCTTCGACGGCGGTGAGGGTGAGCGGTTTGGGTTGGACGAGACGCTGGGATTGCACGGTGGTGGTGGATTGGAGGCGCTCGAAGTTGTACTTTTCGTCGGAGGCGTGTTGGTCGATGATGAAGAGTTCGTCGTCTTCGCGGGGGGTCGTCGCGGGGGATTGTTGGGTTGAGGAAGGTTCTGATGAATGAGAGGAGGAGGCTTCCCTGACGGCAATGATGAAGCCGAGATTGAATTGGCCGACGATTTTCATCTTGGCAAAGTCGGATTTGGATATTTTGAGGGAGAGTTTCTCTTCGGCGTCGGCGGCGTCGAGACCTGTTGCTGGCTCCCCATTGCTGCTCTCTTGTGTAGACGAGGCAGCTGTGCTGGCTCTTGGTAGGTATTTTGCCCAGGCTTCCATACGAGAACGGATGTCGTCTTCGTTTGTTTTTAGACGCTGGATAAGGTTGAACGTCAAGTCTTTCTTTTTCAGTCGTCCCTTCACGAAACTCTGGGAACGCTTTTCGCCCTCTTCGGTGGGCTCATTTGCCTTCGTCTCAGCTGCTTTGATCATCTCTTGAACCTTTTTCTCTTCTCTAGCCTTCTTCTCGTCCTCGTCAATGTATTCCTCGTCATCGCCGTCATGATGGCAACACTCAGAAGGTGCATCTTCTGTAGGTTCAACTTCGCCATCCTCTTCGTCTTCCACCACGCGTTGAGTGTTCTGGCCACTTATGGGATCACTGCCCTCCTCATCAGTTGGGCTGGTTTCACGAGCTGAGTTTTCAGCTTCTTCGTCAACATCATCTTCTTCCACTGTGGCCACATCCTTCGTTTGGCTCACGAAAAGTGCTTCCTCGTCGGAATCTTCTTCTTTCTCCGTTTCGTTGCCCTCTTCGTTTTCGTCTTCCCTCTCTTCATCATCGACCATCGCCACATCCTCAGTCGTCATTTCGAGGCCCTGTGATGCCCCTTGAGATGCAGCAGCCGAAGCAGCAAACAGCTGAGTCAAACGGCCACCGAAAGAAGGCACGGGCACGGTCCTAACCCCTTTCTTTGGGGAATTCTCAAGACTGACTGACTTCATGCCCTCCGACAGTCGGGACCTTTTATTGGACGAACCGATGACGCTGGTGATGGAATGATCGCCAATAGTGATCGTTGCCACCTCCTCTTGTGCTGACCGTTTCGGTGGACGTGATATCGATAAGAGGCTCCCTTTCGGAATAGGTGGCTGAGATGGTGGGGGAATGGATGACATTGGCGGTTCATCTCCATCCATTTCCATCTCATCGACCGCGTCCTGAGTCATTGAATCGTCCTCCACGTGTTCCTTGTCTTCTGCGGTATCCTGTTCGGCGTCCGACTCGGCGTCCTTTGTGTCATCCTCACTGGCCATATTCGGAGATTGTGGCTCCTTTTCGGCGGGGGATCTCTCCCTGCTGCTGTCTTTCGCATTGATAGCAGCTGAAACTGATTGTTTTCGGGCCTCAGACTTTCGCTCAAGCCACCGGGCAAGTAGGTTCGACGCCTGTGTGTTAGCAGGTGTTGATCTGGACGGTCCAGCCTTCGTTTTTGAACCAGTAGACCGAGTACTCGGCGCATCATCTTCATCGCTCACGGCCTCATCCGAGTCCTCATTGATGGCACTCCTGGTTGTCCTATTGCCTTCTGGTCCGTTTTCAGGCTTATCTGAAGGCAGAGAACTGTCCGGTTCTTCCGATGCATCCCTGTTGTCTGTCCCTCGAGCCTGGGTCAATGACCCCGAAGGGACTGTTGATGGCCCCCTGAAGGTTGAGCTCTTGAGTGGTTGAGTGTGTGACACGGGAATAGTGACATCTTGCAACTCAAAAAGCTCTATCAAGGACTCCCTCAGGTTATCCAGCATTTGTCCTTGATCGTGAAGCAAGATAGTGCGCTTGTCTGGACTGACATTGACATCATAAAGATGCGTGTCCAGCTGGATATCAGCAAATATAAAAGGCGATTGAGTCGAGTTATAGGACCGATAGACCTCATTGAAGACCTTGGCGAACTGAGGCAAACCACAGGGCCTTCCATTGACGTAGAACATTTGCCGATCTGGCGTCTGGCGACCTTCACCGTGAGCTGGGCGGGAGATGTGTCCACAAATGCGAACTTCTGTTGTCGTGTCTTCGTCCTGAGCAGGCGTCTTGTTCAGGAGTCCAGTAGTAGTGGTAGGTTTTAGTTGCAGCCTGAGGTCCATAGCAATCAGGGCAGTCATTGTCTTTACGCCAAAGACGTTGATGATGTTTTCTCGGGTGGTAGGGTTTTCTTTTGTTGAAAACAGGACCATCCGCTTTCCTTTGGTAGGTTGTTGCGACACTGTGAACTTGACGCCGGTTTGAATGCAGGCATACTGGTTGAGCAGGTTGACCACCTTTCCCCATTCTCGCTTGATGTTTCTTTCGAGCTCGCGTCGGCGGACAGGCAGACTCTTGAACAGGTTTTCGACTGAGACCGTGGTACCTCGCTGGCCCGAAACAACACTGGTGCTCTTAAGCTTTCCGGATGTCTCGAACTCGAGTTTGGTGGCCTTTGGCGCCTGTTTCTGGGTGCATGTCACGATGGTAAAGTGTGACAAGGCGCAGAGGGAGGACAAAGCCTCACCTCGGAAGCCGAAGGTTTGTAGGGTTGATAGATCATCGTAGGTGGATAGTTTGGAAGTGTAGTGTTTTAGCGCAATGGATTCATAGTTGCTGGATGATATTCCACTGCCATTATCCTGGACTTCGATCGAATCGAGACCTTGATTCTTAAATCGGACATCTGGTAACTCTTCAGTGTTTGTTCATCTCCCATGGACAGATATCTTGGGACATACCGATTGTCGTCGCTCCAGCATCTAGTGCGTTTTCTACGAGTTCCTTGGCTACAGAGCAAAGGTCGACGATGACTTGACCAGATTGGATCTGATGGATCTGATTGACGGACAACAAGATCAGTAAACCGTCTTTTTTGTCGGACTAGCACCAGAAAGTGGACGAACCGTGCTCGGGTCAATGGCCTTGATGGCGCCATCTGACGCCATTCTATCGCCGAATTCGATGCTTATGCTATGCTAGGTTCATTGATATTTGTCGGTGGATAATTGACACTTCAATATCCAGGTCTGGTACGGGTCTAGGTTTTGGTCACAGCCGTTATCATTGGGTATGTTGGAGATACCGCGATGGAGGTTTGGTTGGGAGACGTGACTGCCTGCGCACACGCGTAAAGTGGTTGCGGCTTGGCGCGTTTTGATGGTGAATGCACAGCGTAATATACGCCAAAGTTACGCCATGTGAGTATATGCACGCTGTACGGTCTTACACGCATCAACCCCACCATGTAGAACTTCCCCTCTCCATGAAAAGTTCAATTCTCCGTCAACTTTGACCTCGTCGACCTCTTTCCTTCTCGAATTTTCTGATCCTCCAATAATTCTTTGGACCCATTCTTTTGTATGATCCTCATCAAACCTTCGAAAGGCTACTAGAAGGGAGGCCTCTCAGCTCCGCACATCCTCACCTTGCGGTTTTCCAATCGAGCAAATTTGGCTGTCAATCTTGGCCGGCTAGGAGGATGATACGCTTCATGATCGTCAGGGTCATCGCAAACCTCCACGCATGCCAGCCACCCATGCCAGTTAGATGCCGCGAAACAGCAGCAGCACAGCGGTTCCTTTTCAGGAAGTTTATTTGTGTCTTGGCAAATAGCCCCTGAAACTGTGGGTTATCACTACGACGACGCCGAAGTTGTGGAGCGCGTCCCTGGCCCCGCACTGCACTGCACCTCCCCCAACCTCGAACTCACTCTCGGTTCACCATTTTTTGAGTGCCCCAAGTCTTGTTGACCGGAACTGCTCAGGAATAGCTTGACAAAAGATTTGTTTGTGATTTTGCCTTGTACACGTGTCCGCCGTTTGCTAGACCCTCCGGGTTTGCCCTCTTGCATACCTCTACCACCGGGCGAAAGTGGGGTAGAGGATGGGTGTGAACTTGAGCGTTTTCACTAACGTAACATGGTGCGTGATTCACCATAATCTGTTAGAGGCATTCACAAACCCTTCACTCGCTGACCCGCCATCCTCAAAGTGAATGCTGGGCGCTGGACATCTCCACCAGTCCTGTGCAGAACGACATGACTTTCGTTTGAGCTTCGCGTTTCTACCGCGTAACGGTGGCGTGTCGACTGCAGGTCAGTATTCTGCCGTCAGTTCAACAAAAAGAGCAGAGTGGGAACGAGACTTAAAGAGGTCTTCTTTGGCATCTTCAGTCCTGACGAGAATGGTTCTGGAGGTTTGATTCCCCCGTAGCCCAACTCTTATCTCAAAATCGCATATTTGTATTCCGTCCAGTCTTCCGCCATACCATGGACAACGATAACGCACAAAAAGCCGCAAAGGCCAGAGAGCAAGGCAATGCGCTCTACAAGCAGGCGAAACTTACCCAAGGTCTGTCAGCCATATCCAGCGAACACAAGGACCGTAAGCAGAATACCTAACGTGATATAAAACAAAAACAGCCGAATCCGCCTACAACGTAGCTGCCAAACTGGCCCCCAGTGATGCGGCGCCCTTCTCCAACCTCTCGGCCGTCAAGTACGAAAAGGGCGAGTATGCGGATGCCGCCAAGTTTGCGGCCAAGGCATTATCTCTCTATCCCGAAGCCGAAGCGGCAAAGAGAGAGAAGGTCTATGTGCGGCTTGCCAAATCCTACCTCCACGAGCTCAAGCTGGACGAGGCCACAGCGGCTGCCGAAAAAGTCGCGACAGACCATGTGCGAGCTTCCTTGCTGGCCGACATTGGCCAGCTGAGAGACGTGGCAGACTCGACCTCGGCTTCCGACAAGACATCGATGAGAAAGCACATCTTGGACCGCCTGCCACTATTCAGACCTGGCCTGTCAAAGAACCTGGAATACTACGCCGTTGGTCACGATGACGCGGAGCCCATCTGGGACCACAGCTTCTTCCAGTTGACGGGCAACGTCAAAATACCCAAGAACAAGAAGCTGTCTGTCCTATACTGCGGCATTGGTGATGCGCGCAATTTCTTCGCCAGCATCATGCACTCCTTCCTCCTCACTCGCATAGGACCCTTCCCAGAGGTCCACTACACGCTGCTCGACATCAAGGCAGCCTCCTTGGCCCGGCTTATGTTGTTGCTCGAGTTGGCAGAGGAGGCTGGAAAGGAACCGCCAAAGAACGACGGTAAGCGGTCACTGACAGCGAAGGTGATCTCGACGACAATGGCATACGTGTACAGCGGGCACATATATCCTGCCTTTGTGCATGATCGCGTTCAGCACGCCTTGGGGAAGGTGATTGCGAAAATGGAGAAGAACGACAAGCCCATCTTCAAGTGGCTGCACGTCCCCAAGTCCACTCGTGGGCCGATTCTCGACTGCCTGAGGAACTGGAAGGGCCCAGCAAAAGACTTCCACAAAACGGCAGCGATAAGAAAAGCAGCTGTTCGCAACATACAGCGCGCCAAGATGCAGAAGATGATGGGGATGGGATTTCCCCCGGGGATGGAAGGATTTGTCAACGATATGACTCCAGAGAATTGCGAACTTGATCGAGACTACTTTGACAACCTTGGATTTCTGCCGCCGCCTGATAGCGTTGCGCCATCCGTTGACCCCGCGTTTGTATCGCTTTTGAACGCGTATGACGACGGTGAACCGGGTGCCGGAAAGGCGTTAAAAGCGTATGTGGACGAAAATTGGAAGGTCAATGTGACGCTCATCGACATGGAGTGGGAAAAGGACTGGAGATCTTTTTCGGATGACAATGGTCAGGAAGAAGTTACTCCATTCATCAACTTCGACCCTCTCGAAATACTGTACCACCTTACTTGTTCTCTTCCTTTGGACAAGGCTGATGTGGAAGAAGAGGAAAACGCGATGGGCCTTACTGGCATGTTCTTTGATCTCCTGGCAGACACATTCTGGCACCCTTCGGGTGGGCCCAGGATGACTGTCGAGATCGTTCTTGGAGAAATGACAGATTTCATGGAGAGGCTGAGATATAACTGCCTCGAGTTCCGGTCAGAAGCTGCAGAAGATGGGTTTGACCCAAGGAAGTTCCCCAGAGCCTATGACAGGATTCATCTCAGTAACGTAACGTAAGTCCACTTTATATTCCCCGGGGAAGTCTGCTAGGGATGGCCACTTACTTACAAGAATCGCATGGCAGGGATTATGTCGGAGGCTTGATGAACCCGCTCCTTTTTGCGACACCGTTGTTGAAGGAGCCAGGGTACTCTGATGTCCGCTTCACCGTTCTGTTGAATCCTCCCAAGTTCAAATCGCATGAACAATTCCAGGCCGAGTATGTCTTGATGCCATCAGAGGCCAAGATCATCAACCACTTCCATCTCAAGCGTTTGCCGCCCCACCGCCCGCCAAGCTCAGTCCCTTATCCTTCACACCCCCTTGGGCCTATGTTCGAGGAAAATTACTTCGTCTGGCAACTGCAGCCTGGTGAGAAGTTGCCTTGGGAGAAGCTCATGGGACGACCCCAATTTGAAAGGTGGCTGTATGGATTCTTCCTTAAGATATGTCTTCCGTACCCTCGGTTTGTGCTCAACCAAGATGGTTCTCCGGTCCACGCTCCGCTCAATTTGACGGTCTTCTTCAGGTTGATCTCTCACATGCATGAAGTTGGATATCCGGCTCACTGGATCTCCGGCATTCTCAACACCATTTGCGAGGGCACCATCACCACCACAGCGCGTGCGCCAACGGCCGAAGTTATGACGCCGCAAGAAGTAGACAAGTTATATCCGGCGAGAAAGATCAACGTGGCACCTTGGAAGGCAGAGTTTACCACTTTATTGAGCCTGTGGCGTCATCTTTTCCCGTTCGGGATTTCCCTTACTTCCGGAAAAGAAGCGGTGGTTGCTGCTGCAGATGGGATTTGCAACTATCGCATCAAGATGCCTCGCTTTTGGGGTGACCAATTGCGCGAGCCTCGGTTCCAGCTTGTCTTTTGGGATGTGAGGAGCCAGGGAAAGCCGCCGCGGAAGCTGCGCACGCTCTTGTCAGACGACGAAGTAGGCGACGGGTCGGCGGCAGCCCAGGCTATCCGCAGTAAAGGCATCCACGTCGTTTCGGCATTCCGTTATACGGTTGGCACAGAGTCTGTGAACTTCTGGCTCCGGAAGGATGTCGTGGACAGCCTGATCAGTGGACCGGGTGAGTGGATGGCTTATATATGGAGAACGGACAATTGGGAGAAGCTTACCGAGGGAGTCCCGATTGCAACCAATCTGGAGATGGAGGGAAGCTGGACTGGCACCGTTTGAGTTGACATCAAATCCCTTGGTCCTTAGAGACTAAGTTCTGCTAGTCACAAGGCGGTAGCTCGGTAGCCTGAGCTATTGCCTGTAGTACCAGAAATGCTCGTTAGGTTGCCTCGGCGGTTGTTGACGCTTTGCGGGCCTGGCATTCAGTGGTGTCCCAACGCATAGCGACAGAAAGAGGAAGTAAAATACTAGAAGGCGACTCAAGAATGGGAATGATTGATAAATTGGTGCTTGTCCGGGAGAAGAATCCCGGGAAGAGAGTGGCCCACAGGATCAGAAATACATAAAGGATTCAGAAGTATGGTCGGTTACGACTGCCACAGGAAGGAAGTTGTCTCAACCGTTTGGGTAGTTGCCGCCTGGTTTGCCAAAGGCAGAGATGCGCTGATACGCTTTACAATAGGTAGCTTTAGGCACCTGCTATTCGTACGTTACACACGAACCCAACTCGTACAACGGATCCTTCCCTGTCTTCTTGGTGAATGCTTTGTGTTGTGATCAATAAACTGCTAGCTAGCAGGTAAGACTAGAAACTGTGAGTTTCGATGTTGACGAGCTGTAGAAAAGATTACTGATACTCGAATTCTCCTAACACACGGGACGGATCATCATCCCTGGCGATATATTCGGATAGGGACATTTTTATCCAAGAACTGTGCCGCAATGGCTCGCCGAGCAGCAGTTAAAGACTGAAACGTGCGGAAGTGGTTGGATGACGTTGTGTTCAGTTCTTGGCATGAATGACGACCGACTCCGGTTCAGCTCCAGCTTCAGCGCACCCCGGCACTCCCGACCTTGCAAAGACACAGGCATCACCACCGTCTTGAACTTGAAAAGCCGTCGGAGCTGAGCTCAGAGTGAGAAAAGAAGAGATAAGGACCCGTCACTTTTGACGGTCAGCCGCCCAAAGGACCCAAGCAGGCGACCAGTTCACAAGGACCGAGTGGCCGCGTGCCAAGTTGTCAAGATGTCAAAAGCGCCCTACAAGGTTGGAATTTAAAGCTCAATAGATAAGCATTCGGCCGACTCAACCAACAGCCAACGCATATCCGGGACGATAACCGCTTTAATTGCGCCTCTATTGTTGCTTTTGGCAACCCGGCGTTGGGAAACCGGCGAATAGATGGATGGCTGCTTCGTATTCATCCGATCGAGGCCGGCCAACAAAGCACGAGACGATGGGCGGGCCTTGCCGTGCGGTAGTGGCCGTGGAAGTATAACCCAGTTCTGGGAGGTCTATGAGGACATGATCACGGATTACGATCATGGACGGTGAGAAGTACGACGCTGACCGGTTTTTGAATCGCAATCAACAGAAAGTGATATGCAATTCCACATACGAGCTGCGAGATAGAGGAGGGGGTTCATTATGATGTTGCAGTTTCGGTCATCCAACCCCCCAATCCTCCCAGCCGGAAACCGGGCTGACGACAAGGACGTGTGAAGAGGCGGCTACCTTACATACATATACGACCCGCGTAGCTGTTCTGGCCTGGCTCACCTTGCTTGCCTGGGTAGAGCACCTCGCAGCCATACCGTCCGTTGGTCATGACGAAAGAAGTCTCGGTCATCTCTTTGAAGCAGCTTGCCGCTTGAGATCAACATGATGATACGATGTCACAGTCAAGCACAAAGCAGAAAAAGAACGCATCCGGCCCTATCCGCTGCAACAAGAATCGAAACTCGCAATGGCACTGTGATTGCCTTGTCTTTCCATCGTGAAGATCACATCACTCCTAACCCAATCTGCCTCAGGCGTATGGAGACGTGCTGTTTTTGTCCGTTTCAAAGTGCCGGGCATTGGTCTTGCCAACTTCTGGGGATCAGAGGTCCACCTTACGCCCCTCTCATTCATACCTTGAGGCCTGATGGACATGATATGTTTCGATGTTTCTACGTTTCGATAACATCACATTGCTTTGGAAATACCAAGTTCTATCATGCCGTGATCCCGGACGATAGTTTCTCTCTGCAGTACAGTCTATCGGGAACATTGATGCATCACGCAAGAGGAAATCCGCTGCAACCCACTGCACAGTGCACACATCCACTGTGCTGCTACCCACAGAAAAAAAAATACAGACAGGCAACTCCCTGAATCCAGTCTGTCGAATGAGAAGACACTGTCGAATCACGTCAAAAACATTTCGGCCCGCAGCGAGGCTAGGTTGTCGTGGGCTCGCGGTGGACGCGGAGGGCTGGGGCGGGCTGGCGGGCGGGCGAGCACCGACCAGGCGACCACAGCGCAACCGTCTTTGAGACTGCTGATTGGTTGGTTGGTGAGGATTGGAAACCCCCAAATCTCAAGTTCCTGATGGGGGTGTCCTGACGAGTCGAGCGGGTCGGGTGTCCAAGGATTTTGCTGCGAAATCCCACGTAACGGGAGCCCACTGTGAGCCCACTGAGCCCGCAACCCCAAAATGCTTGATTTTCCTTAGCTTCGGCTTTTCCTTTCAGTCGCGTTCCAGCTCGCATCCATCCGATTTCTAATACATCTTCCTCTTCTTTTTCTCCTACTCCCCCTTCCCGTCTGTTCTCCTTTTCTTCCGTCCTTTTAGTATAGTCGCTTCTGGTCCCGCGCCTTTGGAAAATGAGATTGGGGTAATGTGCTACCTAAACCTTGTCCTTGTCCTCAAGCGCGGAGAAGAATAGACGACAGAGACCCGACAGATTGTCACTCTCAGAGCATTGACATTGACACCTGCAGAGAGGTACCTCGACACAGGTACTAGAGCCTGCCCACTGGGGAGCACTCTCACAAGCACGGGCAGCTGACAGCGACTGGATCACTGGGGACCACAGTCTAACCCCAACGCCATTTTCCCTTCGTGCTTCGTTCGCAATCGGAAGCAGCGCCCGCTTCAATCGCCATCCATTGACGAGTAGGGAACTTCGGCTGTCGGCCCCGTACTTGGCAACACACCTTCCTTTCAACTTTACTCCAACTTTCACCTTTGCAGATTCGAGGTTCGAGATTCCAGAGATTCGCGACTCTTGGAGGCTCTGCTTGTTTGTGAGCCCATCGATACCTCTTATCTCCCTCAACTCCCAAACGATATCCACACAGGGCCGCTGTCAAACATCCGACCGCCCGACTTGGCTAAGCTTGCAGTAGCATTTTATCTTGCATACGCCTCACCTGCTGGAACCAACCGCATGCCACGACTTGGAGAAAAGGCGACATCACACGAAATAAACTACCCGAAGATCAGAGCAAAAAAAAAAGTCAGACCGTAAGAGCCACCCAGTCGCGACACTGGCTGCGCTCTGTGTTTCCGACCAACCTACCCTGACCCGTTACCTGTCGTGGCACACCAAGACCGCCCGCCACTGGCACCAACCCTGGAATGAGGACTCGGCTGGCTGGAACCTCAGAAGACGGCCATCTATGTCCTGTCGAGGCTCCTGTTCCTAATAATGTCGACTTCCTTCTACACCAACAACTCCAACAGGAGCAAGACGTGTACGCAAACTCGACAACAAACGCGACGACATCCCCACCGATAGCGCCCATATCAGTCCTTCCGCGACCCTCGCGACCCTCGCAGTCCTCGGCCGCCGAACGAACCAGTCCCGAGTCGCCCTCTGTGCGCCAGTCCCCTACCAAGCGCGATCGTAATCCCGGCCCTTCCTCTAGCCCCGGCGCCGGCCCATTGAATCTCGAGCACCAGCCTCCTTCTCAACAATCGCAAAACCAACAACAACAGCAGCAGTCTTTCTACGCACGAAGTAGGCGGTCCGGCAACTTCAATTGGAAACTGTCACACTCTCGGAATGGATCAATAGAGAAGCCTCCGCCTTCCTTCTTCTCTTCCTCCTTCTCCCACTCGCCCTCCACTCCACCGCTCTCCCTCGGAGCCCCTGCGAACGGGGCCGTCCATTCGAAAGAGATGGAAAAAGAACAGGAGCAAAAATTTGTTGGCAAGCGACCGAGGATACGAAGTCCATGGGCCATCACATTCGTGACCCTGCTCACCTCGATTCTGGGCATTGGCTTTCTGGCTCTCGTGCTGAATTCATCCTTCACGCGACACATCGATCCCAAGGGTTGTCGCATGTCGTACATGCGCCCTGGCTACGCCAAGTTTGACGATTTCGACACGGAGCATACTCGTTTCGCAAGCAAGTACTCGCTATACCTTTATCGCGAACTGGGTATCGAGAATGATGCAAAGGTATGGGGATCAAAGACCTTTAGTGCACCATTTCCTCCCCCCTTTTGCTTACTTTGCCTTTGTAGGTCAAGGGTGTTCCCGTTCTCTTCATACCCGGAAACGCCGGCAGCTACAAGCAAGTTCGACCCATCGCCGCCGAAGCCGCTAATTACTTTCACGATGTGTTACAACAAGACGAATCTGCTGTCAAGGCTGGCGCTCGAAGCCTCGACTTCTTTACCGTCGACTTCAACGAGGACATTACTGCCTTCCATGGCCAGACCCTGCTCGACCAAGCCGAGTACCTGAACGAAGCGATACGATACATCCTTTCGCTTTACCTCGATCGGACCCGCTCAGACCGAGATCCCAATCTGCCAGATCCGACATCAGTTATAGTCCTGGGTCACTCGATGGGAGGTGTTGTTGCCAGGACCATGCTCATCATGCCCAATTACCAGGCCAATTCCATCAACACCATCATTACCATGTCCGCCCCGCATGCTCGGCCCCCGGTTTCTTTCGACAGCGAGATCGTCAAGACTTACAAGGATATCAATGACTACTGGAGGCACGCATACTCCCAACAATGGGCCAACAACAACCCTTTGTGGCACGTCACTTTGGTTTCCATTGCGGGCGGTGGTTTGGATACCGTTGTGCCATCGGATTACGCCAGTGTCGAATCTCTTGTCCCCGATACGCATGGCTTTACCGTGTTCACTACGAGCATCCCGAACGTATGGACGAGCATGGATCATGCGGCAATCTTATGGTGCGATCAGTTCCGCAAGGCTTTGGTAAAGGCAATTTTCGATGTCGTGGACGTCAACAGAGCTGCCCAGACGAAGCCAAGGGCCGACAGGATGAGGGTGTTCAAGAAGTGGTTTCTTACAGGGATGGAAGAGGTGGCGGAGAAAACCGTGCCGTCCAAGGATCCTTCGACGCTGCTTACTCTCGAGGACAACCTGAATTCGGTGATTGCGCAAGGGGAGCGCTTGGTGTTGAGGAGTCTGGGCGCGAGCGGCGCAGTGCGCGCTCATCTTCTGCCCATTCCTCCGTCAGGATCGCCTGAAGCAAAGCGCTTCACCCTCTTGACGGACCAGAAACTGGATGTCTCTAGCGAAAACGGGAGGCTGGAGGTTTTGTTCTGCAGTGTATTCCCAATGCAGCCTGGCCAGGCTGTAGCAGGCTTTGCGGCTCAGATCAACCTTGCTGGAGAAAGTAGCGCTTCCACACGGTTGGCGTGTAACAATGCGGCCTCGGATGTTGTCACTCTCCCAGCATCCGTTCGATCATCGCAGTATCCCTTCTCTAAAGATGGGGAGCCCCTGAGGACGCCTTTCTCATATCTTCAGTATGACGTTGAGGATATCGCTGAGCATCAGTACGTTGCCGTAATCGAGAAGGCCAACACTCCGACCCCAGGTTTCGTGATCGCCGAGTTTAGCGATGTTTCTCAGTCACATCGTACAAGGCACATCAGTCTTCGTCGGCTCCTCGCTTTCGGCATGAAATTCCGCCTCCCCTCCTCGCGACCGATGGTTTCCGAACTCAAGGTTCCCACTATGCAGTCAAGTCTGTTGGCATACAATCTGGAAATCAGTGAGCAAAACTGTGGTGAACAACAGGAGCTCTTCGCCCCGTTGGTCCGACAGTATCTGACGGAGCCGTACGAGTCCAAGTTCTTCGTTAACGCAAGGGAAGCTGCAGTGAGCATTCATGGTGTTGCGCCGTACGTGCCTCCGCCACTGAAGAGCAGATCGACGGAGGATGGTCTCAATTTCCAGTTTTGGACCGATCCGACCTGCGCCTCCAACATCAATATCAAGATGAGCATTGATGTCATGGGCAGTCTGGGCAAACTGTATATGCGATACCGGACGGTATTTGCTGCGTTCCCATTGCTGGTGGTTACTCTTGTCCTGCGCAAGCAGTTCCGCATCTATGACACTACTGGCGTATTTGTCTCTTTCTCTGAAAGTTTGGATCTGTGCTTGAGGCAGTCGATTCCCTTGGTTCTTGCCTTTCTCACGTTTCTATCCCTGTTTATCTGGAACTCGTCGTCTTCGACAACAGCAAACATTTGGAATTGGGCTAATGTCACGTCCGGCGCGATTGACTTTCATCAGAACGACCTCCTCATCGGAACACAGGATCCTTTCTTCTGGTTCTTGATACCGGTGATTGGACTCATCTGTGTTGGAATCTGCACCGTGTTCAATTACATGACTCTCACCCTTGTACACGTTCTGAGCACAGCTGTTAGCCTCTTGAACTTCCGGCCTGGGTGGATTCGCAACGACGAAAGACGCAAAGCCTTGCCGCTCCCTGCGTTCTATCCCACCTCACCAAGGCGGCGAATGGTCACCACCACCATCTTGCTAGTCCTTGTTTCGACTCTGATCCCTTATCAGTTTGCGTACTTGGTGTGTTGCTTGGTACAGCTGACCACCACGGTCCGGGCACAGAGAATCGCCTCAGACCTGAAATCAGCCGCCAACTCCAACTTTTACAACTACGTCCACTCCATTCTCCTGCTTATGCTCTGGATCCTTCCCATCAACCTCCCCATCTTGGTGGTCTGGGTTCATAACTTGGCGGTACACTGGCTCACCCCCTTCTCATCCCACCATAATGTCCTTTCCATCATGCCCTTCATCATTCTCGTGGAGACCTTGACCACGGGCAAGATGGTCCCCAGAGTTAATAGCCGGTTCAAGCACTTCACCAGTGTCCTGCTGTTCGGTATCGCCCTCTACGCCGCCATCTACGGCGTTTCATACGCATACATGCTGCACTATCTGGTCAACCTGGTAGCCGCCTGGCTGGCCATCGTTCACTCGACATCGGACCCTTGGTCGGTTCTTTCTGGCATAAAACACATCAGCTGCACCCTGTTCGATGCAGGAAACACCAGCAATGTCGGCGGCGTTAACGGAACTACCAACACAGTGCTGGCCGAGGACCGTAAAATGAGGAAGGAACCATGATAGAGAGAGAGAGAGAGAAAGAGAGGAAACGTGGGAAAAGAAAAAAACGAAAGACCGTGGCTTTAATATCACATACATCACATCCCATCCCCATCGCCGATGACGGATTAAGGTCTCCCTACCGTCTACCGTCTACCGTTCTCCTGTCCAGCCACGCGTCAAACAACAAACAAGCAGAGAATTCCACACGCAAAGACCGTTATAGACTTATATACTACAACTCCCATACATACATGCATACATACATACATACCCCATTGATACCCCCCCCAAAACGACGGGCCGTGGCTGATTTTGTTTCAGCACGCGCTTCATCTCTGTCTCGGCCGACTTGTTTATCAACTTAGCTTTGCGCGCGTCTTTCGGTTGTCTTCCCCTTCATTTCTCAGGGGAGATTAACTACGACTTGTACATATATATATATCATTGTTCGAGTTGGATAAATTCCATTCCGAAGAGAACAATATGAATGATGTTAATTGCTATCTTCTTTCTACGTATGTTGCTGTGCTTCCATCTTATCATTCAACCTTTCTGGAGTACCAATGTTCCAAGCTAGACTAGACGGGCATCAAGCGGCATATACCTTAAACCTCTGACTGACCGAACGCCGTCTTCTACCTTCCTCCAATCCTCATTTCTCCCCCATCGCCTTTCTAAAACTCGCCACAGCCTCTTTGGTTGATGGTTTTTGTATAATAACGCGGGTTTCCGGGCCCCTTGATAAGATGTGAGCAGCCAGCCCCACGTCAATAAATACGGTCCGATGGTGTAGTTGGTTATCACGTCAGTCTAACACACTGAAGGTCCCCAGATCGAGCCTGGGTCGGATCAATGATTAATTATCTTTTTTCCTATTTTTCTCGAGTTGATGTCCCATTTTCTTTTTTGCATACCTATGGTATCATTATTTAACTTGGTCAATTTGTCCACAGATTTTCATTGTTTCCTAGTTGGTACCCGTTCTTTTTTTCCTGCTCTAGTTTATATAACTGAAGGCTGTATTCACTAGAAGGCAGCTGCGATAATACACAGATGTCAACTTAGAATGATGCCTTTCCAAACTCGTAGTGGCTGGTAGTGCGATGCAGAAGATATGGTAGGTAACCTAATCTACAATTCATGACACATATTCAGAAGATCACATCTTGCAGTCATGCTTCGTTGATAAATTTATTTTGTGGTATTGTGTTTGCAACCTCTAGCAGCTACGTCAAGTGGTACTTTATCCCGTACTCAACCATCTCTGCAAACATACTTCTAACCATTTTCCTCACCAGCAGCAGCCACCTCCCGAGCTACACCCAGTCTTCCTTCGAACAACCTCATTTAATCCCCAACTCCTCCTTCCTCTTCCTAACCTCCTCCACCGCCCCCTCCGGATCACCAACCGTCGGATTCCTCAACTGCCACGCCATCACCACCTCCAACGCCTGACCCATCCACTTCCCCGGCTTCACCCCCAACGCTGCCGCCAGCTGCTTGCCATCAATAATCCGCTTCACGCTCGGCGCATCCATCAGGTCCATCTCAACCAGATGATCCAAAAAGGCCTGCCACTCCTTCAGCACGTCCTCCACCGTCTCTTTACCTTCACCAGTAGTCCGCTCAGCAACATCCACAAGAACAGCATAAAGCACTTGCAACCGCCAGTTCGCGCCCACGCCCGGCCTGGAATCCCACTCCCGAATCTTCATCCCCAGACTGTCCCTCTCCATCTTCTTGCCTTCGTCGCCAGCAGCAGGACGCACGACCAAGTCGCGCCTAGCCAGGATCGCCTGGCGGTGTCTGTGCGACGCGGTGATCACGTCTGTGAGCTTATTCGGCGCGCGGTAGCCTTCGCGCGCGGCCTGGGTGGCGAGCGGCGGGGCGGGTTTGCCGCCCTTCAGGGGAGGGTCGTTGGGCAAAGGCGCAAAGGGGACGAGGGCGGCTAGGTTCCAGGCGAAGTAGGCGGATTCCGGAGAGGTGACGAGGAGGGAGTAGATGGAGCCTGGGGTGTTGAGGGTGGTGGAGAGGGAGTGGAGGGTTTGGTAGGCGATGGGCCAGGAGGAGAGGGGAGGGCGAGGGAAGTCGGGTCGGGCGGAGTCGGTGAAGAGGGTGTGGTAGAGGGAGAGGTCGTTGATGTAGGTTAGGGCGGAGAGGGGGTCGGGGCCTAAAGGGGATGTTAGTAACGGGGGAGGTTGTAGATGGAGAAGAAAAGACTTACCCTTAAGCATCTTCTCGAACTCGACACCAATTCGCTCTCTGCTAATCTTCAGCTTGAGAGCTTCCAACACCCTCTCATCACCCATGACTGCCTTCGCCTCCTCATCGATCGTGAAGCCGAGTCTGCTCGCAAACCTGATGAGCCTCAATACTCTGAGCGGATCATCCATGAACGTCTGAAGCGGCTCCAGCGGCGTCCTGATTAGCTTCCTATCCATATCCTTCATACCACCCGTAAAATCCTCCACCTTGCCGGTGTGCAGGTTATAAAACAGCGCATTGACCGTCGCGTCTCTCCTCAGCGCGTCCTCCTCGGCCGTACCGAATTCGACTTGCGGATTCCTGCTATCCTCGGTATACGTCTCCTTGCGCAGGTTGACAAAGTCGACATCCAGGCCAAAAAGCTTGATGGTGGTCGTCTCCAGGTGCTTGCTCTTGTCCGGGTTGCGCGCGATCTTGTGCAGGTTGCCCACGTCGGCGGGACCGATGGAGTGGCGCTCCCGATGGGCCGGGTCGGCGTCGCAGTAGTCGCGCAGGCGCAGGGCGAAGGCCTCGCCCGTCATGTTGTTGATGGCCACGTCGATGTCGTGGCTTTCGGCCCCGAGGAGCTTGTCGCGGACCCAGCCGCCCGCCCAGCGCAGGATGACCGGCTCGTTGACGTTCTTGCCCTCCTTCTCTGCTTCGGCGGCTTCTTGGGACTTGTTGATATACTCGGCGACGTCGACGAGGAGACCCTTGAGCTGGGCCTCGACCGCGTTGAGCGGGATGCTCTGGTCCGTGAAAACTGCGCTGTCGGCCATGACTGCTTGCCGTCTGGTTCTAGCAGCAGCGATAACGGGAGGGGTGGTGGCTCTTATGGCCTGCCTCTTTGCTGAGTCGCTCGCTTGAGCTGCAAGGTGAGCGGGAGCTTGTTGTTCGGGCTTGTTGTCGGATGGTGGGGGTGGTGAGGAGAAGTCGCCAAACTTGCGCTTCATGAGGAAGGTGGGAGAATGGTGAAGTCGTCTCAGCGGTAAGCGGCAGAGACGAGAAATCATAGGCTGTTTGGCTGTTATTGAGAGATGGTTGTCACTCCCGTTTACAAGGCTGTCTTGTCGTCAAGGTGAGATGTAAAAGAAAATGTGGAGTGCAGGCTTTGAATTGCTGTGAGAGGCCGACCGTTTGATTGACGGGACAGCTCGATTGTTCCTTCCCAACACCCCGGTGACTCAGTCCGAGGTAACCTTGTAAATTCCAAGCTGGTTCAGTTTTGAATATTACGGATCGGTAGCAGTGAGAAAGAATATGGAAAACTGGAGAGTTCTAGGAT
This sequence comes from Neurospora sp. CHS-2018b, assembly GCA_009806015.1. Lineage (NCBI taxonomy): Eukaryota > Fungi > Ascomycota > Sordariomycetes > Sordariales > Sordariaceae > Neurospora > Neurospora sp. CHS-2018b. The sequence continues at coordinate 129,765 of RAOV01000019.1, forward strand.
TGATACTTTGTGTACGATTATCATGTTCAGTTACGGCGAAGGACAGTATTCACACAGTGTAGCATACGGTGCAAGTGAAATAAACAACCCCTTTTGGAGTTCAACTTCAGCTGATGTCAACACCGTTCTTGACAAAAACTTCTAGGTGACTTCTAGATAACAATAAACCCATCCAGAAATGACCTGTCTTGGCCTCGCCTTCTATAGTAATGAAAATGAGCATACGTAAACTCCCAGATTACCCACATTAAGCTTCTCCATCTCTCTCTATCCACCTCAAGCCGTGGCCTCCTCCTTCTTTTCCTCCTCCGCCGGCACCTCAGCAGCCGTTTCTGCCGGGGCCGTAGATTTCCTGGGTTCCGCCTCAGCGACAGGCTCCGGTACAGGCTCAGGCTCAGGCTCATCCAAGGCCAAATCCTTCCTCAACTCGGGCAAGAACCGATCAATTCTCTTCCACGTCTCGTCCCACAGCTCCTTGCGCTCCGGGTTCTTGCTTGGTGGTACAAGATAGCCGTTGCTAGACATGATCAGCAGCACATTTTTCAGGTTCTCCGGTACAGCCTCCTCCTATAACGCGCAAGATCGTTAGTTTTCTGACTTTCGTTGTCAGGGAAATCCAAGGCACATGGGGACTTACCAAGCTATCACCCTGTCCACTGTTCATCAACCGATCCATGATCTCAATGATCTTCAACCACAGATCCAACATGCCATCCCACTGGGACAGCATAACGAGGTATTGCAAGAAGACCTTGGACAGCAACGACGCCGCCTGCACGCGCGTCTCACTCATGCCGTCGCGGTCGGACGAGAACACCTCTGGCTTCAACAATACCAGAATCAGGGGGAACAAAACTTCGCCAAAGATAGCTGTCCACTCCGAGTGGTCCTCCGAGGTGAGCTCCGGCGAAAGGAGGGACCTCTGCATGGAAGCAAAGGCCAGGTGCCGTACTTCACGGCAGGGGTTGGTGCACTGCGTGGTGAGCGACTTGAAAATGGGTAGCCAGTAGGCGGACCATGCTGTTGTTGCGTTAGCACTCCATCCTTGTCGATCCTCGTCCAGACTACCAGTTTTTGAAAACTTACCCTCGTTGCTCTCCAGATGTGACTGCTTCATCAAATGCGGAATACGCTCCGTCATCTGTGAAATGATGTGGATGGCCTTGATTCCCCGCGCCACCACTGCGTTCTCGCTAGGCTTCTTGTCCTGCTTGACCGGTCTGACAGGCACCTTCCTGCCGCTCTTCTTTGCAGTACTATCCGCCCTCTGCTCCTCGATCGCACCAATGCTAGCCATGGAGGCGAACTCGTTAAGCAGCCCAATCGCCGCCTCATAATTGTCTGCAATAATCGCCGATGGCGTGCCCGACACTCCGCTCTCAAGGATTTCGAATACCGCAGGCGCCGAGTCGGGGTTGCTGGCCAAAGTCCGCAAAATCACCCAGAAGTCGGGTGAAGTCATCATCTCGCTCTTCAGAGGGCACGGCTTTTCTGTGCATTCCTTTAGGCCGCGAAGAACAAGAGACGAGGTCTTGAGCAGGATCTCCTTGGAAAAGAGGGATACAGTATGAAGTAGAATGGGGACTCGAATGAGGTCAAAGTCCTGGTACGTCGTTAGTCTCTCACTTTTGCAACAAAAAATAAGCATTCAGGCGAGTACTTACATAGCTGGCTTGAAGCAAGGCAAATAGATAGTAGGTTGCCCGCTCAATAACGATGGAATGGTAGTTGTTGAAGTCGCGCACAATGGTGTGGATAGCTCCAATGACCCGCTTGCCCAGCAGCTCGATGGTTTCGCGGTCACGAAGAGCCAATACTGTGCAGTACTCAATGACATAGACAAGGGTAGGATCATAGACGGCCGTGTTCTGGCGCGCCTTCTGGCCGTTTGTCGGAGAAGAGGGAGGGATGTTCTCTGCCTTCACAGTCATAACAGCACCTTCAGGTCCGTTATCGTCGGGGATCTGAGCCAACAGCGCATCCACAAGCGCCTCAAGGTCCTGCGGTGGGAGTGTCCTAAGAAAGAACCTGTTAGCTGGGATCTTGCCGCTACAAATTCTGGTGCACTAACGCGATGTTGGCAAAAACATCGCCAATGTGGCACTGGTTGACGCAGTCAACAGTGCAAAGGGTGCTCTCCAACTCCTCATCCGATGGCTCAGGCGGGTCGTCTGCCGCATAGCTGGAGATGTACGATGTGAAGGCGGAGAAAAAGCTGGTTTCGTTCTGTTTCTGCCGGTCGATTACGTTGGAGGGGCTCTGCAGCGGTATCGCTGGTAAAGCGAGGCGGTCTGGTTCCGTCGAGAAGAATGGCGGTATTAGTGAATTAACAAATAGGTTGAGCCATATCCGGACGATCTGGTTACGGTTAGCCTCAACATACTTTTCTCTCACTAAACCAATGGGTACTCACATATTTCCAACTGTTCCGAATGATATGCTCCGAACCCGTCACCACGCGGAACAGGACAAGCGTAGCCAGCTGCGGCCGAACGTCTCTACCGAACTTGACCGCCAGCTCGCTCACCATGACGCTGTTCTCGCCGACCTGGACTTCGGTGTTGAGTTGCGTGTTGGACAGCGACTCGCTGCTCAGCGTCGAGATCAAGCTCAGGCGGTAGACGAGCTCGTCCAACGCCTCTGAATTGCCGTACTTGGTAGCAATCCGCGCGCACTCATCGAAGCCGGTAATAACTCTGGCATACACTGTGTCGTCGGTTGCCGACATGAACACAAAGAACAGGCAAGAAATGATGGCGTTCCACGTCGTGTTGAAGATATCGGCATCGTAAATATTCGTGTCGCAGAGGACCAGCGGGCCAGCCGACTCCGTCTTGAAAAGGAGCTCCTTCCACGCGTAGTCAAACCCATGTTGATTATCGTGCTCTTCAGGCAAGATGATCTCGTTGGACTTGATGGCATCATATATATCTTGCAAGTATTCGGGTGCGAAATCCTTGCCGCCGTTCTGCCCGCGCAGGTTGCGGGCAAAGTCTGTGTAAGTCATGCGAGCTTGGCCCCTGAAGTTGGGGTTGTGCTGATCCGTATTGAGCATGATGATCGCGTATGTGAGAATGTAGACGGCGTCCCTATCTGCCACGCCTTCAGGAGTACTACTGGCGCAGTACTTCTCCGCGAAGGAGGTCACAATGCGCTCGATCAACTGCGCCTCACCAGGCAAACGGAAGGTCTCCAAAAGAATTCTCAGCGCCTCATCGACACGCTTGCCGGTGAAATCCATCATGCCGAGGAAGTGGTCAAGAATCGCCTCATTTCCTCTTTTTGAGATGAACTCGCCAAGCATCTTCTTATTGACCCTGGAAGTCCCCTTCAGAAACGTCGCAACGCACACAGGGTCAGTATCGCTGGCGATGATCCCTTTATCTTTCAGGTAGGCCAGGCCTCCTTTGGGATTCTCATTGAACTTGTTCGTCCCCTTGATGATCACCTTCTTCCTCGCCCGCCTTTCCCTCAGTTCATCTGGGTCAGGAAGACCCTCCGTCTCCGGAGCCTGATCCAGCCTCTCGGCAATGTACTGTATAAAGCGAAGGAGCGCATCCAGACACAGCGGTGGAACACTGGTGGTGCTCCACGTTGCCGAGTCCGGGAGGGCATTTCTTGCCAGCAGTCCGATCAGGTCCTCACAGAGGTCCACCCGATCTTCGTCACAGTCATAGTTGACAAACAGTTCGACCATGAAGCTTGGCATCCGCACAAGAACACCTATGTTTTCCACCATAGCCTGTCTAGCATCTGGTTTTCGCGCGCCTCCTTCGAGACCCAGTTTCTGGCGGTCCTTGACCGGAACAGGCGTCGACCGGCCACTACCGGCCTGCGATGGTGGCGGCTTGACAAGCTTGGGTGCCTGAGGAATACCCGAATAAAGACTTGGGTCAATGCCAGGTTCTCGGGGGATTTCAACGGCTGGATGTAGGCAAGCGACCAAGTATGACAGATACAGCTCCTGTTGGAGCTTGAGAACCCCTCTGCAGGTTGAAAGCAGCGTACCAGCAACAACCAGCGCCTCTTGCAAGACAGCCATGTTATCCGACCGTACGAGCTGGAAAAGGTAGGAGCACAGCTGGTCCTCTGCAATAGTAGCGAGCGCAGGATGTCTGGCAATGGATGGACCAGCAACTTCAAGAGCGACATGGATGATGCGGAGCGCCATGACCCGCATCTGGTCAGGATGTTTGCGGTCATGGGGGTTTAGGAAGCTCACAAGAACGCGGAACAGTTCCCTAACAGACGGTAGTGAGTAGGGGCGGAGATCCATGGACGCAGTGCTTCCAGTTCCCGAGCTGGTGCTGCTGCGACGAGCCTCTGCCGCACTTCCAATACTGCTGCGATCCCCATTTTCCGTCTCGACAGCTGTAGAAGGCCGTGGTTCAGCAGAAGACGTAGCCGTTCCCGGCCTTTCGTTCCCCTGCGCCGCCAGCAATTCAGCAACCACTGGAGTTACCGGGACGTCCGTTCCATTGGCGACAGGGTCCAGCTTGACACTATCCATGTCGCCGCTAGTCTGCCGGTCTAGTGCCTCGCTCTCCTCGCCAGCTTCCACCTCCAAGTGCTTGAGGTCCTCGAAGATGATCTGACACATGCGAACCATAGACGCTTCCGCCGTCTGCCTCAACACCGCAGAGAATCTCGACCGCGAGCAGATGGTCAGACCCCTGCCCATCATGTCACAGACGCTCTCGTCGCTAAGGATGTCGCCGCCAGGCCCAGCCAGCATGTTCTCCATTAAGTGTAGTATCATGAGCAAGACAACCTCCTCTTGCGCCGAATCGCTAATGTCGAACTGGCAGTGGGTGATGGCTGCAGACAGGGACTGCATGGCCAAGGCGAACCGAGGAGACTGGGGCGCGATGAAGCCATAGGACAGAAACTTTTGGATAGCACGGAGCGCAAGAATCGTGATCGGAGCGGCGGTGCCCTTGGCTTGGATAATCTGGAGGAACGGGTAGAGTAGGACCAGGGCATCAAACTGGTGAATATCTGCGATTATGCGGTCAGCCCAAATATTTATCCTTGGAGGCGTTTCTGCCTTCCAATTGACAAGACGCGTCGGCCAGAGCAACAGCGCCGTCCGTATAGCTACCTTTAACGCCCGTCAACTCCTGTCGAAGCCTTCCGAAGCCTGATATCAGCGGGTTGTCCAATATGCTCTTCCCTTTCTTCCCCCTTAAGCCCCATCGGTTGGTAGCCAAGTCACTGGAGCCATCAGCGGCCGCGGACCCGGCCAAGTTCTTCTGATCGCGACGCAAGGCCGAGCCCGAAGGGGGCACGAGCTGGATCAAGTTCGGGCTGCCGCCCAAGATGGCTGACACGGACGAGTGCGGCGAGCGGGCATGTTTCTGAATAGCGGACGTGATCGCAATACATTCGGATATGACGAGGGAGACGGGGTCGACTGCCACGGAGACAGGGCGGCTGCGGTATTGCATGCGCGACGACGAGAACATGGGGCTTTTGCGGGAGACGGAGATCGGCGTGCCGGGTGCTTGTGCTGCTAAGACAGCCGAGTCCGCGAGGGCAGCTGGGTGGTCACCGGCATCTCGACTCATGCTGCGACTGCCGGTCTTTCTTTTGGCGTATTACTTGGGGGGGGGTCGTGGAGGTTCGGGCGGCCGTCGTCCTCGGTGAGCCTTCAAAAAGAGAGTAACGGCGTCGAGTGTTGCAAGTATTCGGAGTTGTAGAATGCCGTGGTTAAGTTAACTGGAACCTGGAAAGTGGGAAGGGGGGTAACTCTTTGGGTGTGACAGGTGGACGGTGGACAAGTAAGAACTAAGGTACCTCTAGCGCGGGTAGTAACAAATGTCCTTTAGAGATCCGGTACACCTATCAGTGGCCGCGGCTGGCAACTAATACCACGCCAAATTAGAGAAGGCCGGGGGATGTACCTCGACAACGGCAATGCTGTCCAACAACACGGAGGGTTTTAACACTCGAAAACCTTTTAGGACAGATGTCGACGATGACGAACTTGTAAGCAAGTGCCTATGCAGACTTTAGGGAGAGGGCATATGTCACGTATGTACAGGCAGTCAACGCACCAGGCAGCGCCGGCCCACTGTCTCCATTCGCGGCCCGGGCCCGAAGCCAAATAGCAACTACCACCGGGTGACCACCATTCGGGAACCGCCCGGGCATCTTCAATCCGGATATGCTCAGAACAACAGCACTGAAGCAACAAAAGAGACACAATTCGGCATTTACCGCGTTTGTGGTCGCTTCAGCAGACTGTAAAGCAAAAAGACACTTCCCTGAACGCCTCTGCCATGACTTTCCGAACTTCTTGGCCGCGAGACGCATCTATTATACATGATCTTACTTGTAGATTTCCCCCAAAAAGCATTTTGTCTTTCCGGTCCGGTCCGTTCTTGGGACAGATGTGGCATGAACCTTCGCCAATTACATAATACCTGGTATCTGACCCTCATTCCAACTGCCCATTGTACACAAGAGTTAGATATATATATGGGCGGCCTTTGCAAGTGCCTACCACCCATTTTCTTGCTTGCGTCCACTTGGCGAAACACGGCGTTAGACCGGATGAGGATGCAGCATTATAACGAGAAAGCAACATTAAAAAGATAAAAAACTGGGTGGACGCTCGAGCACAGCTCACTGAGTGCCCGCCTTCTTCTCCTCCTTGGGAGCAGCATTGGCTGGTCCGTCTGCCGGTCCGCCTTGTTGTCCGGCTGCTGGTTGCTCTTCTGCCTTCTTGTTCTCCTGCATGGCGAGGTTCTGTATTTCGTTCTTGTCCTTCTCCCATTGGCCAGTGGCGTCGCCAAAAGACTCCTTCATCTTCTGCTCCTTCATCGCTTTCTCCTTTTCCTCTTTCTCGCGAGCGATTCTCTCCTGCTCCATTTTCTGCCGACTGTTAGTGTCCTATCAAACTTGTATATCCAGATGCTTGACTGCTTACCTCCATGTGCTTGATATCATCTACACTAGGCTCGTACAAATGCCAGATGGTATAGTGAGGGAGGCCAACAACTGAGAAGCCCATCCTCCTTGACATCTGCGATCATAGTGGTTAGACCAGTTCAGAGTTGAGGGAAAGTCTGGCGAGCTTACCTTTCCAAAAGCTTCTGTCTCGGCATGCTTCTCGAAGCTGAACGCCGGGAAGTGGACGCCGTAACGGAAAACCTGGGCCTTTGCCAGAATACTCACTCCACCGACGCCGTCGATCTCCATTTCCATGTCGGGATCGCCATAGGGGTCTCGGAGATACGCGAGATGGGGACGCCATGTGGCATACTCTGCGTATCCCTCCACGATAACCGCATCTTCGTCGAGAGTATCTGCGAGTGCGAGGGCGGTTTCGGACTCGGCCCAGGAGTTGAGATCGTAGGGCTGTTCTCCGCCCAGCCAGTCAGGTAGCGGGCGCCAAACATCTAAAGTCCTGTTAGCTTTTCAGGCCCTCTCTCTCGAATACCCAGATAAGGAATGTATAGGCTTACTTGGCACGATCACATCCTTGTTGTGGCGCATCAGATCCTCCAAGATCGTGGTGGGCGCAGTCTCCACGTCGACATCACGCCAGTATACCCACGAATGGTACGGGCGGAGGGCAGCGCTGAGAAGCCAGTTTCTGGCTTGGGCCATGAGCTTTCTTCTGCTCGCCTGCGCGGCGAAACCGTGACGGCTTTCCACATCCTGATTAACCTTCTGTCCAAAATCTTTCTCAATGATGGAGATTTCGCCAAAGTGCTTAGACGGGTCCGCGCTGGCCTGAATAGCGTTGAGCTCCCGTTCGAGAACCGCCAAGGTGTTGTCTTTCGAGTCCGAAACGAGGAAAGCGAGGTCGATCAGATGGTGAGGATACGTAAGATTGACGAGATGGCCGAAGAACATGGGCATATGCGCTTCGGCATCGCGCAGAGGCACGCAGATAAGAATTCGCTCCTCTCTCTCCCATCCTTTCGCGGTGCCCTGGACGTTAGACAGGTCGTAGTATCGCACCGTCTCGAGTTGGAAGTCTTCGGAACCGGAGCCGAGCCAGGAGAACGACCCCGAATCGCCGGGCCAAACGAACAGCCCAAAGAGGAGCAATGATACTAGTGCTATCGCCAATCGCACGAATAGCCCCTTCCGTCGTCGAAATGGTGGTGCCGCGCCTCGTGGTTGGAACCTGTGGAATGAGGGCAAACCGCTCCCGTCAGCCTCCATCGTTCGTTCGTTCGCTTGGTGATTCAGGGGCTCGGGGAGCCGCGAACACGCCAAGGCACTTTACCTGTGAGGAGAGATCTCGAATGTGTTTCCTCGCGGATACCCATTGGAATATCCGCTCGCATGGTGTCGAGGGACCGCCTTGGACCCGGAGGAAGATGCGTATGGCAGCATTTGGCTGTTTGGTGACAGATGGTCGCTGCAGGGGCGGCCAAATTATCGAACACCTCAACCCCCCTTTGCGCGCGCAGGGTACCTGAGTCCTGTAAACCGGAAAAGCTAACGGATGCTGCAGACTGGGCGGTCGCGTCGCTGGATATTGTCGACGCACGCGCTGTCGAAACTCTGTCGAAATGGATGCAGAGGGGGCCAGGCCGATTCGGGATCAATGCATCGTGGTCAGAGAGAAGTTTGGGCGGAAGATCAAGACGATCGCGTTCCCGTAGCACCGAGACGTTTGATAAAAGCTGAGGTGTTCGCACCGGGCTGTGGGCAGCTTGACGGATACACGTACTAAGTACCAGTCCAGGTAAGATTGGCGGGTGGGATTTCTTTACCAATGGCGTCGCAAAATGGCCCGGCCGTTCGACGGGGTCCGGCCAATTGTACCGCAATTGCACCAACCCCAAAATGACCCCAGACTTGACGCCTTGGTTTCAGGAGTTCTACAAGATTTAAAAGAGTCGCCAAGACTCTAGAATTGCTGGCAAAGTCAACATGAAACAGTGGCAATACCATTAAGTCTGTACCGCAGTCGTCATTTCTGTACCATACAAATACCTCGGGCGTCTTCCAGTGTTATTTTCAACCTCAAAACGGCACAGATGATTTGAAGGGAATCGGGCTTTCATCGCCGCAACTGAACTTTCATTCTGCTGGTTCTGGACTTCACTGCACAACATCATGGGCAATGTGTCTCTGGTCTGACTTGAAATAATCAAATATTTTGCAACACTTGCTTTCATTGTTCTATCACTGCATGCTTCCGACTTCCCAAGACCTTGGTGTAAATGTCAAGGACAGGCACACCGTCAATCCTCCACTACATCCATTTTTTACTGGGGTCATAAGAGAGCTGTCGAGTCATGAACACAAATCTTACCTCGTCAAAGATGCGTTGCAACTGAACGTTTGAAACGTTCGCGCCATCAACTACTGACTGGTCAGTTCATGGTCATACGCGAATCGGCATCAAGCAGAAGGCGAAGACGACACAGATCAGACAAGCCGTTTTAACTCAGCCCTACAAAGCCGGCCCAAGCCTCCCACACCCCAAAACGGTGCGCAGGAGACTCGGACAACGGAAGCCAAATGACACCCCGAAGGGAAACACCACAACTAGTCCTCACGTCCCGAAGGACGCTCCAGTGCGGATGGATGGCTCGGCCCGTACATATCGTTGAATGGATAGACTGTTGTCATCATTGTGCATGGGACAGAAGAAAAAGACAAAGCACCTACCAGATGGGCATGTCGACTCTCCCACCAGACGCAAGGCCATTTTCAGATCCTAAACGACTTTAAGCTTGTTAGCCAACTTGCTCACAACGAGTGTGAAAGAGTTGTGGTTGCAAGAGAGGATTGGGGTGATTGTCATATCAGAAGTTTTTGGTATAATTGGTTATCGCTCATTATTATTCAGAAGCAGAACTGAAAATATTTTGTTTCATCATGGACAATCGGGTGGGTGATGGTTAAGGTAAAAGGCAATGCGATGCTTACCTAGTGGGTAGAGACCGAGAAAACGAGGTGGAATAGCGACGGTGACATGACAACTTTGTCTGTACTATTGATTGTTAGTCAACGGTTCCTCCAAATGTGTTGCAAGTGAAGAATGTGTTGAGTAAGTAGTCAGATGGTAGTGCATGTTGTTCGATCGCTCATAGAATATCGCGAGAACTGTGGTTATGGGATCATCATGAGATGTGAAAGGCAAGAGGGGATAAACTTACTGTATCCGTGCGAACCAACGCGGCCATATCAGACAGCCAGGACATCCTCTCAAGCAATGGGGTTCGCCATCGCACAATAACCAAGAGGACGCCTGAGCAGCTGACATGACCATGCCATTGCTGCACCAGCGCAGAAGGCAGCCCAACCAAAGCAACCATGAGCATCGCAAAAAGATGGTATCATGGTTGCTCCCCAAAGACAGTGACCATATGAAGCGAAGGCATTGATCCGATGCCAACAATCGCAAGCCGTTCCTGTCGTTGTGAATGGTGTGGGTTGGTGGAAGAGTTCAAGACGAGGTTGGAAACTGAAGTCGGCAGAGTTTTGTAGCTGCGCAAAAAATTCCTCCATTGGTGGCTTTGACGCGGGTTTTGGGTGGGGCTTGTGGCTGAGTGGTCAAAAGCGACAGTGAATGTGAGGTTGCGCCACAACTTCTTGAATTTGAGAGTGGACCGACCCACTGTAGACGGCGACTCTCCTCAGGTCTCATTTTCAACAGAGGAACCAACAGAAGTCATCAACAACTGTTAACAAAGAAAGCAATACACGAACGAGGTCCCTCCTTCCTCACAAACCTCAGGAGTTTCCGATCAGGAGAGCGTCACAGACATCACAGCAATTCACCAAGTTCAACAAATTCCCGGCCCTCAAATCTTGGCTCCAACATGGCCGACAGAAGACGTATTAATGGACCGGTTGGGACCACCATCCCTCCCATCTATGACGATGCTTCCGACAAGAAATCTGAAGTTGCCAGGGTCACAAGGTCACGCCCGGCGAACGTAATTCGCAAAATGTGTAAGCACGATGAGGACATGCTCTTTCTCTCTCAGGAACACAATCTAACCTCACCTTTAGATCTCAAGACGGGAGTGACACCTTCGGCCTCTGGCTCTGCTTACCTAGAGATTGAATCGTCTCGAAACGGTGGCTCCGGCCTAAAGCTCAGTTGCAGTGTCCATGGACCTAGAGCCTTGCCCAGGTCAACACCTTTTTCTCCTCACATCATCTTGTCTACCCATGTCAAGTTCGCGCCCTTTGCGACCAAGCAAAGGCGTGGTTACATTCGTGACCCGATCGAGAGAGATCTCGGCACCCACCTTGAGGCGGCTCTTCGGGGATCTATCATTGCTGACCGTTGGCCAAAGAGTGGTGTTGATATCATCATCTCTATTGTCGAAGGAGAGCAAGATCGGGAGACGTCCAAGGCCCAGGGCATTGAGGCATGGGACACCATGAATGCCTTGAGTGGCTGCATTACCGTTGCCTCGGCTGCACTTGCTGATGCTGGTATTGACTGCGTCGATACTGTTGCCGGAGGTGTTGCTGCGTTGGTACAGGATGCAGGTGACGATGCTGCTCCCAGCATAGTTGTTGACCCGATTCCCTCTGAGCATGAGAAGGTCCTCGCAGCATGCTGCATCGCATATCTCCCCACACGACAAGAGGTCACGAACCTTTGGTTCAAGGGTGACCTACCTGCGTCTGAGATGGACGTCTATACGCAGCTGATTGAAAAGGGCATTCAGGCTTCCAAGAGCGCCAACCGAGTGCTCGTGGACTGCCTGAACGAGACGGTTGGGTGATCATAAGCTCGGCGTGGCAATGTATTTTTTAGCTATACGCGAATGGGAAATACTCGTATTGAAACCTGTAAGTCCATCAACCACACGAACGTATGGGAAAAGCGCATGGAGTTCTATGGTCTGACGGTTCATGATCTTAGAGTACCTCTACGATTCTGTTCGATTTATCGACTCGAAGTCCGGCTTGTGTTGCAAGAGGTCGAGCGACCAGCCACCTCGTTCTTCCCAATAGCCCATACGTAGGGTAGGAGTAATGGAGGACGCCAATCGATTGCCGGGCTTTTAGCAACAACAGAACTGCGTTTAGAGGTTCGGCGGCTGGCTGCGACAATCCACAATGGAATGGTCATGTTCCGGCGGGGAGCAGTTTCGAGATGCCTGTCACGGTTTGACAGGTTGAGCGAGCGCTCCTTTGCTGAAACTCAGCTGGGAGATCGTAGTGTAATGGACGAATGGCGTCCAAAGAGAGTTGTGACTGATAGGCAGAGCTACCCTCTGAGGTTGACTGCCGAAACACCACAAACCGCGGGGTAGTATGAGAAGCTTCCACGTTCTTCGTCTCAATGATCGTCTGTTTCTGAAAATGGAAACAGGATGCGGGGAGATTACGCGTATCGTTTCTTTCATGGCAGCATGGCATGCTCAAAGCAGGGCAGACATGGCCAAAGGTGTGGCTGATCATAAACCGCAGTTTCAACTATTGAGGTACACATACACCTGAACGCACCATTGAATCTGTTTTCTTTTAGTGTCCGGTGAAACCTAGTCACATTGTTTGAAGGGAACTGTTGTGGTAATGGCTCTTGGGCTTACTCGACGTAACATGACCACCTAGTCTACAGAAAGGTATAGTAACGTTGTGTTATTACCGACGTTTCGGTCCGTAACTTTCAGCATACGAACGCCACCAAGGAAAGTCGTCCGAAGGCGGGCGTGGTACCACCACGATACGACTGCACAGTGCCGCGTTCAGCGACGCCCCCCGGCGTGGTCCCCTCTTTCCCCTGAACTTCTCCTTATCAGACCCCCACGGACCCTCCAAACATTCCAGTCTGGCCCACATTGTCCACCCAGGAATTGGAACACGACAATCTTTCCCGTCATCCTCCAGAATCTCACCTCACTCAGCTTTCGGGCTAGTTTTCTCTCGCTTCGCACCTGGTCATTTCACGTTTCCCAAAACCACATTACTCTCGCTTTTCCCGACGGTCCCGGCTGCCTACCTACCATATTGTACTTTTAATTCCTCCGTTGTGTGTGCCTGTCCATTCGTTCTGCGGCCGGTAATTCCTCCTTCCAGCCTTCCTATCGTCGATCAATTTGTCCCGTCCCCACTGCGGTTCTGCAACAGTTCCAGGTTGTTGATGCGATAATCCCGATGCGGTCGCCCATACAACACTAATTCCCCTATTACGCCATTGTCGACGATAACTTGAACAAGCCCCGCCGAGTCGAAACAGCTGTGTCTTGTCCGACTTGATTCGCATTAGTTACTACCAGCTTTATCGCCCACTTCTAACCTCTTGCCGATGGGGAAAGACAAGAACTGTACGTCTACTCGCAACCCCTCAGGTCTCCAAGATCGCGACACTGAACAATGACAGGGCGATGGGGTGTAATCTTGGACGCCGGGTCCTCGGGGACACGACTACACATCTATCGTTGGAAGGATCCCGAGAAGGCGCTTGAGGATGCTTCGCCGGAGGAGTTGCGCAGTCTGCCCAAGATCACGACGAAGAAGAAGTGGACGAAGAAGATCAGACCTGGAATATCGACATTCGGCGAGAAGGCTGGGGTAGTCGGCGAGGATTATCTGAAGGAACTAATCGATCATGCGCTCGACATTATACCCGCGGACAAGATCCAGGACACCCCGATATTCCTAATGGCCACGGCTGGCATGCGACTTCTTCCCCAGGTCCAACAAAATGCCCTGACTAGCGCCGTCTGCTCATACCTGCGCAAGAACACGAAATTCTCACTTCCGGATTGCGACCTACATATTCAGGTTATTCCGGGCGAAACCGAGGGATTGTACGGGTGGATTGCGTCGAACTATCTCCTGGGAGGGTTCGATCATCCAGAGCAACATGCGCATGGCAAGGGTCATCACACATATGGGTTCTTGGACATGGGAGGCGCATCAGCGCAAATCGCATTTGCACCCAACTCAACAGAAGCCGAAAAGCACGCGAACGATCTGAAGCTCTTGCGATTACGCACACTCGATGGATCGCCAGCCGAATACAAAGTGTTTACGACGACATGGCTTGGGTTTGGCGTCAACCGGGCGCGAGAGGCCTACGTTCAAAGCCTCAAAGAATTATACACAACTTCGGATACCGGGGAACTTCCCGACCCGTGTCTACCAAAAGGGCTCAGGATGTCGCTGGATGGGACTCCAGTTTCAAAACCGAAGAAGGGCGAGACCAGTCTAATTGGCACAGGCGCTTTCGACGAATGCCTCAGGAAGACTTATCCCCTGCTCGGCAAGGACAAACCATGTGCGGATGACCCTTGTTTGATCAATGGCCAGCACGTCCCGGCCATTGACTTTGATGTCAATCACTTTGTTGGAGTTTCCGAATATTGGCACACCACACACGGTGTCTTTGGTGGTAAGGACGATGAGGCATACGACTTCACCACCTACCAAAAACGGGTCAAGGACTTCTGCGGCCGAGATTGGAACAGCATCGAACCAGGCCTGGATACCCACAAGAAGTTTGCGGTCAAGGATGCGCAAGAAGCCTGTTTCAAAGCTTCCTGGCTCATAAACATTCTACATGAGGGTATTGGTGTTCCTCGTATTGGTGTCGAAGACCTTCCTGAGCCGGGCCTCAATGCCTCGAAGGGCGCCATCGAAAAGGCCAAGCAAAAGGGCTTCTTGGACCCGTTCCATCCCGTGGACAAGATCGATGGCATTGAAGTTAGCTGGACACTCGGTAAGATGGTCCTCTACGCGGCAGGACAAGTACCTCCCAAGACCGGTGACGACAGGTATCCTGTCGGGTTCGGTACCAACATCCCTTCTGCCGGGGCAACGGCGCTGCCACCTGATTTCCAGTACGCAGGTTCGACATGGACACCACCCAGCGGCGGAGTCAGCCACAACGACTCCCCCTACCGCCCGGCCGTCAATGGGACTGCAGACGATGGCAGTGACTGGGATCTGGAAGCCGAGAATCTCCTTGGCAAGACAAAGGCCAAGACCACTCACAGTCTTCTCATCATTTTCCTCATCTTCCTCGCCCTTCTGTTCTTCTTCCGCAAGAAGGACAGGCGTATGCGCTTCTATGGCCGTGTTAACAACCTCTTCCATAAGCCCCGCCGTTCCGGCCGTTTCGGCAAGGTGTCATCGTCCGGCCACAGCAGCGGTCCCCTCTCCAGTCTGAAAAACAAGCTCTTCGGCCGCAGCTCCCTTTCTTCAGGCTCTTATGAGCGCGTTCTGGAGGAAGGCGGAGCCGATGAGTTCGAGCTCAACGATTCCCACTTCCGCAACTCCTCGTCATCGTCCTACTTTGACCACAACAACGATCTCAATGGCTTCTACTCCGACTCCAGCGACAGCAGCTCTAGTGGAGGTGGACGGTCTAAGCTCGGGATTACGTCGGGGTTGGCGACGCCTAAGCTTAACCTGGATAGCCGGTTTGCTGATCTCGGCGGCGGCAATGGGGTAATGACGCCTGGCGGATCGGCGCTCGATAGGGCGGGCTTGGTGGTCAGGACGGATAGTCGAGAGCGGCTGGGGTTGACGCCCACGACAACGACCATGAGTCTACAGGGGAGGAGGAGCCGGGCTGGTAGTCCCACGAGGCTGAAAAGTCCTTTGATGTCGCCTTTGCAGGGTTAAGGTGTCGAGACCAATGTGTCCCAAGTTTTGCTGTAAAAAGAAAACCAGTCGCTTTGTGCTTGGTTGAACGATTTGTCATGGGAAACGGCGTTGGCGGATGTGTTATGGGTTTTGCATTTCACCTTTTTACCTCTGTATATGGTACTTTCTTGGTGATGGATAATTGTTCTTCTAGGAGGTTTACGGCCATGTCGTCCAACGATTTTTGTATGATGACGATGATACGGGTGGTTTTAAAATCCATTGGAGCGATGGGCTTTTTCAGTACATTTTTATTCTTCATTCTTTTCCGTTGCCAACAGCTAGCTAGTACGGCTTTATTACAGACTTTTGGAGCAAGATACCTCATTCTCATTCGCGAAACACCCTGACATCTCTCTGTATCATTGTTTGCTTGTCCGTTGTTCTCAACCCTGGGTATATTTGCCTCCTCAAATGTCAAGACATATCCAACCACGCCGCTGGCCTAACGTTGTCGTCGATGCCACATTTCGAGGGGCTCGCCATCTACAATACGACCAATCTCTATAAGCCCCTTCCTCTCGCCCCTGAACCCCAAGACTACTCGTTAGCCAGGACGGAACGTCTCTCTCCCACTATCCTTATCAGGTCACGTCTCGCATGAGCTCATCCGCTCGGCACGCATATCGACATCCCCTCCTTCAGATCAACCATCTCTCTGTCCCCATATGGTTTCACGGATCATTGATCATCATCCCTCTCCAGAAACCCCGGGTCCGTCCTCACCTTGCTCTCAAACTTCTTCCACCACTCCTCAAACGCCTTCAGCGGCACCACCTCCATCTGCCCCGGCGTTGACCCGGTATAGCTCGACAAGAAGTTAAACGCATTCTTGATGATCCTCTGCGCCAGCACCAGCGTGCTCGGTTGCTGCCGCGTTGCCGAAACTGGTACCAGCGTCCCTTCTGTTCCATTACCACTTGTTGCTGCTGTTGTTGTTCCCAACGAAGCCATCCTACTAGCCACACTCTCCGCATCCTCAACCGAAACCCCAATCACCACATTCTCGTTCCCCCCGGCCCCTGAACCAGGTCCAACCTTAAAAATAGCACTCTCCTTCCCCGGCCCAATTCCTCCCAAAAACTTGAAATTCGGTGCCGTCTGCCCCAGAGCCGGTGAAGGCGGGGTGACGAGGTAAATGGCTGCTGCGGTCCCGGGAGGGAGGACTACACCAGGCAAAAGAAAGACGACGACGTGCCCGAAGGGCTTGGAGATGGCGGAACCGGGGGGAGAGTTGGGGTTGGTCGGTGGGATGGCGTACAGGAAGGAGGTGGGACTGGGAGCTTCGGTTGGGGTGATTATTACGGGTTGGCCGGCGGGGACGAGGCCGAAGAGGGGTTGGGACATTTTTTTGTTTTTTTTTTGTTCTTGGGGTATGTTCTCTGGAGATTGTGAGTTTGTGGTTTTGGTGATAGGTGGTGATGTGATGAAAGTTTGGTCTTGACTGAGCTTCACAGCTGTCGATATGCGATTTTGTTCGGTATCTTGCTATTTAAGTTTGGTGATGTTGCTGGTTGTTGCCTTCGATATATCGGGTGAGGTGAATGGGATATCGCTGGGCTCCACGGTCTCGTAAGACCGCTGGGTGAGCTCCGGTAGTTAAAGATGAAAGTTCGCAAAGTTGAAACTGCAGAGATGGAGTGCGAAGGCTTCGATGTCGAGTTTATAGACAAAGATATCTTGGGCTCAAGGGAAAATGACCGATTCCGTGAATTGTTTTCTCGATGATCCAGCTTTGTCCTCGAATTCCAGTTGTTTTCCGGACGTGGAGCGGCCGAAGCGTTTATAATGCCGTAATATGTGGGGTCAAACAATGAGCTGGCAGCAAGGTGTTCTTTGCGCACAAAACATCACTGGCTTTAGAGAGGAAAAAGGGATAGTTTCACGAATGTTCCTATTGGCAAGACTAGCAGTTAACTTATACTTGGGATTTCTCCCCGATAGTTGTCTAATATTTGTTTCTGCACTCTCATTGAAGCTGGTGATGTGATGATGAGATATCAAGCTGGTGTGGGTCTCCCGCCTCGGATGCTTCCTTCCTTGTGACGAGCTTGGGCAGCGGGCAGTTCAGGAAATCATTGGGTCGTGGAACCACCATGGAGATGATTCTAGAGTCCTCGACATGAAAAGTTGAAGCTTCAACAGATGGACCCTGGCTTTCCACCACGCCATCTCCCTCTTGCAAGATCGCCGAGTCTTTGACGCGTGAATTTCATTGAGGATTGTTCGTTGCCCGCTGTGACTGCCCTTTCCCCGCTATAAAGCACCTGAACGACAGGCCGGGGTCTTTTTGTACCTCGACCCTTCCACCGGTCCCCAAGCTCTGCCGTCCGAGCTGTCTGAAGAAAAGACGATGTGGAATCAATCCCAGAGGATTCTTGTAAACAGAAGATCAATTTCTGTCTGAACCAGGTTCGTTGATACAGCTTCTTGGAAAGGATTGCCTAACTGAAGCTGTTTCTGTTCGAGATGTTCATTGTCATCCCCTCCCTGAAGTCCTTTCAATTGAGCTCGAGAATAACACGGGATTAGCGCACACCATTTTCTGCTGCCCCTAGGCTCTCTTTCCCTTGACAACAACGTCCCAGTTGTGCCTCTCAAGACGCAATTCAACTTTCAGGACCGTAAAACACCTTACCGCGATAACATCATTTCACATCAATTAAACTTGTGTACTACGCCATATTTTCCAAGGTCTTCCGAACGTTTCATCTCAGTCATGGCTCCCCGGTTGTCCACCCTCGACTTGGTGGCTAAAGTCGATGCGTACGTATCTTGGAACCTACTTCATAACTCTGAAGGCAATCTCTTTTCACGATCGGAAGTGTAGCTGGAACTCAATGAACCCGAATTTAAGGATTTACCAGAACTTTGTATATGACGAGAACAAGCGCTTACATATTTTCTATAATTCAAGCTTCCCTTACGCGGACAGGGATCCCGAGGCCTATGCCCAGATCATGAAGTCTTTCTACACTCTCGTCTGGGAAAATAAAGAGGGCCAGGTACCCATAGGCTACATGAAGTTGGACGTTGTCGATGCACTCAACAAAGCCCCAGCAAATCTCAAAGGACAGTTAGGGTTGCACATCGATGTCTCCAATAGGACTGTTGTGCTCTTCCGTGACGCTCTGGATAAGAGTTACGAGGAACGCACTCAGCTTGTCGGAGAGCTTACTGCACTTTGGCGCGAACAGAAGGCTTTTCCCATTCTTAAGAGCTGGCGGAATGAGTTGTGGCCGGTCTATGGCCGCAACAAGGAGCTCGTGTTCAGCATGGAGCGGGCAGCTATGGGCCTCTTTGGAACAACACGCTACGGCGTGCACATGAACGCCTTCATCAGACGCCAGGACGCCAGCAGCAAGTATGACTTGAGAATCTGGGTTCCCAGGCGGTCCGCGACCAAGTCGACCTATCCAAGCATGCTGGACAACGCGGTAGCGGGAGGCTTGATGACCAACGAAGACCCCTTCGAGTGCGTGATCCGCGAGGCGGACGAAGAGGCTTCACTGCCAGAGCATGTCGTGAGGAAGCACGCCAAAGAGGTGTGCACCATCACTTACATTTACATCACGGACGAGCGCGCGGGAGGCGAAGCTGGGTTGATCTACCCGGAATGCCAGTGGGTTTATGATCTAGAGCTACCTGCGGATGGAAGTGTCGTCCCCGAGCCCAAGGACGGCGAGGTCGAGAGCTTCAGCTTGCGCACGGTGGAGGAGATCCAGGAACAGCTCGCCCAGGGACTGTGGAAGCCGAACTGTGCAGTCGTCATGCTCGATTTCTTCCTTCGGCACGGCATTTACACGCCTGAAAACGAGCCGCACTACGACGCATTTCGCGACCGGGCTCATCGACATATCGCCTTTCCCGGTCCTCATCAGGCCTGAATCCATCCAGCGCCTTCCGCAGAGCACTAGCTCTCTCAAAGGAAGAAGGACAACCCTTGGCTCGGTAGCGGCATAAATACAGGTACTTGCTTCCGGGTATCGTTTGATTCATTATACTCTCCAAAGACCCCTAGTCCCCAGGAGATGCTTTTTTGGTCCACGCATAACCTTAAACGCCCGCCCTCCAAAGGTCCACTGAAAATTGCTCGCGCCCTAGACTCTTGATCGGTCTAATGCTGTTCTGCCGCTGAAAACATTTGCGTTTTTTTATCTCCGGAAAAAGAAAGAAATTCGGCTCTCAAGCGTTCCTGTTGGCGAGGAGGTAGATGTAGTCGACACGTAGGGGCGTGAGCTTCTTGTAGGGGCCGTCGAGCGCCATCAAAAGACCACCGTAGGACATATACGCCTTGCTAGATTTCGCAACCGAACCAGTTAGCCATCCGTTTATCCTGGATTCCAAGATCGAAATATTCCCTTCCCAATTCCAAGGCAACAACTTACATGGTCTGGCCATCTTTTCCGTCCTCGAACTTGTAGACCTTGCCGTGGCAGACATACTCATAGCTGTCGGCCAGGGTCTGCTCAACGCTGCCGAGCTTGGCAGCATCGCGCCAGCCTCTCTCATCCTCCTTGCTTCCGTCAAGGGACAAGGAAGTCGCCAGCGCGATTCTGAGGTACTCGCCGACCTTGACGGGGAAGAGCTCCTTGTTGACGTCAAGCTGCATGCTGGTCTGGCCATCGACGGAGGTGCAGTAGAGACGGTCGACGCGGTCGTACTTGGGATCGCTGATCCTTTCGACCTTGAACTCGTCCTCGAAGAGTTGGGCGTCGGACGTGAGGGCGGACATTGTGGATGCTGGTGTTGATTTGACGATGAATAGAAGTTGGATATTAAATGCTGGGTTGAAGTTGAACTTCTGTCGAAAATCTAGCTCGTTTCAATCGGTCGGAAAACGGGTTGTCGCGGATGGTAATGAAGGTGTTTGGGAAACTTTCAGATGGATGATGCGACTGCGCGATGGAGATGCCGCCATGCAGTTGCCATCCCAAAAAATTCCAGCCTCGCGGCAATTGGACCAGGATGCCGGAGCAAGTAGTGGGGCAACCACTATCGAGAATCCCTGTCGCGTCCGGCGTGTGACAAAGTACCTTACAGCGGGGCTCTCAGGCACTCCAGTGACGTCCAAGCTTCCAATTTCTTCAGGGATCAAATCGACAGTCGGCGAGTCGGGTGTCCGAACTTGAAGAATACCTCAACATCAGATTCTGCATTCGACACGAAGGATTCGAGACCGAACTGAGGACTGCAACTTGCCGGATCAACTATGTCCTTCGTCAAAAGGAATACCGTCTTATCGTCACCGAGAGCCGGACTTACGCCGTCCACTCCTCAGCAGCAACAGCCGAAACAGGAAAAGCAGCTTGCGCCGGGACTTCGACCATCACCAACAGATGGGAGGTTAACCACTTCAACTGGCACTGCCTCTCTTGACCAACTCTTAGCGGGACACGGCGGACTTCCTTTGGGCACTTGCCTGCTGGTTGAGGAGCAAGGAACCACTGATTTCTCTGGCATTCTTCTACGGTACTATGCCGCTGAGGGTCTCGTCCAAGGGCACCAGGTCCACGCAGTGGCCTTCCCGCCGGAATGGAGGCATCAGCTCCCAGGGTTGGCGTCCCCTGACAAGAAGTCAAAGAGCGCATCACCAGCCCCGGCACCCGAGGAGAAGATGAAGATCGCGTGGAGATACGAGTCTTTGGGCAACAACGCCAATGCAGGAAATTCTACTCGTGGGGATTCTGGAGCTCCTTTCTGTCACTCCTTCGATCTGAGCAAGAGGCTTGCAAGCTCCGAGTCCAAGGGCGCACTGAACCCGATTCCAGTTGGCGGTGCACCAAGCCTAGACCGGAGGAGTGTTGGGACAGCTTCGCCTCTAAAGACGATTCTCAAGCAACTGAGGATTAAGCTGGAGGGCTCCGGACCAAATGCCATCCACAGATTGGTCGTACCCAGTCTTCTCTCACCAACCCTCTATCCTCCTGGATGCGCCCAACCGTCAGAGGTTCTCCAGTTCTTACATGGGCTGCGGGCTCTCCTCCGACAGTACAGCGCACAACTTACAGCAATCATTACCTTCCCGACGTCACTGTTCCCTCGCAGTTTGGGCCTGGTCCGGTGGATAGAGATCCTGTGTGACGGCGTCGTCGAGCTCATCCCCCTACCTGCCAGACTTGGTGCTGCGCCGCCGCCGCCCTCAGGCTCGGATCCCAAGGCAAACGAGCAACCTCAGGGTATGTTCAAAGTATACACACTGCCTGTGTATCATGAGAAGGGTGGTGGAGGAGCAGAGTCGGGTCATTTCCGCGAGAACCTGTCATTCAGCTTGAGCGCATCCAGAGGCTTGGTGATCAAGCCGTACAGTCTCCCGCCTATGCTCGAGGATGAGCAGGAGAAGCCTTCGGCCGCTCCTAAGAAGGATGGACTTGAGTTCTGAAGTCACCTTCCGCTTGGCAGCTTAACGGCTTGTTTTTGCAAATAACCGAGTTTGTTTAGCCCCCATTACAGTCTCATCACATGTCCAGGTGAGCTTCTTGATCCTCACATTGAAACTTTGTGTCTCCAGCAGGGCAGCTCAGGTGTTGGGCACGCTGAAGTCCACTGAAACCATTGGTGGAGGCCCCGCCAGAGGCTCCGGGCTTACAGCGGGCGACGTTTGGGGTGGAGCTCAACGAAAATGTGTGGGGTCGTTGACTCACCGCCTAAATTTCCGCTGTTTTCTGCCACGGCGCGATAAAAGCCCAACGTATCTCGGCCCAGAACTTTTCCACTTTCTTTCCTCGTGTCGTCGTGTCCAACAACAGCATTTTTGGTAAGTCAAACCAGCTTTTCTTGCACACTTCCCAGTTGGTCTTTTATGATGAAACAACAAACGTATCAATCTGTCAATCCCCTGATTCATAGTGATGATAAATACGGCTGTCCAAGGCTTCTGATCCTTTGCCCAATTCATTTCTCCTGTTCATACGCAAGCTTTCTTTTACGAACTGCTTCTAACCAAGAGAAAAATAGGCACTCCATCGTTTTCACATACACTCACAATGGCATCAACCGAGGACGACAGACAAGTGCGGATCTCCAAGATCGCTGGTCGGTATCTCGTCTTTGATATTGACGACGTTGCGTATATCCGCCGCCAGCATGGCATCTGTGCCGTTTTCACGGGCACTATGCCGCAGAATCCCACTCAGAATGTCTTCCTAGGATTGCCGCTCGAGCTGTATGCCGAGGATGCCAAGATGCTTTTGGACAGGAAGGTTGCCTACATTGCCGATGACCCTTTGGAACACTTGACCCGGTTGAAGTCGATGGATGACGAGTCGCGCAAGTCGTACCTGCAGTCCATCAAGACGCAGCGGAGAACTGCCCAGCGTGTGTTCGATGAGGCCAAGGCACAGTCTCAGGCTAAGCACAAGGACAAGCGCAAGCCTAAACAGCCACAGCCCCCTGTTGTCGTCCCCACTGAACTGCCGCCGCCAGCATCATCTGCCGACGACGTCGCCGCCGTAGAGCAGGAAGAAGAAGGAGGAGGAGGAGAGTCCCTCTTCGAGTCATCATCATCCAAGCCAGTCAAGACGGCGCCGGCGCCGCCTCAGAAGCCGCCGGTCAAGGAGAAACTGCCTGCAATCACCCCAACCACCAGCAATGCCATGATTTCTAACGGGACAAGTAATCCTGATGTCGAAAACCACACTGCGCTGCCATTGTATTCGTACTTGAACGAGAGGGGATACTTCATCACTCCAGGTCTGCGCTTCGGTGGCGACTTTAGCGTCTACCCTGGCGACCCTTTCCGGTATCATGCTCATTATATGGCGAACAGCTATGGGTGGGACGAAAAGATTCCCATGTTGGATCTCGTCACCAGTGGTCGTTTGGGGACGGCTGTCAAGAAGAGTTTCCTTATGGGAGGGCAGAAACCGGCGACAGATGATAGTGAAGCTGGCGAGTTGAGGGCGTTCTGCATTGAATGGGCGGGCATGTAGTTTCAGGCAGCTTGAGCATTTGATCGAAGAGATGAAACCCATTACGACAATGTTTTACTTTCTACATCGTGTGAAATCGCATCTGATGTGAGCCTGTTGAACGATGAGTACCGTATTTTGTCTGTATCATACCTAGTCCGGTCGAGATCTAGTCAGAAACTCGTAGGAACATATCACCCAAAGACAACCAACATCAAATCAAGAACCATCAAAACGCCCATTCAATCGCTTCCCAATTGCCCCTGTGCATGCTTCACAACGTGACTAACCTCCAATGACCAACCATCATGTTGTGTGTTTGATACTCAACTCCCGTCTCTCTAACGCTCCAAAAGACTTCTCTCGCCTCCTTCTTCATTATCAAGTACCGCACGTAACGTAAAACCAGAATATGCTATAAAAAAGCTTCCCCATGAAGTTCCATAAGTCGAATAACATACCAACCCCACCAAATCAAGGCACATAAATCCTACTAAAACTAATAACCTCCCTCCGACAACACACGCACTTATCAAAATTATTCATCGCCAAACTAACCCTGCACTCGTCGCAAAGACTCAGACACCGACACGGCCAAACGATAATCGTCCTCGGCGCGCACTGACAAACCACGCACTGCGGTCCTTCACTACCCAGGCCATCTGCACCCGTCGCCCAGTCATTACTTCCACCACTTTGTGCAGTGGTACCCCCACCACCAGTAGTACCCCCTCCCTCCTCTGGGTTAGGAGCCTTAGCAGCCCGTCTAGACAATAAAATCTGTTCCAACCGTCTAGCCTCTTCATCAGGCGTCATCATCTGCATCTGCGCGCTCGATCCCTTTGCGCCATATCCGTACAAACGACGGTGTTGGGCGCCAGACAACAGGACTTTGACGCGCTGTCGCGCTTGGTGCTGGCGGAAGCGGGAGCGGGTCATGATCCCTTCTTCGAAAGACAAGTGGGCGGCGAGGGTGATGGCTTCGTCGCGCTCTTCGGGCGATTGCGGGTTGAGGAGGCGGGCGAGGTCAGAGGCGGCTAGGGGGAGGTCTGCTACTTGGGAGTGGGAGGAGGGGGTGGATTCGCGGGTGCGGGTGGCTGAGCGAGAGTCGAAGGCCCAGGATTGTTGGAGGGGGTTGCGGTTGTTGTTTGGGAAAGGGGAGGATTGAGTGGGTGTCCGTTGGCCGTCTTCGAGATGGTTGTTATCGCTGTCGGACTCCCAGGCATTGTCTAGGTCTGATGATGTGGTCTCGGTTGTGGAGATAATGCTGGTGGTGTCAAAGTCGGGGTCGTCTAGGTCGGTACCGCTGTCGGGGGGAACATAGTCACCGCTGGTATCGGTGTTTCCCCACCAGCCGCCGTTGAGGAACCAGCTGTATAGCTTGGAGTCGATGTCGGCTTCGCTGGCGTCGGGTTGGTCACTGCCAAGGGGTTGTTGTTGGAGGCGCCGGCGGAACTCGGCTTCCACGTCGACGCGCTCACTCCGTGGGACAGGGAAAGAGTTGGGATCTGACGCGTCAACCCAGATGGCTGTTGCACCGCGGTCACCTCTCCGCCCTGACCTCCTGCCATTGGTGGCAGTCTCCGGCTTTGGTGGCTGGAGGGCCAACGCCCGTAGCCAACGAGGGGGGTTCCGAATCCCAAAGTAAGAGAGTAACTTGATGACGACGAGCATCCAGGTGGTGATGATCAGGCGGCTAATGTGCATGACATACTCGATCGCCAACAGCCACCTGCCACTGCGTTCTGTGGCACCCACCCCGTCTCTCAGCCGTCTGGCGGAAACGCTATTCCGAGGGATCTTCTGAGCTGCCCTTTCCCTCGCGTAACCGCTCGTAGCGTTCGCTTGATCTTCCTTGACAGGTACGAGACCGATGACACCGACGGAGTCGAATCGGGAGCCTGATACTCCGCCTCCAAGCCATTGCATCCTCAGCTCCTCAATCTCGCGGAACCGCTCGTCTTCTAACCAGGTATAACGCTTTACATTCACCCGATGGTCTTCGTTCAGGTAGACAGCCTCACTCGCCATGGTAATGGCTCCAAAGCCAGCTCGAAGGAGGGCAGTATAGAAGTCCATATCCCACCGGATACGGATATCGGAAAGAGAACCATTAGCTTGCATGTTCGCGTGGGCTCGAGCAAGGCGGTCTCTGAGGGTTGGGCGTTGCTGTCCTGCCTCAAGAGCGCTTTCAGGAACAGCGAACGCTGAGAGCGCCAATGTTAGTCCGTAGATTACACCACAAATAAAGATGCCGCATATGATGAGAACATGCGGTACAAATCCGATAATGCAGACCGTAGGGAACCTCAAGAGTGCTTGAGCTGAACTATCCTCGATGGAGAAAGTAACGGCGCCCCAGACAATGCTGCCCATAAAGCAAAGTCCCCAGAAACCAGTGTTGACCAAACGGAATTTGGACTGTAGGTTGAAGACACCGAGTATTTGGCTAGTGAGATGGCTCATGGCAGAGAGAAACGCAACCAGCAGAACTTCTGGAGACGTGTTGACTCTCCTTAGAATCATGCTGCGCGTTACGGCAACGGCTGATCCTGCTAACGCCTGGGAAGAATTCCCCTTGCCCGTAAACAAGCCCCAACCCAGCTGGTTGCTGATGGCAGCATCAGCTTCGGCAAAGGCCAATGAATGCTCGAAAAGCGTCATCCCCGTCTCCGCGGCTACTGGACGGCCCTGAACCGTCGCAGAGAGAACCTCGATGAACTGGCTCACGCAGAAAGTCATGAACAGAGGCCAGAGCCTGGACAAGGATCCTACTAGCTCCGGCTGCTCGTTCGAATTGTTGTCCCAAGGCACCATCCTTATAGCCTGGCAAGATTGCTTATCGGTTGCGCCGAAGAGCAGGGTCGAGCTCAAGCCGTGGAGAAAGTTATTCTTTTCGGAAAACATGAGGTCGGAGCTCTTGCTGGCATTGCCCCAGCGTAAATCGGCAAATTCGGGGGATGTTTGACACTGTATCGATTCGAGGATCCGTTCAACCTGCCAAGCGAGGAGTAAGATAACAGGCAACCGGAGAGCAAGGCGGACAGTCCATCGTAGCGTCAGTCGGCGGCGAGTAGCGGCGAAGATATGTGTTCGGTTGAAGACAACAGCCATGACGATGCATGCTAGAGCCCACTTGCTTGTTGCGTAGCTGAAGACGCTCCCTAGACCTCTGGCGCCCTCCATTGTAAATCGTGATGCGAAGGCGGCTGACTCTTGGCCCGTAGCGGTGGCCGCGGCGGAAGACGATGCGGATTCGAGTATGGCTCGGGCGGCGTCGGCGGCTGTGGTGCTGTCGGGAGCAGTCGTGACAAAGAATGCGGCTGGATCGGTCGACTCGGGTATGACGCGCTGGCCAAAGCCGTCAATGGCATCGGGGTAAAAGATATAGGAGCCGCCCAGCTTCCCCAGCTTCTTCACCATCCTGGGTCCTGCCCAGACTAAATCCTCGAGCGAAGGTGCCAGTTTCGTCACGTTGAACGCATAACCCAGGCGCTGGGCGGTCCAAAGCGTGAAGTTGTGCCATGCGCTGGCATTGTTAAGCACCGGGATAGGTAGTACTGCTGTTGGGGCCAAGGCTGCCGCCGCCGTTGCAGCATCCGGCAGGAAAACACTATCGTCCATATCGGATCCGATGGGATGGAAAAGCGAAGGTATCACGGTGAGGTTCGTGGCTCGTAAGTTCTCCGAGAGCTGGGTCGCGACCGCCGGCTGCGTCGGCAACTGGCTAACCGCCTATCTTCACTTCTGTATCTTCCTTGTTGCGCGAGTCCTTGTCTCTCATCTGGTGGTTTCGCTCAGGAAAATGTCCAGCATCTTCGCATGACAGAAAGGGGCGGCAAACCGAGACGGGTGTTGCGCGTATGGTGAGCCGTTGGGTTCCAAAGTTTGTTTGATAAGGAACTGAAGCTGGATTTCTGGTTGCTGACCGGGAAACCAAACAAGAGGAGAGGGCCGCTGTTGCCGCGGGACGACACACTGCGACAGCGGGGGCAGAGCGGAGAGAACGAACTGACCGATACCACTGGATCGGAGCAATCAACAGCGAGCAGCAGGCGCAGTGAAGCGGGATGAGGTAACCAGTGGGGCGAACGGGACTGTTAGCGTCGCGTCGCGCAGCTGAGCCCAGGTGGCGCCTCCTGAACGCTCGAGTCCCTGCTGAGCTCTCCACCAGAAAAAGCGTCTCCACCAACTTACACTTGGACATTGCACTTGAAGATTGCTCGGTGATAACCGACGACAACACCTATTATCCTACCCTTGCGCAACAGCATATTGCGATCCTCACGACCACCACGCGGATAGATCCTTCGTACCACTCAACCCGCTATTTTTAAACGTCGACGATAACCAACAATGGCTTCAGCAGGACAGGCCCCCATCGCTACGTATGTGTCATTGCACTCCGACACATACAAAGCACTGGCTGGTGTCGGGTGTTTTTCTCTAGTCTACCTAGTCAAGAGGTAATCCCAGGAGACGATCAAGCTAACCAACCCATGTTCGCGTTCTGTGTAGAGTCTATGTACGCAACCTCGAGGAGCGCGTCAAGCCAGAGCCCCTCAAGGAGGCCCTGCGCACCATCTTCTCCGAGTACGGAAATGTGATTGACATCGTCGCCAAGACCAACCTCAAGGCCAAGGGCCAGGCCTTTGTGGTCTATGACAAGCCCGAGTCGGCTCAGGCCGCCATCGACGAACTCCAGGGCTTCGAGCTGTTTGAGAAGCCCATGGTGGTGGCCCTGGCGCGGACCAGGAGCGACGCCACAGTTATTCAGACTGGCAACGAGGAAGACTTTGACCAGCACAAGCGCAGGCGCATTGCTGAGAAGGGTAAATTTTTTTCATTCCTCAGTCTCAACTCGTCAACAAGGGTATATGATCTGACATTCAACCATTACAGATAAGAAGAGAGCTCTCGAAGTCGCCGAACAGCAAAACCGCCTCAAGCGCCCTCTCCAGGGTGCCGCCCCCGATGCGCGCCCTGCCAAGAACCAACGCGGTGCCGGCCTCAAGGCTACCGGCCAGGGCCCTGCTGCTGTCGTGCCCGACGAGTATTTGCCTCCCAACCGTATTCTCTTCGTCCAGAACCTACCCGACGACTTCGGCAAGGACGACCTCACTGCCATCTTTTCCCGCTTCGAGGGCTTCCGCGAAGTCCGTACTGTGCCTGGTCGCAGCGGTATTGCTTTCGTCGAGTACGACGCCGAGGCTGGTGCTATTACTGCCAAGGAGAACACGGCCGGCATGGCTCTGAAGAACGGCGAGAAGATCATGAAGGTTACCTACCAGAGACAGTAGAGCATGCCTGGAAGGAACCATGCCTGGAAAAGTCAAGAAAAGGCGGTAATATTATGCGAGATGGGTGGTACGCACAGTATAGGTGAGTGTGGTAAAAGGTTTCCGTTTCATAGTGGGCACCACTTGGGCAGTTCGCAAAGCGCCTTCTTTAGATGTCCAATGCTACAACAAGAATAAAAACAAGACAAACTCCTGGATTGCGCCCGTGCCCTTTGCCTCAACAAATTCATGCAAACAAAACATTCTTGATCGTCATCGACAGTCCGTTCAGCCATCAGACATTCCCAATACGTTAACAAGTTGACATCAAACTAAAAGATGATGTCTTCATCCTCCTCGGCAGCCAAGATATCGGCAGGGGTATCTTCCGGCAGGTCGGTCGCTTCTGGTGCTGCGGGTGCTTCGGTCGCTTGTTCACCTTCAGCATTCTCGGCTTCCGCAAGGGCTAACCGCTGCTGCTCTGCCTTCTTTGCTTTCATCTGAGCGTCGGTTTCCGCATTGTCTCGTTGCTTCTTGGCAGCAACCTTTTTGAGTCTGTAGAACTCCTCTCTGTCAAGCTCGTCGAGTTCCGAGTTGATATCTATTCATGTCCGTCAGTAATTTGCCCTTGCGTCAGAGCCTTGGGAATATCGCAGCCACTTACACTTGATGGTGTTCTCAGTCCGAGGAATAATGACGTGCTCACTAGAAACCTTGTTAGTGTCCCCATTCTACCTTTCAGGGAAGTCGGAGGGTTCGCCTTACATCGCATTAACTCTTCGGTTGACGACCTTGATGACCTCATCAAGGATAACGAACGCCGTCTGCAGACTAGCCAGCTCAACCAAGGCCTCCACCGCTCTGGCGTATGTCTCGCGACACCGCTGTACCTGCTGACCACCCTTGCCCAGACCCGTCATGGCGAAGTCGTTGTTGCCTTCGGTCTGGTAGGCTTCGAAGGCGGGAAGCAGCACACCCGAGACGTTCTCCTGCTTGGCGCGGATGCGGAACCGCGCCGACTTGGCCGACTCTTGGATCTGGTAGCCGATGTTGCCGCCGACAGCGTAGGTAACTTCGGCGAGGGAGAGCGAGGCGATTTGCATGACGCGGCCCATCTTGCGCTTGGCTTCGTCGATTCGGCGGGTGATTTCTGTGAGGAGAGACAGCGTGTTAGGGTATCAATGTTCGAAGAATATTGAAGTCGTCGCGGGTGATTATGTACCTCTGAAACGTCTGTTGAGTGAAGTGTGTTAGTATCGGGCTCTGTGTAAGTGTATGGATATGGGGCGGGAGAGGAACAACGGACTTGGTGAGAGCTTCACTCTTTCTCTTGAGCAAGTTGTGACCCGTCTCGGCGCCCTTGAGCTTGGCTTTCATGATACCCAAGGACTGCCGTGTAGGGAAGACGGCCTCGCGATCCTATCACCACCACCCATTATTAGTCAACGCCATGGACCCGGTTGTTGTCGATTGCGGGGGACCAGAAGCTAGGATGGGTGTCATACCGCAGCTCCAGACATGTTTGCGATCCGGCAACGGCCAAGGTATACTCGAGGTGGGGTAGAAGACTAAAGCGACCACAGGTCCAGGGGGGCAGTATATGATGATTCTAGGAGTCGTGATGCTATCGCGACAACGACAGATAGGTTCGATATCGACTTGGAGGAGGGACGGGCCGTGGTTGGTGGAGCTCACTCGATGTTTGGAGCTTGGATGAGGTCGAGACGGGGGTCGTTCCAGGCGATGGATGGCGTCGTGGATTGGCCGCCCACCCGACTGCAAGTCCGCCCTACGTAACAACTGGATTCAGGTCTCCCGGGGATGCGGCTGGCACCTGCTGCGGGTCCTGCTGCCAAGGTCTGGGAGGTTATCAGCAATTAACCCCACTGAAATTGGCTCTTGTTTAGCGGGACACCTGCCAAATGATCGCTCTAACTCCGTAAATGGGAGGCTGGTCTGAGCTTTCGCGAGCTTCTGAACAAGGTTGAACTTCGAGACGTGCCGGGCTCCCAGGAAAAAAGAATCACGGACAAAACACAGCGACAACAGCCAGCGAAAACGAAACCCCGTCGCCGTCCGCCCATTTTTCGAATCCTGTCGAGAGGCTGGCCCAAAATCGTGGGAAAACGGCAGGAATGCCTCTAAGGACCTTTGATCCTTGAACATCGATTTTATTCCTTCCTCCAGCGACGCCACTCCCCGTCTTCTCCTGCAATCCAACGCGGACCACCGTTCGCCATGTCTATCCTTTCACGCGCCTCCGACCGTCGCCCAGACCTATCGTTGGTCGTATGTCTCTCCCCCCTCTTGTCCGAGGTCTCTGCTACGGGAAGATAAACTGACGATCCGATTTGTGTACCGATAGAGCGAGGAAGACTTCCCATACGAACAAGACATCGTCCGT
The DNA here is from genome assembly GCA_009806015.1 of Neurospora sp. CHS-2018b. NCBI lineage: Eukaryota > Fungi > Ascomycota > Sordariomycetes > Sordariales > Sordariaceae > Neurospora > Neurospora sp. CHS-2018b. Next base: position 160,949 of record RAOV01000019.1, read on the forward strand.
AACCCCGGCAGCACGAAACCATGGCTTGCATATATCGAGTACAAGCTCCAGCATGGGACGGTCCAGGAGCAGGCATATATCATGGAGCGCGCCTGTGTGCAGCTTCCTCGATCTTACAAGCTTTGGAAGATGGTGAGTACCAGAACTCCTTCCCACAAGGCGCAACATGTCAACTGACTTGGTCACCAGTACCTCCGGTTTAGGACGAAGCACATTTCGAAGCTCAATGCCGCCATCTTCGCCGCCGAGTACCAAAAGGTCAACAGCCTCTTCGAGAGGGCGCTGATCCTCCTCAACAAGATGCCTAGGATATGGGAGATGTATCTCAAGTTTCTGATGCAACAACCGCTCGTGACACACACACGGCGCACCTTCGATCGGGCCCTCCGTGCTCTCCCCATTACGCAACACAACAGGATATGGGCTCTCTACCGACCCTTCGCCAACTCGGCCGAAGGCGAGACGGCCGTCAAGATCTGGCGCAGGTACATGCAGGTTCACCCAGAGGATGCCGAGGATTTCATCGAGTTGTTGGTAACAGTGGGGCTATATACGGAAGCCGTCCACAAGTACATCGAGATTCTCAACAATCCGCGGTTCACGAGCAAGAACAGCAAGGGACACTACGAACTGTGGAGCGAGATGGTAGATCTGCTGGTCGAGCATGCGACGGAGGTGGAGACGGGGCATGAGACGGGAATCGACGTCGAACGGATCATTCGCAGCGGTATCGAACGATTTGCCGACCAGAGGGGTAAGCTGTGGTGCGGCTTGGCGACCTATTGGATCCGACGAGGCAGCTTTGAGCGCGCACGAGACGTTTTTGAGGAAGGCATTACGACCGTCATGACCGTTCGAGACTTCACCCTCGTTTTCGATTCGTACACGGAGTTTGAGGAGTCCATCATTAGCGCTCTGATGGAGATGGCATCGACACGGGCCGAGAAGGGAGAGGTGGACGAGGTGGCTGATTTCGATTTGGATATCCGAATGATGCGGTTCGAACATCTGATGGACCGCCGACCCTTCCTCTTGAACGATGTTCTCCTGAGGCAGAACCCTAACAATGTCACGGAATGGGAGAAGCGCGTGGCTCTGTGGGGCGACAATAAGGAGGAAGTTGTCAAGACTTACCTTGATGCTATTGAAGCCATCCAACCAAAGAAGGCAGTGGGTGCACTTCACCAGTTATGGGCCAATTACGCCAAATTCTACGAGGCTGGAGGGGAGCTTTCAAGTGCCAGGAGAATCATGGAGAAGGCCGTTAAGGTCCCTTATAAGTCCGTGGCAGAGTTGGCAGACATGTGGATCGAGTGGGCAGAGATGGAGCTTCGGAACGAGTGCTTCGACGAGGCCATGAGGGTCATGGCAAAGGCGGTACAGGCTCCCAAGAGGTCTACAGTGGACTACTTTGACGAAACGCTATCACCACAACAAAGAGTTCACAAGAGCTGGAAGCTGTGGAGTTTCTATGTCGACCTTGTGGAAAGTGTCAGCTCGCTAGACGAGACCCGCAAGGTGTATGAGAGGATATTCGAGCTTCGTATCGCCACTCCCCAGACAGTGGTCAACTACGCCAACCTTCTGGAGGAGCACAAGTACTTCGAAGAGTCGTTCAAGATCTACGAGCGCGGTCTTGATCTCTTCAGCTACCCCGTGGCCTTCGAGCTCTGGAACCTGTACCTCACCAAGGCCGTCGACCGCAAGATCGGCATCGAGCGCCTCCGCGATCTCTTCGAGCAAGCCGTCGAGGACTGCCCGCCCAAGTTCGCCAAGGTCATCTACCTCATGTACGGCAACCTCGAGGAGGAGCGCGGCCTCGCCCGCCACGCCATGCGCATCTACGAGCGGGCCACGCGCGCCGTCGCCGACGAGGACCGGGCCGACATGTTCAACTTCTACATCACCAAGTCGGCGTCCAACTTCGGCCTGCCCTCGACGCGCCCCATCTACGAGCGCGCCATTGCGGCCTTACCCGACGCCGAGGCCCGCGACATGTGCCTCAAGTTCGCCGACATGGAGAAGCGGCTGGGCGAGATCGACCGCGCCCGCGCCATCTACGGCCACGCCTCGCAGTTCTGCGACCCGCGCACCAATCCGGGCTTCTGGGCCAAGTGGGATCAGTTCGAGGTCCAACACGGCAACGAGGATACCTACAAGGAGATGCTCCGCATCAAGAGAAGCGTGCAGGCGCAGTACAACACGGACGTCAACTTCATTGCTTCCCAAGCACTGGCGAGGAGTCAGCAGAAGAGGATGGAGGAGGAGGCAGCAGGAAATGGAGGAGGAGAGATGGACGCCGAGGTGGCGGACGCGATGGCGCAGCTGGAGAGACAGGCGCGCGCGCCCGTGGGCTTCGTGGCGGCTTCGGAAGGACCAAAGGGCGGTAGCATGCCGGTTCAGCCTGTTCAGGTTCATAACCCGGATGCTATCGATCTTGATGAAATGGATGAATGATCAATATTTATTTTCTTTGTTGTTTCTTGAAGGCTTCTCATTTGTCGTTTTTTCTTGGGTTCGGGCTGTTACGTGTGCTTTTTCTAGTTTTCACACGGCGAGGTTGGCCTGTATTGTACATAGACTGGAACACTGGGAAGGGGGCCGGCTACTTAAACATTTATCATCACATAAACACAACTTACTACGAACTCTTCCATCCGTTGAACGGGGTTGAAGAACAAGGGGCTGGGGAAATTTCTCTTCTGTTGCTTTTCCACATGAACTAGGGATTGGTGGTTCGTGGATCGTGCCAAATACTTAGATTCTACACAGGCATACAAGGGAAAGGGGAATAAAGGCTGGGGCTTGGGCGGGCATAAGAACAAATCTCTCTCCAATTGACCATCAAAACCAATGTTCTTTGATCAGCTCAACACAGCCGGCCTGGATGATCAACTTTATATGTTTCGAACTATCAAGATATCGATGGTAATAAGCATCCACGCTACTCCTTTCGCGTTGAGAGAGATCTTGTTCATATCTCATGAAGAGGAATTTCCTAATCCAAAACAGAAGAAAACGAATACCGTCAATCGGAAATAGTTATAATACAGCCCATCAGAAAGATAACCACAAACCATCATGTCATACATAACGCATCCCTCACCCATCAATCAAGCCAAGCCATCACGCACACAATCGACGAATGCCAACCCAACCCATGGACAACTGGATATCATCTCAACATATCCTTCCCCCTCATATCAATCGCTTTTCCTGCCATGCCATCTTGTTTTTTCCATCCCATTCCACTCGCTCGCTTACTTCACATTCTGATATCCCTTCTCCATATGTTTCTGATGGAAGGCAGCGGCGTAGTTATTGTCAACGTGGCCGTCCCGCGTCTTGGGCACGGCGTAGATGGATCCCTTGCGCTTTTGGAAGCGGCTTGGTGGTACTTTTGAGGCGTCTGCAACGACGAAAGAAGAATAAGGTTAGTTTTCTTGGGCTGGACATGATATAGTAACAGAAGGGGAAAAAAAGGAAAAGGCCGAGACGACAGGGGAACGGAGCGGGGAAATGATTGAGTGAAACATACCCCATTCGGCACTCATCCGACGGTCTGCCGGAGACGTGGGAGAGGAACCAGCCGAGGCGGGACTGAAGTTGGTGAATGTGGGAGTTACTGTTTCCGAGTTGCGATGTCGTACCGGTTGTTGTTCGCTGTGGGTGGTGGTGGTTTCGTGCGTCATGGTGTTGGGGTCCCAGGAGGTGGTCGTTGTCTTGGTGGTGTCAATGGTGATGGTGGCTTTGTGTTGCTGTTGTTCTGTGGAGTATCGAGGCCGGGTTAGTGTATGGTCTTCTCTGCATCTCCAGAGGGGCTTACCTACCAGACATGATGTCGGAGTCTCCGGGTGAGGATCTTTGATGGGCTCAAAGTTCGATAAGTGTTGTCAACTGGTGTGGTAGATAGATTACGAGTCCGTGAGATGGGATGTGGAGATTTGTATTCGCGAGATGGATGATGGCAGAGAGATGGAGATGAAGAGTAGAGTAGTTGATAAGCGAGTCGGAGTGGTCTTTAGGTTATAAGTAGAGGTGTAGTTCTGATAGGGTGACTACTAGGTATCTCGGAGCGAAGTGTTTTTAGGATGTTTGACGGAGAAGATGATGGTGATGATGGAAGGATTGACATTAAAAAGAAAAGATAATCGGAGGAACCAGTACGTAGTCCTTTCCCTCCAAGGACTTGTCGGGTGGCACCTGACCCTTTCGATGTGATTGATGTGCAGTAGTTCTCAAGTGGAAGGGAAGGCGCAAGGTCTGGGGCCCGTGCTGTGCTTTGACTGGAACTTACCGTGAAGTAAGTATGGAAAGATGGATACCGGTAGTCCCAATTGTTTGTTGCCCTTTCCTCCTTCTGCCACTCCGTTTGTGGTCCGTTGATATCAGTAGGTATCCCAGTCTCCGATCCGGGCGATGTGATTGGCCCGGTGCCGTGTAAGTGACGGAGGGCGTCTATCATTCCCAATCCTCGGACCAGTGATTTCCTCCCCTCTTCTCTCCCTCGACAAACGAACCCTTGACCGGCACTTTCAATCTCGACGCATCCATCTTGCAGTCGCCCGTCCGAGTAGCACTCACTTCTATCACTTCACTGTTTTGGGGACTGCCAATCATCCACCGAGAGCCATCTCTGTGTGGCCGGCAACACAGCCCCAATATTCAATATCGCCCAGTCGCGCCAGTCCAATCTCGATCGTTGCCTTTCGGAATAAAGGTGGTTAGAATAAGCTCAAAGCAGCCCAAAAGCGGCAGTCCGATCGCCACTCATCCATTATACGCAAGCCCAACCCTACCTGCTTGACGTCATGCGGGGAAGGAGAAAGAGGAGTCCAAACACACCCGCAGCAAACAAACGTCCCGAGTCGTGTGGACTCCTCAAGCTCGTCCATGCAGAGGAAGTTCTTTGTGCTAAGATAGCGGGCGACCCTCCTGGTCTTCTGACAGACGCCCGCAACGGCTCGAGCGCGGTTGGAGTAGAGAAAAAGGCCCAGGCGTAGATACCGTCGCTAATCTTTCAACCTATCACTGTGTCCGTTTGTCAGTGTGTCGAGCACGCGAGCCGTTTCTCCTTGTGACAGCCTCAAAAGTGAAGATATGGCGGTTCACTGCTGGCAAGCACGACAGATTGGGATAGGTAAAAGATTGAACATCAACCATTGAATTGTCAGTGTCAATCACACTCGGCTTCCCCATTCCTCCTATCTTTACTTCCTAGCAATATCCTACACTCCATTTAATTGACACCCCCGTTTAAATCACTCTCTTTCCCTTCTCAACCATCGCTTTCTCGTTCATCCCCGTCGTACCACCATCGAGAACACTACCTGAGAGAGGCACTGCCCCTCTAGTCGTGCTGCCACTCCTCCAAATCCTCCACAGAATCGTTCTCAATGTCGGAACGCTTGGCAAAGAATCTTCTGGCAAGGGGACGCTTGTTGCCCTTAGCAGCAGCAGCAGTGGTTGTGTTGGTGTTGCCATCACCAGTTCCAGCACCAGCACCACCACCAGCACCAGCACCAGCACCAGCACCAGCACCGCCGGCCATCTGGACGGGCACGACACCACCGAAGCCGATGGGGTTCTGGCACCGCACCAAGCACACGTTGTTCTGACCAGCGGCGGTTCCGGTGCATGCTTGGTCGGCAGGGATGGAAGCGATCAAAGGGAAGTCAGTCTTGGTAGTCTGTTGAGGGTTGTTAGTCGATGGGTCTTATCATCCAAGTGGTGGTGGGTAGGAACTCACCCTAGAGAGACCGAGCCTGCCCGGAACATTCGTCGCGACCTTGATCGCAGTCCACTCCGTCGCCTTCGCATCCGAGTTGATCATGCAACTAAACGGCCCAGCTCCGTCCTGGTTGATCTGGTGCAGCGTCATGTTGACCGAACCACCGGCCGTCACCTGGGGCAGCGAATCCTTGGTAGTGTCAAGGATGGCCTGGGTGCCCTCCTCAACCTTGTTGACGCCCCCTTTGATCGTCTGGCCGACCGTCTTGGCTGCCTGGCCACGGAATCGAGTGGTGTCCACCTGGAAGGGGTTTTTTTTGGTTCCGTCACGGGGAGTGCTGGTGTCGATACCCAGGGCCATACCGGCACCACCGGCGTCGCCTACTGCAGCGATGATAGCGCCATGACCGGCTACCAGGGGAGCAAGAGCGAAGAGGCTCATGCAGATGGACTTGAGAGATGCCATTTTGTCTGCGGTGTTTTGAAGGGTTTCTTTTGTCGATTATGTGTTGGAAAAGTCAAAAGTGATGGTGAGTGCACAGCACAAAAAAAGTCGTCGATAAAACCTGAACCGGCAGGAGAGAGGATTAAAGGATGTTGATAAAGGAAGATTGAAGAGAAAGCCGGAGTGTGACTGAGAGGGCTGGACCTGCCTGCTGAATTGTTGATGATGATGGTGATGATGATGAAGCTACAAGTCAACTCCAGCAGACAGGAAGCCATGACCGGTATTTATACGTTTTTCTTGGTGACATCGACATTGTCGGCGAGGGTGCCATCGTGATGTTTACAATGCGTTGCCGTCCTCCCTCTCCCCCAAGTGTTTCTACCCCCGGTCTCAAGGGGCCGGGTTTTCGAGTTTCGAGTCTGATCTTACGCAGGGTTCGCTGTAGCTCGGCGCTAGATGTTTTGCACGAAACAGGGCGTCTGAGATGATAATAGTGTCAACATCGGCAATCGTTAATTGTGCTCGGATCTGTTTGCGGGAGATGTTGGGAATAGTGGGTGGCAGGAGATGCTATCTCGAGTCGAACTTGCACTCCCTGCTAACGAACAACCCATTTTCGACTGACGGGTGAAAACTTCAAGTTGCCCACGTTATTTGATCTATAGTTCGTCTTGCATGTAGACGATAATCAATAATATTCGATGCATGTGCCTGGGTCACTTGAGAAGTATGCATCATCGAGGCATCGGCGAACTCACTCAAGCCTAGGTCGCTTCGCCTGGGCAACACTTGTGTCCGATACTATTTCCGATGCCACCCAATGCCGTCAACATCCTTGGAGGTTTTGTGGGCGATATACTCGAGGTCATTGCTTTATACCTAGCCTTCAGTCTGTCTCGATCCGACTTATATCGGTGGTGTTGTGGTATTCTTCGTCGACTTCGGCGAAGAATCTGTTCAACCCGCAACGTCGACTAATATTCTGCCATTCTCCTTCGCCTATGCCGCAAAACTTCTGGTTAGACGATCGAGGGAGTCAGCTTTGCCTAGCCAAGGTCTGTATTTGACCTTGACTTACCGTGCCTCTTGGTAGAGAAGTCCAGTTCAGAACGTGACACTTGTCGTTCCTTTTTTTGGGGGCAACTGCTCGACAGAACAGGGCCTTGATCGATGTCCCCGATATTTCTCTCGCATGTGACATAGCCATGCCTCTCTCTTCTTTCTTTCTGTCTCATTCTCGGCACTGGTGGTATCCGACGTCCGCGTACCAAGCCATCAAGCCAGATGCCCAGGTGTCAACATAAACAAGCCTTTTCTGCCGCGAGTAGGTAGATCATGTCAAGCCAAGCAGGGGCCGATTTGGGCCGTGAACCGTGTACGATCCATCAATGGATGGATGCGACAATGTAGAGGTATGTTGGGGGAATAGTGGCTGGCGCTTTGGCTTGAGATCTTCCTAAGCGAAGCATCAGATCGTGGTATTTTAAGAGAAATGGATTTGGGGTGGGAGGGGAAAGGGGAATTGAGCCTCAAGTCCAGCCGCTCAAAGACTCAAAGCTGCGCGCAACAAACTGCACTGTCGATGAAACTCCTCCTCGCCTAGTCTCGTGTATGAGTCCTGGAGGTAGCGCGACAACAGGAAGTGGCAGGCAGGCGTCTGGTGAGGCAGACGGTCGTCCCGCTGGAGCAGGCAGAGGATTTGAGGCTCGTGTTGCGACTGGACAACCGACCGAGACTTGAGGGTTTGACGATATCGAGAGACTCGGGACCTGCTACTTCCAGCAGTCCCAAACACCTCGGACTTCTCATCACCAACAGGTTGCATCACCATGCCTGGCATGTCATCAATCGGTGTGTATCAATCGCCCTACCAACACCACTGCCGGACCTATCGCAACCACCCGCGCCCTCTTCTGAAGTTCCGAAGCCGTCATACCCGAACTAACGTCGCGCTCGAAGTGCTTTTGAGTCGCGAAAGCTTCATCAATTGCGTCATTCCAGATTTTCGGAAGCGATGATATGGTCCATAGGCGATCGCGTGAAACGCAGAATAGCACCTACCCCCGAGCGGGCTGGTCGCCCCCCCTGGCCTGGTTTGCTGAGCCGCCCCCTGTTTCGGGGGATCGTCTGTGCAAGGCATTTATTGAAGATGAAGTAGGTTTGGGCTTGGAAGCGTCGGGTGCAAAGTTGAAGCAAAGGAGAAAGGTTGATGGACCAGTCGCATCTTTGGGATTGTTGATGGATCATGCGAAGTGTTGAAAGGAAGAGGGTCGAATTGCCGTGCGATGGGTTTGAATCAAACGGGAATCCGGATATCGCTCGCGAAACGAGGCTTGTGTGCCTGTCAACATCGTTTTCAATGCGAGGTGGCCGTCAACCACAAAAGGCATAAAGATGATAATGACGAGCCTGAAAAAAGAAAAGAACAAAGAAAACAGTCACGGTGAACGACATTCATCGAATATGCATCCGAAAAAAAGTGCAAAAGATGAGGTCGTGCCCGGGTTCGAACCGGGGTTACTGGAAGGTTTTGATGAGTTTCAAAATCCAGAGTGATAACCACTACACTACACAACCTGCAACTTGTTGTTGTTTTTCGCTGCTCGTTTGAGAGCCTATGTACCCCACCTCTACCCCCTGCTCGACAGCGGCACCAACACACACAACACACCCAACCGTCCCGGTCCCTCTCGACGTGACGGATCATCTGAGTATGCATTCACGAAACTACAATAACTCGTTGTGCTATGCTTCGAATGTCCCATTATCGCCTTGGTCCAGATTTGCAAGTTACTGGAGAATCAGGCATTACCATGTGAACATCGTCTTGACGCCTCATTGTGCCACTGCGTTGGAGAGTATGACGCTGCAACAACAACCATTGACGTTCAAGAGCAAACATATATTCTGTGAAGAGTATTGTTCATTCATCAGTGGGTGTATCCGTTGGGTACCTTATTTGTCGATCTTCCCTCTTTTCCCACACAGATCTCGCTGACATCCCCAATTCCACCCCAGTCTAGACAGAACTCTAGACTACATGATATATGGTCCATTTACACTATATAACAAGACAGATGTAGCAATCCATGGCTCAATCCTCCCCTCTCAGAAGTTTAACTCACTTAGTTGCCTTGGACCGGGTTACCGATTGATGAAACTGGGGAGTGAGTCAAACGAATGGGAGTTGGTTCTGGGTATCGGGTCTGGACAGCGATTCGTACAGTTAGAACTTATATCCGAAGAGTTGGAGCAACCGTAATACCAGAAGCACAAACCTCCTACTCTTCGTATCGTAGATGTCCTGGGAACAACGGGATCATCATGTCGCCGACTGCCTCTCACTTCAGTAGAGGCGAGCGATGTCGACGTTGTTCGCCCAATGTTACTACCCGTTGCATGGTTGTTCGCTCTACTAGACTGGGTATAACGACCAGAGCGAGGAATTGCAGTATCTCGCATGGATGAGAAACGAGTGCCTGGCTCACCCATCGACATGTGGCTAGCTGGGGTCCCAGGTATAGGAACTGCAGATTGGTTAGTGTTATTTTCAGTGTAGTAAAGTAAGTGTGAAGATTCACATTGGGGGTCCATCGGCTTGTTCCAACTGTCCAAGCCTTCTGAACCAGAATGCCTTCTCGATGACCTTGAGTCATCGGGGAAGTAGTTGGTTCTCGGTCCGATCCCACCCGTATTCTGTCCTTGGAGGTCATACCGATTCGTCTCTGGGCCTATCCTCGAGCCCATGACATCAGCCGGATCGTTGGCTGGCTGGCTTAGCAACACCTTTTGCTTAAGTTTGTTGTAGAGCTCCTGAGCCTGCTCCAACTTCTTGCTCTTTTCGGCCAGTGTACGGCGGAGGTCTTCACATTTTCGACGGAGTCCTTGCTCTTCGAGTTCCATGTCTGGCAGAAGTGTCAGCCCGTTGTGACCAGCATGCAAGAGAGATGGACAGCGTGGAAATACCTTTGATCTTCGCCGTCAAGGTGGATATCCTGGTGTTTCCTTGATTCCACACGCTCTCGACTTCACGCTCGAGGGAAACGCAGTGAAGCTGCAGATTTCTGTTCATCTGAGACTGACGAAGACTAGTTCTGGATGTCAGCATCTGAAAGTCCAATAAAGCAGCTGATCAGAGAGCGGCGAGGAATGTCAAGACCGACATTTGGTTTGTCATCTGATACGACCAGAAACTCAAGGCTCTTCCTGCGCATTCCATCACGACAGTAGGACTTAAGCCACACAAGATGACGGATTTCCACTCTTCCGATGGACGAAGAAGCTGTCTACCCGTCTCGGCCTCATTCAGGGGCTGACGACAGACAGGACAGGTATAGGGTCCCTGGTTGGCGAAGCCGTGGCGACTTGCGCAGTCCATACATATCGCATGGCTATGAAATTGTCAGCTGAAGGAATTGGTGACGATAGTATCAAACTGCAAACCGACCTGCATGCTGTCACCAGGGCTTGACCCGTCAGTTGGGCACCGCATTTGTTGACATTGCAGGTGAGATCTTGCTCCATTTTTTATTCCGCTAAGCGCCGCGGATAGTGTGACGTGAAGGAGAGCGAGACCAAGTAGAGGTATGGAAAGATCAATCCCGAGAATGACACAGAATGGGGTTATCAGCAGGACTTTTGAGACGAAGAAATCGAAGCCAGGAGAAGAGCAACGGATCATGATGACATTTTGGAGGAATTATGACAGATCCGAGTGAATAGAACGACGATCGTGGCTTCTGAATGATCGTATGGACCTGTAACGCACCTTCCGCCTGTAAACCATCAACTGTTGCTTCTTGAGAAGGAACGAACTGAGGCCACAAGCCGGCATCACGGGGAACCACCCAGGATTCCAAGAGACAACCTAAACATCGCAAAAGGACGGGAGCTAGGAAGTTCCTTCAATCGTTCCATTGAATATCTGGAAAAAAGAGTAAGTCGCTTCAGTTTATCGTGGAGAAATAACACGCTGTAAGTGCGCGTCCGTCTGTTTCGTCGTTTTTTCCAGTTCTCGATGATAGCTGAGGTGAAGACTGAAGCCCGAGCCCAGTTGCACTTGCAGCATGGGCCGACTAGGAGAAGGACCGAATTATGGCGGGAATTTCGGATGTGGTCGCTTTCTAAACCACTGTATTTGAGAAGCATCACTCCTCTGCATCTAGGTCATACCATTGATCGTATCGATACTTGGTAGTGCTATTAAGTATCGCGAAGTGGTTCATGTCAACAAATCCAACCGACCTCGACACGCGTGACAACTTGCAGCCATCAAGGTTCCTTCACCAGCCACATACGCCACGCGTAGCTGCACGCTAGCTCCCCAAACGACCCCTCCCCGTGGCGGTGCTGCCGCTGTTCCAACCGCTGTCAGCAAGGTGGTGATCCACCAGAGGCTCTCAAACCCCACCGCTTCGCGACCTCACAACCACGACCTACGTAACCGACAGCTCACCTCGGTCGCGACAGAGGTACCATTAGCTGGACAAAGTTATAATCCAAGATGACCGAGATTGTAATGGACCAGACACCGCCCATTCTTCAGGGTCCCTCGGAAAAAGAACGCAAATATGATCGTCAGTTGCGCCTATGGGCAGCGAGTGGTCAGGCCGCCCTTGAGTCGGCAAACATCCTGCTCGTGAACTCTGGCGCTGGTACAGTGGGTGTCGAGACTCTCAAGAACCTTATCTTGCCAGGTACTTTGCTGTTCCCGATTCGGCTCTAGATCGCCACGATTAGACGAACAGAACTCTCCGATGCTGATACGAACACTACAGGCATCGGGCGGTTCGTGATTCACGACAATGCGCTGGTGGACGAGGCCGATCTGGGTGTCAACTTCTTCTTGGACGATAGCTGTTATGGAAAACCCCGAGCACAATGCCTGGCAAGCCTGCTTGGGGAGTTGAACCCGGAAGTGGAGGGAGATTGGTCGCCAAAGACCAAGGTAACGGATCCAAGAGGGCATGGCCCAACTCTGCTGCGAAGCTCAGTACTAACTTGACGCAAGCAGAACGATTCACTGGGGTCACTTCTCAAGAAGTCTCCCCTATTTACCGCCATCATGTACACATATCCTATCAACCATGTCGAGCTGGAGTCCCTCGAGCAATACAGCAAAGAACACAAGACGCCACTAATAGCAATCCACTCAACTGGCTTTTATTCCTACTTTACCATCAGACTCCCAGGGACATTCCCTATAGTCGACACCCACCCGGACGAGACGGCAACTACAGACCTTCGACTCCTCAACCCCTGGCCCGAGTTGGTCGAGTTTGCCAAAAATATGACCAAGGATATCGACGGCTTAGACAACTTTGAGCATGGTCACCTGCCATACGTGGTAATATTGCTTCATTACTTGGATCAGTGGAAGGCAACACACAATGGCGCCTACCCCTCAAATTATAAGGAGAAGACAGACTTCAGGCAGCTAGTGCGAGATGCTGCCAGGACAGACAATCCCGAGGGTGGCGAGGAGAACTTCGACGAGGCTGCTGCTGCCGTGCTAAAAACGGTCGCCCCCTCTTCTCTACCATCAGGACTAAAGGAGGTGTTTGAGTACGAGCACAAGGACCCTGTACGTTGCGACGTTCCCCGCAGATGTTCCTCGGTAAAGACCACGTCTGCTGACACGATGCTTATTAGATTCAAGAGAGGTCAATGTTCTGGGTCATCGCGGACGCGGTCAAGGTGTTCTATACTAAGCACGGCTCCCTGCCACTTCCGGGCAATGTTCCGGACATGAAGGCCCAGTCCAAGGTCTATGTCCAACTCCAGAACATCTACAAGACAAAGGCTCGCAAAGACGCGGCCGAAGTCCTGCAGACGGCACAAGCGATTGCGGGGGCGGGACGAGAGGTGGATCCTGCAGAAGTCGACCTCTTCTGCAAGAACGCAGCATTCGTCAAGCTGATCAATGTAGAGGGTGGAGGAGACACTGCCCCTCTTGGCAGCAAAGAGCGGCTTCAACAGGTGCTTCGTAAGTTCATCTCTCCTCTTTTGGTGATGGATGAACCCTTGTGTGTTGCTCACTGCAACCGCGGGCTTCATCATGAACTCCTAGACCCCGGAAAGGAGATGAAGTATCGGAGTGATATATTAACATATTGCCACAGGACAAGAAATGGCCAATGACCAAGTCGCGGAAATAACATTACAGCCCATGTCGCTCTTCCCCATCTACCTGGCTCTGAGGGGTCTGGCATATTGTGGCAACGCATCAGCCGACAAGACGCAGATCGTCGAAGCCGTCAAGAGCTTGCTCTCCGATGATCTATCAAACGAGGAGTACGGCAACCTCAACGAGAAGCTGGGGAATGTGGCAGAGGATCTCGCCCGAGCCGAGTACGGCGAGCTACACAACATCTCCGCACTCACGGGTGGCATGGTGGCGCAGGAGATGATCAAGATCATCACCAAGCAGTACATCCCCATCGACAACACGTGCGTGTTCGACGGCATCAAGAGCCGAACTCAGGTCTTCCGTGTGTGAGAGAGGAGGGAGAGGGGTTGAGGCAAGGCCAAGCGATACGCCTCTCAGCTCTGTTGAACACAAGGAGGGAGAGAGGCAGTGTCGGAAGCGGCGATCAGAGGAACCAGGGATGGATGGATGGGTGGAGAGATCAAGAGAAACTTGGATTGGCTCTGGACCCAGCTGGGGGCCCAGGCCCAGTCACGATCCTTATCTGCTGTCCCTTGATGGAGGCATCTCCGAAGGCCGACGACCATGATGCGGATGCGGGTCCTCTTCCCCGCTTGGCCGGTAGCAGCCAGCGCTTGCTTGCTGACTCATTGGAAGGAGGCAAAAAGAAAACTCGATTTGGGAAACAAGTGAGGATAGGAAATGATCAGGGGCATTGGAATAGACGAGCAGGCGCTGCCGGGGGCTGAGGAGCTGGGAGCTGGGGGTGTGCTTGCTGAAGGCAATAGGAGTCGCGAGTCTCGACCCGAAGACGGTCAGGCTTTGGCACTAGGATAATCATGGAATCCGAAGAGGAGAAAGCCCAGCCCCATTGCACCCACTCACCCCTTTTCTCAAAGGCAGATCAGGGCCAGTGAGATAGAATCGATAGCGAAAAAGCAGCAGTTTCGAAAGCAGCATTCACCAGGTAGACAGGTTAGAGAAGGCAGACAGAGAGGAGAATAAGAAAGAAAGAAATAGAGCATGAAAGAGACTTGGGAAGCGTGCTGTCCATACCATACCTATGTTTCTGCCAACAAGAACGCGGGCATGGGACGCACCTGCAGGGTGATTTGCTGTCATTGTTTGGTGACAACTTAATCAAGGCACGATTTGAATCCATGCGGGCCTTTTTAAGCCTGTCTTCATATATCGTGGCAAGTCTGGGTGAATCGGTGTCTTTCTGGGTTTTTGCCTTTTGAAGTGTGGTTGTGCGTCATTCACTCATTCCATGAAGCATTGCCCAGGCCCGTCTTTACACAAAGTCTCCGGGTGGAAATATCTGGTTGTCGAGGTCTTGATCTTCCTTTCCACACTTCCTGATTCCCACATGAAGTCATTATCTCTCATCATCTCTCATCAGAACCTAATTCAGGCACAGTAGCATGCAGGTTTGACCTGGATAGATGGATGGACGATACTAAATGGATGAATGGATGCTGGCTGTTTCGCGCTTCGGACCGCAGGTCCTGCTCCCTCAATCGCTCAATGCCACCTCACTAACTTTAGCGTCACGGTAAAGTTAAAGGGCACACACCTCATACCTTTGGGTGCTGCGGTGTGCTGGTGCTGGTGCTGGGCGATAACGAAGACACGGTAGGTGAGTGTGCGAGATGCGAGTGAGACTTTCATGTTTTCCTTTCAATCCATGTTTTCTTTCTTTCGACGAAAAGGCTCAAATTCATCTTCGTAGTTTCGGGCTGGCCGAGTTCGTTTCACTTTTGCCTTTGCTTTTCGAACTCACGAAAAGGTAGGTTTGCAAGACCGTCTCGCACTACACTCATTTGTCCTAGTTCAATCTCATCTGCAGCCATGTGGCAAGGTGTACGTGCGGCTCTTTTGCCTTATTTTCTTCTATCCCATGACAAGCCAGGCGAGGTGAGATGCTATGTGGTTCTTTTGAGAGAGTTTACGATATAAACTTTTCACTCGAAAGAAGCATCATCTTGAATCTGAACGATGACCTCAAGAATCCACAAGATTCCGGGTGAACAACCAAAAACTCGCCATGGTCCGGTTGAGAATGTTTGAGATGATGTATGTCTGTACATTGACGTACTCCACTCATGTCGTTGTTACGATGAACTTCATGTTCCATTGCATGTTCAAATGCCAGGTACGAAGGTACACGCCGGCGAATCGTCGGGCTGGGCGCCCGATAAGCGGATCACGGTTGCAATGATCGACAGCCCTCACGGAACTCTGGCAGCTTTGTCCCGATACGTACCCCTTACAACACATGCAAGTGGTTGCACGTGGATAAAGGGTGTTGTTCATCAAGGTACACTGTAGTGTAGCTGTAGGTGATAGGATGGATGCATTTGTTTCTGTATTCGAGCCAACACTCCAAGATAAAGGGATATCGGGAGCGCCATACAGAAACAACACCACAGTAGCCATATAATGGTACAGAACCGTACGACGGACCGGTACAAGTTCATTGTAGGTACGCCAACGTGCCACCAACAGTTCATGATTGTCTTTGGGATGGCAAGGCACTGTCAAAGCAACCCCAAGCCTTGCACTGACGATAACTGACAAGGTAAAAACCAAGGCGGTGAAGTATGGAAGTTTCGTGACGAAGTGACCTGACCTGGCCTGTCAACGTCCATGCGATCCACCCTGAGCGGACGGGCTTGACGGACATTATCAGATCGCCCATTCGACGGACGAGGGATGCGGACTTGTCCGGTGGTTGAGGAATCACGAAAGCTTGAAACACGCCAACTTGCAAGGCCAACGGATGTTCGTCGAGGACTCGAGGTAGCATGCGGAGTTATGCCGTGCTTAGACTGATAGAGGACCTCTGATCCTGAAATGACGCGGGATGCGAGAGGAGGAGAGTGTTTGTTTCCCAGTTATTCCACACATGTGAGACAGGAGACAGCAAGGCAGCTTGGAAGTGAAGGGTTGAGGAAGGTCAGGAAGGGTGGGCGAGTCTTCCAGAAGCACCTCATGATTCGATAGTCCAGGGTACTAGTGCAGGGTTGAAAAGAGGCCCACTACGTAGGCTAGGGGACGGAATGGACAGGGAGGATTCATTTTCTTCCGTTTTCTGAGAAACGGTTTTCTGAATAATGAGACGCTGTGAACTGCAAATAAGCATGGCTGAAAAGGTAACAGATTAAATGGCCCAAATCGTATTTTTCAGCACCACTAAGTGTGTGAAAATGGATGTTTGTGGACATGTTGATGCATCGTTCAAAAAATCATATGTGAAGTCTCCCAATTCGGCCGATACCAACGCTTTGCCCAAGACATTGCTGAGGGTTGCCAGTGACCGGAGGGGGTGTGTCGACAGCCGGTCAGAATTGTTGGTGCTGGGTCCAAGGACAGGTCTCGACAGCGACCTCTGGGAATTTAGGCACGAAGTTGATACTAGATTCGAGTGTTCGAAAATTGAGAAGCCAACCATGCTATTTCGAGAGACCAATTCTCGGATCCGCTCAGGACCAAACTACGCAGGTTGAGCAAGTCAGTGCCTGTGTCCGAGTTCGACCAGAGGTGACACGTCAACACGGCTCGGATGAAGTATTGGGATACCAGAAGTTGGAAGTCGTGCGGCTGATTAGACTTCCTCAGTGGACGAGAGAAGGATGGATGTCTTCCTGCCATACCGAGACTACCCTACTTGTGCGAAGGGCATCTATGGGCATGGGGCGGATAAGGACGGTCTATAGCGGCAATGGTATAGTGGAAAAGATGAAGCCAACTGGGTTGTTGCCCACATGAACAGAATGACGGCTTCTGCTTCGTTGCCAGATAAACTCGAGACGGCAGGATAATATAGCCACCTCTGCAAGGCGAAGCTGTCCCATCCTTATCCGGGTTCCGCCTTCCAGCCAAGGATGAGAGGCCACAGGTGCAGTGATCGTGTCCATGTGCGCGCCATGCGTGTTTGTTGTACCCTCGACCGTTTTCGCTCCAATGCGAGGTCGATATGACAGGTGATGTCCTGATGTTGGCAAGAACCGCTGCATGGCTCATCCAACGACAATGCGATGATGGGGAAATGAGTGTGGGTAGAGGCGGTCTTGAGGTGGTGATCCGTGAGCTCAAGCTGTCTAGACCCGTCGAGCCCAATAAGCTAATATGCCATTTTGGTCAATTTTCCTTTGACAAGATTTGGTGGTTGTCATCGATATTGACTACCGCTCGTAGTGGATGGCAGCTCATCTTGTTGATGTGGAGAAGATGCGATGAGGAGTCTGAGCGGAACAAGGTCGGATTTTGGTCAACTGGAAAGTAAAAGATAAGTAAAGCCACCACGCACGTGCCATTCTGCCACACTGTAACGGCCAACTTCCGGATTGGAGCGTGAGTGTCTTGCGACTTGGCTGAAATGAACCAATCAGATGTACGGACAGCCCACCAAAGCGGGAGAAGTCTCCACTTCTTCATCTTCAAGCCACACCCTTTCCATCGAACTGTTGTGAACTGTAGAATACGAGCACGAGCAGGGGTCAAAATGTATGTACGAAAGTAGGGTGCAGAACATGTATTATATAGAGATCTACTAGGTAAATCCCTTATATAGAATTTCTAATATTAGAGTTTTACTAGTTATGCCAGCGGGCCCAGATTATATAAGATAGGGCGGTCTAACTACCCCTATTACTTCTTTTATCCGATATACCCCCCCAGTTGAATTGGATTCAATTTAGGAAGCTAACTAGATAAAGCTATTCACAATTCTGTACCCATTTTCTCCATCTCCTCTAACAATTACTTTTAAAAGTATCGTCCGCTATTATATATTATAGATATAGAAGGTTAACGGTACTATTTCTAATAATAAGCGGGGTCCTATAGTTTAATAGTTAGAGCGTTAGGGTATAATTTTAATTATCCGTCTATTATCTTTTAAATATACTTAATAGTATAATTAATAATTTATCCCTAAATATTATACTTAAAGGTTACAAATTCGAATCCTACTAGGGCTAATCTTTTTATTTTTTTCTACTTTATAGTAATTATTATATTGGAGCCTCTTAATTTATAAAGGTCTTCTCAACCGTATTATATAAGAAGGTAATTTATACCCGTATTAATATTTATCCCTTCTTTTTATCGCTTAATAAATTTCTTCTCTCTAATCCTCTTCGTCGACCCTTACAATTAAATAACTCGCCTCGATCGTTAATAATTCCCTTTTTTCTCCTCTTATTTCCCTAATATCTATTAAATTAAATTACTTTATAAATTTAAAGTACTTACGTAAATCTAATACCTTTATTAATCTATTAGCGATTATCTACCCTATTAATACGTAGTATACGTCGATAAAGCTTCGTTATTATCCTTCTCTAAACTAATAATTATAAATATCAATGTATTTAAACTTAATTTAGAGTTTGGAATTCTCCCTAGTAATAAAGCGGATTATCTATTTATTATTATAATTGAGGGGGATAATTTCGAATTTAAACCGAAGGTTAAAGGAATTAAAAAGCCTCTTAGCTTATATACTTTCCTTTATTCCTTAAGCGAAAAATAATAATTTAGCCTCCATTATTAAAGTCGTTATTATATTTTACTTATTAATTCGCTAATTAATAGTCCCGTTAAATAATTATATTGCGAACCCTTAGGAATTTCGTTGGTTAGAAGAGTTATTAGTAAAGGACAAATCGGTATAAATTTTAAACCCGTTTCCTCTTCCTAATTAGAGGGTATAGTAATTAGTACTTCGAAAGTAGGCCTTTACTTACAAAATCGCTAAATAATAAGCTTACTTAAAGTTAATAAGGAAGCGAATTAATTAGGATAGAATAAAAGTAATATCGGGTCTAATAATAATTGCAAAATAAAAAACAGCGCTAATTATTTATTAATATTATTTAATTAAATATTAAGTAGCGGTCTTAAGCGAAGTAATTAGCTCTTTAAGTATTATAAGGGTTTCGGGGGTTTTCCTAATCTATATAATTCCCTCTATTATTTTAAAGATATATTTTCGCTAAAATAGTTAAATTAATTAATAAAGGCGGTTTCGAATAATTTCGATTCTTAAGAATTATTAAATATTATAACCGCCCGTTAGCTAATAGTATTTTTTAAGGGTAATAATTACTCCCTCTACTAATAATAAATATTCTATTTTGTAAGCGAGAATAATATTATTTATATAGAAGAATATAATTATATTCTTATAAATTAAAATATATAATTCTATAAGGATAAGGGCTAACCTAACCTTTATTAAAATATTAGTAAATTCTTTCTATTAGAGTAGGGGAGAACGTTTTAAATTATAGAAAGTTTATAGTAATTTTAATACCTTACTTCGACGTACTTAACCGTATAGTGCCTTTATATAAATAATTTTGTTAAATACCGTATTAATAAAAGCGTTAATAACGTCGTACTATTTGAATTTAAAATTAAAGTAAATAGCAATAGTTATTATAATCCGGAAAAACCGGATTACGAAGGTAATAACGTACATTTCGTATACGTTATCGCGTAATTATTAATCTCCTTATATAATTAAACGGGCTTTATATTTAAGGAAGTAACTTTCTATATTAAATTTATACGTATATACTTATATAGAATTAAGAGGAGGAATAATTTTAGTAATTAGCTACTTATTTTAATTAATTTATACTTATAATTTCTTTTCCTCGTAGTTATTTATATACTCCCGCTCTACCTTTACAAAAATATTATTAAAGGGATAACCCTAAAGGTCTTTATAAAACCGAAGGAGAGGAAGGAAATTTTATTTATAAAATATATTTAAAGTTTTAAGGGCGTCGAAACGATTTACGTAGTCCTTAATTAATTTTAAATTATTAGAGAACTCTTCCTCCCTATCGACTTTTCCAATCCCTAAGCGTTTTAATTAATCGAGGGTTTCCTTATCGATAGACTATCTATTATATAGCCTAATATTTATTTTATTTAAAATAATTAAGAAGGACCCGACCTAATAAAAATATTTATTATATATTAGCTAATTCTCTTAAGGGTATAACGTATTAAAGCTATTAATAAAGAATAACGCTAGACTTTCTAAAGGAATAGGATAACCCGTCTCCTCCTCTTTATTTATTATCGTTACCTATTAATTTTCTTACAGCCGTAGTTCTAAGGCCGCTACCGAAATAGTTATAATACCCTTACCCTCTTAATTTACTTATCTTTCCTCCTCTTATATATGTCATGGCACTGGCAGGTGCTATGCCTAGTCGAGTGCCATGGCCATGCGCATGCCTTATCGCATGCCTTATCGCATGGCCCGCACTCATATAGCGACCTAC
Organism: Neurospora sp. CHS-2018b; assembly: GCA_009806015.1. NCBI lineage: Eukaryota > Fungi > Ascomycota > Sordariomycetes > Sordariales > Sordariaceae > Neurospora > Neurospora sp. CHS-2018b. The sequence continues at coordinate 181,581 of RAOV01000019.1, forward strand.
CTAAGGCGGTCAGACCCGGCAGAAGGCGCGCGCACCCTATATAGGGCGCACCGTTCTCGCAGGCCTTCGGCCGCTTTTCTTCTTTTATTCTTTACCTTTACTAATTTATTTAAATCGACTTCTTTCGGCCCAACCTTACCTATGCCTAGAATCGTATTATTATATTTTAATAAAGGTAATTTCTATAACGGGGACGTTATAAAATATCCTACCCTATTAAAAAAACGATAATTCCGCCGCGTACACAATCCGTAGTGTAGTGAGAATTGTATATATCCCGATTTCGACGAAAGCGACATCAACAACCCTACGAATTAAGTATGTAAATCGCGCTTCTCTACATCGCGACGTCTACTCCGCGACCCTTACGACCCATTTCTATTTGACTCCTATTTGAACCGTTATCGTTAATATAGCGCGTTCCCCCCTTAGTAAGAAAGTTAAGGCTAAATCCAAAGCTAACGCATTACTAACCAAACTTAGCGATACTAATTATACCGACGACGGTAAAGACGAGTCCGTCTACTTTTCTAATAACAATAAAAATTCCCCTAATAAGCCTCCCGATAGTACTTCTACGCTTATAACGTTTTGCGCGAAAAAGACGCCCCCCATTTCGATTCTAATTACCCCTAAAGATAAGGAAGTCTATTTATTTCCGGGCCTACGTCTTAAATAAATTAAATTTACCGACGACGTTAAAATTATCTTAAATCGCCGTAAAAATTAATTCGATAATATTCGATTACGTTATATCTTTATAGAGGCGATAGGCCTATTAATTAAATTATCCCTTCCTAACGAAGATACGCCCTCCGAAATTATTAGTTACGATTCTAAATACTATATCGAACCCGACCTTAACACGCCCCCGTCTAAATATTATTTTATTTAGGATTTTAAGAATATTTATATATACGACGTTTACCCTTATATTATTAATTTCGAATATAAAGAGGTAATGAGTAGTATTTAGGACAACGTAATTATTAAAATTAATTAATTAGCTCAATTATTTAATAATTAAAAGGCGGGTATTTTATACTTCGAACTTATTATTAATATTAATAAAAAATCCAAATTCTATAAATATTACGGTATTATAAATTTAGAAGCTTTTAAATAAACCTTTAAGAAGGATCCGGTTAATATATAAATTGAAGTCCGCTCCCGTTTTCTAATATTAAAGGCCTTTATAGCTTTAACCCCTTATTTTCGTCGTTTGGTAGGTAATATCGATACGAATTTAAATAGTTTAAACCGTTGGATTATATTATTAGCTTAGAAGGGTGCCGAAGCCTAAATCTCGCTAGAAAAGCGGCGCACCGTTAGCGAGCCTATTTCTAATAAATTACTTTACTTAAATAAAAAAGAGTTCGAAAAGGCTATCGAAAACGAGGTCGCTCGTATTATTAAAATAAAAATCGAGGAGGCTATAGTTAATGTACTAAATAAGGAACGCGAAAATACTAAGCTCCGCATCGCCTAATTAATTATTAATTTTAATAGTAAAATCAACAATATTATTATTAAATCCGAATAATATTTTGCTATAGCCGACCGAAAGGTTTTATAAATCGAGGCAAATTGTAACTAACGTATTGAAGTAGTAATTAAATAGAAGGATAACCTAATTTAATAAAAAAAGGATCTAATTAAATAGAAGGACGAAATAGAATTCGAATATTTAATTAAATAGACCTAATTGGAGGAAGATAATATTAAACTCTATAATTCGATTAATATTTATAATAATCGGATCTAAAGATTATTTACCACCGTTATAGAATTTAAGGAAGCTTTTAATAAGGTAACTAAAGGTAGAAGCAAGGCTCCCCCTACCCCTAATAATTTATTAGAATAAATTACGGTCCGGAAGAATAAAACTCCTAAAACTACTCCTTTTATTCGCTTATCTATCGAAGAAGTATTCAATAATATTAATACTACACTTATAAAAGTACTTACTACTAAATTTTCTTCTAATAATCGTTTACGTACCGTTGCCGGCGACTATAGTCGTCGTACCCGCTTTACTTTATTTAAGGAGGATTCCGTTAAAGAAGTTAATAATTAGGGATTCCTAGTAGGATTTGGTCTTAGTAGAAGAAGTAAAGGAAATAGAAAAGGTAGCGGTAATAGAAAGAATAGTAGTAAGAAGATTGAGGGAAGTAATAAGGAGGAGGAATATAATATAGGCGTCTATAGAGGAAGTAGAGGAAGTATAAGTAGAGGAATTGGTAGAGGAAGCGGCGGACCTTCCGATAGAAATAATAAACCCTCCAATAGAAATAAAGGAAAGAAGGATTAGGATAATCGTATCCCGCGTCGTTTACCTAAATATAAAGACCCTAATTTCCACGAACGAAGATATAATTATATTCCGTTCTTAGTAATACCCCTATTATATATATTACTATTTAGTAAGAAATTTATAAAGGTCCCTAAAATCCCCTATTTTTTTAACGACCCCTTAGAGGATAAGGTTACTTTCGACGTTTAGTATTATTAAATAGAGAATAAATTCTATATTAATACCGACTATTACGCCGACGACTACGCTAAATTTAATAATATTTTTAATTAATTTAATAGCTCTATAGCGGAAAATGTATTGCCGTTTTTGGACTATATATACCTTGATCGCTTCTATACTAGCGAATAATTGTTAAAATACTTGTAGGAAGCTTATTATAATTATAACTCCTATAAGAAGGTAGTTTAAAAATTCTAAAACTTTTATATAAAAATAACCGAATATTTTAAGGATTTTAAAATTAAATTCGTACGCCTAACTAATTAGTAACGTTGCTTAAAGGATTAGTAGAAGGTAGAATTGCGCTACCGTTTAACGTTTTATTTCCGTAGATTGGCCGAACCCTCTTATTTGAATTCGGATATTAATTTCGATGCCTATTATAAGTTATTCTAATCTTTGGACGAAGGTAGACGTATAGTAAATAATATAGGTAGTTGGAAAGGAACCGGTATAAATACTAAAAAAATAGGTTATTTTACGCTATTTAATAATTCCTGCCGAAGTTTAGCTAAGGCAGCTAATCTTAATTTTAAACTTAAGATACTTTTCGACTATTTGAAGCCCTCTTCGACTTTTAATAAGCGTCCTTTTAATAACGAATTAAAGTATCTTTACTATTTAGGCTTATATTTCGCCTATAAAAAGTTTAATTATTTATTTACAGCTTACTTCGAAAAGGCAAAGTATAATAAGGCTTTGGACGCGCGTATTACCGAAATCGCTAATTAAATTTAGGGCGATTCGATTATCGAGGAGGAAGGCGAGGGAGGTAAAAATATTATAGAATTTAATAAGGAGGAGCCCGACGAGTACCCTATTGTTGAGCCCAACTCGGGAAATTAAAGACCCTAAAAAAAGTCTCCTTCTTAGGGGAAATGTCTATTAAATGTACGATATCGATCTTTAAATTATCGATTAATATATTTAATTTGCGGAAGTACTTGGGAGGAAGTAGAACCTCTTTCTTAGTACCCTATATTATAATTAATAATAATTTAATAATAATAATTCATTTAGTATTAATAAATATTAGAGCCGACGCCTCTTTAATAATAAACATTGCGTTTATAAAGAAGATTATCGATCGTTTAAATGTATAATAATATTAAAACTTCGCCCCTAGCTACGTTACGCTTTATAAGAAGGCTACGCTAAATATAATTAATTTAGCCCTAAAAGTAATGATAGATATCTAAAGATATTGTTTTCGGGATTAATAGATTATTATATTCCTTAATATAAAAAGGGATATAATTATCGGCCGAATATAGTTTATTCGATATAACGTACTATTAAATTATTGCGCTAATACTCTACTATTCTTAAATAATATATAGCCGTACTTAAATACCCGAAATATCGAAATGAAGGCGGTTCCGAAATTATTTAAAAACCCCTCCTTTTAGGATAACGTAGCCCGATAAGATATTCTAATAGCTAAAGAGGATAAAAGGAAGTAAAATAGCGTATTATTTTAAATTTATACGTTAGAAAAGAAGTAGGAACCGTATTTTAAATTACTTAAATTCGTTCCGAAGGAAACCGAAGTAACGATTAAAAAGGCGTAACGTCGAAAGGATTACTGTATTATTATAAATAGGATCGAAGAGTTAAAGAAATAGGTAATAGCGTTTCGCCCTTCGGAATTAAAGTCCGACCCGTTATTAGATTCCTAACCTATTTAAAAACCTAAAACTTTATACCCGGGTAAACTCCAACGACCTACTTTAATTTCGATATAATAATAGGAAATCGACTAAATAGAATATAAATTATACGACGGCCTTCGTACGGTTTATTTCGAATTCGAACCCGCCCTAAAGGATTATAAAGGTAAAACCCCTACGCTTAAAGAAGACTACTTACTTTAAAACGCCTAAAGACTATATTATATACGTAAAATGTTCTTATAAATAAAGGAGCGCCCTCGGGATTACACGGTCGTAAATTCGGTGGTTTTCGATTATTATTTATAAAAGGGTTCCGTCCCCGAATCTACTAGTCTATATAAGATTAACGGCCTAATTAAAAGTCTATAAGCTAGCCGAAACCCGTTTGAATTTAATAAAGCGGAATTTAAATAACTAATTAACGATTGGCTGCCCCGACGGTATAATAATTACCGGGACGTATTTAATAAGAAGGCTAATAATATACTACCCGAATTATATAATATTGATTATAAAATTATATTTGAAAATAGTTAAAGACCGGAAGAGTTAGATTATAATTTATTATATAAGATAATTCTAGAGGAATTCGAGGAATATTAGAAATATATTATAAAAAACTTTTAGAAGGGTTTTATTAAAGTTAGCTTAGCCCCTTGGGCGGCCCCTATATTATTCGTTCTAAAAGTTAATAAAGGATTACGGTTTTATATAAACTACTGTAAATTAAACGCTTTATCGAAAAAGGACTAATACCCCCTACCTTTTATTAAACAGATACTAGCCCGAATTAATAAAGTTAAAATTTTTATAAAGATCGATATTCGTTAAGTATTCTACTAAATAAAGATAGATCCGGATTTAAAGGACCTAACGACCTTTAGGATTCGATATAGCGTATATAAATATAAAGTCCTACCCTTTAGACTTTCGAATAGCCCTTTATCTTTCTAGCGCTTTATTAACGATATTTTTATAGGGTATATTAACGAATTTTATAACGCTTATATTAACGATATTTAATGTATAACATGATTAGTCATGCCCCATAGCACTCGCCTAGGAGCTTGGTTAGCAGGCACCCAAGGCAGGTGCTGCAGGGATCAACTAACTCGCTCGCCTATTAAAGGCGATAATTTTATCAACTAGTTTTAATATTAATCCTACGATTAATATTAATAAATAAATAAATAAATTATTACTACTATACTAACGTACCCTCGGATTGTATATATTAATAGTAACTATAATTTATTCTATCAATTTATCCAAAATTCGATCGATAACCGAATATTAAAAGCGTTAACGCTATATTAACTGTTAAACGTTATAAATTAACGAATTACTATCGACTAATCCGCTAATTAAATTAAACTATCCTTGTATTAACCCCTATTAATTATGTAATTATCCTATTATTAAAACGAATTACCCCTCCATCGCTACCGAAATCGCGTCGCGTTTATTAACTTAAAGTACTATCGTTATTAACTTACCTATCAAAATATTATTAAATCGATCAACTCTCGTTAAGAAAGGCATTATAATTTCCTTTTTACAAAATTAACCCTTCTTCGAATCGTCCTTAACCAACCTACCCTAAATAATACTAGTATTTCTTTATAATTATACGACTCCCCGGCCTTTTATTCTTCTTTTCTCTCTCTTAATAACTTTTAATATTTTTTAACCGCAACGAATATATTTAATAATACCGAATATTCCCAATTAATATATCCTTACTCGTCGTTTATCTTAATTTAAAAACTATTATATTAATAAATTTATTACTATTAATTTATTCTTTATTATATCTTTTACTACTTATAATAATTTTATTACTAAATTTTCGGATTACGAAAGGACCCGGCTCAATATAGCTATAGAATTTATTAAAGAAACGTTTTATTAATTTAACCCTATTTAATTATATAATTTTAGTAAATTTATTAAAGCCCTTAAAAACGTCGAAATATATACCTAATTATATAGCTAGCTTCCTAAACCTACTTAATAAATTATTGAATAGCCGCATTAATTAATTAATTAAAAAATTAATATACTTAACGCCCCCCGTACGCTATTAACCCTATAGTTTATTAAACCTCCCGCTATTAACGACTTTTTATAATAGATCCCTCGAAATTAAAGGTTAATTACCCGTTAAATATCCTATTAATTACTTCCTACTATATTAATACCCAAATTCCTCCTAAGTACTTTTCCGAACGAACCTTAATTCGAAACCGAATTCGAAACCCTCTCCCCTACTTAACCCCCTAATATAAAGCTATATCTCCTTATTAAATTAATAGATTTAAAATTATAAGTTCGGGCTCCGAAAAAGAAAAAACGTAATAAACCTCCTTCTATTCCTTTTAATACTTAAATAATTAATCGTTAATAAATTAAGAAAATTAAATAAGCCCTTACTATCCTTCAATTATTTCTACCGGTAATACTACTTAATCTTATTAATAGTATATCGGGTCGATAACGGTTTTAATTTATTAATATCCCTAACCTTAATATTCAAATTCCGTTAACCGGCAATTATTAATAAACTTCTTCTATTATAAATTCTTATAAATAATAGCTGTAAAGTTTTAACACTTTTATTTTACGGATAGAAGGTCTTACCGTCAATTTTATATTAAATATATCTAAATTAATAGAAAATTTAATTAATGTAAACAACCCTATCTCTACGTTTAAAATTATTTATATCGGATATTTTAACCCCGAAGTCGAAATTTAAAATAATAATTCGTTAATTATAATAAGTAATAATATTTATTATAATAATATTACCGTCTTTTAGGACTCTATCGTAGTAAATATTAATAATAATAGTAAAAAAAACTATATTAAGAGGAACCTCCACTAACTCCTCCGAAATACAATACAATAATAATATACGGTTTAAATCTCGGAGGAAGAGCGCTTCAAACTTCATAAATCGCTCGACAATTAGAAAATAACCCTATTTGAATCTTTCGGTATAAATTTAATTAAAATAATAAATAAATTAGTAATTTATATATATTCCCGAAACAATTACTTTAACGGAAAGTCCTTTAGAATTTACGTTATAACCCGTATATAATTTACTAAAATTCTTAATATTATAACGGACCCTTAATTTAAAATTCAAATCTTCGTAGGCCTCTACCCCGGCCTCTAATAAATTTACCCTCAACCATCTAATATTCGAAAGCTTTATAAATAAATTAATACTATTAAATTAATAGCTAAAACTTATATTAACCTCCTTAATTATAAGCCTTATACGACGCCTAATATACCTACTCCGGCAAATACTAACGCCGAAATTAGAACTATCGAAATTAATCACGCATCTATTAACGCCGGGGTTAACGCCTTCGCCGGCTATAATTTATATAGACTAAGGTATAAAGATAAGGATAAAAATAAAGGCAAATAAGTAGATAGATTAGATAGAGGAAGCAATAAGAATATAAGAGGTAATAAAAATATAGGAAGTAATAGAAATAGAAGTAGCTAGAATAAGTAGGAGAAGAATAAATATTAGTATAGGGGAATAATATAGAAATTAAATAAGCCGTTAAAATATTATATTAGATTATTTAAAAGAAGATTTAAAAAATAGGTAAAGCTTCGTAGGGATAGAGAATATAAATATATAAGAGAAGAATTTATTAATAAGGATAATAATAATAGAAAAGAAGTAGAAGATTATTTAAAAAAGTATAATTATACTTTTAATAGAGAAATTTTAAACGAAGAGGAGGAATTAATTTATAATTTAGAGGAGGATAATACTATTATATTTATTTATTCGTTAACCCTTATTAAAGGTAAATCCCGTCGCATTTATTAAAAATGTAATTAAAATTTTAAAAACCGAAAGGCCTTAATAACTTATATCCTATTAAATATTTATAACCCGGGGAGAAAGAAACTTATACCTATATTAAAATTTAAATCCTATAAAGCGGATTCGCCTAGACCTTAGAACGTTAAACTTAAGATTAGAGACGTTATCGAAGTATAATTAACCCCTCTATCAAACGATAAGTATATTAAGTGAAATTCTTATTATAAAATTAAAATTAAAATTAGTACCGAAATCGATTTAATTTACGTCAACTCCAATTACTCGATAATAATAATAAATAAACGATTCCTTAAAAAATATTAACCGGCCGCGGAAATTATTAAAACGCCGCCCTATTTAATAAATAGAATCGGTAAAAGTAGAATTATTATCGACAAGTAAGTTATTATTATTTTCTAAATTCTAAGTATAGTTAACGGCGTTAAAGTACTAGGCTAATTCTCTATTATAATTTAATTAACGGTAGGGTTCAACCTAAATATACTATTTAATACCGAATTCTTCGATCCTAATCGGGCTATTATTAATTACCTACATTAGAATATTACTTTCGAATCTTATAAAGACTTTATATTTCTATTCGAGAATATATTAAAATTAATATTAATCCGGCGTTACGTAATTACGTTAACGAAAACCGTTATCCTACCGCGTTCAATTATATAAGTGCCTATTAATTATAAAAACCTTCCTAAAATTAACGTTAATAGGATTCCTTACGAATATATATTTTATAGAGTAATTAACGGGGCTATCGATCAATTAATATATTTAAAGTCGGTTAAGATTATTACTATTTCGAATATAATGGATACCTATAAAATAATCGGCCGCAAAAAGAAAATCGGTATTATTAAAGACTTTAAAGATAATAATTACGTTTTCGCTAACTAGGAGAAAGTGGTATTAATTAACTTAGTAACCGAAATTATTACGGCCGAATATTTTATTTTTAACGAGGTTGTAAATAAATTAATATAGGCTAATGAAGCTAATATTTATAAGGTTTTTAATAAAATATTTAGAACGGATAATTTGGGAGTTAAGAACCTTACTCTTAAACCTAAAGAGAAAGAAAGGAAGCGCGCTAAATTAATAGCGAAATTAGAAATATTAAACGTTAATCGGAAGTTTCCTAAATTAAAATTGCCGTTGCGTTTAGAATTTAATAAGGAAACTAAACCTACCGACTTAAAGCTAACGCCACAAACCGTTTACAATTTCCCTATCTTCGGCAATATTATTAATAATAACCCGAAAAGCGCATTAAAGCCCATCCTACCTAACGAATTACCTGGAAAACCACCGCCTAAAGTATTTAAGGGGTATAAAGAGCTAGGTATCGGTTGTTTAGAAGGAATCCTAATTATAATTATTAAAGACGGGGTCCGTATTATAAATATTAATTATAAATTAATAAGGCAATTAAAAAAGATAATTAACGGATTTAAATATTAAAATAGCGAAGGAATAATTAAAATAAATAAGGATAAATATTTACAAATTAATTTAGTAAAAGGATAATATAAAGAAAGAATAGGCGTAAGGCCGTATAAATTAAATTTAGAAGAATAAAAAGTAATTAATAATATATTTAATAAATTGTAAGAGTAAAGGAAATTACTATTTATAAAATACCCTACTCTATTTAACTACCTAATCTTCGTAATTTAGAAAACCGTTAATAGAATTAGGAAAAGTAGAATAGTCGTTAATCTTAAAGCCTTAAACTATATAATAATTCCGGATATATATCTATTATTAAATTAAAAAGAGATTATTAATACGCTTATTAATTATATATTTTTTATAGCCCTTGATGTATTGGCTTTCTTTTATCAATTTCCGGTTTAGTTCCGATATTAAAACTATATAGTATTAGTTACCTATAGAAGACTTAAGGTTAATTTCGTTACTCTAATAGGCTTTAAGAATTTACCCTCCTACGTTTAATAATTTATAAATAAACGTTTAGGTAAATATAAGTATTTTTATTGTATTTATATTAATAATATAATTATTTTTAATAAAACGGCGGAAGAGTACGTAGAATATATCTATAAGGTTTTAATAGTCTTCTAAACTATTAACTTCGGAATTAATTTTCAAAAGTCCTTTTTCGGTTTTTCCTCCGTTAAATTATTAGGATTCTATATTAATAAATTTAGCCTATTTATAATGGCCGATAAAGTAAAAGTATTAGCCAAATTCAAAATACTTTATTTATTTAATAATTTAGAAATATATTTAGGTATAACCGGATTCTTAAGGCAGTTTATTCCCTTTTATAAATAAAAAGCAAAGCCCCTAGAAGAGAGGAAGATATTAATATTAAAATTAGGACGGGAAGACGGAACTTTACTTATAGGCAAATTAAAGGCGGTCAGAAAAAACTATACTTCTAAGGCTAAATTTACCCTAATAGAACGAAAAAAGGAAGCTTTCCACATCCTCTAGGATCACCTAATTAAAACAATTTATTTCGTCTATTAAAACCCAAACCGTATAACCTTCGTTAAAATCAACGTATTAAAGCGAAGTATAAATATTATAGCCTTCTATATTGAAAGTATTAATATAAAATAGAACGGGAAGTTTATCCCTATTAATAAAATCTAATTTATCCTATATATTAATTATAAATTAATGAAAATAAAATAAATATATTAGCCAACCGAAATAAAAGTCGCAAATTTAATATAAATAATTAAGAAGTTTAAAATATAATTTCAATCCTCAAAGTACCTAACCGTTATTCTTACCGACTATAAAATAATTCTAAATATTATTAAGTAAACCTCCTTCGAAACTATAAATATTATAAAGTTCAATCCCCGCCTAATACTCACGTCGACCATATTAGCCTAATTCAAATTTAAAATTCAATATATCCCCGGTAAAATAAATTTCGTACCCGACGCCCTCTCCCGTCTACTTATAACCAATAACGAAATATAAAATAAAGACCTATTAAGGAGCGAATTCAACGATATTTAAGAAGAGGGTTTTATAATTATTATTATCGAAATAGAACTAAAATTCAAATAGAAAATCGTTAACGGATATAAAATCGATACTAAATATACTAAAATTATTAATTTCATTAATAAACGGAAAATTCTTTACGAAGTAAATTTAATTAAACCGCTTATAATTAAGGGAATACCTTTTAATATCTAGGATAATCTACTATTCTATTGGACAATAAAGTACTAATAGCGATTGTACGTACTAAACGATTATATTAAAGATATTTTATATATAGTATATAATTCAAAATACTATTTCGGTATTAATAGGATAATTAAAAATCTAGCTTCTTACTCTTTTTCTAAAATAATAAAAAGAATTAGAGATTATATTAAATATTATTCGGAATACTTTAAGAACGCTACTTCGAAGAAAAAACTTTTTAGTAAATTCAATCCTATTAACGTACTCCCTATTCTAAACTATACTATTATAATCGATTTCGTCGTCGCCTTACCTATATACCTTTAAAGTAAAATCTTTAAAGTCCTTAAGGGTAATTTCAATATAATTATAACGTTTAGCGGCAAATATAATAAATATACCCTATATATACTAAAATAAATAATATAAATAGTAAAATAATAGGGCGAAGCTTTAACTACCTACTTACTATTATACAATTAAAATTTACTATTAATTATTATCTCCAATAAAAATCCCAAATTCATATTAGACTTCTAGTAGGGAATTTTTAAAACTATAGGAATTAAACTCTTAATATTAACGGCCTACTATATTTAAATAGACGGCCAATTAAAAAGGAAAAATTAAACGATTAAAATCGCCATTAAGTATTATATTGCAATAAGTAAGGTACCTTAGCTAAATATCTTTCCAACGCTACAATTCAACTTCAATACCGCGCACACAAACGCTATTAATAAATCTCTAATCGAACTATTAACGGGATTTAAACTTCGTACTCTATTAAACGTAATATTCAATCTTAAGGACGAATTTAACGTAGAGGCGGTCCGTATACTAAATTATCTTAAGGCGGAAATAATTATTACTTATATAGTAATAATAGCTAAAATAAAATATAATAAAAAAATAACTCCGGCCGAATTTAAAGCCGGAGATTAAATATACCTACGGCTATATTATAATTATTATTTACTAAGGAAACCCCCTAAAAAGTAATTATAATAGAGAATTAAGCCTTTTAAAATTACTAATATTAAAAGACCTCTAATAATTAAATTTAATTTCCTAGTAAATTAAAAGAATTACTGTACTATATCGATTATGTAATTAGTAACCGCTCCCGTAAAAGAAGATCCTTTTAACTATTATCCTTATAACCCAAGTAAAATCGTTAAGGAAAATATAAATAAAGATAAATAATACGAAATCGATAGGATATTAAGATAACGTACTAATTTTAAATATAATTAGCCAATCCTTAAATACTTTATTAAATAGAAAGGATACCGGAATTAATAAAATTTATATATTCTACGTCCTACCTTATTCTAAAACGCTTCAAATTTTATTTATAAATATAATATAAAGTACTTAATTAACGATAAAGATTTAAAATTAAAAAAACTAAAAAAAGGAAGGAAAGTAGTAAAAACGTAAAAAATCGCAAAGTAAAACTAAGGAAGGGAAATATCTAATATTCCGCGAACTAATATCGAAATAAAATTGCCCTTATATCGAACTTAATTATAATCTCATCCTATTTCGCCCGTTATAAACCTATTAATATTTACTATTTTACCCCGCCATCTTACCGTATTCCTTACTTATTATTATTAATTATCCGTAAATTAATCGTATATTTCGTAAATTTATATTCGCAAACTTTCCTTATTGTAAATATAAATTAATTTATCTCCTCTTCCCCCTACCTTCTTTAATTTTCAAAAATCTAAACTTCTACCGAATAATAACCTTCTCGCTACGCTTTTCGTATTATAAATTTACTCTTTAAACTTCCTACAGCTATTATATATCCTTAATAAACTTTATTAATTATTTACTTAATACTACAATTAACGTATTAATTATAATCCAATCTAAGCGGAAGAGAGTTTTAATAATATATAATATTCTAATTAAAGTTATAACGCCCGCCAAAACGCCTATTAAAACGCCCGTTAAAACGCCTATTAAAATACCCGCCGATACCCCCAAAACCCTCAAATCTACCTTCAAACATATAGCCCCGGCCCTCCAAAAACTTATTAAAGCCGAGCCGGAAGATAATAAAGATACCCTTAACCCGCCTACCGGCTACGAGCCTACTATTAAAATCGAAATAATCAAAGCCTTTACCGAAGCTAATAACGGCCTCCCCGCTCATTAAAATATTAAAATAATCGTCGCGGCAATTAACTGTAAATAGAAGTTTAAGATCGGACCTACTAATAAACATATTATTACGAAAGTATATAATAAAATCCTTAAAATTATTAGTAATAATCTAACGACGAACGGAAAAGTCCGAACTTATATCCTATTAATATACATTCCCGAACCTAATATTTAAACGGCTATAATTATAATTAAGTATTAATCCCTTAATCCTACGTATAAAATTAAAACTAAATAATTTAAATTTAATAACGCTATTCCCAATTTTTAAAAGAAAAATAATATTTTTAAAACTTAATAATTTATAAATTATATTATAGGCCGTCTTCCCACAGAAAATTCTAAATTAGAAAAGAACCCGTTCTACTTTACGAATTAGTATAAAATTCGTATAATTCCTCTTTAAAACCTATATACTACTATTAAAATTCTTATTTTAAAATTAATCCTCGACGTATAATATCCGCGCGTTAACGTCGAAATCAAACCCCTTAAAATTACTAATATATAATACTACTAGGGAGAATTCTTTTTCTAATATTAGGACGCTAGAAATAAGGCAACCTAGCCGTTTAACCTTAAGAACAATTCTAATACTAATAAAAACGAAAAAATCAAAGGTACTACCTTTACTCCAATTAATAAGCCGATTAACAAAATCCCCATTAAATCGGCCGCCAAAATTACCATTAAAGGCCGAGCCTACGTTAAGCGAAAGTCCATAAACAATATAGCCGTCAACTATAATATTTTAAAAATCGGCTAATCCGACCTAGAATTAGAATCTTCTTTAAACAAATAAATTACCTTTAACCCCAGCGAGGTATTTATTATATTAAAATAAATTAATAATATAATTATAAAATTTAAAGCTAACGCCCTTAAAAATACTAAAGAGACCGTTATTAACCTACTAAAGATATAGAAGGAGGAGCAAGAAATCGCATAGAAAAAAAAGTATAATAAATTATTATTTAAATATAAAAATTTAATAATTAAATATAGAGAGCTAATAGAAATAGAGAAGTATAAGCTATTAAATAGTAACGAAAATAAAGAACCTAAGGAACCCTTATTCAAAAAATAGAAGCTAGGATACCCGGAAGACGTAAAAGACCCTAACGAATTCATCTACAGCGAAGTAACAACCCACATAAAAAATAGCGTTAAAAAAATTAAGATTAAGGAGGGCGTATTTCGCAAAAGGAAGGGTAAAATCGCATCTTACCTATTTACTTACAAAATAAGAAAGATATTCATCTCCACATTAATACTAATTAATAGCAACTTTCACAACTTAATATAAACGGAGGTAGCAGTACGCGAACAAGCCTAAACATCGACGCAACGTCGTCAATTTTTCCTTAATAAAGAACATTACCAATATATATATTAATTTATAGTACAATGAAGTCGTCGTTATTTTTTTCGTTAAGGGGCATTAATATATAATATAATTAATTATACCCTATAGTACTCGCCTAGGAGCTTAATTAACAAGTACCTAAGGTAGGTATTATAGGGATTAATTAACTTACTCGCCTATTAAAGGCGATAGTCTTATCAACCAATCTTAACATTAATCCTACGATTAATATTAATAGATAGATGAATGAATTATTACCACTACGCTAACGTGCCCTCGGATTGCATGCATCAATATTTTAATTTATTTAAATAATAAAACCGATTACGAGGTTTATATTCGGAAAGTTTTAGATAGGCTACGGGAAGTTAAGTTATAAACCGACATTAAAAAATACGAATTCTATATTATAGAGACGAAATTCCTAAACTTTATTATTAGCATTAATAGTATTAGCGTTAACCCTAAAAAGATTTCTACTATAAAGGATTAGAAGGAGCCGATTTCGGTAAAAGGGATATAAACGTTTCTAGGGTTTTACAACTTCTACCGGAAGTTTATCTGCGAATTCGGAAGAATTGCGCGCCCTTTATATAAATTAACGTATAAGGACTTTGCTTTTTTTCAATAGTTAAACGAATATTAACGTAACTTTAATAAATTTAAATAACGGTTATTTAAAATACTAGTATTAACTTATTTCTCCTATAATAAAGAGACAAAAGTAGAAACCGATACTTCGGACGGAATTTACGTAGGGGTAATAATATAATTATAGGAGGACGGCGATTAGTACCTTATTACTTTCTATTCGGAAATTATAATACCGGCGGAGCTAAATTACTAAATTTATAATAAAGAGCTTTTAACCGTAATTCGGGTATTGGAACTATGGCGCCTTAAGTTAAAAGGTGTTCGGGATAGTCCGTTTATTATAGTAACGGACTATTAAGCTCTTAAATACTTTAGTATTAAGAAGTTATTTAACGGATAGTAAGTACGATGATTGGAATTCTTATCGGAATATTAATTTAAAATAACTTATCGCCCTAGGAAAGAGAATATAATAGCGGACTCCCTATTACGGAAATCGGAGGATCTAAAGATTATTAAAGATAAAAAGGAAGATTAGTATACTTTATAATTATTGAAATTAGAGGATGGATATTTCGTATTCGCTAGGGATAAAGTAGATACCTTATTAGTAGAATTAACGTTATTAGATAATAGAGAGGCCCCACCGATTTTATTAGGTATAAAGTTAATAAATTAATTCTTATAAGTAAACCGATTTAACGAAACCCTATTGGTATATAGGGCGAAGGCCGCTAATAAAGGCCCTTTCTAATTATTTAATAATCTATTAATTTATTAGGACTACTTCGTAGTCTCGGAATAAAGTAATTTACGTATTAACGTAATATATAAAGTTTATTTTAGGCTAACAACGGCCTACCCGGGTAGGAATAAAATTAGGAAGTTCTTATAAAATAAATATTAGTAGCCGGGTATAATAATAAATATAAATCGTTTTATTAATAATTATTAGGTTTATTATTCCTTAAAGGTACTTAAGGATAAAACGCCGGGAAAGTTCTACCCGATATTAATTCTTATAGATTATAGACTATAATAATTTATTATAATAAATTTTAAATTTATACTTATAAATAAGAGGGGGTATAATAATATATTGGTAATTGTCGACCGCTTTTCCAAAATAGTCTAGACCTACCCGTATAAAGATTTGGTTACTACCAAAGATGCCGCGTACTTATTTTATAAAGGACCCTTTCGGATATTTGGCCCCTTATAAGAGGTAATTAGTAATAATAGTCCCTAATTCGTTTCGGATTTTATTTAGGAATTATTATAAATTTAGGGAACGAAATAGAAGCTCTCGTCTTTAGGACATTTATAAATAGCGGGATAGGCGGAAATTATAAATTAATATATTAACTAAAGGTTACGACCGTTCGTTAACTACAATTAGGATAATTAATCTTTCGCTCTACCGACTCTAAACGCTATATAAGCAACTTTACTTTACGAATCCTTAGGAGGCTTATCCCTATATAAGGTTATATTTGGTTTTAAAATATTAACTCTTTTCGATTAAAAGTTACGGACAGACTTTTAAAGACTACCGATAAAAGAACGCCTAGTTCGTTAGGAAGGTTAAGTTATTATTAAAGTAATTATGGATTTTTAAGACTTTATAAAGGCTATTATTATAAAGGCTTAGATTAAATAGGTAGAATAGATTAACCGGTCCTAAAGGGAACTAGACTTCGGGGTAGGCGATTGGATATTTATTATTAAGCGTAATTAATTTATCGATAGGCTAAACAATAAATTCGACTACCCTTTAACGAGGATCCTATATAAAATTAAGGCCTTACGTAGTTACTCTTACGAATTCGAATTACCCGATTTATAGAAGGGAAGTAGGGTCTATTACGTAAAACGGTTGAGGAAGGATACTAGTAACCTATTATTAAGCTAGGCTAACAAGAATCTGGCGGGAGAGATAGTAGGTAATTAAAAAGAATAGGAAATATTAAAGGTATTAACGTCTAAATTCGTTTATAGCTAATTACATTATTAAGTAGAATAGAAGGGTTAGGATTTAGACCTTGAATAGTACCCGGTTAGTAATTTTAAGAATTCTCTAATACTATTAAAGAAATTCTATTGTGAAAACCCCGATAAATTAAATCCACTTTTAAAATTAGACCTATAGGAGTGTAATTAATTGGAGGATCTACTTTAGGAGGATTATAACGACGACAATAAACCTTTATAGACGGGTCGGTCGGTATTAAAACGTTTAAATTATTTAATGAAGAAATAAGTAGGGTAATATAGATTATTAAGGCGACGCTTTAGGAAATTAAGTAATATAAGCGACCGTAGGATTAGTAGTATAGTGTAATAGTAGGGAGGTAATAGACCTTACCCTACGTTTAGACCCTACCCCGAGGGTATTTATCCTTTGCTTGGGAAGCGTTCGCATTCGAATTATACTCGAGTTATTATTTTTATACATTAGTTTTCTATTTCTATTTCTTTTTACAGCTCTAGGGCTAAGCCTTCTTATAGAGGGGGGGGTGATATTATAGCACTGGTAGGTACTATGCCTAATCGAGTATTATAGTTATACGTATGCCTTATTATATATCTTATTGTATAGCCCGCACTTATATGGCGACCTACCTAAGGCGGTTAGACCCGGTAGAAGGCGCGCGCACCCTATATAGGGCGTACCGTTCTCGCGGGCCTTCGGCCGCTTTTTTTCTTTTACTCTTTACTTTTACTAATTTATTCAAATCGACTTCTTTCGGCCCAGCCTTGCCTGTGCCCAGAATCGTGCTGTTACAATATATATATAAACTTAGTCAATTCGGAAATTATAATTCTATCGGCAGCGGGCAGGGTTTTAACAATTAAATTAATCTTATTATCTTCTACTTTAACGCTCCTAATTAATAGTAGGTCGGATATATCGAAATCTAATTAATAAATATTATTCAATTGTACGGCCAATTCTTTAAAGGAGATATTAAAAGTATTATAAAGCTTTTCGATATTATTTATAAAGACTTCGTCTTCGTTAAATACTATGTCCCTAATTATAATTATTTAATTTATATATAGGTTCTAAATATAATAAATATTATTAAATTAGTAACCGACTAAATATTTAATCTAAGCGCGTCTCTTAAATTTCTAAGTCCGTTTTTAACCGCGTAGGATATTAATTATAAGCGTAAAAATTTTATAGCCGTATATTTTCAAATATAATAACCGTAATACTATTCTTTATTAACCGCCGTCGCAGTTTACTATATATATTATAAAGCGCTCTTCTAGGGACTTCCAATTAAATTCCTATTATAGGGTTATATTCAATAAATATACTACCGCTATTATAATCTTTCTCTAGAATTCTTAAAGTAGATTTACCCCCTCCTTTATAGCCGTCGATTTTTCCCTAATTATACCCCCCGAACGTTCGGCACCACTATTCTATACTTAAATATAAGGAGCCGAAAGTTCGATAATTATATTTCTTTTTATTAAAAAGGCGGCAACGCGGGGCTTAATTATAATTATTTTATTATTATACTCGATTACCCTAGGTCGGATTTAATAATAAAATTTAAAATTATTAAATAATAACGTTAGTATAATAATAATCGAATCCATTATCCGGTCTAATAAATAATATAATTATATTATCCTAAACTAACAATTTACAATAATTATCAAATTAGAGACTATCCCTCCCCCGGGTACCCTTACCGGCAGGTAATTAAAGAAATCAACTATAAAATATAATCCTAAACCTTTTAGTACGTCGCGGACCTCTTTATATACTTAACGCTTTATTTTAACTACTATATAAAAATCGTAATAAATAAAGTTAAAACCCTTAAAATATACTTTATATTCTTTATCCGTTAATTAAATTAAAATCTCTAGTCCTAAATAACTAAATCGAAAATACTAGCGTAAAGCATTACCCTTTAAAAGCTTCTTAGCGGTCTCGTTAATAAACTAATAAAATCGTACGTAAAAAGAGGATTAATTAATATATATTTCGAAGGGTATATATTCTAATATAAATTAATTAAATTCTAAAGAGAAATAGTAAAAGTAAATATTATTTAAACGGAAACGTAAATAATTAAAATTAAAAGAATAATCCTAATATAATCCTTTTTCTAATAATTTTCTTAGAAATACAAGGTTATAAACTATTCTTAATATAAGCGCAACGTTATTAAGTTTAAAATTAATAGGGAAACCCTTATTATTATTTATTACTAAATAAATTAAACTATACCCCTCGATTATAATAAATTTATTTCCCGCCTAAACGTAATCTCCCTCCCTTACTAGTATAAAGCCTTTAAACCTACCGGCCTTATTAAAAATATAAATTATTATATTTAAATTAAAAATCGCTAAATCTTTTAGTAAGTACTTTAGCTCTTTATTATAAAATTCTAGTACTAAAAAGCTCGCTTCGTAACTCGTACTACTAATACGCCGACTATTAAATTAGAGATTACTAATACTATTAATATAGGATATCTCTTCCTTATCCTTTTTAATTTAAACCTCTTTTAGGATTTCCCTTACTCGCTAAATAAATTTAAAGTCCTTTTAATAATTTTTATTTATTCTTATACGGATGTAGGAATTCTCTTTAAAGTATTCTAATTAATTAATAGTATTAATATATTAATAATATTTAATTTAATAACCTATACGCTCGTAAGTAGGGCAAGCCCTCTTCGGCTTCTTATTATTAAAATTACGGTCTTAATAACCTTTAACCGGCCTTTTACTTCGGTTATTCTAAGGGTTATTAGGAACGTCCCTACTAATTTTTTTAGTAAATATAATTCTAACCCTAAATATTCCGCCCTTATAAATTTAAGAATTACTTTTATTTAATAGGAACGCTTTATAGACCGCTTATTTAAACTCTTAGACTATATTTATAAAAGTATAAAGCTTATTATTTTTAATTTAGCGATATATTATAATTTAAATATTAAGGGGGGAATTGGGGAACTTACTTACTATATAAAGGAAATTTTAATACTAATTCTCTAAGTTAATATATTTATCGACCTTATAGTATTGGCCGATAGTTATAACTCCCTCCTACTCTTTAAATTAAGTAATTTAATTCTTAGGGGGATAAATAAAGCGAACCTTTTCCTAATATTTAGCGTAAGCATCCTCTCTAACTTTAATAAGGTTATAACTAATCGAAGTACGAAATTTATTATATTAAACGGTAATAATTTAAGTCTCTAGGAAATAAATTAAATAAAGTTTTTTAATAATATACTTCTTTATCTAATTTTTAATTTCATTAATATTTAAAATAAATTTATCCTAATCCTTTTTTTTATAATAGTATTTAATTAGAGCGGCCTTATAATTACGGAAATTAAATTTAAATATAAAGCTTAGACGTTTGGCGGTAAAAAATACTTTAATAACCGGTCTGGGAGGGACGGGCATTTAAACCAAAGCAGGAGCAAAGTCTGTAAATATTAAGGTATAAGCCGGGGCCGTAGCGGACTAGGCGGTTTAAAAAGCCCGGGTATTAACTATTGGAGGGCCGGAATTATTCGAGGTTTTAATTAAAAATTTTTCTTCGGTAAATTCGAAAATCTATTACTAAATTTAGGTCTCCTAGGTTATTTCGATAGTTAATTCTTAGAAGTTAATAACTAACGGTTTAAAAGGAGTAACGGGCTAGGGGATTCTCTTCTTAGGATTAAGGTCGATAAAAGACTAGAATTCCTTATTAAAAGCCTTATCCTTAAATCCCTTCTCCTAAAGATATTAATCTTTAAATTTATTAAGGATAACTTCGCTTACGGTCTTAAGATCGATAGAGGTAGATATTATCGAATATAGGGGGTATAGTTCTATTATTTTTATTATTATTTATTGAGTACTATATTTACCCGGTTTATTGTAATTGTTAATACTATATATAAGACTCTTAATTGTAGAATACGAGTACGAGTAGGGGTTAAAATGTATATACGAAAGTAGGGTGCAGAATATGTATTATATAGAGATCTACTGGGTAAATCCCTCACACAGAATCTCTAATATCAGGGTTTTACTAGTTATGCCAGCGGGCCCAGATTATATAAGACAGGGCGGTCTGACCACCCCTGTCACCTCTTTTATCCGACATGAACATTGTCAGCCATGCATCGACATCATCTCGGACCTCGTGGCAGACCACCATCCTCCAGGCACAGAACTTCACTCATTGGTCTTCGAACAAGTGGACGTTTTGACGTGTCTCAGAAGAGACATTTTTTTCGTATTTTTCAGACTGTGATCGTCAATCGCCCACAAGGTTCGGAGTCTCCTAGCGCCGCCACCGTTCGGGTTGGTGGGCGGGAGGGCTTGGCAGCATCCCGTCGTCGACCGTCGTCGCCGGCCCCTGACGATGTGCACAACCAACAGGGGTTGAAGCAGTCACTCGCGGCGGCCCCGAACGGAACAGCGGACGCTAACCTGATCAATAACCTGACTCCCCACCACCAGACGATAAGATGGACGTCGCGGTTTCGTGACCTCGATCCCGGGCCGTCACTGATGGAGTCGGATAGCTAGAGTTTCAGCCTCAACGGCTTTTCGGCGGCGGTCCGGCGGCGCCATAGGCTACCTCTAGACATGGCCGGGTGACCAGGGAATCACTAACTGGCTACGTCTTCAACCTTCAAGTTGAAGGAAGGTACCCCAAACTCTCGTCAGTTGAATATTGTATCACAGCATGCTGCACCCCAGGCTCCCAGGTTACTTTACAGCTTACCAACAATCAAAATAGGCCGTACCCGCAGAGTCGTCGTCCGCTAACGGCGTCCAGACCACAGCCAGAATGCAACTTAATGACCACCAAAGACTGCATTTCATGGCCAGGACCACGGTGGACTTCTCTGAAAAGCCGAGGGCAAAGGCGTCGGTACCTTCCATTGTACAGGCTCGCTTGCCGTCTTTCCAGAGCTTATGCGCATCTGGTTGGATGGTGGAAGTGTGGGGAAATAATCACGTTCGCTCTAACATGAAAGGGGAAAGAGCCAAGAAAACAGTCGAAACGGACTTGCCCTCTGTGACACGAGCCTCTCGGCTTTCCACTTCAAGTTTTTCTCCAATCTCCATGAGTTCGAGACGAGGCGAGAAGACGGCAGGCTCATTCTGACGTCTATGACCTGGCTCTCTAGTTTCACGCATCTAGAAATCGAGTCCCTTTTGATCTCGCTTGTCTTCAAGAATCGCGGCACGCGTCGGCGTTCCATCAATCATTCTACCACATCCATATCCGCCCGGCACTCACACCCAGCATCTCCAGGGCATCCAGGCTCGCCAGGGCATCGACCAGCAAACGTCACATCCGATCAGACCGCTGGTTCTCCTCTCACCTTCACCTTGACGATGGCATCCTAGAGGTACATACGATGTCGGCTTCCCCGCTGCCCTCCATAACACCGCCTACTTCAGGAGATGAAGTAACTACAGGTATGTGTGTGTGAACTCCGTGTCAACTCTGCATAAGTGCAACTGCATTTACAGCACCCCGCCGGCGTTGACGCCTGCCATCAACCACAAAACGCCGAGACTCAATGTTTTTCAAGATCGTCGCAGTCACTGGACTATTGCTACGCCGCTGCTACACTACAGCACGCCGTCATTCCAACCAAGTTCAAAGCTGCTACTACGACACTGCGACGGAATGGAGGGGCAGAGTTTTTTTTTTCCCTGCTGCTGCCCCAGCCCGTCGACCCGTTGACAGCTCTCCCCTCAGGCCCCTTGGGCCTTGACCAAGCCAAACATGGGCCCTTGCCTCGTGTACCACTCAAACGGCATTTGACGTGTTAAACGGACGTTTCTTGGGTATCCAATTGTTTTCAAGCGGCTGTTGGTCAGCGGCACAGCCGGTAAATACCTCCATCTTACTACGCCCATCTTATGAACTGAAGCCGTCATGCTATCCGTCCAACTACTACTATGAGTACGTATTCCATATTCCACCATAGATGGTAACTTACACTTTAACAAGGTACGGTCTCTGGGGACACACAAAACAGATATCTCTGGCCACCGCAAGGGCCATCTCTCCAGTTCTACGTTCGACATCGACAGGTGTTGGCCCACATACCGCAGGATTCACCCTGACGCTGTCTCAGTGGACGTGATATCCATCCACCGTTTCCAGGGCGCTGTGCGGTGAGGAAGCCCTTCTGTCAGGCGCCAACGGAGTTTGGCGAGAGCAACGCAACGGTATTCTAGTTACCATTGCCACTCTGGAGACGACAAGGTATCACAAGCGGTAGCCAAGAGACTCGGTCTCTCCTTACCTTGTCTTCACAAACCATCTCTACATGGGCACATCTCTGAATGCGCACGAGTCCATCTCAATAGTCCACGGGTACGCTATTTCTCATCTCTCGCTTTCAATGTGCTATGTTCTTTGTCTGCAGTTTGTCTCCTCTCCCAGCCTTCAACTCAGCCCCCATACGAACTCCAATTCTCTTTGATAATTCGTGTGATGACATCCAAGTCGAGGAAAAATTACGAGGTGGGTAGAATTTTCTCGGCGAGATGTATCACATATAGAGAGGCCTGTAGGGTTTTGTGAAAGACGCAAAGTTGCATTTATCATTGTTCAGTTCTCGGTCCGATGTTCTTTTCCCTACTTGCCTCAGGAGCATAGTATTGATGGACTTTGATTCCAGATCATCTCCAAAGGGCATGTTTGGAATAAGGAGACGTACTTTGCCACGGCAACATCAGTTCTCATAACTTGAGTCCTCTAGAATATACTCGCGAATCTTCGACTTACCCAATCCTAGACGACATTTACACAGTCTGCCGAGCCGGTTCCTTCATAAAGATTTCATGTCAACACCTCTCCGCTCCTGTAACACATTGAGCATTGCTTTCACTTGCCTTTATTGACGAACGACACCGGGGTGTCGACATCCAGCAGTGATGGGCTAAATCCAGGCTGGAAGGTTTGACTAGCAACCCGAAAGCTGTTGGAAGGATCATTTAGCTTGAGGAGGCTGTCACCTCCGTTTCGTTGGCGCGTCTGCTCCGTCTTCTAGCTCCGTCCCCTATGCCCTCCTGATCACGATATCCCGGCTAACTGCCAAGTGCCCACTCTCACTCCAACTTCATCCACCCCGGACTCCACCCCTGTCTGGCCCGATCGGAACCGGGGACAGAATCGCAGCAAGATCCACCATCACGCTGAGGTTCGCTGAAGACAGGGGGGGGGGAACGAACGGCTTTGGTCCCCACAAGCGGCTGGCACCGAGGCAGTACTGTACCTCCCTCTACCTTCACCATCTCGACCTCCAGTCACATCGTGGAGTCAGTGTTGGGGCCGACGGCCGACGGTCCCATCTTCCCCTCTCTCCAACCCCAAACGTCCTTCACACCACACGGCCCCCTACAGTGATCTTCGCTGTACATGCAAAGCACGTTTTACACACATGTTCACTCCCACTTCGCACAACAGGTTGATCAAGGGTTCAGGGTCAATACGAATCGGAGGACTTGATGCTCCAGAAAAGGGGCAAGAGTCTGTGTGCTTCGA
This sequence comes from Neurospora sp. CHS-2018b, assembly GCA_009806015.1. Classification (NCBI taxonomy): domain Eukaryota; kingdom Fungi; phylum Ascomycota; class Sordariomycetes; order Sordariales; family Sordariaceae; genus Neurospora; species Neurospora sp. CHS-2018b. Next base: position 206,541 of record RAOV01000019.1, read on the forward strand.
GGGTTGGGACCCCTCTGGGTGTTCATCTCGAAGCACCGTGATTTTCGTAACGAAGCTTCCCCAAACCACCTCTATACACGGCCGGATTGCCTTAGCTTAGCGTACCGTTTAGCACTTAGTCAAGCGACGGACTCCTGAAAGCACCACTAACCTAACCTAACTCGGAATCATATGGTGCCTGCGTCATAAACAGAGAAGAGGTATTAGAACAATGCCCCAAGCCTATAGTCTGTGGGCCATAGTAGAGTTTGCTGTGAAAAGCAGTGCTCTGCGGTACCTCCCTCTGTACGGCCTCAGACCTTCATGCACCCCGGCTTTGGCGTTGAAACGACACCACTGAGGAATGCTTGGGTATCCTTGACAGAGTACGTACTTCTTTCTTTCAAGACGTCAAGGGCCTGGTGGTGCCTGACTGGCGTGCCTCTTCTCCAAAAAGGTACTTCTCCGCGCTTCAAAACCTTGGGACAGGGTGATACTAGACCACATATACCATGACCCTTCAGGTACGTAGTGCAGTTAGCCCTGATTGGCACATGCATCAGGCCGTGCCTGGTCAACTAGCCTTGCCCCTGGCTCCCCTGTTATTCCTTAGCTTGATGTCGGCCTTGAACACGGCATTGACCAGTAATTGCAGTCTAGCATCGAGATACCTCACTTGACAAGTTATACCGGCGCCCGAGGGCAAAGTACCGGAGCTGTGCACTCCCCGATCCTATACCTCCTTCACCCTGTCAACAAGATTGACGGGGCCGCGACCAAGCTTCTCAACATACGACCTTAGCATACCTCCGGTCCCTTTCCAATCTTCCTCACCCCACAATCAGCTCGAGACGGTATGCCCAACTCAGTTCAATGTAAATATATAAGTCTGCATACGCTCCTTAGGGTCTCGCCCACCCCGTCGTCGTATCCCAGGATCTATCTTTATCTTGATTATATTTGGCGAGGACCTGACATCGAACCTTGAGCCCACACGTGTTTTTCACTTCATGTGATCAAGATCTCGCCACTTACACGAACTCGCCGGTTGATATCCGCGGCCTTGCTTGGAAACCCATACATTTATATCTTTCCTCGGGCTACCAGTGGCTTACCGGCTTTCTATAAGTTGTATCCCTATTCAGACAGCCTCTGATCCGCAAAGCTTTCATAATGGCACCATCGATCTCGATACCCACACAAGGCGGCATGTTTCACACATGTAAGTTGACGACCTTACCCAGCCAAGGGGTCCATGACTAATGAGCAAACTCAGTCCAAGGAGTAACACCACGAAAGCCGTCCGTTGACTCTCAAGATAGCGTCAAGTCCAGTGGTAGTGGGGCAGCCAAGAGGATAACTACGCCTCATGCTTGTGCTGAGTGCAAAAGACGGAAGATGTAAGTCAATGAGTGCCGAATAACCTCATCATTAATCTAACTTGAGTGCCCTAGTCGATGTGATGGTCAACAACCATGTGGCCAATGTCTCTCAAGCCGAGCACCGAAACGGTGTTTCTATGACAAGCATCGCCAAAGGGTGATCCCCTCGCGCAAAACACTCGAAGCCCTCTCCCAGTCCCTCGAAGAATGCCGTTCAATTCTGAAGCGACTATATCCGAACCAAGAAGTCCACGCCTTACTTCCCCTCTCAAGGCAAGAACTCCTTAACCTTCTAGATCGACCCGTCCCGGACACCGCAGCGAACGGATTGCCGTCTCCTCCTCTGAACACAACACCAATGTCCGACTTGGACTCACCAACCAAGTCTGAGAACATTTTGGAACAGATTCCGACCCGGGACACAGAATGGGACGAGGAACGCCGGGAGAGGGACCACATCCCTGCAGAGGCGGACGATATTAACGCACTATCACTCTCGGTGGACAGACAAGCTTCTTATCTCGGAGCCTCGTCCATCAAGGCTGCTCTTATGGTCATGCTCAAGGTTCAACCGGGATTGAGGAGCTCCTTGGCCGCCCCGCTCAACAGTGTCGAGATTTCTCATAATTTCCCAGCCATCAGACAGAAGTCATCGACTCAAAAAGATCCACAGCGGATCCCGTGGTCATGGAAGGGACAGACACTTATCGATGCCTACTTCAAACGGGTGCACGTCTTTATCCCGATGCTCGACGAGACAACCTTCCGTGCTGATTATCTTGAAGGTCAACGATTTGACGCACCTTGGTTGGCTCTGCTAAACATGGTTTTTGCCATGGGTAGCATTGTGGCAATGAAGTCGGACGATTACAACCACGTCAACTACTACAACCGCGCCATGGAGCATCTTCCCATGGATTCTTTTGGCAGCAGCCACATCGAAACTGTTCAGGCATTGGCACTCATTGGCGGGTACTATCTTCACTACATCAACCGGCCTAACATGGCCAACGCCGTTCTGGGCGCCGCCATCCGCATGGCGAGCGCTCTAGGTCTCCACCGTGAGAGTCTCGCCCAAGGAGGAAGTGATATGGTTGCTGCTGAGACCAGGAGACGCACATGGTGGGCTCTTTTCTGCCTCGACACCTGGGCCACCACAACTATGGGGCGTCCGTCTTTTGGCCGTTGGGGGCCCGCTATCAACATTCGTCCTCCCGAGTTCGGCGTGAATGCCGGTCGGGACTCGTCTCAGCACGCCGGTATCCTCCCCATGATTGAAAACATCAAGTTCTGCAAAATCGCCACTCAAATCCAAGACATGCTCGCCATTTCTCCTTTGCTGCGTACCGAAGACCGCTGCAATCTTGACGGGCAGCTCGTTGCCTGGTACAACAACCTACCCTGGCTCCTGCGCACCACCGACCCATGCGCTGAGCCGCTCTACATGGCCCGTTGCATCATGAAATGGCGGTACCAGAACCTTCGCATGCTTCTTCACCGCCCAGTCCTCCTTTCCATGGCCTCATCGGGTCTTAACCCACATACCCAGGCCTGTGACTCTGACCTGGCCGCCATTGAGACGTGCCGTGAGCTTGCTGCCGCAACCATTGAGGACATTGGTCGTGAATGGACACGTAACCAGATGTCGGGCTGGAATGCAGTGTGGTTCCTCTACCAGGCTGCCATGGTCCCCCTTGTCTCCATTTTCTGGCAATGGGGTAACCCACGCGTCCCTGAGTGGCTCAAGCAGATTGAGGCCGTATTGGAGCTTCTCGAAGCTATGGAGGAGTGGTCACTCGCTGCTCGCAGGAGCAGAGAGGTGGTCCTTCGGATGTACGAGGCCAGCAGAGTCATCCAAGCACAGGGCGCCGCAGCGCATCAACTACAACAAAGGCGCTCGCAGAGCCCTCACTCTGTCAACGGCACCGGGCCCTTGGGCGGCATGCACATCAACACCGACTTACTCATGGGGTCGCCGGATTCGGCGGAGCTGCACATGAGTCCGATCGGCCTGGAGCCCGTCGAGGGCTTGGGCATGATGGGTATGCTGGACCAGGGCGGCATGTGGGATCTCGACGGCATGTTCTGGGGCCCCAGCCCAAGCCCGCCGGTTCACCATGGTCACCACTCAACTCACCCAGATGATGCGGTGGCCGCGGCGGCGGAGTTCGCTGCAGCGTTCCCGACGGCTGATGGAGCAGATGGACTTCTGCATCACCATTCGGCTATGGAGTATGTGAACATGATGGGTCACCACCATGCAGGTGCACATGCTGGCCAGGGTCAGTTTGGAGGTGTGGATGGGTACAGCTACTGAAGACCCATCTAAGTGCTCCGTTTTCTTTCTTACTGTCCCTTTTTCCCCTCTCTTTTTACATGAAAGCGATTGGGCTGGTTGCCCTGGTTATGCACAGTTGGCGCGGCGCAGGCTTGAAGGACCGAAATACCACTACATACGATGGCTGGATGCGGGTGGGCGGATTTGGCTCACGAACGGTTGCTTTTTGCGGGGTACATTATATCCGGGGAAGGATGAGGTGTCATGGAAAGGGAAAGGGCAACTCTTCTGGCGGTTGGTTTCTCAAGGAATGGTTGGTTGGCTGATTTTCCAATGGCTGGTTTTGGATGGTAACGGCGCCTTGGCGGGTACACTCTCCTCTTTTCTTCATCGCTTACACTACTACACTACTGCTGACGTTACATGAGGTTATGTTTTTACCCTCATGCCACTCTTTGCTTCTTCTTATTCATCGGACAAGGCCTTCGGTTTTCCTGGATCTTGAGAATTTTTCCGATGCAGGGACGAATATGGGAAAATGGAAAGGATGGGAAAGGAAAAAAAGTAAAAACAGTATTTGGAAACTTGGCTTTTACTACTCGCGAAATCCCCACCCTGATAAGAGAATGAAATAAGAGAAACTTGAACTATTGACTTTTCGGACTACCATCTGCTTCTCCATCATCATCATCATCATCACCGTGATTCATCTGCTATAGCCATGTTGTCAACCCATCTCCCTTGCCATTCCGAAATCGGTGTCACACAAACCGCCAAGAATCATCTTGCAGCAACAGATCGATTAGGAATTGCACTTCATGCCCCATAGCAACGGAAAGGTACATATCTAGCTGTACCTGGGAGAGATAGTTGGATGTACGGTGCAAGACACTGCTAACTATAGCCCCGCCACATTTTCACTTTAGGCGAAAGTAAAGAGTGCATGGAAAAGTTCGCGAAGAGTTGGACAACAGTTGGTCATCTCTTGGCGGAGGGCTTGGTAAGTTGGTGTGGCATTGCTTAGCATTGTTGGTCAATGCCACTGTCTTACTGCTAAGAAAGAAAATGTTCGTTCGATCCAGGGTCTATTGACTATTCTATGCTTGATGGAGGTGTGTGGTACAAGTTGACCATATAACGTAGGTATGTTCACAAAATCAAGTCGCATAAACTCTGCCCCTGACAACTTGATCGGACACTTTACACAAGGACGGTACATATAGTCAAAACGAAACATCACGACATGTGAGCTTCGGGTACCGAGCGAACAAATCCGGGGAAAACCGATCGACAGGTCACAGAACAGAACTCGCACAAGCGAACTCCGGTTTCCTGCACTCCGCGATCCTTTACCCCAGGATTTGCACATCCGCAACGAGTTCTCCAGTGTCCAGTACCATCATGGCCCTCTGGGCCGCCTGGGGACATTCACTCTGGGGAAACACGTGGGAATGATAGATTACCATCCATCCTGTGCAGTAACAGGCGTCAATGGCATGGTAACACAGTGGAGTGTTGTACAGAAGTCCAAAGGTGCAGTGAGGGATGGATGTCAGGGCCGAAATTTCCAAAGCTGCCAAGGACTGTAACCGCCAAGAAATAGACCTGAAAAAGAAGAGGGCATCGTCAATGGGATTCGGGTACTGTAGGCTGCCTCGCTGGCAAGCTGGCTGTCTGAGCGCCTAATGCCTATACTTCCTATACTTCCAGCATCAAGGTCATGGGCATGACGGGCAACGCGATGTTTCCTATCTTCCTGCAAATGACTCCGGAAAGGGAAAAGGGGCCATAGGAGGGGTGGTGTTCGAGGTGCTCGCTGTTTTTGAGGGGTTAAGAGATCAGCGCTCAGGTGTGGAATAGGTGAGAAGTCCGAGATGTCACTACACCACAAAACACTCCACTTGACTATTGAAGTTGGTGTTGACGGTCTCTTCACCCTTGAAGTCCGGGGAAGCTGGGGATGGAAACTGGAGAAGGATGAAAGAAGGCGCTACTGTAGACATCACAGCCTAGTTGATGGAGTTAAAAGCTGAACTATGGAGTTCAGAACGGGATCGACATCTTGACCTTCCCTTGTTGTTGGAAGTGTTGAAACATTTGCACGGACTCTCAGCTGTCTGCTGTCTCGTACATATGCGAAAAGCGAGTTGCTAGTTGCCTGCTACCAACATCTCTCCTTATGCCAATCTGCGTCAGTGGCGGCGTTGCCGTTCGGCAACGTCTTTCTATAATTGCAATTGCACGTGTGCGTTCACAGCTGTGCGATGACAGAATTCTGCCTGAGCGAGCCGTCAACTTCAACGACCGAAAGTCTAAAAGAGGCACAGAGTTCATTGAATTCTTTCTCTTTCGGAAAGACCTGGACTAAACAGTGTGATCAAGTGTGGCGGCGGCGGGAGATCGATCGGTCAGATCCGAGAAAGAAGGAAAGTTGTCAGAAGTCAGAAGTCAGAACCTCTGAGAAAGCAAGACAACGAACCCTTCCCGAAGCGGAGAAAACGAGCCAAAACCTTGCAATCTGATTGGCCGGAAGAAGAGATGGCTGTCCGAACTGGCTCCACACCAATCTGGATTCACGGCCCGTCGCGCGTTCTTGGAGGGGATCCTGTGGAGTTCTACACAACAAAACAATGAAACCCCAATTTTTTGACTTTCCAGAGTCCGACTCAGCGCTCACTTTTCCTCTGCCAGTGTCAACCAAACTCGCTCGACAAAGTTTGAGGGATGCGGGGTAAACTAAGCGAAAGGCAAAGTTCAGACCCGACACACAAAAATCTGGGGAAACAGATGCACGAGGAAGCGGAAAGTGGAATGATTGCGAGTGGTTCAGTGGTTTAGGGTAGTGGTGTGTGAAGTGTGAAGTCGGTGCCCTCCCTCACCTCCTCATGACCGCTCATGATGATATCTCCTTGAAAACCGAGCTCATCTGTCATGTGTTGAAGATATCTCGGGTTATGAACATTTCCTCTCACTCACTCACGGTCGTCTCCATTTCCCCATAGTATTTTCCCCTCAGCGCCAAACAGGCCCGTAACGCCGACGAGGTCTGCTCCAGACCTTCTGATGCGGGGAAAGTGCCCTTTCTTTCACCAGGGACCACCGCTTGTTGAAGCCATCGACGGCTTGACGCAGGGGAAAGCTTTAGCTCCTTGGTATTAATTAATTCTGCACTAAGACACCTCCGTTTCGCCCTCCGTTTTCTCACTCAAAGCTTTTCTCCAGTCTCCGCATCACAAGCGCGCGCAAAGCACTGCACTGCAGCTTCAAAAGCTTCAAGGACGCGACCTTGCCTGTCATGTCATGTCGTGCCATGTCACGGTCCATGTCACGGTCCAAGGTAGTATCTCTACCTCTACCGAACGTTGCCGGTCCTGGGTGACATTTCGGCACCTGCCTCCACAACAGCCGGGCAAAGAGCAGCACTGGCGATGGCGATGGTAGCCAAGATAGCGGTTTGGCGCCATTCAACCATGGTTTTTGGTTTCTTGAGCTTTCAGAAAATATCTTCTTCAACAACTCCTCAATGGCAAGCCAGAGAAACACCCAGACCTACGACGCTGCAACATGCACCAACTCATCACACACATACACAGCCGCCAGGTCCAGGTCCAGGGCAGTTTAACTTCTCCGACAAAGCTCAACACCAAAGCCAAATCATCACCGGCTATTTTCATAGCGCCGGCATAAGGAGCAAGTCTAGCAAGGTATTCGTTGTGAACTTGTGAATACGTGCATCGCGAAATCGCCCCGCTAACCCCGGCCCAGTTCAGGTTTTAATTCTCCGTCCACCCTTCCACCTGCACTTGAGCCCCGGTCGGTTTGTGGATACCCACGGGCGGGAAGACGGGAATCACGGCGGGGCCCCGGATTTCCGCCCTTTCCCCTCGCTTCAGCACTTCAGCACCCTTCCCCAACCTCACTGACCCAGTGACCCCACAATGTTGAGAGACGCACACCTCCGGCTCGCCAGAGACAGCTCCTGTCTGCTTTTCGCTTTCTTGGAGTTACTCATTGGTATGAGACTATGAGTTAACTGGTCAATGGATGGTTCATTGCTTCCCCATCCCAAGCCACATCCACCTCTCGGCAAATGCTTGGTTGATGGGGAGTCCGCAAAGCTTGTGTGAAGCTTGTCTCTCCCCTGACCCATTCTCTCCTGAACTGTGGGAGCGGGAAGCGAAGAAAGTTTACGAAAGAGGCAAGGAAGGGAGCGATATCGCCCCAGAGGACCATCCACAGCAGAGGTTTAGCAGGGAGGGAGTACAAGACCTGAACTTGGCCCTTGTCTGGTTTGGTGACACCTGTCGCCGGCTCTTCGCCATCTTGTCATCCAGGTAGGCTTATAGCTGCCAAATTTCAATGGTCGTCCTCAGTGGCAAATTAGCCAGAATGCTTTGACATGTCTTTTGCAAGCTGAGTCCCTAGGTAGGGAGTCCGTCCATTGTCCAGACCTCAAGAGATTTACACACAGGTATGTATCACGTCACGAATCTCAGGGACTGTCCTTCCCTACCCTACCTACCACTCCAACGATCCGCGGAACCAACGGTCAGGACCCAGCCAAGAACGACAGCAAACTGGATCATGATACCCTCAAGCAATTCTAATGGTAGTAATGCTAAGACTTCATTCAGGTGGGCAGCATAAGTCTAGAGGGTTCGAGCGCTTCCGTTTTGAGTTATGCCTGCAGGTCTCTACCGCTGGGTTGATGTCAATATCAGCTCAATTCATAATGGTCCAGGCTGTGTTCTCTTACCAGAAGTTCAACGACTTTGGGTACTAGGCATTCTCTATGAGATTTCGATATGCAGCATAACTGGTCACAGATTTTGGGTTGAACAAGTGGAGTGATCCATCGGTATAGCAATTGGCAAACGGTAAACTAAACGAACCTCGATATGGAAACGATTATGTTATTATCAACTGTCAAGTGGAACTCACCATTGACTCCTAACTCAAAGCTATGGGAACTGAATCCTACATTTTTAGTTTACAATTCGGACATCCCAATTTCATCGTAATCAAACCACAACTACCGGATCTGGATATCACCACTTATTGATGCCGACGGATTCCCGAGTCCCGACTACTTTCTCCCCACCGCCCGTCTATTGGGATTTGGGCGCTCTCGGTACCGTATCCTCGGAGCTCCTCCTGGGGAACCCGAGGCTCCGGGCTGGAATCCGGGGAATCCCCCGCACCCGCCCCGCGGTCCATATCGGCATTTGCAAGAGCAGTGTGGACACTGGACACTCATTTTTCTAAATTTGACTCGCTGCTTCGCTTTCCCTGCATATTCTACATACGGTTAACAGCCGACTGGAACCGAATCCGATCCGGTTATGTCCAGTGCGGTGGTTCGCTCGTCTCGTTTCGCTCGCTTCGCTACCGAGTACCGGCCCCAGAGACACGGGACAGGAGCTAGCCAGCAGGACAGCAGCACCAACGGCATCAACAGCACCAACGGCGCGGTGACGGGACATGGTGCGAGACAGAGGCACGGACGGTGTTGAAGGTTTGTGCTACACGAGTATACTGCATTACTCGTTAGGGATACAAGATCGGCGATTATGTAGCCCTGACGAGCACTGTGCTGAATACACTTCAGAGGGAAAATGTTGTGCTACTGTGATTCGGCTCGAGAATAGGTAGGTGATGTATAGAAGGTCGCAATGATAGAAGAAATAACTAACAAAGGACGGATGAACAAGTGCAGTGAATGAGAGGGTGAAATTCAACCTATAGAATCTAATATACCGCAAGCAGAGGTAATCAAGCTCTCGGCGTATCAAGAGGGTATCGATGCCTCTGCGTATCGATCTGATGGTCGAAAGCACTGAACGCTGAGAGTCTCACTCCCTTTTAGAAGTTGAATGCTAACTTGAAGGAACGAACGTTAAAGGATTGCGAAACTGTAGAACGACGAAGGCATGCACGACTCCGGTGTTTGTTTGAATCGGCGAATGCTTACCATGGAAAATGGCCTCGATAGAACGTGCCTCCGCAGAAACCCAACCCAAAACACCAAAACGCACTCTCTTAAGAAACTTGTACATCGTTACTACACAAAGCAACTGCCTTTTGGTTTACAACAGGCACTAAAGAAACAAGTACCGCCTCAGAAAATCTGTTAGAAGGGCTAGTAGAGCGATCAAATTTGCCATACTTACAGCTAAGCATGGCGGTCACTAACATGTGATTGAAAGCCTCCTTCGTTCCTTCAACTTTAGCTCCAATCCATGGAGATCACCGTGTGCTCTTACGGAATCTTAAACTGTCAGCGCCATTATTGCAGGAAACCATGACATAGAGGGAAGTGCATGCCTGCACTTCACTGACTGGTGTAGACGATAACAAGAAAGAGCAGTTGATGAATGTTTGGGTCACACAAGGATCAGTCACAGCAAACTGGCTGGAGACGAGAAAGATGTTTGAACTGGCACTGAAGACTTGAATCAAGGAAAGCAAGACCCAGTTTCACCTAGCGGACACAATCAAGTAATGAGGTGACCATGAGATTCTTTGTCTGTACTTGCCCATTGTGTCACGAAGTGGGTATGAGAGCTGTCAAGAAGCTGTTGTTTACCTCAACTGATAAGTAGGAACGAACTGCGACTCCCAAGTGACACTCCTTCCCTTCCATCCTCGAACGTGATTGCATTTCAACTCCCTGAAGGTGTCCGCTTGTCCACTACTATCATTCCACTCTCACTTTCGACTCAGTTGTCGGCTCACGCTACCAGCACCTCACCGTGCCATTTCCCTGTGTCTGCTCCAGTCTCCTAGATGGCGAGTGCCTGTGATGAATTAGTTGTTGAAATCGGACGCGGTGTTCTTGGGTTTCGAACCTTACGGAATGGAATCTCTTGAGTTGTTACGGGTGCGACCCGAACAGTGCAGTTAATGGCGAAGTTGCAGCTTGGCCTTTGATAGTCCAGTTAGATAGCCCTCAGGAGTGTGGAAATAAGGGGAGTGAAATACCATATCAATTGTCCGACTCCATGGGCGTGTTCAAGCGTTCCTCAATTTCCTCGAGGTCTTCCGTCATGTCATCCAGGACAGAGCCCAGGAGAGAGAAGAGCCCGACTAATTTCATGCTCTGCTCCGTGCTGAAAGTACGTGAAGTATTTAACTCGCCACTGAGCTCCTGCAACTTGGAAGCAAACTCCTGCGACATGGAATTATATAAATAGTGCAACTGGGTAGAAAGCTCCAAATGCACCTGACACTGCGAAATAAGCTTCCGGCATTTGGAATTAAATTGGTCGAGTCTGGCTTCAATAGCGGCACACTTTACGCGTAAGTCTGTAAGCGAGACCTGGTGAGAAGTGAAATCGTTGTCATTTTGGTCGGACATCGTAGCGGTTGAGGATTCGGCGAGTAGTGTAGGTATGAGTGGTGATTCAAGGCGGGTTTGGATATTGTGAAATGGAAAGAGGAGGGAAGGGGAGAAGAAGGAAGAGGGTTGAGGAGATGTAAAATTCTTGAAATAAAAGTGGGCTTATGTGAATCGTGCTTTCCCAAGAACGCGAAGCTCAACCAAGCGTTTGCAGATCTAAAAACGGAAGGAACGTCGACTGAGGTCCAGGTAAAGATGAAGTGGCAGGTACGACTTGACGTAAACAACATCGGACGAAATGAGCAGACCGCCTGAGCATGAGGACATCAGATAATATTGTGGCATTCTGAGATTCAGGACGAACCGCCAGACTCAAGTATGTGTAGGTTAAGCCGCTTCCATGTGTTGTGTTTGCTGAGAGATTGAGTAGAGACTATCACAATGCCTTGGAAGTACTTTTCGTTTCTACCTTAAGTATTAGTCTGAGTGTCAGCTTGAGCGCCAATTGTTAAGGCAAGCAGAAAGTGAAAAATCTTCCAGCTCCATCACCCATCGGTTCACTTTTTCAGTCAGTCAACGGGCTCTTTTCACCGGGCCTGATCATCGACCCTCTTACTCTCCCATAATTCCCCCTTCCTGCAGGAAGCCAGCGGTTCTATCTCAACTTTGGCTCGAGCGGGTCACGGATGAGTTTCCAAGCCCAGTGGACGGTCAGATCAGCGCGGTTTGAGCGATAAAGAACGCTCGTCTGGTCTCACTGTTGTCGAGGCTAACAAGTCGTCAAGAGCTCGCAGAACTTCAGGTCTTGTAAACATCCAAAGACATCAATCGTCCCTTCTTATCCGTTTGATTCCATCTAAGCATCGGACTGAATCGGTTTTCTGACTGGCTTGGTGAAATTAGCAAAGGCCGCGATGATTAAGGAGGAGGTGGAAGACCAATCTAACATGTTTGGCGATCTTGGCACGAGCTCTCTCGTGGTAACGGGAACTTTGTATTCACTTTCCAGCGATTTGTATGTATGAAAGCAACGAAATCCGAGCACAATGACGCTATTCAGAATTCTTTGATCCAGGAGAAGTTGAGAACTTCGGTCAAAAGGTGTTATAAAAGAGGCATGGATACGTGAAAGAGTACATCATCGGTGTAATGTATTGGACCGTGGCGTGTTCGATTACTTCTCACGACCACTGGAAATTTCTTCGTATCGATATCAGTGTCGAGTGCTCCGGGTGCTAAGAAGCAACGTAAACCAAGCCTAAATAATATATGTCGGAAGGATGAGATGGCTTGATATATAGGAAGGTAATGATCCCCCAAAAAGTCTAGAATAAGCATAAGTTAATGCTGGCCAAAAGTGTCTGACAACCCTCAAATGACTATTTTTGCTCCGTGCCACAACACCGGCCCGTCCCGACTCCGGATGGCTTCCGATACCGAAACATCCAGATTTGGGACTGAAAATAACTCGATCAAACAAATTATTCTTGTTTCATCACTTTCATGAAAAGGTGAAAGGAACTTCTCTCAGAAAGGACATCCGAATCCCTTCCAGCTGACCAATCGCATCCCCCCATTTACGCCGCAGCTGACGGTCTACCGGAGCTCGACCGGGCCGGTAAGGATGATTGAGACGCTCCTATCGCCGTTGGTGTCTTTCCACAATTGGTTCCATAATTGCTGTTTACCGAAAGCGAAAGCGGTCGATTCGGCCGTGGGCGTCGTAGGTTGTAAGTAAGGAAGCCACGGCAGAGTTTCGTCGTTGGCCGGTGATGTCGACCTTCCCCAAGCAAAGCGTCGAAACATCGAAGCTTCTTCTCCTTCCTCTTCTCAGCTGTCGTACGACCATCACCGACATCTGCACCCAAAAGCAACGCTGGCGCCAACTGTAGTCATTGCCGCATTTGATCAACATAAGCGACTCAAACTTCACCTCTGAGTGGAAGGGGAAGAGAGGTTGGGTTGGTTGGTTGCTAACACTGTTGTTGCGTCGTTGGTAAGATATTCCTCGCTTCTTTTGTCCATATTATTGGAGAGTTGTAATGGTTGTTCTTGCTTGCGACTTGGGGTCTGCCATTCCCGTCTGACACTATCAAATAGCCGTGCTGTGCAGCGATCATTTGCTTGATGGAATGTGCATGGTGTGCCATACATACCGACTTCCTTTCTTTTCTCGTTAAAGTGTGTTTAACAGGAAGGTGCTTTTGCTCTTCAGTTTATACCAACAGCAATATCTGCGCCTCCTTCTTACCTTTTTTCTCGCCTAAGAGGCAAATCAGAGATGAATGTGCAAGTCCGGACTCTCGAATAGGAAGTAGTCCCATTGGCACACTGTTTGTCCTGTCAGTTTGTTTGTTTTCTAACCGTTTTGACTAGTCTACTTGCGGACTCTGTTAGCGAACGTACGAACCGCGGCCTTGGTTAGGGTGGCATATGAAGTGAGATGGATGGCGACGGGAATAGGAGAGAGGGGAGTTTGAAGAGGCGAGAATTTCGCATTCGTCGGGTTCATCGTATTCATCGCATTCGTTATAAGAAGTGCTGGCACTTTGACATACTGTTCAGATGGCTGATCAATTCTATAACGACCGGTATGCCCCTTCCCGGACCGACGAAACCGATCGAGCTCGCACCTGTTGGGAAGTTCGAAGAGAAGTGGTTCTCGACAGACCACGACTTCCCGGAAACATTTTCAAAAGTCAAATATGACCTGACAACACAAACCGGTGTTCGTACCTGCTTCTGCTTCTTGTTTTGGGGTCATCGAGTCCTCAGAAGTTTTGGTTATGAACCCTCCCCTTTGACCTTTTGAACTCTTCCACTCACTTGCCCCCAAGACCCGCATTTTCGAGCATAGCTTCATTCGCTTATCCAACAGACACTCGCTCGTTGTTTATCTCTCACACTACTTAACTCATCATCCCTTATTGATGGTTATTCCAAACTATACCATCATGTTTAACCAACGAATTTGGCGTCAAGAAGCTCAAGGGGAGCCGGAGCCCCAACAACCGACACCATCTGCCTCCACAGAGCCTCAACAGGCTTCGGGAACTCAGCAACAGCCTTCGGGAACTCAGCAACAGGTCCCTCAAGACGGCAGCGATTCGAGTGGGAGCACTTTAGAAATCGTTGAGGACTATTGGGAGAATCTTCCAGATCTCCCAGATCTTCCACGAAGACCGACTTTTCAGCAACCTCCTCAAGTGGATGATCCCAACGTGGAAGAAGACCCCAATGCTATCGAACTCCAGAATCTCAACAACCCACAGCACGTTCCTGCCGGAGGCAATCAGCGGCAGCAGGTCCAGGAACCACCCAAGGCCGATGATGGCACCGTCATTATCGAGGCAAGCGGCTTCGTTCCGACTCTAGTTCTAGCACTTCGTCTTCTGGCGGCATGTTGCAGATCTAATACCGGGAATCGGCAGCGGCGAGAAAACTTTGCTCCTCCTCAACCCCCTGAACATGATGAAGATATCGCACCTGATGTTGGCCCTCCTCCTCCTCCGCGGGACCTACCTCTCAAGGGGTATATTTATCTCTGCTTGGGGTGCGTGCCAGTCTCTGTCCCTCCTGTTTCCTCCTGACTTTCGCTAACAGTGGTCCCTCCACTCTCCAGAGTCGTCTTCGGCCTCTTCCTCTCCATGCTAGACACCACCATCGTAGCCACCAGTCTCTACGAAATCGGCCGCGAATTCGACAAGCTAGACGCCGTCAACTGGGTTGCTTTGGCTTACACCTTAGCCTTTGTCGGATGTGCCATCTTGTTCGCCAAGGTGTCGGACGTGGTGGGCCGGAAATGGGCATTCACTGCCGCCTATGTGCTCTTCGTGTGCTTTTCGATAGGATGTGCCGAGGCAAAAACGTTTACCCAGCTGGTGGTTTGTCGCGCGTTTCAAGGGGTGGGCGGCTCGGGGCTGTATAGCCTGGCTATTATCATCCTGACGGAGGTGACGCCGTCCCGTTGGAAGCGGTTTATTGGGACGATTATCGGGGTTGTTATTGCGCTTGCTGGTGTCTTGGGGCCGATTTTGGGTGGTGTTTTGACGAATTATTTGAGCTGGCGGTGGATCTTTTGGATCAAGTAAGTGCCCTGACTTGACCTTGTTTTTTGAGAGAGAGAGAGTGGGATGCTAATGAGATGCCATGGGACAGTATTTCCGGAATAGTAGCTGGGATAGTATTCTTGTTTGCATGGCCCCACCCAGAGTATCTACCTGCTTATCAACGTAGGTCGTTGTGGCAGAGTGACGTACCTGGGTCCCTCCTGCTGTAAGTAGCGTCCCTCCCAGATTCAGTCCCGGGATGAAGAAGCCTGGGTTGAACTTCACTGACCCTTTGAGCTCATAGCACGGGAGCCGCCGTTTTGATTACATTGGCCTTCCAAAACGTGAGGGCAGGTTCCGGGTGGAACGATCACCTGTTTATTGCACCGTTTGTCTCAGGCTTCTTTTGCTTGATCCTCCTCGGGAGCTGGACCGTGATCGCTCATAATGCCGACTGCTTGAAAAACCGGATGACTACAGTCATCCCGGTGGTGCTCCTTAAGAACCACGTATATGTGTTGATGGCCGCAAGCACGGCATGCCTTGGCTTTGGCTATCTCATGACACTGTACGTCTTCCCGATGAGGTTCAGGGTTGTCAACGGGTACAGCGCTCTCCAGGCCAGCGTTATGCTTCTGCCCATGCTTGGGTTCTCGGCGTTGGGTAGTATGGTAGCTCCGAGACTCAGCCAGAAGCGCAACATGCTGCACTGGACCATAGCAACAGGAGGCATGTTGATGACTGTGGGAACCGCTTTGTTGGCAGCCAACGCAGCGTCATCGCATCGGTTCGGGACCACGCTCTACGCGGTCTTCGTTGGTTTTGTTGGCCTCGGGTTCGGACTCTCTGCTGCGGCGTCGACAACGCTTGCGATTATCGAGTCACCCGTGTACGAACATGCAACGGCGCAGGGACTGGTAGCTCTGCTTCGCATATGGGGCGGCAGCATTGGTATCGCGGTCTCAGGCGCCGCGCTTGGTACTCAGAGTACTACTAACACTCCGTTGTCTTTGGAACATTATACCAAGGCGCTGGAGACGTCCATGATCGTTGCTTGTGCAATGGCGGCACTTGGTACAATCTGCGCCTTCTGTGCTCGCCGCTCGAGACAACTGCCTATCGCGTACATGATGCAGAAGCGCGAAGAAGATGAAGTCGATCGGCAGGCCGAACTCGCCCAAAGGAGAGAAGCAGAGAGACGCAGGAAACAGCAGGCGAGGAACGATCAAGCTCGATGATCGATGGTTGACGCTCGTTGGATTGGTTAGGAAGATACTTGTTGTACAGCGGTTAGCACAAGGTATCGATATCAAAGGAAGATGGGCGATGTCTGGGAGTTTTTGGTTTTTGGAGTTCTGATTCCGATGTCGAAGACGGATCACACACATGACAGCGAGGAGGGCTCAAAAAGGGCACACACTGTCTTGATAGAAGCGTAAAATTTAGCGATCATAAATTAAGAACATTGGTTCCATTACTCACTTCTAATCGTCCGCTTGCTCACATATCACGAGATTGATAGATCTACCCTCGTCTCCATGGAGTTGCATTGTCTATGAATTGACCAATATGGCGCGATCATCGTGAATGCGGGGTAGCTTAAGGGAGCTCGGGGAGCTACGGGGCGGCCGGTCCAACTGTTATCTTCTACAGTGCATCACCTAGGGCATCACTAACACGACTTTGCGCCGTGCTTCCCGTTGCGGGGCAGGCAGCGTCTTTGACACAACCGGAGCTGCCCGTTCGTCATGATCGCTATCTGAAAGTTCAAGTCGCATTACACCAGTCCCGGAACCCGGAGGTAAGCTCGGAAGTTATTCGGAACGTTGTATCATCACTTATCAAAGCTCATTTCCCTTTTGTCGTTGTTCTTGATTTGTCATTCTCATGTTTTCCCTAAGAACATCTCCACCAACATCAACAGCAGCAGTATCCAGACTCGCAGCTAGATATCTGACTACCATCTCCTCGGCAGTTAGAACTACCACCACCACCACCACCACTCACACTCTCCCGGCAACACTTCGTTACCAGAACTCCAGGACTCTGAGCCGCTCATCTTTTCCCACATCTTCTTCTCTTAATAACAACCTCACCTCAACCTTTTCTCCTCGCCAAACCAAAAGAACAATGTCCTCAGCAGTAGCCAAGCGCCTCGCCGGCAAGACCATCGTCATCACGGGCGCCTCGTCCGGCATCGGCCGCAGCACCGCCTTTGAGTTTGCGCGGACCGCGCCCAACCACGGCCTCAAGCTGATCCTGACGGCCCGCCGCGTCGATGCCTTGGAGCAGATCGCCAAGGAGATCCGCGGGGAGGTCGGCGACGGCGTGCAAGTGCTGCCGGTCAAGCTGGACGTGAGTCAGCCGGAGGAGGTCAGGGGGTTTGTTGGGAACTTGCCCGAGGATTGGAGGGATATCAATGTGCTGGTTAATAATGCGTGAGTTTTTCTTTCTCTTTGTGGCCCTGAGAGCAGTGTGGGGAATGGGGATGAGTGAGTGAGATTGAAAAAAAGGAAGAAAAAATGCTAATGAAAATGATATATGTATGTAGTGGTCTCGTGAAAGGAGGTTTGTGTCTCCCTACCTACCGATCGCTCACTAACTTTGTCAATAATCCTCACTAACAAATAACCCCCTCAAAAACAGTCGCCCAAGCCCCCTCCATCGCCGAAGAAGACATCAACGTCATGTTCGCCACCAACGTCACCGGCCTGATTAACATGACCCAAGCCATCCTGCCCATCTTCAAGGCCCGCGGCTCCGAGGGCGAGGTAAGTAATGAATGTGATTATGTGCTTAGGAAGTGTCAAAAGCTAACGTTCGGATTTTTTAGGGCGATATCATCAACATCGGCTCCATCGCCGGCCGCGAGCCGTATGCGGGAGGTTCCATCTACTGCGCCACCAAGGCCGCCGTCCGCAGCTTCACCGACGCCCTGCGCAAGGAGCTGATCGCCACGCGTATCCGCGTCATGGAGATCGACCCGGGCCAGGTCGAGACCGAGTTCAGCGTGGTGAGGTTTTATGGCGATAAGAGCAAGGCCGATGCGGTCTATGCTGGTGTTGATCCCCTGACGCCCGATGACATTGGCGAGGTGGTAGTGTTTGTTGCGACGAGGCGGGAGAATGTTGTTGTTGCTGATACGCTGGTTTACCCTAGCCATCAGGTATGTTTCGTGTGATTCTGGAAGTTCGTGGATATTTTTATGAGTTGTATGGCTGACTGGTGTTGCAGGCTGGCGCTGGTGTTATGCACCGCAAGTCGACGTAAAAAGAGAGTGAAAAAGGGTTGTTGATAAGCATATAGACGTACATATAGAACTGAGATATGTGAATATTAGAAAGGGATAAGAAGCCAGTTCAACGCAGATGTGATCATCACACCCCCACTGTAGCACAGAATCTTCGATTGGTTTGAGCAGAGTTCTGATTTTGTTCTTTCTTTGATTTTACTACAATATAATGCTGGTTTGTTTGTTAGCTTGGTACTCCTAGCATACTGGACAAGATCTATCCCGACTATCCCAAACCTCACAAGAATAAAATGAATAGCTAGGTACGGTTTAAAAAGCCGTTTAATAAGCTTCAATATGGTATATTGAATTTCGGAAATAGCATATTCAAGGTAAGATCACGCTTTAATCATGGAATAAAACAAATCAATTAGACATAAAACGCTTAGGGAAGTTGACTCGAAGTCTCGAGCTAACAAACAAACCAGTATTGCGCTGTATTTAATGCCTGTCATCTGTCCGCCAACTAAAGATGCAGATATGGTATCTCGTTCAATGCTTCATCATCCTACAATGCATAACTCCATCCACCTCTTTCGCATACAAATGCTCCCTTCCATACCTCAGGGCCCTTTCTGATCTTGGATCTTGTCGTCCAAAGATGCAAAACACCAGGGAGCAGTTAAGACACTGGTGCATTTTCGCCGTCCTGATCTCTTTATTTAGGAATGAGAATCCCTTTACTCAGAGAACTTGCTATCAACCGGTGTTGTTCGGCCGTTGGTATGTGACATGCTGAATGGAGCCTGTAGAGCATAAATAGTTAGCAACTTGTACACTGAAAAGGGAAGAACATGACCGTTACATACCAGAACTTCCTTGGCGTGACATATCCTCCAAGCCAATCTACGGACGTTTCCGTCCGCAAGCACAACCGCAGGGGCAAAGTCAATACCAAACATATGCCGGATAGCGTATACAACACGCCTGGCATACTTGCCATCCCTTTCGACATGGCCGCCGAAACGCTCGTCCGCATTGTTGGGCGCAATATCGGGGTCGCGGTCCAGGCAGTTGCGGATGACAGGCAGGAGAGCCGCCTCGACGGCGCGCTCACCAACTTCTTCGCTGCCAGCGCTGATATCGACGCCTCTGTGCTCGTCATCGAACTTGGGAATCTGGATTTCGAATGGCTCCGAGATGGACATAACGTGGTGTCCGCCGCCGTGGTGGTAACGGAACTCGAACACACCCTGTGTCCACCAAAGCTTGTCACCCTCAAAGATCATCTCACCTTCAACGAGATCCGTATCCTCAGACTTCTTCTCGACAGGCTGGTCCCAAACGAGAATGCCCTGGTCGGTGGTGGTGTCGTACTCGCCAGGGTTGGTTGGTACCCAACGGCCAAGAGACGGAACCTCGGTGACCTCCCTAGAGCGATTGTCCGTGACCATGTAGAGACCGACCCAGTCCTTCTTGCTGTGCTTGGCGGGCGCAGTCCACTTGACCCGAATCGGGGCTCCGTACTCGAACGCCTGGGTCTTGACATCCTTCAGCACGCGGGCGTTGGGGCTTTCCTTTCCGGTGGCCTTTTCGTTTGTGCCCACAACAGGTGTACCAGCCAGAGACAGACCGTAATGCTTGGGGTCATAGCCCGCAAGATCGGCTGAAATCTTGCTGAGAGTGAGACGAGCGGGGTACTTGTTGAACAGGGCCGAAGTATCCTTAACAATGGTAGAAGATCCGGTGGCGAGTCTGGAGCGAGCAGCCTCCACGAACTCGTCGATGAAGTGCTTGGTCTCATCCAAGACCTTGTCGATACTCTGCTGCCACTCAGTGACCGGGGGAGGCAGAGAACGCTTGATGAACTTGGTGACGCCGGCATCATCGCGCAGGTTGCGGCCGTAGACCTTTTGCATGTGAGGCTTCTCAACATACGCGAGGAACGCAAGAGTGAGGAAGTGGCCGGCAAGAGCCATGAGGAAGATGGCGCGGGACCAGGTGATCAGGGCAGCGCCCCACAAACCAGCGGTACCAAAGACGCGCTCGGGGTTGTTGAGGAAGCGGTAGATAGAAGTGTAAGTCAGCTGCCTCTTGCTGTCGAAGAAGAAATCGCCATAGAACCATCCGAACTCGCCTAGCGACTCGTAGATACTGGTGGCAGTCCAGACCTGAAGGGCAATCAAGCCCAGGCCAACGACGTGCTTGAGAAGCGCCCAGCCGTAGGTCCAGTCGGCGGGGAATTCGTACATCTTGTAGCAGGCAGCAATGAAGGAAGCGTGGCAGAGGCAGTTGCTCAGGTGGTAAATGCCCTTCCACTGGCGCCAGGCCTCGCCCACGCTCTCGCCGTACTTCAGGAAGTGCCTAGTGAACATCTTCTCCTCAGACTGCATGGTCAAAATCACTCCCAAACCGAACGAGTACCACAAACGCCAAGCCAAAGCGTGCAACACGAAAAGAGCTTGGTAAAAGCGGGTGTTGGGGGTGACCATAGTGACGACGGCGAGGTAAGCAGAGAGGAGCACGACGGCAACGTCCGTGATACGGAAGAAGTCGAGGTTCTTGAGACCGATGAGGTTGTGGACGGGCTGCGGGGTATTGTCATGTCTTCCGGTCGTAGAAGGAACAGAGTACTCGGAAGCAACCTCCTGCAGCTGACTACCTGCCTCCGACTCGGACCTCACACGGGGCTGAGGCGGGTTATAGATCTTCTCGATGTGAGGGTTCTCGACGACAACCAAGAAGGCGAATTGGGCGGCATGGGCGATGATGGAGATAAACAGGACGTCGTAGCTCGCGGCCATCATGGAGATACCGTAGTACCCAGCGTATCCGATGGAGTACATGGGGTGAGGAGCCAGCTCGAAGACACCGTCGAAAGTAAGTTCCTGCTCAATGAGGTAGAAGAAGTCTAATATGGTCAGTTCCGATTGTCCAATGAAGCTGAGAGATTCGGCATAGGCATTTCAACTTACCACCCCAGTACCAAGCATAGTCCTTGACAACACGATGAGCATCCAGCTTGACCCACAGGTTGAAGCCAACCAGCGTGAGTCCAGTAGCCCAACGGGTAAAGCCCATGAAGAAACCCTCGCCATCCGGTTTGTGAGCGCAGACGATAGCGAACAGGCAGTAGGAGATGAAGTCGCACATGAGAATCAAGTCGACGACGCGGCGGAAGGTGAGCCAAGTGTTGTACTCGATCGGAGCCTCTTCGACCTTGTAATCCTGGGGGATCTTGGTCTCGAGTTCCTTCTTGAGCAAATTGTAGAGCCATGGGCGCGGGTTTTGGCCAGTCACAGGGTTCTCGAACAACTTCCACCTCTTGGCCCAAGTCACTAGGAGCTTGTACTTGGACTGGATAGTCAAAAGGTAACCAATGCCGACGTTGTAAGCCAATCTCCAGAACATGAAGATGGCCGCAAAGAGAGGCCTCTTGACGCCCCAAGGCAGGTAGTAAGCGGCGAGGAAGTGTAAAGCGATGATGGCGAGCACGGCGACATCTGAGAGGTTCTTGGGCTCGCGAGGGTCGAGCAGCTGGGTGACCATGTCATGAGTCGTGGGGACGACGAAGACTGAACATTGGGAGGGTTTGTGTTAGTTCATCCCACTAACTCTAACTCTGCTGTAGATATCAAAGACAAGAAGTCGAAGTATCTCCTTACCTGTGCCATCTGGAGTTTTGCCGTATGTCTTTTTGACCCTCGACGCAGCGGCATCGGCCTCTGTCTGCTGCTGCTGCTTCTGGGGAGCATCCTCTACATTCGCGTTGGCCGCCGATGCGGTAGGATGCCGTTGGCGGACATCACTGTTGAGCCTGGCGGCAGAGGGATCTGCTGCCGAGGAGCTCATTTTGGGTCACGGTGTTGAAAACCGGATTGACGTGTAGAAGTGTGAGAAGCGTTGAGCTTGTGTGACGGACTGAACATCCCAGGAGCGAAACGGGAACGGGAACGGTGATTCAGATTGACGGCGGTTTTGTACTCGATTGGGCCGTCCGAATTTTTGGGCGCTGAGCGTGACCACCACAAGGAATCCCAGACAATGACCCCGAAAAGTTCAGGAAAGTGCCAAGCTTTGTTGTTCGTTATCCGACTGGTACTTTGCTCACTGATACAACGATGAGACAACCAACATGTAAGGCGCGGGATGACAAAGAACGAACAGGCCAGAACGGGTGTTTTTTCAGAACGACGTCAGAGAGGGACAACGGAAGTCGGAAGCAAAGGTAGAGCAGATGGAAAAAGAAAGATTTCGAATGTAACCAGATCGACAGGACAAGTCAGTCATTCCTCACAACTACCGTTGACGAGGACGAATGGACAGAGTGGGATACCAATCTTCACATGCAATTCCTCGTGCTTCCCAAAGTCAACAAACTCATGTGGGTTCAGGGGGGGTCCTTGTCTTGTCTGATTGTCGATCCCCTCTTTTTGTCTCGTGCTTGCCCTCCTCTGCCACTGCCTGCCCTCTGTGAGCTTTCTCGCCAACATCAACCGCTCGCGGCTCTTCCAGGGAGCGGGGGGCCGGCCACTCGGGAGACAGGACACTGGACACGGTATGCGCAATGCGCGGAGACCCGAAGGCGTGCAGTCAGTGAGGACTCACTATACACATTACCCGCACGTCCGTGAATTATTCGGGCTGTTGAGCGATCACGCGAGTGTGTCTTTCAATTGGACCATCCTTCGGCTTTGGACGATAGGGCCGAACGCTCGTCGTCGAGAGGGTTCGGGAAGCATCCCGTCTCTATGGCGGTGCAAAGCTGGAGAGCTGGAGATATAAAGGCTAAAACGGCCTGGAACCCGCTTCTTGTGCGGAGAGAGTGTCTTCGCATCGTCAGAAAACCCACCAGAAGCTTGTATCGAAAAGGAAAGAGGATGGGAAGTTGAGAGCGGATTTGGTTTAAGGCTGGAAATTCGACAAGCCAGCTGTCAACACGCGACTGTCGACGCTATCTGCATGCTAATAACGTCCCAACATGATGTGTATCCTTGACCAATATCTGTTAGTGAAGACTGATGTCAAAGTGAGAAAACTGCGGGACATCATCGATATTACTAACACAACGCTATCAGAGGGACGAACTTTATTATAACCTGCATTCCTCCCCCCCACACTTTTGGTCACATCCACGGTTCCACCTCAACAACTTTCGAAACAACTGGGTGCATCGTCAGACATCGCCGACATCTTCAATTGAAGTATTTTCATCACGGATGTTTTCCCATCCATTTCTTTTTTAGCCTTTGGACCCGACCGGATCTGTATGCGCAAGGGTGGGCAATGATGATGCATGGTGCCTGGCGACCTTCGAATTCTATGGCAAAAACACGCCTTCTGGAACGAGTCGAGGGAACCACTCTCCCACTCTACACGATCCTCTGACCACCATAACCACATGCACACACATCATTTAATGAGGTTCTCATGCCCACCGTCTATCAAGCGATAGACTCATCTTTTAAACTTCAAGCAATGTCGTTCAAAGGTTAACAACGGCCACTCTGCGTTGAAGGGGACCAGGCGCCAAGACATTGCATGAACTTCAGAAATGTCCAGGTGGTATCGGACCAACACACCAAAACACCCTACGGCATTTCTCACTATACATTCACATATACGAACTGCTTATTCTTGAAGTTGAATATGGATCAACCCGCCCTACATAGAGCTATAAAGAATACCATTCCTTCACCTCAGCCTTCCTCTCCTCCATCGCAGTGTCCCGGTCCATTATGATGCTCTCTCGTCTAAGTGATCCCTTCCGCTCCAGCTCTCAAGCTCCAGCTCCAGCTCCAGCTGTAGCTCGAACTCAACGCCCACACTCACGGCGTCACCCGACAAGCAAACACAACAAACACTCCCGTCAAGACTCCGAGGGGACCAACTCCGTATCCATGTCATCCCTCTCCTCAACGGACTCCCTCCCACCACCTCCTCTCCCCAAGGACAAGGCCAACAACGACAAACCCAAACCCAAACCCACCATGGCAAATACCTCCACGCAGAAAGGCAAATCCCCCGCCTCCGCCTCTGAAAAACCTCAACCGCCCCTTCCCCTCCCCCGACCTCCATCCCATCCCCCCTCCGACGACCCTTCCAAACCATCTATTTCAAAAAACGCCCGCCCCTCCACCGCCGGGACAGAAGCAGCCCTCCGCCTCACCCGGCACCACGCCTCCCTCGCACTCAAACAAGCCCAGCGCGCCGAACGCTCCTACACCTCACGCAAGCGGGCGACCCTGGCACGGGCGAATAAAGTCGAAGCGGCAGCGCATTTCAGGCAGGCCAGGAGCCATTTTAGGTTGGCGGTGGGGTTGAGTTGGGGGTGGGTTAGGGGGGTGCCGTATTTGATTCGGGAAAATTGGGAGGAGGGGAGGAAGAGGAGGGAGGAGGGGAAGAAGGAAGGGGTTAGGGAGAGGGAGACAGAGGGGGTGAGGGAGGTTGATGGGAGTGAGGATGGGGAGGAGGGGGAGGAGGGGGAGGCGGGGAGTGATACTGGTGGGGAGAGTGACCGTGACCAGAGGAGGAGGAGGAAGGGGAAGGGGAGGATGTCTAGGGATGAGAAGGTGTAGGGGTTAGAATGGGTGTGAGGTGGTTTGAGATGCAAGAGGTGGTCTTTCTTGGCTGCTTATAATGTTGTTGCTGGGATTGCTTTGGCCCGGATTTCCCTTTTCGATTTCATTTTCAGATGCTTTTCCCGATTCCACCACTCTTTCAAACAACCAGCCATATTTCCTTTGTCAACTCTTCCAATATTTCACGATTCATGAGGGCAGGGCGGAGGGATGAGTGACTTCTACAAGTCAGCGTGACGACCTCACGGTAATGAGATTAATGAGACAGGAAGATGATAAGGAAAGATGAAGGGAGGTGTCAGCTGGTATGAAAGAGATCATGAACTTACGATCTTGCAATCAGTTAGGTGGGTTTTTGTGATGGGAGCTGATGATGGATTCTGTCAGGTCGAGATTCTGATGTTTGATGTCGGGGTTGGTCAAGTTGGATAGATAGAAGCTAGTATTAATGATAATGTTTCATAGGGTCAGAAAGGCCGAGTCACCTTATTTGACACAAGCATGGGCTCTGGATTAGCAGGAAGACCACACGCCACTCAAAAGCTTCGCTGCTTTTTAGTATGTCCTGTACTTAACCGTAGTGCCAGTCTAATTCCTCGACATTATTCAACCTGCAGTCGGTCCGTCATGTACGCATTAACATTCATATAACCACCATTGCCCGAGACTTTTAGAAGGCAGAACGAAATCTTTTGATCATGACAAATTTTGCCGCTCGTTCCCCATTAGTATGAACTCCACCAGCAAGAAGGGACAGTACCAGATCGTAGTAGTTGAATCAAGGAGTCCTTTCCCATTTTTGTGTGACGTACCCCCTTGTGCAGACCGCATTAGGATCCGTAACATCGCTGCTTCTTCTCTCTTTCCTCCAACCCCTTTCTCCTTCTCCTCTGCCTCCTCATCCGTCTAGAAGACCATTTTACGCAGCCTTCTTCGCAAACTCGACCCTGAGAATCAAATGCCTGAAACCGAAACCGTCCATCTTGGCGCAAGCCTTGACAGCGTCGCTGCGATCCGCGAAACTGATGAAAGCGAAGCCCTTGGCAAGACCCGTATCGCGATCCTTGGCAAGGAAGACACGAGTGACGCGACCGAACCGCTCGAACATATCGCGAAGCTCTTGTTCCTCGGCCATCTCGGAGACCTAAGCGTAGAAAGCATGTTAGCACACATCATCCCGTTGAGATAATACCTCCTTAGGAACGGAACAGCCTTTGCCGCTCTTCCTCCTAACCCCCCTTCTCATTTTCCTTCTTCTTCTCTTCCTCCTCCTCCTCCGGGAAACCAGGGGCAAACGTACGTTGGTAACTCTGAGGGTGGCGAGATCGTCGCGCTCGCCGTACTTGCCGCCCATCCTCTCTCCAGCAGCCGCGGCCCCACCGGCGCCACGCAGCGCAGGTGGCACGTACGAGCCCTTCTTGCCCGCGCCCGCCGCGCCCTGGGAAGCGGCAGCAGCCTCGTCAGCGGCACTGGCGGCGGCGTCGGCGGCAGCGCCAGCCTCGCCGATGGGGGCCATGGTGTCCTTGTAGGGACAGCGGGCGGTGAAATGCTCGCCGTTGCAGATACGGCACTTGACCTTCTTGTCCTTCAACTTGTCCTTCATGGCCTGGGCGTTGGGGTCCTTGCTCTCGTCCTTGGCCTCCTGGCGCCAGTTGAAGGAAGGCTTGAAGATGATGTTCTCGCCCACCGAGGTGGTATCGGGGGCCGGGCCGGCGCCGTCCTTGGCGCTGAGGCCGAACTTGGACCACGACTTGCGGTCGGCGACGCGGGGGTTGACGACCTCGCGGTGGGTGATGTAGCGGATGCGTCGTGTGGTCTTGACCTTCTGGCCGTTGTCGTTCAGACGGTACTCGATGATGGTCGTGCTGCCATCCTTGTTGGTGATCTTCTGGGGGGGCGGGAGTTCGGTGGAGGTCTCCTCGAGCTCGTCATCGTCGGCCCAGTCGTGCCTGTATGGTCGCGAACTATGTTAAACTTTTGTTCTCCGAGAAATCAAACGCACACGTGTTGGGTTGTGAAGCACGCCGGGAAAATGGCGATCGGGGGATCGGGGGCGTGAATGCGGACGGGCAATTGCTGTCGAGGCAAACGGAGGAGAACTGACTTCTGTTGGAGGGTAGCCATCTTGATAGTATGTGATTGTTTTGATTCCGCTGGTTCGGCTTGTCTGGTGATGGGTGCGGTGGATGGCAGAAATGGCCGTGGGTTGTCGTCGCGATGGGTTGACGTTGCTCTGGTTTGGCGGCGATTTTTGGTGGGGCTCAAGTTTGAAAAGCCAGGGCAGTTTTCCCCCCGATTTTTTGGAGGTTCGAATTTTTGGATATTTGAGTGTGGGGCAAAAATTGTCCCGCTGACTCGGCTTTTACTCAGTAAATCACCCTGTTTGGCAGCTAACGCTGCTGTACTCTACGAACAATATCAAGGCAGCAAATTCACAAATAGTAACTAATACGATTAGCTACAGGCGAAGCTTCTTTGACAAAGCAGGACCAGTCGCATCCAGACGTTGAGAGGTTTTGCCCCTTCTTTCATTATCCGCTTTGGGTTGCTTCGCATCCATTAGTGGGGCATCACAGGCCTCACAACCCTAACCCGGACGTTGCTCCTCCAGGGGCAGGGCGCCGCAACATGGAGCTCGACTCTCTCGACAGTCCGTCGACACCACGATTCGCACCTTGGTTACAAGTTGACGGTCGGCACTGGTTTTGACAGTTGGGAGTGATTCAGAGTTCTCCAAATAATCATATCTGAGCACACTAAACTCGCTGCTATCTGAGTTGGCCACGGAGCCTGCCGGGCATCAGCTTTCTTCTGACATTGTAGCGGAGCTACCGAGCTCCCTCCTCTGACTGGAAATCGAAAACCACCCCGCCCTTGCCCACCACATTCACCTCCTCAATTAATCGCCTACATGCGCAGTAGGTACCCCAACATTACATAATACAAGGTATATAGTTAAAAAGACAAAACCCGCACCAAATCAACTTGACAAAGGAGATCGTTCACACGTTACGTTCCGGACGTCGCCCGGTGGTATAAATGTACCCTCATCATCTGGGTATCTGGTACCTTGCTTCCTGCATCCTTATTCCATCCGTCTAACCGGTATCTTCTTTTTTGCTTGAACCCGACCTTGACAAAAGAGAGACAAAGGAAATGGTAACGGAATCAATCGGCGGTTTGGTGACGGTTTATCTCTATGAGTTGAATCCCCAACCGCCCTTCGCTTGCAAGTATTGTTGCTGAAAGATACTCGGAAGCTTCAGTTGTCATTTTGCCCAGACGTCGAGAAAATGGCGATGCGTTGGATGATAATATGGCACCAGATACGAGCAAATCAAAGCCACAGCTCAAGGCGAAGCCGCTGACTGACAGACTTGAAGTGACGATTTTCTCGGGATTGGAGGAAGGGCGCGATTCGGCGGGGGAGCAGGCGGAGGGCCTTCTGCCAGCTGTGTCATACTCCGTCGCGGACCCAAGCCATTGGCAACCGACATAGACCTAAAATGTGGCGCTGGTCTCGATCCCTGCTTCGAAAGTGAGGTTGAAGATATCTGAGGAAGGTCACCGAGATGGTCACCGACGTCACTCAGATCGAGAAAACTGCGACCAGGTTCGCTTGACCTTTCTGAGAGCTGAGACTGCAGACTGAATCTTCTTCTATCGACGCGCTTCGATGGGCTACCTGGGTAGTTGCCGATGGATGAAGTGGATCTGAGCATGTCTTGGAAAGCCACTGATGTCGGAGGAGCCGCTGATGAGCTGCCTTCGGCCTGGAAATAACCCGACCTCTTTTCAGGGCTACCATGTGTGACAGGCTGCGTGGGAGAGAGATTCTCCCAGTCCTCGCCGCTGTCACAACGTTGCTTAGTTGCGTCTGGCAATCCCCAAGACGAGAAAAGGGACTCCGGCTCCAGTGCTGTTTCAACGGTGACTTCGATTGGAACACCGTTTTCGTCAAGCGGCGGCGATGCAGGCGACGGTTGATCCTCCACAAAAGAGAGCGGGCGTGAGTTGAGGCATAGAGCCGAGGGCGGGGGTCTCCGTGAACCGCCGCGGACCTGAGAAGGTAGCGGAGGGGGCGGAGAAGATGGTTCAACCTCCTCTTCCGGAAGAGATTTTGTTGACCTAGCGAGCGAATAACGCTTACTGGATCGTTTGCTAGAGCTTGAAGGGCTGCTGGGATCGAAATTCCACGCACTCGAACCCGAAAGAGGCCGAGAAGTGGCGAGACGCATTTCGAGGAGATGATTCATCGTCTGCAGAGACTGTCTTCTGTCACTGATTGCCGCTGCATTCGGTCTTGGTCGCGGTCGGGGTTGGTCATCAAGGGCGGTGAGCTCTGGTATGGAGTCCTGAAGGCTTGCAAAAGAATCGCGGACAGGCGAGCACGCCGGTGATGATCCAGCTGATGTGAGGACTGTACGCTGACCGGACGACAGATATGAAAACCGCTGGGTACTATCCCTAAGTCCGTCTAACTGTCTACCATCGTGGGAGATCACGCTAGCGGTGGACGCGGCCTCGTCGAAGGACTGATCTCGTGTCCCTTCAGCATCAGCAAAGTCCATATTGATATCCGGATTCGAAGTGCTCTGGCGTCCGTCCCACGCATCATTAGACGTGGCCCCGCCATAATCACCAACTACCAAGGTTCTTTGGCTCGTCTGGCTTCGAAGCTCTGAAGCCTCGTTATCGATATTTGTGTTTCCTGTCTCGGAGACCTTCTTCTTTCCTCCAAGGCCTTCGATTTCGCGTCTAAGCGTGGCCAACCAACTCTCCATATCGGCCGCGTTCTCGAATACCATCAAAAGATTGGAGGCCTGCCTTTTGTCCTGACCCCGAAAAGGCAGTCGCGCAAGCAATGAGCTGGCGTGAGATGCTGGGGCGGCATAGTCCGAATCGGCCGTGGCGGTTATCTGCAATACCCAGTGACGTCCTGGAATAACATCGCTCACAAAGGCAGCTGAGTCCTTTCCCAGCGGCAAGACCTTCTCCGGCAGACGGTCCAAGGGCCCATCCCCGGTGTACTGGAGCAAGTATCCCGAAATAAGCACGAAGAACTTGGTCGTCCAGTCTAATCTGAGGGCAACTGATCCAGAGGTATTGCGGCGGTGCCTCCTCCTCCCTCTCTCGGACCTGTCAGCTCCTGCTGTCGACGGAGCTGCCCCATCTGCGGCTGTTGTTGAGCCTGATCCGAAAGCGTCGCCAATCGAGAAGATGCCCTTGTGTTGATGCAGCCTGAGTATAGCCTCAGCTGAGGCGGTACAGGCAGGAAGACGGGCTTGCTTGATGGCCTGGGGATAAACTTGGCAAAGTGTTGGTGGATCCCAAGCAGCCAGGGATCCCCTTGATGCTCTAGGCGGTGCGTGTCCACGCACTGCACTTGCTGATTTTTTGTGTTTCAAAGTTGGGGCCGGGAAGGTAGGTGTGAGAGGGGATCCGGACCCGGATAACGTCACCTCGGACCGCTGGGCATGGCCATGGCCGTGATGCAGTCCATACGGCCAGTGGCCGACACTGGCGATGGAGGCGCGCAGACCTCCGGATCTCGTTGGCGTTTCTCTGGGAGCGATAGTCGACATTCGTTCCGCTTCGGTAGCTGATCTGTTTCTGTGAAACAAGTTCCTCAATCCAAGCTTCGAGTCCCTCTTATTTAACCTGCCAGCCTCCTGCCGTGAGGGTACCCCTTCGACTTCCTCCCCTTGGTCATGATGATGATGTGGCTCAGACATCGTTGCGGAGGGAGCCAACCCTGGCGGTGTCAGGTCCTGAATATGTGGTTCGGTATGCGGTGACGATCAGGGCGCAAAAGTTCCTGGTACTCACCGCCACACAAGGGACAGCACGCTGGCGCTGCGATAATGTGGTGGTGGTAGTTGAGAGTGAAAAGAATGCTGGTTGGATGTACCCATGCAGGGCAATGGGAGTCGATGCTTGTTGAATTCCTTCCTTTGTTGTTTGAAGGAAAAATGAGTGCAAGTTGCCGCGAGGTGGGCTTGTAAATGGGAGGACCAAAAGGTCGGGTCGGAGGACGGATGACGGGGGACGGGGATCGGTCAGATTCGAAGAGGGTCGCCAGCCGTGGTAGTAATAATAAACATGGAGATCTGTTGGATACGACAATGAGAACCTGGACAGTGGGAATCCGGGGCGTCAAATCCAGGCGCGAGAAGATTTCCCAATCCTGAAAGCGGAAGGCCAAGATTGGAAATCAGGTGGGAAAAAGTTTGGTTAAGTTTGGTTCGATGAGTGGGTGTCTATGGGTCGAAATGGGGCGGGATTTCTGTGTATGGATGGGTCCCGTCTCGTCTACCAGGGAGGAGCGATAGCCTCAGTGGTACCAACAAAAGCAAAAAAAAAAAAAAAAAGAGCAAGTACCTATGCTCGGTACGGTACCGGCATCACGGGGTGTGGAAGCGAGAGTCGGGACTGGACAGGACTGGACAGGTCGACGGAAATTATATTTGACAAGACAGGCCCAACCAGCCAAATTATACGTCAGAGAGATCGGAAAGAGCAGCTCGGCGTGTGAAGGGAGTCCCAGTTCGGAATGTGGGCGCGCGGGATGAACGAGGATTCGGGGCCCAGACGGCCGTTCAGTATATTAATTGAAAGATTCCTCTTGGGACTGGCACAGGGAAACCACAGGGACTGGTGCTATTCCAGGGCGTGTCGGGTATAAGCTAATTACCTTTTTTACACATGCAGACAATCCAATGTTGGATCCAATCCATGGGTTCTAATGGCCTAGTGGGGCTCCATTCCCGCCATGTGCAACAATCCAATGCGACTTGGGAGCAGCCGATGAGGAACGACACAGAAAACGACTCGACATTTCCCAGACATACAGCCGTGGGATTGGCGTCTCTGGTAGGCTGAGATGCGGGCCAGGGGTCGTGATCGTGACATCTCGGGAGTTCTGCTCCAGGGCCCTCACCACAAGTGACTGATTCCTCGCAGCCAACAGCCACCCTGGCCGGTCAAGTGCTTCAGACACAGTGCTCTACCGACAATGAACGTTAGGCGCTCTCTACCTTAGTCTCTACAGCTTTGTCTTGTGAGCTGATGTCCTCTCGTTTCGGCTTGGGGCCTTGGAAGCGTTCCATTGTGTGTCTAATTTCAGCGCGCTAACATGACGGGCCGTTAGGCGTTGAGATGACAGGAGAAGCCGAATTCCAAGACATCAAGTGGAAAGACCGTTCGCAACTCATCCCGACCTCCAGGACCATACATATGCACCTCTTACCCCGGGAGCATTACATATCAATACTGTGTACGTACACAACGTCGGGCAGCGTGAAAATTTTCACAGCTGACATATTCTCATAATGCAGCCTAATCAAAGCCTTGCAGAAGAGAAGCAACGACGGGAGGCAGTCGCGAACCACAAAAACACGGTTCCATTGCCAAAAAGTTCAAAGATTTGGGAAATGGAAAGACCTGGAGGAATGGGATGCCCTGTCATTGTTAAATGTGGGGCAGAATCCACTGGTGGACAAGGGCCAAGAGCGAGGAAGCCCCTGACGCCCAGCGAATGCGAATTCAAAGGTGGCATTTGAGTGGGTCCACGACTTTTTGGCATCCGAGTCGTTGAACCACCGGCGTGCGCGCCTGCAGGGGTGCGATTGTTCTGTCAGTTCCAACTTCGGCCCAGGGGCAGGTCTCGCCCTACGGATCATATCGATCATCGTCCTCCAAAGTTGCAAGTTGCGACCTGAACCCATCCTGAATTCCATCTGCCATCCAAACACCACGTTGGGCATCAGATCTGGCCCCTGGTGATGAAGATCTACTCCCCCGTATACCCCATCCACTGACATGTTTGACGTGTCAGTCGGTTGAAGAAGCAAGAGACGGCAGTTCGGCAACTGCTGAGTAAGGATATCGGCGCCTGTTCTTCTGGGTAGGAGCCAGGGGCAGTTGAAGTCGTTCACCAGATTAAACTTCATTTCCTGCCCTCCCGCTGCCCCCGTGTCCGCTTCACGTTCTCTTCTGCTCCCAACGTGTTCCCCCACTCCCCATCATCACCACCGTCATCGCACAAGGAAACATGAAATTTCAGCTGTCCTCGCGTCTGATGGAAACACGAGTCTCGGGTAACCACGTCTCCTGGTGAGGTGAGGGCTTGCAACGGCACCTTTCCCATCTCAAAAAGTCTTCACCTCCAGCCCCGGCTCGAATAACGAAAACCTCAGCGCTACCAATTTCACCACTACTACAACCGTTGATTACGCAAGCAAACATTTATCTTCACCGTATACACGATGCAGAATATCGGCCGATCAGAGATTAACAATGTTGTTCGCCATGCTCCCAAAAGCATGGAACAGTACGCAAACTAGACACCAACTACCCGCTGCATTGTTCGGATGAACACCTGCTGCTGAAAGGGAAACTCTGGGATAGCAGTCGCATCCAGACCAACCATCACCAACTCCAAAAACACCGGTCCACCAACGCATCATGTTGCCAACACAAGCATCTTCCCAGTTGCAAGACAAAAATCCCCGATTATTGAACGTTGTACCACCAAACTGGGAAAACAAAGTCATCCCACGTTTCTTTGGCGCATCATGATTCGACCACCACCCTCCCCCGAGTTACACAGATGATGCCACGACCCTTCCCAACATCTGCTGCACATCAGCTTCTCAGACCTCCAGGTTCTCGTGCGCACGCGGTACGTCCGTAAAGACGATGAAAATAGCAGTTCCTCCCAAGC
Source organism: Neurospora sp. CHS-2018b (assembly GCA_009806015.1). Lineage (NCBI taxonomy): Eukaryota > Fungi > Ascomycota > Sordariomycetes > Sordariales > Sordariaceae > Neurospora > Neurospora sp. CHS-2018b. The sequence goes on from RAOV01000019.1 coordinate 240,106, forward strand.
CACGCATGGTCATCTCCTCATGGCAAGCCGACGGAGGCGTTCAGGGCGGGCAAATCACGTATAACGGCATGGCTTCTCCCCACTTCGTTGAAACTTCTCTGCTGCTTTCCATCGGATGGCTGCAGCTTTGGCGGATGGGAGCTTCGCAGGTAGAGAGATCTCCTACTTGACCGGATACCACTCGAAACACGCCTAGTTGGTGAGTTTCCAACTTCCAACGCTATCATTCAAAGAGTCCTGGGAATGATGGATTTCAGTTAGCCAAGCAACACCAACACCAACATTTCATCACCAACCCAACACCAACACCACCGGCGGACATATTGAGCATTTAATTACGTTCGGGATGCCACCCCTCTTCACGACTCGTAACTCGCTGTTCCTGCATTAGCGCGTTCTTCTTCCCGCTTCCGGGCAGCCATCAGCACCTCCCGTCGATTCGATGACTCCCAACATCTCATCCCGTTCATCCTATTGGGAAACAGAAACTACCTTATTGATATGCGTACCACCGCTCTGTCCCGTCAAGATGACCTACCAGCATCTCGACTCGCCCAAGCAAGCTGCAATGCAGAGAAGGGAGCATGACGGCCGAAATATTTGTATCACCAAAAATGAGGGGTTTGTCCTCTCATCCCCCCATCCCCCAATACCCCATGTCACACACAATCTCTCCCAACAGACTCCTCAGCGCCTCGAGACGGGAAAGCCCATATTTGCTGATTACCTATCCCGTGCCATTGGGACGGTACGTTAAGTACCTGACCGCCACACTAGCAAGCCCTGAACGGAACCGTCACACAGAATTTCAGGGACGAAGAGAGAGAGCGTGACCCCATTCCCACTAACAACCACCCTACAAAAGTGAGTCCACGATGTGTCGCCGCCCGTCTAGTTGGAACCAACAGCACACCGAAACACCAAACGCAACCATAAAGCACTTACCCACCCTCAGCACCCTTTACAATTACGCCGTACTACTACAGATCCATACTAGCCAAGTTTGATGACTTTCACCCCCTTCCCAGCTCTAGCTCCAGCTCAGCTTCATCCGTTCGGGTCCCTTGGGCCCTTGGCATCGAACCGGCTAAAACGACTGTCTCTTTGACTTGAACGACCGTACCCACATAAATCAGGGCAGTAACAAGGGTAGGCTGGCCAATGGTCGTCCCATGTCAATGCCCGCCAAAAATACTAACAATGAACATCTGTCACCCAATTGCACTAACAACACACATACGAGTCAACAATTCAATTGAAGCCATCGCACATCGCCAAAGTAAGTCATAGTATTAAAACTCTTAAAGGGAAGTATATTTACTAACCGTACTACAAATACCTAAAATTATCGACCTCACCAGCTCCCAGCCAGAGCCCGCCGCGCGCACTCCCAACCCCGCACCCTCGCTCGAATACCTTTATACATAGAAGGCTGAGCCTACCTTTAATTAAGAAATTAACTAGGATAAGTTCCTTAACGTTAACGAACTTATTAAGCAGGAACCTCGCTCTCTCTCCCCTAACCCCGCACTAACCATCGTTACCGCGCCGGCACCGTCGCTATTATTATCGCAATATACTCCCTTAGAAGGCGAAAATCAATCGACTACGGATAAGGAATCTCCCCTTTATAAATTTACCTCCCGTAAGTAGCCTAACGTCGACTCCCTCTACTTCGACGTTAATAAGGTAGCGAAAGCTACGGGGTTTAGTATTATTAAATAATGCGCTAATAATTATTTTATAGGTAAATTAACGTAGTACGATATTAAATATATCTATAGCCCGGCTTATAAAATAACGCGAATTTCCCGCGTCGGAATTATTCCAAGACCTATAGCGGCCACTAGAAAGAAAGACTATTAATTTAAAGGAACGGCGTTTCACTCTACTAAAAGCGAGAATTGGAAATTCACCCTTCGCCACTCTAAATATACCCATCCCCTCAATCCCGAGTCTACTCCTTACTTTACAATCTACCGCTATCTCGCTAGGAATATAGAAGTAAACGCGAATATTATTAAACTTACTTAATAACTGAAGGCGTCGGGCTTTAATATTGTAATTAGTATCCGTCTTAAATTCCCCAACGTTAAAATAATTAAGAAGGATATTAATAACCTTATTCAAAATAATAAAGAGAGATAATTTAGTACCTTTATACTAATGCAACAATTCCTTAACTCCCTCAAGACAACGTCGGGCGTCTATTATAAAGTTTACCAATACGAAGGGAATAATAATAGCCGTATTAAGAGGGTATTCTAAACTTACCTTTAATATCTTAAGCACCTTAAGGCCAACCTAAAAGTATAGAATTTAAACTATACGTATAAAATTAATAAATTCAATATACCCCTCTTACAAATCTACGGCGTAATAATACTCTATACTACTTTTAATATAAGGTACTACCTCCTTAGCGGTAAACGAAAGGATTATTTTATATAGGTATTTAAATAGTTACGTAACCTCTTAAAGATATATAAAATTCCCAACCCCTATATTATTATTATAAATTACAATAAGGCCTATAAGAAGATATATAAATAAATCTTTAGCAATAATACCTAGCACTAGATTTGCCTATAGTACATTATAAAGAACGTTACTTTTAATACTAAAAAGAAATAGGCTAATTCGCTCGAGGGCACTACTCTAAGGAATCGAAGTAGTAACGGGAACCATCTTCATTAAAATTACAATACGCCCTCTACGTTTACCCAAATAGAAGTTAACCCGGCTAGTAAAGACCCCCTAGCCTGCCAAATTACATTGTATCTACTCAACCGTAACGACTACAACTACTACCTCGATATAGTAGTAAAAAATCCTAACTTCCAGCCTATTAACGGCCGTCAACCTATTAGCGGCAATTTAATGAGGAAGTAAGTAAATAATATTGATAATATTTTGGCCGCTTAGAACGCGGTAATTTACGCCAATACTAAGAAAGATTTCTAGGAGGAATAAAAAACTCTAATTAAAAACTTTAAATCGATATAACTTCGTAAATACTCCCTACCTTCGCAATCTTTTAATTATCTAACCTACAGTTATTACAATACTCGTTCAATACTTCGAAGATACGTACGTACCCTTACGCCACGAATTCTACCATTTTACTATTAAAATATACTATAATTTTAGTATCCGTATTACCTCCCGTATAAAGGGTGCTTATAGAATACTAAAAACGCTACTAAAGAACCGCCGTATCGATCTTAATACGTTACTAAGCGCTATCAAAAAGACTTTAGAACGCTTCAAAGAGAACTTCGCCGCTAAGCTCGCTTTCCAAATATTAAAGAGCATTAATAAATACTCTTACAACGTATTAAAAGGGTTGAAATACGTAATTAGCTTTACTACGTTAGATTTAGTATAGTAATAAATTAATTACGTAGACCGATCTATCGCGAAGAGAAGGGTAGGCGATAATATTTGCAACGGTCATTTCAAAAAGCAATATAATATACCGTACTAATATATACTTAAACTTATAATTGTAGTAAATAGATGGTTAGGACCTTACGAAATTAACCGCCACTAATAATTTAAAATAAATAAAGTAAACAATTATTTCTACACTTTATTACCTTATTACTAACTAAATTATAATTATTACCCGTTAATTTCTTATCTATTCGTAAAGAGGAAGATCCTCTCCCTATTTTAAATCGTCGCCAGCAAATCAAAAATAGTACCCAGCCCATACTATACGTACTACAATAGCAGCTAACTCTCGCCGAAAATAATAATACTAGCGTACGCTATAATCCTTCTTATAATACTCCTCCTAATTCAATATAACCTCCTCCTAGAAAGAAGAGGGTAACCGCTACCTAATTAGTACAATAACGAAAATAGGAGGCTAAAGCCGAAGTAGACTTATTACAGCGTAAGAAAATACAACTACTTTAAAACAGGGAAATAATAATAGTATTATAACTACAACCGGTCTACCAACCAATCTACCAACCGGTATACCCGACGACGACGAATATAGGGATACCCTCATCTCTTCTTAATCAAAATATAATAGGACCCCCAAGTAATTAACCTCTACAACGGTATAATCATTAAATAGGGTAACCGACTTACCCCCAGTACCCCTAGTACTTATAGTAGTAATAGCCACACTTCTACCGATAATCTAATATTGCATATAATAATACAAACTCTCGATTTTTAATTAAATCTAATAAATCCAGTAAATCCAGTAACCCAACGCACCCTCTTTCGTAAATAACTTTATCATACATTTCATCGACTAGGCACAGAAATATTAGACCATATTACTCACACGTTAATTTAGCGGGCATAGACATAGTCTCTCATTGGGTCGCCTACATGTAGGTATGTGGGTACGGTCGTTCAAGTCAAAGAGACAGTCGTTTTAGCCGGAACCCTTGGCATTTTCCGTCGGTATCTCCTAGCGTGGTACTTGCGGCGATGATCAGCATTAGCTACACGTGTGCCGGCGGGAGTGGGCCACAGGGCCACAGGGCCACAGGTAGCCACAAGTCACCACGGCCACGGCATAAGCAACGGTGCACCTAGGTGGTGATGGTGGACCGGTGGACAAGAACGAGAGGTTTGTGTTCTCGTGTAGTGTAAGAAGAGAAAAAAACAAAAAGCTTATGCCTATTGCACGTGTGAGCGAAGCAAGAAGCCGTTTGAGTAAAAACGGCCGAAAGTAGAGGGAGGTCCCGTGCAAAGCTCCGAAACCCGACTGAGAGGGTCAATGCCAAGGCCGTATCGGAGGGGTCGGGCGAGGCCGGGGTCCGGGAGATCGGCCGGTTGCATTCGAGTCGGGTGTCCACATCGATCCATGTTGAATTCTCTCTCCGGATTGGGTCATGCCCGAGAGGTTTGGTCTTTTCGTCGAGGGGAGACGACAGTTTCGATAATGATACCTGGTGAGAGCTAAGAACATGCCAATACAGGGAAGCTCTTCTGCCTGGTTTGAAACAAAAAAGAGAAGACAAGCTTTGATGAACATTTGGCACTTGAAAGAATACAATGAACGGGTTCCCGCGAGAAACGAATTCTCTACGGATCATGAGGTTCACGAGGTAGGCTGTAGTTTAAATACCCGTCAGCTGTTTATGTTGAGGATAGAAGATGATTGATGTAAGTCGTAATAGCATATGTGCCTTGAAGGGAGAGAAAAAAACGGTCGGACTTGGAGAATACTTGGAGAATACTTGGGCATGTTACAAGGGCCCAAGCATCTCTGGCAGAGATGATGACGCCGCCGTGGATCTATGAGGTATGATGAACGCCTGGTTCGTTCTTACACCTCATCACATAGATATCACGCCGGTCATCAGCCATAACATCCAAGTTCCCACGGGCACGACAACCTACCTACCCTACGGCCGACCTCACCCTACCGATAGCCCCCTCACCCAACTCACCCATACAACAACCCCTCCACCTTCTCCGCAATAGCCAACGAGCTCGTCAACCCCGGACTCTCAATATTCAACAAGTTCACCCACCCCTCATACCCCTCCTCCTTCCTAATCACAAAGTCCACAAACCCCTTCCCATGCGCCACCGCGCCCGCCTTCCCCAGCTTCGGCCTTATCCCGGCGTAATCCGGCTGCAGCTGCGTCTCGTCCAGGTCCGGCAGGTACTTTTTAACTGCTTCGATCGCCTCCGGCAGCCTAGCCGAGTTGACAGCCAAATCATCGGGGGAATCGACCCACTCCACGTCCGGACCGAACTTGATCCTGCCCGCCAGGTCGAGGGTCAGATGCGTGCCCAGCCCCCCGGCGCCCGGTTCGGGGGCGGGGTAGATGAGGGTTGAGACTTTGGGGGAGGAGGAGGGGTAGGAGAAGTAGTTCCCTTTTGCGTAGAACATTTGTTTGTGCTGGGAGGGGGGCACGATCATGTTGTGGATGTCGACGGCGCCGAGGCCGGCGGAATTGATGATTGTTGAGGCGGTGATGGTGGAGGTCTCGCCGGTGGTGGTGTCGCGGACTGTGAGCTCCCAGCCTTCCTTTCCGTTGGCATTGGCACCGCCAACGGGCCGAATGGCCGTGACAGCGCTGGCGAGCGCCACCGTCCCGCCTGCTTCTTCGAGCCGGCCCTGGAGACAGACCATCAACGAGTGCGAATCGACGATGCCCGTCGTCGGAGACTCCAAAATCCCAGCCTCGGCGCGCACCGCCGGTTCACGACGTTGCGCTTCCTCGCGCGACACCCAGCGCACGGGCACGTTGATCTCGTTGACACAGAAGTCGTGGATGCGCTGGAGCGCCTCGCGCTGGGCCTGGTTCTGCGCGACGATCCATTTTCCCACGCGCTTGTGAGGCACCGCGTGCTTCTCGCAGAGTTCGTACAACAAGTTCTTGCCCCGGATGCAGAGCTCCGTCTTGAGAGTGCCGGCGCCGTAGTAGATTCCCGCGTGGATCACTTCGCTGTTGCGCGAGGAGGTCTCGGTGCCGACGGCGGGGTGACGCTCCAGGAGGAGGGTGGAGGGGGAGGAGGAGCGCCGGGCTAGTTGTTGGGCGATGGCGAGGCCGACTACGCCGCCGCCTATCACGGCGTGGGTGAAGTCGGCGTGAGAGGCGGAAGTGTGGGAGAAAGGACGGAGACCGCCATGGTGATGACCAGTCCGTGTTATCGGGAGGACCGATGACGTAACTGCACTTCGTATCGTCGCTGTTGCCGCGAGTCGACCTCTATGTGTGAGGATGAGTGTCATGGTGAGAGTTGTGTGCCGGTAGCTGTTTATTGTAGGCTTGTTGGAGTAAGTCACGGGCCCTTTGCGGAGACAGGTTGCGGCGGTCGTGCGCATGAGGTGGTCCGAAGTCGGGTCCCCGCCGTCGGGGGTCGGGTCTGTCCGGACAAGTTCACTAGTGTGGGGAATCCGAGATGCGGCGGCCGGGCTTCCCCGCATCTAACAACGACCATCCGTGCTGCTCAGTGCTGTCATCAAGCATATTCCAGTATCAGAACGTGACCTCATTTAAGGTAGCATGGCTAAAGATTCACATCAAGCCAAGATGCTCAACTTCACGTGCTACAGTTTTTGTTTATGTTTTGCTTCCAGCGTTTACCGTCAGCTTGCTTCCGCGTTTCCTCGCCAACGTCGATGCTTCGGTCGGATTTGACCAGTTGCTGAAAAGTAGAATCTCGGGGTTCCGATGAAACGCGATTGGATTGCCCATTGTTCAGGTGTGAAAGAGAAGTTCCACCTCGGCAACGATTTTGGTTGCCTGTTTTGGATATGGCTCGACCGTCGGTTTCTCTTCAAGCACCTGACCTCGATATCAGATCATGTTCTCTCGTGATGCTGCCCTTGTCTCGGACTGTCGGACAGCGCCTGTTGGGACCCTGATGGGATATCCCGTCGCCATTCTGTGACAGTGTGTAGCCGGAATTTTTTGAGTGTTTGCATATGTTGGTCATGTTCTCAAGATATTCGAACTAGTTTTGTTATATCAAGTATCGAGCGAAATTGAACGTCACTCTACAGATGATGGCCTAGCATAATGGAATCGCTTTTAAGGTTGATGTTGGGTAAATGCGTGCGGGTTTCGCCGAGTAGCGCGGCTGTATTAGACGCCCCCCGACGCCGCAAAAAGGTCACGAACCTGACTTTGACCCCAACAAAGAGTCCGGTTGCTTCATTTTGCATGAATCTCAACAAGTTCGACTCTTTGGTCAGTCAGATCTTGAATATGATGCTGTGAGAAACAAGGTTGCACGCGGACACAAAGTCTTCCCACTCGTCAATTCCACTTCCACTTGGGCAGAGGAAGTGCCAAGATCTCCAGGGGTCCTGTCGCCTGAAGTTACAGGTGGCTACAACTGCTATCACGCGCCCCCGTGGACGTTGTTTTGGCTGTTTTCAGCCGCGATGCCTCTGCATGGCGGGGTGGCATGGAAGACGAAGCAGCTGCAGCGAACCTTCGACAATCGCCAAGCATTTTCTTGCGTCCAGAGTGCCTTCCACACCATGGACGGCTTTAAGATTGTCCATGCGTGGGCCGTTCTAAACCTTTTTAAAGGAACTCGGGGGTGGAATCGAGAATCTAGACCATCTTATATCACATCATGATCTACTAATACCATTCCCTCCCCGCGTTCTCGAGACTTTCTTTTCAACTCCGTCAACGGCTCCTGCAACTCATTCACCGGCCAATCTGTTTGATCCGAACCAAGCATACCTCGATTGCTCAGAGTCATAGAGTCCCCTTACCCTTGCACCTGGCCGCCTCCTCCGTTTGCCGACGCGACCCGATACCTCTATACGACCTTCAATAGCTTAGCCTAGCTATTTACCAGACGAGCTCCGACGCGAACATGGGCTCCGATCCAGACGCTTCTCTTTCTCCCTCTTCGTCAACACCAAACCTCGAGATACCTAAACGTACCAGCATGTCGTCGTCAATCCGCACCCATTCCCCTCTGGGCCAGAATAGGGAGGCATCCCCCTCGCCGTCCCCCAGGTCAGGCTCTGTTTCCCTTCAGGCCGCAGCTACCCTCAACGCTGGTCTTCAGCGCAGGGATTCACTACGAGGTTCGTGACTCAACGCCCAACTATGACTCTGAAATCACCCTGCTGACACTTGCTACCTATGTAGGCTCTTCCATTAGCCCGCTTAATGCATCTCAGGCCCCCAAGATTCCCAGCGCCGGTCGTCGCCAATCACAAGTCCTCATGAACCTCCAGATGAACGACCCCTCGATACCAGCTCCGGGCGAAATGATTTCGGACAGCTCCAAGCCTTCATCCGTCAGCTCCCCCCAGCCCATCCCCGGCCGCCCCCAGCAGCACAGCCGGGCTCCTAGCCTCGGAGAGCTTCACCAGGAGCTTGAGAACGAGCAGGAGTACCAGGTGAACCGCCTGCTCAGTGAAATTCGGAGGTTACAATCCCAGCTTCAGCGCCAGCAGTCCTCATCCGGGGCCATCAGCGACGACAACTCCGGGCGGGATACCCCTAATCACAGCTCAACACCACAGATGGGAGGATTTCCTGGAACATCTATCCCCAAGTCACCGGGCTACCTTCCCCACCCCCGCGGCTCGTTCGACTTCCCCCGCAGCAGCAACGACCTCAACAAGGCTCGGTCCAGAACGCCGAGCAGAGGCGCTTCGCCTAGGGTGCGCGCCACGTCGATTAGTGCAGACAGTATGGACCAGTGGGCCCTGGGCGGAAGGGATGAGAGTGCCTTTTATCAGGCGGAGACGCAGATGCTTGTGAGGGAGAATCAGATGTTGAGGCATCGCATTCGTGAATTGGGTAAGTTGATGGCGCCGACCTCTGGCCTATAACCGAAAGGGTCGCCCATACTAACAGCTGGCTGAATGTGCAGAACGTCAACTAGTCGAGTCATCCGGAAAAGACGTTGCTATCACTCACGAACCTACTCACGCTTCGGGTCTTCATCGGTCGACGTCTATTTCAGATTTAGAACGTCCCAAGATGAATGCCCCTGCGCAGCAGCACCAGGAGGAAGCGATTGCTGAGTGATCGAAAGCACCCCTGGAGAGTCCAGCTCTGGACTAGGATCATCTCATCTTATCTCACGAGTATGCCTCAAACGAAGGAACGATGCTTTTATGACAACGGCGTTTCAGGGATTATGTCGGGCCTCGGGTCTCCAAAACTGGCACAGATCCTGTTTATCAGGGTCTTCAAGACTGTGAAACCTATGGAGTATCCACAACAAAGAGGGAGACACGAACAGTTTGTTTTTTTCGGGGACAGGACAGGATTGGTTGGTGGCTTACAGGCGTTTTCTGGCGGATAATACCTCCCTCCTGTGTGCATTTCTTATTACGGGCATCAGGGGCCAATGCTATCAGGTGGAGAGTGAAAGACGACGGAATGGAATGGAGAGGAAAGATTGAATCAAGGACGGGAGATACATACATAGCATTTCTTAATATTCGGACATCGCAACCCGTAATGTTATTCGTATTATTACTGTTGTTATGCAATTGAAGTGATGGGCAGTGCCAGTGACATGTGAATACCTAGCCTGTAAGATATGCTTGTTGGCAGTTGACTATACATACACTGCTCTCAAGAAAGGTCAAATGAGAGTTAGGTATAAGCATTCAATTCCTCTTCACGAGGTTAAAACTACTTTGGATAACACCATACATATGAATCCCCAACTCGGTTTACTTTTGTTAAGCTACCAGGTATCCGCTGCCCGAACAATTTGTACCCGCCATCAACCAAGCCCAACCTCAAACATCCTCATTACTTTTCAAGGTTTTCCCGTTCGTCACCGTCTTGATAGTCCATTATCATTTCAGCAAAGAGCAAGAGACACCCTTCCACTGCGCCCACGTCCCATGTCTCACGTCCCATGTTCGTTCGTTACTATAAAGAGGTACCTATGTTCATGTTCACCCCATACGGGTTAAGAGATACTTCGGGCCAAAAAAACGCCCCATTCCCTTCCCATTGCGTTAAACAACCCACACCAAAACGCCAAAAAGTCAAGCAAGGTACGTGTGTCGTGTTTCTTGGATGACATGATAACCCGAAATCATCAACATCAAAAGGTGAGAATCGCCCATCTTAGTTTTCCCAGTATGACTGCGACAGGACAAACCTAACGGTAGTCCAAGCTAGGAAACAAGCTCCTCTGCAATTGATTCACATGGAACTCGTAAATACCATCTTCAGCACCGACGAACCTGTATCATCACACACATATTAGCAACAATCCCAGACCCCAACCTCTAGTTAACAGAACAAGACAGCCGAAGAAAAGACGAAAGGCAAAAGAAAAAGAAAAACTTACAAAACCCTCCCATCCTCACTCCAACACAACCCCGCCGTATCATGCGGATCCGGCTCCCGTCTACTCATATACAGCGCCCCAAACGCTCTTCTGGTGGGATGATCATCCCACTCGCGCAGCGAAGCATGGGCGCCGCGCAGCCTGTGGGTGGAGTCGAGATCGGGGAGCGTCCTGCTGAAGCTGTCGAAGGGGAGCGTGTCCTCGAGGTGGAGGGTGTAGTAGAGCTGCTGCAGGGTGGCGGCAGCACTGACATTGCTGGTGCTTGTGTTGGATGTGGTGTTTCTGCTGGTGGGAGACAATAAGCTTGGGTTCGCCATGATGCGCGAGGAGAGGGTGAGAGCTCGCCTCTCTGCTGCTGCGTCTGAGGCAGTTGTTGCTTGGTTATTGGTATTGCTGTTACTGGTGGTACCGCCGCTGGTACCGCTGCCAGCGGGCCGGGTAGGTGGGTACGTTCGGTCTCCTCGGTCTCCTCCTCTGTCTAACCTAGTAATGGCAGAGATGACGCGAAGATGATCGGCGGCGGTAGCTTCGTCAGTTGCTTCCCGTAATGCGGCTATGCTTGCTCGCAAGTTTCGTCCATCACGACCACCACCACCACCACCACCACTACCGGTTGCACCTGCGCCGGTGCTGGTGGATGCTCGGAGTGATGTAGCTGCGCGAGGCGGGACCCCGGTGAGTAAGTCTGCGTACTCACGGTAGCTAGATAAGTCTCTGTTTCTCAAGCCACTGCCACGCTCGCGGGAGGACTGCTCGCTACTCCCAGAAGACCGCTGTGTGTCTCCTGCTCCTGCTCCTCCACCTGAGCGGGATGATGGATCATCACGCCAGATCGAAGTATTAGGTCTTCTTTCGGTCGCGGTTCCTCCTCCGCCCGAGGTAGCGGCATCTCGTTGTCTTCGTTCTGCCCGAATCGCGTCAAGGACCTCCAGTTCACGAGGAGTGAACGAAGACGACTCTAGCGGATCCCAATGCTCTCTATTTGAGCGTTCCCGTCGAGCTTCCAGGGCTGCTAGAAGATCGATACCGCGCAAGTGAGACGGTGGTGAAGCGGATGCTGAGGCCTCATTGTCATCGCTGCGAGCTGCTGCTAGGAGGAGGAGGCGAGGGTCGATAGCGCTTCTATCGGATATGATGACGTGGTCGTAGTCGTCTCGTTTGTCCAGGTCCAGAATCTGGCGTGAGAGAAAACCGGTTCGGAGGTCGGCGACACCGACATGGCCGCGATCTTCAGTCCATGCCAGAAGGTCCGCGGACCCAGGAGCAAAGGCCATGTCACGGATGGCGCCCAGCTCAGCATGCGGCCTTGACGAGCCGAATGATGTTATGAGAGGATCTAATCCAGAGACGGAGAAGGCCGCGACATCGAAGACGGAAATAATCCCATATTGAGTACCGACAGCGAGATAATTTCCTGTACTAGAAAAGCATGCCGCAAAACTCCCCCTATTACGGTATTAGAAAAGTGCGCAAACATGGAAAACAGCAGATAAAGATGGAACACATACCTATTTTCTGACCGATCGTCTTTGCTTTGACTCTTCAAGGGAACTTTACGCAACGGAACCCATTTGTGTGTTTTATGGGAGAGACGGTAACTATTCATCCACGGCTCCTCCTTCTCAACTCTCTCGTGTACGTATAGGTAGGGATCGTCGCTGATGGCGATGAGGAGCCGGCCGTCGGGGGAAATGACAGCACGGTTGACACAGTCTGGGTATGTGATCTCGTCCAAGGCCTCCTCTTCCCATAAACTAACACAAGAAACGGAGTTGTCATTGTTTGAAAGAACGGCAACTGGTTCGTTGTATGCGCCTGCCGCGGCCGGTACCAAGGTCGGTGGAAACCACAAAGTGATGCAGTTCACCCGCTGTTTGCCAAACTTTTTGCTTGTGACAGACAGGTTCTTGTTATCGTTGTTGGCATTGCCTCGCGCAGCAGTTATGATCTGGGCTCGAGCTAGCGCCCGCGCGACCTCTACCGAGTCCTCGTCGTCCAAGTCATGAGTGAGTTCGTCCAGTAGCTCCTGACCGGGAACCTGGTCGTCCGAATCCGTGTTGAGCTGCGCATTGGCATCGTTCTGAGGGCTTCTTTCGCGGACATGTATCGCCGTGAACTCGCCCGTCTCGCCACCACAGCAGATCCACCCATTCCGCGCGACAAGACACCTAGGCTGGAAAGGAAGGCGCTTGATGGTTTCGATCTCCTGGGTCGTGATATTGAGTCTCTGGACCTCGGTGCTGTCCCTTCCTCCGGGAAAATAGACCAAGTCATTGTCCTCGACGCCCACCATGGAGCGCAACTGCCAGTGACTACAAATCTGGTGTTAGCTGCCGGGGTGCCACGTAGGTGTGTCGCCATGGGCATGAACCGAGGACGTACCTAGGATGGACACTGGTGCGATAGCGGCGTCGAGGCTTGGGGAGAATCAGGTGTTCGGTGGCATGGTAACTATATAAAAAGAAAGCCAGTCTTCTGTCAGCAAAAAGAACATGGCAGATGTGAAAGTGATATCAATCCCGGGGGAATGGTGGTTGGCAACTCGCGGAATGGACTCGGGCATCAGCTTACACATCGTCCTTGACAGTCATTGTGCGAAAGTCTTGGCGGGTTTGTTTTGACCGGGCAATTCCAGATCAGTTTGCGATGACCATGCACAATTCCGCGCTGTTGGTGGCTCTCGGTTCGTCGTCGAGGGAGGCGATGTCAAAGGAGGAGGAACCGACTGGAAGGATCGCGTGGAAACTCGAATGCTGGGAGCGGGAGGTGTCGTTGGATTGCGAAATGCCGGGGTATCTTGGTATTATCTTGGTCGGGATTGGGGACAATGGATTACAATGTAGAATAGTTGAAGGCTGGTGAGTTTAGAATTAAAAGGTTAATGGAAGTGAAGATGTTGGTTGTCTAGGAGATTGATAGGAGAGGCCCGTCCGACCTGTTCGTCATTGCTTTCTGTCGTTGCAAACCCGCGTCAAAGTCCCTTTCCCATATCCTAAGCTCGCCACCCACTTAGACACCACCACTTTGACCAACGGGATGACAACACAATGCAGTGCCAAAAGGAAAAAAGGACTAGGCTAAACTCATACGAAGTCTTTCTGCCGTGCAGTTAAAGAAAGTCAGTCCAAAAGTAAAAATCTTTTGAAAAAGAGCCTTTTTTGGTTTGTTGGTAATAAGTAGAGGTAAGCTTGTTTAGAGTCAAAGGTTGTACCTACCTCAACCTTCCAAAACCGGGGGTCCTCCACTCTTCAAGTACCTCCATGGCCAGCCAGGTACATGATCGGATGCATACGAGTTTGATGTTTGGCCGTTCGATTCATCGATGCGCGCAACGGCAGAGATGATTTGGCGCGCAGTGAATACTAGTCTCATGAATAGACAAGATCTATGGCATGGCATGGCATCTCCCACGCTGGAGTGAAGCATCAAGATATATATACCTCTAGTTTATACCTCTCAAAGTAGCGCGCAATACGTAACCGTGGTATGTACATAACAAGCAGGCATCCACTCCCCCGATGCCGTCACAGGCCATCGTTACCCTACGCATACCCGCCCGAGCCCGCCTTCCCCTCCCCTCACCCATTTCAAACCGCAGCCGGCCTGGACTTTGAGCCGGACCCCAGGCTGTCCGGGCAGGGATCGGTTGCTCTCTGTGCAACATCTAGAAAACAAAAAGGGTTCCATGGACGGCAAAGTCACGTGCTGTCGCAAAGTTCAAGACGGGAATGGGCTTCCCGGATGTTTTGGATCTCGCCTTGAAGACAGCGAGGTTGACGGCCGCTCGGAGTTCTCGGTGGACGGAGGAAACGGGTCGAAGGAGGAAGAGTTCACCTCGCTCCCAGGCTCCCAGGCTCCCCGCCTTCGCCCGCCAGTGCCCGCCCAGCGAATATTGCGACGATTGACGGAGTGGCCCGTGCGGAGCTTGCTCGGCGCCCCACTTACCGTGCATGCGGCTGCTCTCAGTGGGTGGGAAGTGGCCCCCCCCCCGCGGTGCCACTGGAGGTCCCGCTGGAGTCGTTGATCCAGTCACTGGGCCGTGTGGGCGCTGAGAGCAGCCGAGCAAAATTTCCAACGCCTTCGATGACCGGGTTGTGAATTTTTCCCTCACAGTACAAAAGAGCTTGACCAGCTCCTCCTCGGCCTCCGCTCTCCGTTCACGAATCCTCATTCATAACCACCCTCTCCTCCTCCTCCTCCACCACCACCACTTCTTTCCCGTCTGCTTTCTGTTGATTCCCGGCCCTGTCTGTTGTTTCCAAGGGGTTATTTTTCGTTTTTAATTTAGAGTCACATACAAGATGATGTCCACAAGGCTTACCAGGGCTGTAAGTTATATACCGAGCTTGCACTTGCACTTTCACTTGCAGCATCCGCCGCTTCCACTTTCCCCTCACTTCAAGTCGCGATAATGGCGCGTTCCATGTTCATGAATACCCTCAACAATGGCTGACATCTCCCCCTCTCACCCCAGCTGCCCAAGGTCTCCATTGCTCCCCGCGCCGCGGGTATGCTCAGGAAGCCCATGACCCCCGCCTTCGCGCGCTTCGAGTCAACGGAAACAAACGGAAAGGTCACTGGTTCCGTCATCGGTATCGATCTTGGTATGTAGCATCACCACCACCACCAACACACGAGCTCGGCCATGGCTAACTCAAGTTACCCCAGGTACCACCAACTCCGCCGTTGCCATCATGGAGGGCAAGGTCCCCCGTATCATTGAGAACGCCGAGGGTGCCCGTACCACCCCCTCCGTCGTCGCCTTCACTGAGGATGGTGAGCGCCTCGTTGGTGTTGCCGCCAAGCGTCAGGCCGTCGTCAACCCCGAGAACACCCTCTTCGCCACCAAGCGTCTCATCGGCCGCAAGTTCACCGACGCCGAGGTCCAGCGCGACATCAAGGAGGTTCCCTACAAGATCGTCCAGCACACCAACGGTGATGCCTGGGTTGAGGCCCGTGGCCAGAGGTACTCTCCTTCCCAGATTGGTGGTTTCATCCTCCAGAAGATGAAGGAGACCGCCGAGGCTTTCCTCAGCAAGCCCGTCAAGAACGCCGTCGTTACCGTCCCCGCCTACTTCAACGACTCTCAGCGTCAGGCCACCAAGGATGCTGGTCAGATTGCCGGCCTCAACGTCCTCCGTGTCGTTAACGAGCCCACTGCCGCCGCTCTTGCCTACGGTCTCGAGAAGGAGCAGGACCGCGTTGTCGCCGTCTACGATCTTGGTGGTGGTACCTTCGATATCTCCGTCCTCGAGATCCAGAACGGTGTCTTCGAGGTCAAGTCCACCAACGGTGATACCCATCTCGGTGGTGAGGATTTCGATATCCTCCTCGTCCGCCACCTCGTTCAGCAGTTCAAGAAGGATTCCGGCATTGACCTCTCCGGCGACCGCATGGCCATCCAGCGTATCCGTGAGGCCGCCGAGAAGGCCAAGATCGAGCTTTCTTCTTCCCTCCAGACCGACATCAACCTTCCCTTCATCACTGCCGACTCCTCCGGCCCCAAGCACATCAACCAGAAGCTCTCCCGTTCTCAGCTCGAGTCCATGGTTGATCCCCTCATCCAGCGCACCATTGAGCCCGTCCGCAAGGCCCTGAAGGATGCCGGCCTCCAGGCCAAGGACATCCAGGAGGTCATCCTCGTCGGTGGTATGACTCGTATGCCCAAGGTTGCCGAGTCCGTCAAGAGCATCTTCGGCCGTGACCCCGCCAAGTCCGTCAACCCCGATGAGGCTGTTGCCATCGGTGCTGCCATCCAGGGTGCCGTCCTCTCCGGTGAGGTCAAGGACCTTCTCCTCCTCGATGTCACTCCCCTCTCCCTCGGTATCGAGACCCTCGGCGGTGTCTTCACTCGTCTGATCAACCGCAACACCACCATCCCCACCAAGAAGTCCCAGGTCTTCTCCACCGCTGCCGACTTCCAGACCGCCGTCGAGATCAAGGTCTTCCAGGGTGAGCGTGAGCTCGTCAAGGACAACAAGATGCTCGGCAACTTCCAGCTTGTCGGTATCCCCCCTGCCCACCGTGGTGTTCCCCAGATCGAGGTCACCTTCGACATTGACGCCGATTCCATCGTCCACGTCCACGCCAAGGACAAGTCCACCAACAAGGACCAGTCCATCACCATCGCCTCCGGCTCCGGTCTCTCCGAGGCTGAGATCGAGAAGATGGTTGAGGACTCCGAGAAGTATGCCGAGCAGGACAAGGAGCGCAAGGCTGCCATTGAGGCCGCCAACAAGGCCGATGGCGTTCTCAACGATACCGAGAAGGCTCTCAACGAGTACGCTGACCGTCTCGACAAGACCGAGGCTGATGCCATCCGTGAGAAGATCACCAGCCTCCGCGAGTTCATCGCCAAGAGCCAGTCTGGCGAGCAGACCATCTCTGCCGATGCCCTCAAGGAGAAGATCGACGACCTCCAGGTTGCCAGCTTGAACCTCTTCGACAAGATGCACAAGGCCCGTGCTGAGTCTGGCGAGCAGCAGCAGCAGCAGAGCACTGAGGGCGAGAAGAAGGAGTAAATCTGAAGCCCAACAGTTTTAGGTTTTCCTTTTCACGTTTTCTCACTATACCCACATACTTCTTTCTCCCCGGTGTCTAAGTAAGCTTGGTTGGAGCGGAATGATCTCCACTGTGTATTTCTCCCTTGTACTCATATGTCATGTTTCTCTTTGAGGTCTATCATGCTGGATCCTGTGTTTAATACCGCAGAGGGCGGAAGGCGTTATTGAGCATCAAAACTTCCTGCGTTTTCTGGGGTTACAAATAAAAATCTTCATCTATCTTCACGATATCTTTCCATCCTACAAAATGATGCGATGAGATGCGAAATGGGTTGGGTTTTTGCATGGGCAACGGACGGGAGGGCAAAGCAGCAGGTGCTGGCTGGACCACGGCGGGCGAGGGTGCGCGTATGTATATATCATGTTCATTGTACACGATGCGCCACGCACAACGGACAACGTTCGAAATAATCACCATCCCCTCTCTAATGATTGAAATGAAATTGAATAGCAAGCGTTCACCAAACATGTTCTCTCATCCCATCTTAACCGTGTGCCGTGTTAGTTGTGCGTGATCGTGTGTTGACAGCAAGCCACTGTTGTGTGGACAGTTATTTCGTCGAGTCGTGAGTGAAATAAGAGCGAACCGCTTGAGCCGCTATCGGACCTACACAATCAAATGGGTGGAGTAATCCCAACGCAATACCTACGCGACGGCCCAAGGGGACACCTCAATGTATTTTCTACGTCATGCCAACGGCCTGATAGCCTGTTGCCGCGTGAACAACAGGTAAATAAAAGCTCGCTCGCATGTCCTCCGCAAGATTGTCATAGCGGCGGTATCTTTCCCGCCGAACCCAAGTGTGCAGAGACTTATCAGATCGGATCACTGAGCACTGCACGAGAAACACATGACAAGTTCACAGAAAGAGGCTTCATTCACTCAAATAACCATCATTATATTTTTAACCAACCAACCAAACAAACATCTCTTCACATATACACTTGTAGTACAGTCCCTTGTATAACCATTTCCCTTACCGGCCAAACCCAAACCATCCCCTCTTCTTCGGCTTCTCCTCCTCCTGAGCCTCCTCAGCCCTCTGCTGCTGCTTTTGCTCAACCTTTGCCTCCTGCTTCTTCTCCCCAGCAACCTTCTCAGGATAATCAATATAATTCCACGCCACATCCAAAATGATAGGCTTAACAGGGATCGCCTCCAGCCTAGGCGGATACACAACAATGTTCTCCAGGTTGACCTGGCCGCTGGAGGGGTAATTGGCTAGTTGGCCGATTAGGGGTTTGCCGTTGCTGCTGCTGGCTCCAGTCTGTGGCTTCTTGTTGTTATTGTGCTCGCTAATCTCCACCAGGGCGCGGGCACGCTGGAGCTCGCCGTTGAGTAGGGAGTGCAGGGTTTGGATGTCGGCGGAAGAGACGAGGATGTTGCGAGCTGGGGACGAAGACTCTTCCGAGGAGGTGGAAAGGATGGGCAGGGCGGACTCGGTTTGGCTGAGGGCGTGGCGGATGAGAGCGAGAGCGTTGGCGTCGTTGTGGGCTAGGGAGTGGGAGCGGGCGATTGCTAGGGACCTGTGGGTTGTGTGTTAGTTATGGGTGAGCAAAGAAATTTGGGAGGGGGGGAGCTGGAGGAAGAAAACATACTTGAGAGCAGTAAAGTATTGCGAAGTGGCCTGTAGGCTAGTGAAGAGCTCCTGGTCGTTCGCAACACCAGGCAACTCTGTGATAGTCTCCAGACTCTGGAGCGTGCCATCATACAAGACCACCTTCTCTTTTAGCTTGGCAATCTGACGGCCGGGAGCTTCCTCCTTGGGCCTCTCTGACGCCTGCTCAGCTTCCTGGGCCTTCTTTTTCCTCTTGGACAGGTCCTCAAAAGTGGCGCGCGCACCGTCAAGCTCGCCAGCGAGCACCCTGTTACGGCCAATTCGCCAGCTGATCATCTCAAAGTTGACAGCCGTCCTTGTGATCTGCAGGCTCTGCATGCGAGGGTCGCTCTGTGTGACACCCTCTCCCCGGAGCTCGTCAATGGCCTGCTTTGTCGCATCGACAGCATCCTGGGTCGCGGCCAGAATATCATCGTAGGCGGCGGCCTTGTCCTTGGGGGCCAACGAGCTGGCGGAGGAGAGCCTCTCGTTCAGTTTGGCCTTTGCTGTTTGTACCGAAGCCCAGGCGACGGCAATGGAAGCGTCCTCGATCTTGACCTCCCTTGAGCGCCATGTGATGGTAGTCGGTGCTCCCTCAGCGCCAGTAACGCCCGTCATGCTCACATCGCCCTGCTCCAAAACACTAGGGTTGACAGCCTTGACACGATCCACCAAGTCATGGTCGGCTTTAGCGAACGCCTTTTTGGCGATCGAGGGAATCGGTTGGGTGCGAGGAATCTTGGCCTGGTACGCAGCGTATCGGATCGAGGGGTCGATGGTATCGGTAAGGAGGTCTTTGTAGATGTCGCCCTTGGTGGAAGTCGAGAGAGCGCTATAGATGATACGGGCAACGGCGTAGCTGACGATGCAGTCCTCCCAGCTCTGCTTCTCAAAGTTGGAGGCGCCCCTGAGCAAGGCTGCGTAGGCACGGGCTTCGAGGATGTCGTTGGGGTTGGCGCCGCTGACTGCGTCCTGGGAAAGCGCATCTGCAAGCTTCTCGGCGGTGCGGGCACCCTTTTCGAGTCTGGAAACGATGTGTGACCTTGTCTTGCTGGTCATACCCTTGGTATCAGCAGCATGCGAAGCCTTCATGGACATGGCATGAGCCCATGTACGCTCGGCGGTGAGAAGCGCGAGATGGAGGTATCTGAGAGAGACGCGAGGTTAGCAGGACGCATTGGGCCACCACGGCAAGCAGAAGAGGGAGTCGTACTCATGGTTGTCCGAGATCTGCTCAGCGGTGATCTGGGCCTTGGGGTGGAATTTGCCTCGGCTCTTGGTCGCAATGTTGAGCTTCTTGCGGGAGTTGAGAAGCTTCCTAGAGAGTTGGGCGCGGTACGTCGCATAGTCGCCATAAAGGAGGGCGTTCTCCCGATGGGATACTACGAACTTTGTGATATCCATGGTGTTGAGGTTGAGTATGTGTGTGTGTGTGTGTGATTAGGTGGGCACTCCGGTCGCAACTAGGGGGTCCTATAGAAAGGAATTATGAAGCACCCGTTGCGCAATTTGGCATAGGGCAGGTAGCTTCGATCAATGCCGTGGTATGTACAGAGTTGGAGGGGTTGACTGGCGGCAGGGTTGTGATCTGGAGACGGCCTCCTTGTACGTTTGGCGGCTCGAGTCGACGTGGAGGTTGAACCTGGAAAGTGTGGGGCATGGGCAGCTCTCTCATGGAGGAGGACTCACATAACCCGACCCCATCCCTAAAGCTTCCTGACTTAAGTAGATACGCTAAGACCGACCCTATATTGTAAAAAATCTTTTAATTAACCCTTACCCCTTTAATAAGTCGTATATATAATAAATTTCTCTATAGAGAAATAATATTACTCGCCTATTTAATTTCTCCGTAGAGAAATAATACGCTTTTAATTTTAATAAATGAAATTTGCGTACGAGTACTTTAAATCCGAACGATATTAATCCGAACCCTTCCATAAACCTTCTACGATATATCCTAATTACGTACGAATACCCGCCTAATTTATCCCTAATTTATCTTTAATTTATCTAATTCGAATAAAATAGGCGCTAATATTATTATTAACGCCGATACCTTAATTATTATTATTAGGCTCGGTTTAACCGAATAGAATAATTAAATATTTAATAAATTATTAACTATATTCGAATTATAATAATTCGATAGTATAGTAGCCGAATTTAATATATTAGAGGATTTAAAGGATATAACCCCTCTTAATATTTTAATGCCTAACGATTTTCTAATAAATATAGATAAAGAATTATTAATATATCCGAGATTTATCCCTTATTAATCGATAATATAATAATATTAATTGTATAAAGGTTGAAATTGTAGGCCTAACCCTTATTTTATCCGAGAATATTAATTACTATTTTATCTTTATTAAAATAATATATTATATCCTAATTATTTTAAAATACTTTAAATCTTTTATTCTTAGCGTAGTTTACGTTATAAATATTAATAGCTTATTTATAGATTAAGTTTAAATTCTATAGAACGAGGTATATAAGGGTAGTAGTTCGAAATAAATTACTTTTAATAATATATAAAAGATTAATCTTTAATTAATTTATAATATTTTAAATTTAGTATTATATAGCGAGGAAAATACCTCCTAAGGAGATTTCGTCTAACTATTTGAATAACGTTATATATTATCATTCTATTTATAAATATATTAGTATTAAATATTATGAATATTTAAATAAATGAGTTTAGTAGATGTATATATATATAGGATTTACTGCTAGATTCGACGAAGAGGTTATAGACTTTTTAATTGAAATCCGCTTCCGATAGGATAAGGTCCTTTTAATTAAGCGAATTATTAAATATAGATTTATTTATAATTTATTTATAAGCTTTATTTTATATTGTTTTAATTTAATTAAAAATAATTGTTTTTTATTAATATTATTTCTACGATTAATTGGGTATAGATAATTAGGATACGTTAGGAGAAATAGGGTTATAAAGAATCGAAGTCCTTATATAAGTTCGTTTAGTATATAAGTAAGGTAAGTTTTTATTTAAGATATATCCTTAATAATTAGCGTTATATTTAAAATTTATTTCTATTTAAATAATTATTAACTATAATCGCTATTAGTTAAAATATTAGAATTCGAAGCGGGGAGAGAAAATATATTTTTTTATTAACCTCCCTAATAATTTTAATCGATTTTAGTCAAATATTAAACTAATTATTAAAGGGTATTCAAGGGATTTTATATTTAATTTATTATTTATTGAAGTATATATTAAAACGTACCTTACAACGATAAAAAAGACCTATTGTAATAAGTAAATTCTTCCTTAATTTATTTAGGATTTATTAAAAATTGATTATCGATAAATTAGAGACCGATTACTTTTAAGGATATAGTACTATTTAAATTCGAAATTATAATATTACTATTAACATTTATATTCTAATCAATATTAAAACTATCCTATATATTATTATAATTTCTTATAGTAAATATACCTACCTGCCCCCGCCTCCTAATAAACCTTCTTAATTAGTTATCGATAATTTAATACGGGTATTGGAGAAGGTAGGAGATTTTAATATAATTTGGAGTAAATAAATCCGGAGTATATTAACAATATATTAGGGATAGATTAAAGATTAATTTATAATTTAATAACTTTAACCTATAATCTTTATTTTATTTAATTTTTTAACGAATACGGTACTAATACTATTAATTAAATTTATACGAATTTTAATAATATTAATAGGGTTCGATTAGTAATTAAAAAGTATTACGCTCTTATTTAGCCTTTAGGAACTTCGAGCCTTAAAATTATAATATATAAATATTAATTAAAATATTAAAATTTAAATATTTATATAAATTATATATCCGGGATTTATTAGGGATGAATTATTAATATTTTTTTAATAATATATTTAGAGGATCCTTAACGATAGTATTAATTTTATAATTATTTGTTTTTTTAAAGAGTAGGTAGAATTCTTTCGTAAAGGCCTTATTAAATCCTTCGAATTGGATATAAATTATAAGTATCTTTCCGGTATAGATAATAGGGAGGTTATTTAGGGCTTTTATTTGGAATAGTTAAAACGATATAAATTATTAAAATATCCTAAATTTACCTCCAATAAATTTCTAATTCCAATAGCTATCCCTCTTATCCGGATTATTACTAATACTAATTCGCCGAAGATGTACGCCCTTACATTTAAAATAGTATTTAAAATTTTTTAAATCGATTATAAATATATAGTTAAATAACGGGAATTAGATAGAAAGGGTCTTTATAGTATTACTATAGATTAAGACTTTAAAGTAATTATAAGTACGCTATCTTATTCTTAGATCTATTTATAATATATTTTTATTAATTCCCTAATTGCTTAATATAGGGTTTGCAATATATATTTCTAAGAGAGATCTATACCGCCGTAGAACTATATACTTTGCTAGCCGTATAGTACGACTTTATTACGTCCACTTTAAACGTAGTATTTAAAGGTACGTAAAGAATAATCTTAAACTTCGTTAATAAATAAAAGGGTTATTTACTTATATAACTTTTAATAAATATACGTAACTTTATTACTAATTAAAATATAAATTAAAAATAACTATTTTTAGATTTATTTTAAATAAATCCTAAATAGAATTCTAATTAATTATTCTATAGATAATTCGCGGGAAGAAATTCGGAATTAGGCTTAAAATAAATATATCCTAATTATTTGTCAGGATCGTAGAGGAGAGGTAGGCTGAGGTGTCTACGGGCAGTACAATACGTAGGGAACGTTAAAGTAGGGGTAGAACTAAAGATATATTAATAGTTAAACCTAATAATTTTAAAGGTAATTTCGCCTAATATTTATAATTATATAAACTTAATTCTATAGTAGTTAAGTCCGGAGCGTCTCCGAACCGGCCCGATACTATATTATAGCGCTACGCTACGGAGCCGTCGATGTCCTTCGGTATTAGTACGGCCTTAACGTTTTAATAGGTCTTTAACGACCTAATATAATTCCCCCTTTTCTAAATTTCTATCCTAAAAACCTATAACGCTCCTACGGCGACGGTTCCCTATCAGTACCCCTCCGCTATCCTTCCTCTATAATTTACCTACCCGATTAAATTTACTATCGCTGGGCTACTATTTTCTCCGTCTCCTAATATCCTTTAATTAAATATATTCTAATATTCTGGCCTTCTTACCTTTTTACCTTCTGCCTCCCGGGTATTAGCCCCCTCTTATTAACTTTTACCCTTCTTTTATCGTTTTAACCGATTTACTTCTTATTATCCGGAGTAGCTTACTAGGGCCTCTCTTTAAAATTTAGAGCCTTCGTAAATCGGCTACTTACCTTCGTCTTAAAGTATTTTTTACCGTTTAATTTACTTTTTATTATTTAGAACGGTTAGCTAAAAGCTTTTTAATAACGTATATACTTTTATAATATTATTATTTACCTTTATTCTAAATTATCCTCTATTACCTAATTTGCTTTTTATTATTTAAAACGGTTTATTAAAAGCGTTTTTAATAATATATATACCTTTGTAATTCGGTTATTTACCCTTATTCTAAATACTTTTTTATTGCCTAATTTACTTTCTATCGTTTAAAATAGTTTATTAGAAACTTTTTAATAATGTTTATACTTTCGTAAAATCGTTATTTATTTAGCCCTACCTTACTTAATATTCTTAATTCTAATTATAAGAATTTACTTTCCCTCCTCTCTCTTCCTCCCTTTCTCTTCTTCCTTCGCTTATCTTCCTATATACCTTACTACTACTTTTATAATACTTCCCCCAAACCTCTTGGCCGCTAATTACGTAATATTCTTCGATTTTTACTAAACGTACCCTAATATCGTCGTACCTTTTAATATATATAATCTCTTCCCCAATTTCCTTTCGTCTTTTTCTTACTTTTATTAACTTTTTTTAATTATATTTGTAACCCTCTATATAATTATTTAATTTAATTCGCTACTAATATAATCGGTAATATTCCGGCCGACGCCCCTAATACTTCCTTTTTAAAAATTATTAACCTTTATATTTATATCCGTACTAATAAATTTCTTCTCCTATTTACTTTTTAACTTCCTATACTATATTCTAACGAATATTCCTTATTATAAACGCCGCGATATATAGTACTTATAATAAAACGCTAAGTAAATATATATTTAATTTTCTCTTAGTATTCTATAAGAATTATTAAACGTTTTAAAATAATATTGTAGCCCTTATATATATTCTAAATAATTTTACCACCGCCTAATAATTTTATATAGTTACGGCCCAACTTTTTTACGAAATTATTAATTTATATTATATATTATATCTCTACCCCTTTGCCCTAATTTAAATTGAAAAGGAAGAAATCGGCTAAATATTCCGCTATAATTTCCGCGAGCCTTTAATTATATTTATTATACGCTTCGAACCTAATATTTAAATAATTCCTACTATTGCTAAATAGGTTAGATAAAACTCCTAGGGCCCTCCCCTCCCTAATATTATTCCCCCGCTGCTAATAAATATATTAGTTAATAATAATAGTTAAGCGTACTTCGGTAATAGTATTTATAATTTCTAATATATAATACGCTGTACGTAATACGAATTATATTAATTTATAGTATATTAAAGTATTGTAGTTCCCTTAGAACCTATAGAGGACGCTTTTAATAATAATATTAGTAATATTTAAATATAATATAGTAATTTCAATTAGCGTAATAGCAGTGTATAAAAGTCTTAATTTTTAAAATAATAAATTTAATTCCTATACCGATATACCCTGCCGCTATTATTATTTTTAATCGTTATTAATATATTAATATCTTTAGGAAGGTTAAAGAGGATAAAAAAGGGGATTTCTCTATAATTAGACTATAATATTGGCCTTAATTATAACCTTTCCTCCCGTTTTCGTAATATTCCTTCTCGTTCTATATTCCCTTAATTCTAATTTAATACGTCTAATATATTATATATTATATATCTAATATAGTTTGCGTTATAATTATCTAATATAGTCTACGTTATAATCGTTTAATATAGTTTACATTATAATCGTTTAATATGGCCTACGTTATAATCGTTTAATATAGTATATTCGACGAATGTATTTTTATTATTAATATACTATTTCTATTAATCCTTTCGAATATTTCTTATTACTTATTTAATTTATTTTTATCGATTTAATTATTAGGCTTCCTATAACCCTCTTCTAATACGTTTCCTTTACTTCGTATTCTTTTAAAATATCTGGGCAATTTAAATCTTTTAATAATATTTATTCGTTTTCGTCGTCCGAATACCCTTTCTACTTTACTTAATATTACCGATTTTTCCCCGACCCTTTGTATTTAATAATCGCTTTTACTTTATATTAAATACTATTATCCTTAATATTTATAATTCCTTCCCGCGGCGTTAATATTATTAAATTACTATAATATAGTTCTAATAGTACAATTAAGAAGACTAAATAAATATAATAATATTTAAGAAGGTCGAATTAGTACGCTATCTTCTTATCCCTAACGATTTCTATAATTTGAAAGGGGCTTAAAAATTTATTTAATAATTTAAAGTTAAGCCTTTACTATTTAACGTTCTTTATATTTAAAAGGATTTAAATATTAATTGCGAACTCCTTATCTTTCTGCAATTTATTATATTATTTTATATAATCTTTATTAACTTTCTCTAATATTTTAACGATAGTTATACAACTTCTAATTAATTCCGCAATCTTATTTATAATTACCGTAGGAAGTATATTCCCCTTACCTCTTTCGGGGTCGGTAGGATTACGGGGATAGTAATTAAAGAATATTTCCGACGGGGATTTATTGAAAGCGGTATAAAAATAGTTATTATATATTTATTCGGTTAATATTAGCTTTTCGGCCTAATTTACTTATTCTAACCTATAGAAGATTTTTAAATATAATTCGAAATTTTAATTCTATCGTTCTATTTATTTATCGGTCTATGGGTACTAAATAGTACTAAAACGGCGTTGAATATTTAATAATTAATAATAAATTTTCTAAAAGAAATTTATAAAGAGGTTACCTTTATCGGATATAATAGAATTAGAAAATTTAAATCGCTAAAAGATAAATTGTTAAAAAATATATATGAATTATTGTACGTCGATCGTTTTTTAAATTAGGATATAAAGGGCGTATTTTATAAACTGGTTTATAATAATTAAAACGGCGTTGTAAATCCGGTTAGAAATAGGGTTAAAAAATTTAGGTAATCCGGTAATAAAATTATAAGAAATATTTTATTACAGAATTATTAGGATTGGTAATAATGTAAAGAGTTTATATAATTTATAATTCCGGGGCTTAATTTTCTAATATATTAGGTAATTCTGAATATATTCTTCGACGTTGGCGGTAATAATCGGCTAATAATAATATTAATTAATTTTTTTAAGCGTTTTCCGTTATTTTAAATATTTTATAGTAGTATTATTATAATAAATATAAAAAAATTCTGTTCGTATATTCTTTAATATATAAATTTAATAATAATAATATAGTATTCCGTCTTCCCCTATCCTTTAATTTTCTATTCGCCGACTTTATTTTAATAATTCCTTCTATATTTCCTTTAAAATAAAAGAATCTAATTATTACGCCTCTAATAATTATTAATTTAATAGGGGTAATTATCTATCTTCTTTTTATACCCTTGCAATTATTATATATATTCCTATATAACTAATAACGACCTTATTTACCCCTCTTTTAAAACCTATAATAATTTCGTCCGCGAAATATACTTTTTTCCCTAGCCTATCTCCCGCTTCCTCCCGATTTATATATTCCCTTAATATTTTTTTATATTTTTTAATACTATACTTTTTATATTCCCCTTCTTATTCGTCGTCTTCCTATTCTAATCCCTAAACCGATTCGTCCTCTCTTCTATCTTCGTACTATTTCTGCTTCTCCGCTATTACCCGCTATATTTCCTAATTAATTAATAAAACTCTTCTTATATTACTATTTATCCCTTTTCCTTTTTGTATCGCCCGTCCCTTTATTTCCCCTTCCTTTATAATTTTTATTAACAGGTAGCCCTCTCTAATTATATTTATAACTTTATATAGCTATAGCTTCTTTAATAACCTATCTACCGGATTTAATTTTCTTACTTAATATTTAATATTAAAATTATATATTACTAATTCTAACGCTTACCGGCTTTGTTTTGCGTTCGCTTTATTTTTATTCTTAAAGTATTAAAGGTTTAAATAGTCTATAAGGATAAAAAAAGGTTTATCGGTATATAATAAATATTATTGCTACGCTTTTAACGCTCCGACGATCGTTAATAACTCTTTATCGCCGATATTATAATACGTTTCCTCTAGCGATTTCTTACGCGAAAAGAATATAATTAAGTACTATTATATTTCGTATAATTATATTAAGATTGCCCCGATTATAAAGTCTAATACGTTTATTTTTACTCGGATTAGTAAAAACGGGTTAAAGTATTATAATATAAATACTTTTTAAAATAACCGTTTTAATTTTTCGAACGCTAATTTGGCCGGCTCCAATAATTCGAATATTCTTTATTTGCCCCCTTTTAATAATTTTATTAATAGGGCTATAATTTTAAAATATAATATTATAAACTATTAGTAAAACCCGGTAAACCTTAAGAATATTTGAATATTCTAAATACTTATTAGAACTTCCTAATCTACGATTATAACGACTCTTTCCAAATTTATCGAAATACTTTTAGGAAATATAATATATTCTAAGAATAATATTCTTTTAATATAGAATTTGTACTTATTTAAATTAATATATAAATTATAATTGTATAAACGTTAAAAAACTTCTTTAACGTATTTATAATAATCTTCCTCATTTTTACTATAAATTATAATATTATTAAAGTAAATAATATAAATAATATTAATTAAACCCGTTAACGTATTATTAATATACGCCTAGAATGTAATAAGAGTATTAGTTAACCTTATTAATATAATTAAAAATTCGTAGTATTTATACTTCGTACGAAATGCCGTTTTCTCCTCGTCTCTTTACTTAATCCGAATATAATAATATACATCCTTTAAATTTAATTTTATAAAGATTTTCACTAATATTAACCGGTCTAAAATCTTTTAAATAAAGGGTAATATTATACGATTCTTTTTCGTAACTTTATTTAACGCCCGATAATTAATATATAATTATAATTTACTACCTTTTTTAAGAATAAAAATAATAAGGGCCCTTACTGGATTAATAAATAAACGAATTTATCTTTTATATAGTACCTCTATTAATTATTCCCGAAGTATTTTTAATTCTTTAATATTAAATATATAAATCGGGCCTTAAAGAACGGACTCCCCTTCAATTAAATCGATACGATATTCTAAATAATTATATTAAGGTAATAGTATAGTTAATATTTCGAATACCTACCGGTATTCTTTATATTCCGGGAAAAACGTTAATTTAACGGCGATTTCTTCTTCCGATTAAAATTCGATTACCGGCGGCTTTAGGGATATTAATTTTAATAAGGGCTCTAACAATAAATAAATTCCGTTTAATATAATTTTAAAAATTTTAAAAAATATATTAATAGGTATAGGGGTAAGTATATCGGAAGAAACGTTGGGAATATTTAGAGCCGTCGGCGGGTCTACTAATTCTTCGCTTAAAGATAAGGGGATTTTAAACGGAATATTTATATATAGCGGTAGATCGAATCCTTTTATCGCCCGTAATATTTCTTTCGGGTCTATTATTAGGATAGAGTCCTAATATGGACCGTAGAAATATATTATAGCTTTATAAATATTTTTAATCGGCTCTTTACTTTCTTCTAAATTACTATATTCGAATTAGAATTAGAATCTCTTATAGCGCTAATCGATTTCGGAATTATATTCGTATAATTAAAGGTAATTGAAGATAATTTTTACGTTAAGGGAATTAATAATAATAAATATAATCCTTTTCTTCCGTTTAATATTATAAGAATTATATATTTTAATAAAGTAAGTAATCGAATTACGAATGGGAATAGATTAGAGAAAGAAATTAATAAAATAATAGTTTATAAATTCTATTTTAATATCCGACGGGAATAAATACCTTCTAATAAAGTTTAGTTCCGCGCTAGAATTTATTAAATTATATATTTTCCGCTAATTTCTATATATTTTTATTAATAATTTTATATTTAAATATAATTATAATATACCCGCGCCTTCTTAGGCCAAAATAGTCGCTATCTTTACCGGAATTACCGGCTCCGTATTCGCACTTTAATTTAAAGTACTATAGAGAATAGTATATTAATATAATATATAACTTAACTTACTATAATTATAGCAGGCTCGGTTAATATAAGAAAATGCCGAATATTTAAACTTACTATATTCGTAGTAAATACTATATAATTTTATTACCCGATACTAATTATAAATATATCCCAACTAACTATAATAAGGATAAATAATATTAAGGTTAATAACGATTATTAAAAGGGGACGAAAAGAATTAAAAGGAATAATAGAACTAAAAATAATTATAAAAATAAAAATAAGAATAAAAATAAGAAGAGTAATAAAAGGAGATAAATAAAGATGTAATACTTAAAGGCGTTAATATAGTAATACCGCCGTTAATAAGTCTAAATCTTTTAACTATTCCGCCTACGCTATAATTTCAATTATAATATCGATACTTCTAATTATTAGAATACTATAGTATAAAGCGGGGAATAAACGGTTAATTTAATATAAAATACGAAAGTATTCCGATTAATTATAGGATAATTTTAATTCTTTAATATTATATTATTTATAAAAGTCTATAATAGTTTCGGAAGCGCTTTATTATATTTTTTCGAAGTTAGTAAAGGCGGCGCACTTTTAGGTTTAAATATTATTAGCGTATTTCTTCTCTAAGAATATATATAAATTAAATTAAGTAAGGTCATTATAAATAGGGTTGTAACCGGGCAAATTCCGAATAATATTAACGTACTTCTATTAGGCGTATTTAATATTACCGGCGAAATAATTAATAACGAACGAAAATTTAATATAGGAGTAGGTACGATAGTACTTATTAAAATCGAAGACGAAATCGGGGAATTATATAGTATTGCTATTAAAATTAATAATATTATACTTATAATAATAATTATCGGAGGGGCCGGTCTACTTTTATTAAATAATTATAAGCGTAATAAGCGCTACGATAGAAAGAATTACGGGGAAGTAGGAAATATATACTTAATTATAAAAAAAGTAATTTTAATAGTAGAAACCGAAAGGGATAAGAGGGTAATTATTAATTTAATTTTATTCCGTTATATCTACGAAAATATTCTAATTATAAAGAAATATCTACGAAGGGAGGTATTTAAAGAATAATTAAATAGCGGTTATACGGGATTCGAAGAAACGCTACTTCTATATTATATTATTATTCTCTAAATAGTAGAGGGGATTATATAATTTAAGCGAGGGGGCAAAATTACTATCCCCGCTATCCTTATCTATTTCTTCGATAATCGGCTAACGATATTAGAACGAAGGAGGAGGCTATTATTAAAAATTATCGTCGGTTATTATAAAAATAGTAACTAAGGATTTAAATATAATTAAAACGGAGGGGGCAATTGCGTTAGTAGTTTATAAAATAGATTGTCCGCTATATATTTATATCCTACTAGTAACGGTTTAATTCCTATAAAAAGAATTATTAATGTATTAAAATTATAGAGGAGAGGTAGGCTAAAGTATTTATAGGTAATATAATATATAGGGAACGTTAAGGTAAGGGTAGAATTAAAGATATATTAATAATTAAATTTAATAATTCTAAAGGCAATTTCGCCCGATATTTATAGCCGTATAGGCTTAGTTTTATAGTAGTTGAGTCTGGAGCGTCTCCGAGCCGGCCCGACGCTATACTACGGCGCTACGCTACGGAGCCGTCGACGTCCTTCGGCGCTGGCACGGCCCCGACGTCCTAACAGGTCCCTAGCGACCTGATATTATTCGCACTAAATACAATTAGGTTTACTTTAATATAGATTAAAATATATAGGATATACTTCGACTAAATACTAATATTATCGAAATATTATATTAATAATCCTATCGTTAGAACGATCGATTTGTATTATTACTTCTTTATATTTATACGTAAATTACTTAATATATATTACGGATATATCTAAATTAATTTCTTATTAGGAATATAAAATTCGATCGCTAGATTATAGTATACGAATAGGTCTTTAGTAAATATAATATTAAATTTAAGTATCGAATTAATTTATTAACGGATCGGTTAAACCGTAGTATAATAAGGGCGGAGAGTAAGTAGATAGATTAATAATTTATTTAATTTATTAATAATTAACTTATTATAGATAAACGGAAGAGGGAAAGTATTTTAATAGCCGAGGAGGTAACTAAGAAGGTACTAACTATAATTAATCTAGTAACCCTTCTTCGTCCTTCCACTCCTCCTTCTATTTTTATTCTATATAGTAAAATAGGATTAATATTTAATAATTCCCCGGTTATATTATTAACTTAGGTTTTTAATAATCGTTAACCGTTCGTATAAACTTCATTCTTTAACGTTACTACTCTAAAGTTAATTAAACTCCTATATATCCTAGCGTTATACTATAAATAAATTTAATATTAGGAATAAACGTCGAATACTTTAAATACTTACTCTATAAGCGCGGATATTAATTTAAAGGGTAAGAGAAATATAGGCTAAGGAGAAGGATAGAGAATTTGTACGTACCTTTAAATTTAAAAATATTTAAATTAAACGAATTAAAGTAGAGAAAGAACGTAAGAAGGAATATAAAGAAGCGGCCGAAGCGGAAATTATAAGTATTAAAATATAAAAAGAAGCCGCCGAAGTATAAATAAAATTGTAGGAATTAATAAAGAGGGGGTAAATAATAGAATAAAGGGTAATTAAATTATTAATTTACTACGTAAATATTAATAATATATTTAAGATAAATCCCCTTTAAATTTAATATAAAATTAAAATAATATATACGTATTCCAGGATATTTTTTAGGCTAAAAATATTAAATAACTATCGAATAACTAATAGAAGCGTTCTTATTTACTTAATAATAAAATTATTTATATATTAGTAAGTAGATAATTATTTAAGATTTAGTAATTTATATAGGGACCCGGATTAATAATAAATAATAAAAATTATACGCTTAGGACTACCTTTGTAAAACCCCTTTATATACGGCTAATCCCGCTTTTATATATTTAAAAATATTATTAGAAATATTATTATAATTATAATTAACGAATAAATATTATATATAATAATTAAAAAACGTTAAAGATAAATAAATAGAAATAGAATAGGAATTCCTCTATTAAATTCCTTGTGTGAAAGCGTGATCCTACGAGAGACAAGGCTGCAAGGCTAGAAGGCACAAATCAAAGTAATATTAAGTGTAAAGAAGGAAAGGGAAAGTAAATAAACGAAGGCATTACGGTTCTGGATATATAAGTTAGAATTGCCACTCGTCGCCGCCTTCCCGATCTGTAAGTTTTATCGATAAGAGTATGAGCCTCATTCCATCCGATGTGCTATGGCGCCAAGTGCCTGGTACCGGCACCCTATTGCCTAGTGGCTAGTGCTTTGGGAACCTGTCTAGTTATGCTATGATATTACCCCCCCTTCGGAAAAAAGGCTTAGCCCTAGAGCCGAAAGAAAAGAAGAGATGAAAAGGACGGATGAAAGGTAATCGCTAGTTATGTGAAAGAAAAGTACGTAATGTGACAGCTAATTGCAATATGTGGTTGTTCAATCTGATGTGTTGCGGTGAAATGTAAAAAACTCTACGCTAAGTATTGCGGCCGCGTAAAAAGTATAAAAAAAATTTCCCTTAGTTGGATTCGAATGGGTGCGTTTTGGGTAGAGGATAGATGCTTCAAGTTAGTGCGACGTATGGTGCGGGCTGTCACTCTATACTGTTACGCTATATATTGTTCCGCACTCGTTATTGAACCACTACATTCTCCTTCCTTATTTGACCCATTGCTCGTTCTAGACACGATCCTACTGCTCGTTCTAGATACGATCTATCTGTCGGTTTTACTTCTTTCTCCCCCGCCTTTTCCTTGCCTGCGCGGAGTTCGCCACCGGTAGATTATCGTCCTTGTGCTTCTTCGAGACCGAGTCGTTTTGGGCAGCTCGTACCCAGTTAGCCAGGCGCGTTGGGCGACCGTTGTTGTACTCTTGCGGTTGTTCTAAGCCTGTCCTTCCTGTTGGAGGTCTGCTTCCGTTTTCGCCAATTCGCGATCCATTCTGTTGAGCTCCTTGTTTCGTTGGTTGGATGAGAGCGACCTTCGAGGTGTTACTTGGTTAAGATCCACAGGTCTCTAGTCTATTATATAAATCTCCGTCTCTTCGTTTGGTTGATGTTTATCTTGCTCTTGGTCCTGGTTTTGTAACGACCTATTTACGATATTCTCTAACTCTTATAGTCGTGCTAGAACCTATTGGTATTCCTTTCTCTCTTGCGTTTTCCTCCTTGCTTCTCTCCTTATATCCTCCTCTTGCATTAGTACTTTTCAGCGCTCTACCTCCTCCTGGAAGGAGGGGTTTTTGATTAAGGGTAGATCGCGGTTTAGATTGATATTTTTGATGCTTGGTATAGGTATGACCTCTGGTAGGAAGAGGAGTTGGTTATTTTTGTAGTCGGGTAGTTGAAGCGCAGCTGTTATGGTCAGGGAATGAAGTGTTTACACGAAGTGAGCGAGCATAGCGGAGCTTCTTTCTAATGGGGTGACACCCTTGTCAATTGACCCCTGTAAGTTGTCTGTCCTGTGATTGGTCTGTAGAAAGTGAAATCCGTTCCTTGGATTGGTTAGAATTTTGGCGGTTCGTTACTTGGATTGGTCAGAATTTTGGCGGCCTAAGTCCGTGCACGGGGGTCCCCGGGGGTGTCCCCCGGGTTTTACAACCCTAACCCTCTTAAAAGGGGGTCCCCGGGGGTGTCCCCCGGGTCTTATAACCTTAACCATTTCAAAGGGGGGTCCCGGGGGGCGTAGCCCCCTGGTAAAATGAAAAAAATTGCTAAGTCTTTATTCTATCTCTACTTACCCTATACTTTCTCTAATTAAAAAATTAGGAAAAGAAGAGAGGATAAGATAAAGAAAGGAAGGAAAGAGAGAAAGAGTAAAAGAGGGTAATGGTAAAATAAATAAAGGAAAAAAAGAAAAAAAGGAAAAAAGAAAAAAAGAAAAAAAGAAAAAAAGAAAAAGAGAAAAAAAGAAAAAAAGAAAAAAAGAAAAAAAGAAAAAAAGAAAAAAAGAAAAAAAGAAAAAAAGAAAAAAAGAAAAAAACAAAAAAAGAATAAAGGAAAAAGAGAAAAAAATTTAAAAAAATAAAGAAAAAAATTAAAAAACAAAAAACCAAAAATACGAAGAAAAAAGGAAAAAAAAGGAAATTAAAAATTAAAAAAATAAAATAAACAAAAAAAAAAGATTTAGGAATAAAAAAGGAAAAAAAGATTTAGGAAAAAAGAAGGGGAAAAGAATTATAATAATAATAATAATAATAATAATAATAATAATAATAAATTAAAAAAGTAAAAAGAAAGAAAAGATAAATATAATTTATTAATTTTTAAATAAATAATTAATATTTAACTTTTAATATATAATAAATAATTAAAATTTAAAGATTATAGAAAATATTTAGATTTATAAATTAAGAATCTAACCCTAAAACGCGACCTAATGCTTATACCTTAATAGATTGAGAATCTAGCCTTAAAACGCGACTCAATGCTTATACCTTAAAATAGATTAGGAATCCAGCCTTACAACGCGACCAAATGCTTATACTTTAAAATAGATTAGAAATCCAGCCTTGCAACGCGACCAAATGCTTATACCTTAAAATAGATTAGGAATCCAGCCTTGCAACGCGACCAAATGCTTATACCTTAATAGATTGAGAATCCAGCTTTAAAACGCGACCAAATGCTTATACTTTAATAGATTAAAAATCCAGCCCTAGACCTATAATAGCTGCGCTTCAGTGGATTCTGCCGGGCGCCCCGGAAGACGATGTTATATTGTACTTGGCGAGCTATATTTTGCCGATGATTATATCGATTTTAAGGCTGGGTAGTACGAGTAATTATTCGTTGTTATAGGTTACTCCGTTAACGTGGACGTAGCCTTTGAGTGCCTCCTTGATTTCGTTTGGTTTGGCCTTTTTAAATAGTATTATTAAACTGGGCGCGAAGTTTGAGTACTTTTCTAATTTTAATCTTTTTTGTAATTTGCTTGCAAAGTCTTTATTTACGAGTAACGAACCGTCTGCTCCGGTATTTACTAATGCGCGTTGTATGGTAATAAATAATTTATTATTTGTTATAGTATAATTAATTAAGAATTTTATTCCTCTTCCTAGATAGTTTCTAAGATTAAAATCCGGGTGAATTTTACTATTAGTTAGGTCTTTTTTGTTGATACTATTAATTTAGACGGATATTTCCCTTAAGATAGAATATTTATTCCCTAGGGTATTTAGTTTTCCAATTTATTATTATTGTTATTGCTTTTTTCCTCGGCCTCCCCTCTTAAGTATTTTTATTTACTAGAGGCTTAGTCTTCGGATATTATCGCGGGTCCCTACGTTAAGTCGGCGATAGTATTTAGTTCTGCTTTTAGTAAAACTTCGACTGAAATTACTTTCGCTTTTTCTGGGTAGTCCGGGGATTAATGTCCGACTTTGCGGTAATTAAAGTACCGATTCTTAGTTTGTAATTTCTTTATTTCTTTAAAAGTAGGGCGATAGAATTTAGGCGTTGCGATAGGGTTGTAGGGAATAGCGGTTATTTTATTGGTAGTATAGGGTTTAGATATTGATATTAATTGGATATAAGCCTTCTTATTCTTCTATTACTAATTTTCGTTAATTCTCCGGATAGTAGAGTTTAGCGATTATAGTAGAATGTAATAATCTTCGAAGGTCTTATATTTTTTTAGATACGTTATTTCGGCCGGGATTATTAGTTTTTAAAGTATTTTGCGTTGTATATTTCGTTTCTATAAGGATTTGGGTATTATATAATAGTTAATTAATTTAACGAATACGGTTTTAAAATTTTGGAATTGTTTTTAGAGCTTTATTTTTAGCTTTTTGTATTTTTTAATAGCCGTCTCTTTAATATTATAATTATAGTAATTATTCTATAGGTATTTAAGTAATATATTAATTATAGTAATAGCCTTTGGGTATTCGCCGTTGAAGTATAGGAGGATTTCCTCGGATATTACGCTATTTAAACGAGAATATACTTCCTTAATACGGTTAAGTTTATTATTGAAATAATCCGCGTTGGTTCGTAATTTATATTTTATTTATAATATTTAGGTATTAAACGATACTTTGTTAATATTAGGATCGTTATTGAAAGTATAGGGATTAGCTACCTTCGTAGATCTCTTCTAGCGGGGTACGATATTTAAGGGTCTAACCGGGTTATATCCTCTACCGGGAGCTAGTATTGGCGTTGGTAGGTCGTTATCCCGGCGGTCCCCGTTCGACGAAGTGCCGTTTGAAGGGTCGTTGCTTGGGGGGTTATTGCTAGTACGGGTATAAGGGCGGGTATCCGCCGTTTAGGGTGGTAGAAGCTTAGGGATATATTCGGGAGCGTATTCCCGTTGGTTATCCCCTTCCGCTACGTTATTATAGTTGTTCCTACGTCCTTATTTAGTATTTAGCGCGAAAGTGACCCCTCATTTAGTAAATAGAATAGAATTTGTCGCAGTAGCGGGGGTAGCGGTGAATTTACATACTAGGATCTTATTGTACTCTTCGAGGGTTCGGTATTACTTTTTGAAATCTATTAGAATTTCGGTTTTATTAATTTCCAGCTAGGTATTAAATTTAATAAAATTATAACCGAATTGGTTATTCTCTTAGTTAAATTAATAAGTTTAGTTAGCGAAGTAAATAGTTTAAATATCGAAGTTTCTAGTGTTTTAATAAGCCCGATTTAGGATTTTTAAAAAATAGCGAATAATATCGAATTATACTTCGTTAAGAATAACGTAGCTTTAAAATTCTTACTATATAGCTTCGGGGTTTGCCTAATACGCTTAGTAGAATATATCCTCGCTTATAAAGTTATTAATAATATTTAATTTTCGTTTATTGAGCTTTTTACTATTCTTTATAATTTCGGCGACCGGGCAGAAATAAATAACGTTTTTAAATGCGCTTTTATTTTTCTAATTAGTATAAATTACATTAACTTATATTACGATTTCGTTTATAAAGTCTTTCGCTTTAAAATTCTATTAAGGAAATTTGGCGTAGGGGTATATCTTTTTTAGGTATTCGCTTCTATACGCCGATACGTTAATAATTCCGCTATTAATT
The DNA here is from genome assembly GCA_009806015.1 of Neurospora sp. CHS-2018b. NCBI lineage: Eukaryota > Fungi > Ascomycota > Sordariomycetes > Sordariales > Sordariaceae > Neurospora > Neurospora sp. CHS-2018b. The sequence goes on from RAOV01000019.1 coordinate 278,548, forward strand.
TACTTATCTTCGATTATAGTAGTTTCGGTATTAGATTTAGAGGGTATATACTAGTTATTGCGAAGGGTCTATTGTAATTGAGTATCTAGGACGTAGTAGGATCGGTTAGATTCTTTATTAAATAGAAAGCTTTAATTTAGTATTAATTATCGGAATATTTACCGAATTAGAAGTATAAGTATATTCGTAAGAGCCGGCGATAAGGATTTAGATTTTTTAAAAGAGGGTTTAAGAGGGGGAGGTGGAGGGGATGGTTTCTTAGGTGCCAGGTTATTTACCGCCTTCTTTTTACCTTTATTTCTAAATTATTTGCGGGCGTTTTGTAGAATCGTCTAGGGGTCGGTATTAGAATTAGAGTATTTTTTGGCGCTCCAAGTATATTAGAAGGAATTATTTACATTTTTAATATATGGAAGTTTGTAAGCTCTAGTTTATTTGGTGGGAGTAAATGGCTGGTTTTTCTAGTTTATTCCCTATGGGTTATATATTATATTTTCTATTTTTAGGGTTAATATTGCATTTAGCTTGGAGAGGTCTATATCGAATGGACTGGAGTTTAAAGATTTTAGACCTCTAAACTACGTGAGAGGGTTTGAGAATTTGATGATTGGTTTGAACCCGCCGTAGTTGAATAGGTTAGCTTCGTTTTCGGGGCTAGGGTTCGAGACGAATTTATTCGAATTTAAATTCGAGCTATTATAAATGAAGATACTTTCGTTATTATTATTTCCAGCGTTAAATATTGTTATAATTAGTCTAGGGCGGGAGATAGGGGGTTGAATTACTTACTACGTTGTAATGGCGTACGTCGATTGTGAGATTTGGGGAGATCCTCCGAACGAGCGATCTAAATAGAATTAGTCGCTTTAAGCGTATTGATAGAAACCTAATAGTCGTTTCGAACGTATTGAAGGGGGTGGGATATTATAATGCCGTCCCCGGATAAAAGGATGACACTTAATATTATGTGAAAGCGTGATCCTACGAGAGATAAGGCTGCAAGGTTAGAAGGCACAAATTAAAGTAATATTAAGTGTAAAGAAGGAAAGGGAAAGTAAATAAACGAAGGCATTACGGTTTTGGATATATAAGTTAGAACTGCTATTCGTCGCCGCCTTCCCGATCTGTAAGTCTTATCGATAAGAGTATGAGCCTTATTCCATCCGATGTGCCATGGCGCCAAGTGCCTGGCACCGGCACCCCATTGCCCAGTGGCCAGTGCTCTGGGAACCTGTCCAGCCATGCCATGACACCTTGAATCTTCTTAATAAACCTTTAATTAAATTATATTATTTCTCTATAGAGAAAATTTAATATAGTCCGTACTTTAAAGTATTTATTTTTAATATAATTTATATAGGGTATTTTATATAAATTTATTCGATCGATCTTTCTAATTCCTTTTCTTCTTCCTTCTTTTAATAATATACTTTAGGGGTAAAGTTTTTCTATAGAGAAATAACGTAAGTTATATAACTAGTCCTTTAAATATATTTCCCTTCCTTCTTACTCCGCTTCGTATAATAACGTATAATTTACGCTACTTTTAATAGCGCCTTGCCCTATTATAAATATAAACCTTTACCCAACCCTAGGACGTTATAATTTATTTATTTATAGTAATTAACTATATACTTTAATTTAATCTAGCGGTTAACAATATAATTATACCTTTAAACCGTTAAAGTATTTAATTTAACTAACTTTTATTATATACCCCTTAAATTAATAGTTATCCCGGTCCGTATAGTAGAACCTTTTAATCGAATTATTCCTTACAATATTCAATTACTATATTAAAATATCCTTTAATTAAATTGAGACCGACCCCTTTTACCTTTAGGTCCTTTACTACATTTACCCCTATTTAAAATACTATATCGAAAAAGCATACTAATAAATCCTCTTTCCGCGTTTTTTCGTTATATATTTATTCTAATAATATATTTAAAGAATAAATACTATAAATATTATTAGGAGGTTTCTATTCCCACCCTATACCTTATAGAAGGTATATATCGATTACTAAGTATTAAGATCTATATTTTCTACGTCGAATAACGGGGATATAATAATATTTTATACCCTTCTAGATTATTAACCTGAACGTAATTAACGTATTTATATTCGTAGTAATAATAGCCCTATATAAAAGAAGTTTAAGGTACCCTATATTAACGTTTATTTTTTCTTTAACGGGCGTACTTTTAAAATAATATTTAAGAAGGATCGGGACTTTATAAAAATAATTATAGAAATTTCGATTAATTATATAATTATACGGTTTAATACAGTTAACCTTATTTATACTTTATTAAAGAAATAGGAGAGATAAAATAAGAGGCTTAAAGGTAATTATAGGTAATTACTAAGTAAAAGTTAGCTAGAATATAATCGGGATAAAATTAATTAATATTATTTTAATTACTAAAATATTACGTAAATAAAATTATACGCTTAAAGTTATTTCTATTCCCTTATATACGGTTAATCCCGCCCGCCCTTATATAAATTAGAATAATATTATAAATATAACCACTAACTATTTACAATTGAACCACACCTTATAAATAATATATATATTAAATAAATAACCTTTTATAAGTAAATAAGGATTTTATTTAACTATCTAGACCGCTTTTAGTAAATTATTCGTTAAATATTATATTCGAATATTATTTCTCTATAAAGAAAGTTAAATATACCCAATATATTAAAATATTTATTCGTCCTAAAATAGCCCTATATATACTAGGTATAAAAGACCCCCATTCTTTCCCATTCTACTCTTCCTCCTTCTTATAATTCGTACTTTCTATTTCGTTTCTCTATAGAAAAAGAATTCTCGCTTTATTATAATACCGAACTTTCGACTACTCTACGAAAGTTAAACCCTAAAAAATTGAACAATAAATTAAATTTCCAACGCTAAATATAAAAAGTTCTAATTTATTTTTTCCTATCCTATTCTTCTTCTTTTTTATAATTCGTACTTCCTATTTCGTTTTTCTATAGAAAAAGAATTCTCGCCCTATTATAATACCGAGCCTTCGACTACTTTATAAAAGTTGAACTTTAGAAAATTAAATAATAAATTAAATTTCCGGCGTTAAATATAAAAAGCTTTAGTTCGTTCTTTCCTATCCTATTCTTCCTCCCTCTTATAATTTATACTTTTTATTTCGTTTTTCTATAGAGAAAGAATTCTCGCCCTATTATAATACCGAACCTTCGATTATTCTACGAAAATTAAGCCTTAGAAAATTAAATAATAAATTAAATTTCTAGCGTTAAATATAAAAAGCTCTGGTTTATTCTTTCTTATCCTATTCTTCTTCCTTCTTATAATTTGTATTTCTTATTTTATTTCTTTATAGAGAAAGAATTTTCGCCCTATTATAATACTGAGCCTTCGATTATACTACCGAATATAATATTAAATAATAAATCTAATTTTTCTATAGAGAAATAAGTTACGTTTGACTTCTAGTTTTATTATTTTAATTTATATAAATTAATTAATTTTTAATAAGATTAGAAAAAGAAAATAGATAATAAAAGGATTATAATAGCGAGCGACTTTAATAACGAGGCTGATAGCACTATCGAAAGGAAGGCAGATATAGCCGTAAATTTTAATTCTAACCCCTTTAAAATATTCTTTAATAATTAGAATTTAAGGACGTTCTCTCGCCTTTACTACCTACTTATTACGTAGTATAAATTTAATATTAATAATAACGTTAAGGGTAAAACCTACTATAAGAATTACCGGGCTAATATCTTAATTATAAAAGGCTATTTACTTTATAAAGGGTATTACAATATACGAAGGCTTACTAAAGCCTTTGATATTATATTAAACCTATATTCTAAAATACCTACCTATTATATAGGATTTAACGCCTTCGCCCTATATAAGGTCGTTACTATACTAATTAATAAAATATTTTATAATAACGATTTAGCTATATTTAAAAAGTAGTTACTTCCCGAATAGATAATCGCCTTTATATTAAAGGCGAAGGCATTATATATAGTAAATTATATTGCCAGTATTTACTATTATAAAAATATTCGTACTATTAAATAGTATATAGAATATAAACGTAAGTACCCTATATTAGAATTTAATATAACTTTTTCTATAGAGAAATAATGCCTTTTATATTAATTTATTTTCCGACGTTTAATAATAGATATTTTCGGCCTGTTTACCTACTTTAAAACTCTATACAATTTCGGTTCTACCCTATAGAATCCGAGTACAACCTTTAATAATTAAATAAATATTATTAAAGGCCTCCCCTTTACTTTTAAAAATAAATAGTATAATTATATTTTATTTATTATTATTTAGTAGGATAATTTCCCTTACGTACTATTTTATATTCGTATTAACAATTTGAGGGAATTTAAATTAATATAGCGTTAGCCGGTTAATTACTATAAGGTTTACATTACCGTTATATTCTACGTAATATATTTAATATATTTTAAAACGTTATAAATAGGTATTAACTAGACTAGCGAAGCTAAATACTAATAATTCCCCTAGAATTAATAGCCTACTATAAAAGGCTATTAGGGAAGGTACTCTTTTAACGATTAGGTCCGAGCTATATTATATTATTTATATGTAGTATAGCGTTATACTATAAAGAATTAGATTTTCGGCCGAGACGGGATTTAATTTAAAGAGGCAAAGGTATATTAGATTATTAGCAGCGACGACCGTAATAATATTATTAGTTGGGAAGGATATAAATAGTTTTATAAGAATCTAGTCGATAAGGCTTGCATAATAATTATAGAAATTATCTTCTAGAACCGCCGCCGTTTTAATAATTTATTTAATATTAGAGCCCTTAAAGAGATTATTAATAATTCTAACTTTACGGCTATAATTACTAATTTAAATTTGTTTACGTAGTTAGGGAGGACTTATATAGAATTTATAAAGAAAAAGAAGTTAATTCTAAATTAGAAGAAATAATTCGTAAAATAAGGAGTATTAACCTTTAGAGGATTCTAATTAAAGATATCGGTTCCGGTATTAAAATAGTAAATTTATACTCTTATTAAATAATTTATATAAATTAAGGGCGGCGGCTTTAATACTATTATACAATTTACTATATAATTTACTAAACCCGTTATTTACAAACCTCGGTATAATACCGATAATATCTAATCTATATTCTTCGAAAAGGGGGCTTTGGAATAATATATATAGTACGACGGATATAATATAATATATAAGAAATTAATATAACGTTTAAAGGAAAAAAGCTTTATTAATTAAAAAAAATAAAATTTAAATATTATTATAATTCTAACTAATTATATTACCGCATAGGAAAAGATGGTAAAGGATAAATAGAGGCGCGGCTTTATAATATCCTAAATTACTACTCGCGGATATCTATTAGAAAAATAGTATAAAGGATATAAAAGCAATTTAATATTCGATATAATAGAAGATTAGGGCCGCCCTATAATAAGGGACCGATATTATTTAAACGAATTTAATACGGCTAGCCCCGAGAATATTATTGCCTTTAAGGACGAATATAATTAGATATAATAGGATTTAGGAAGTAAAAACCGATCCCTCCTACTATATTAATTAATTAATAAATTTTTTTAATTACCTTTATTATTTATATTCTTTTTCTATAGAGAAATAAGTTAATATTATTATATTATTATCTACTTTCTTTATAGAGAAATAAATTAATATTATTATACTATTATTTACTTTCTCTATAGAAAAATAAATTTATATTATTATATTATTATTTATTTTCTTTATAGAGAAATAAATTAATATTATTATACTATTATTCACTTTCTCTATAGAGAAATAAATTTAAATAGTAAATTAACCTTTTCCCTAAATACTTTTATTATCCGATATTTTAAACGCAATCCCCTAAAGGTAGCAATATTTATAAACGATATTAGTACGGGAAAAACTATTATATATATAATTATTATCCGTATATATACTAATTAAATCTAGAAATCTTACTAAAATAAAGAATACGTTACAATATATTTATCCTTTATCCTTATACTAACCTCGCTTATTATTTAAATATTCGCCGAATATACTATTATATTTAGAATTATACTATCCTTTAAATATATCTACAGATATAGGTTTATAATAAATTCTAAAGATCCCTAAGCAAAGGTAATACTCTCCTAAATCGAATTTAACAAATTAATAAAAGACTATATTATAGGAAGGTACAACGATCCCGCTATAATACAAATTATAATCTTAGCCGTAATTTCCACCTACTATTACTATTAAATAATTAAAAATAAGTAGAAATATAAGGACGACCCGCCTAAATATTTTAAAGATATTATCCGTTTATAAAGTAATACCTTTCGCCCCTCCGGTTAAATAGTTAAATCCGTTACTACTAAAGGGAAGGGCGCTTATAAAAAAGGTAAATAAAAAGTAACGGAGTCCGGAATAGAACCGGAAGAAATAATTAAATTAGCGGCCGAATTAGAAGAATATAAATAGGAAAATATTAACCTAATTCTTAATAATAATTTAAAAGGAGAGATTGGACGGTAAATATTTCTATAAAGAAATAATATATTATTAGAACTATTAAAACTAATATATATACTTAAGTTATTATTCCCTCCCTTTAATTAAAATAAATAAAATACTACCTACGTTCGGTATATCTTAGAAATAATTAAAGTAAAGGACCTTATATTTACCTAAATAATTTATAACGAAGCGTAATTCCTATAGAACTAATATTTAGAGATATTCTAATAAATTTCCCTACTACCGAAATAAGCCCTTATTTTCGTATTAATTACCTTACTCCTTAATTATATTATTAATTTCTACGTATACGCTTCTATAATTTAAGCTAATATTAAATTACCTATTATATTCCCGGCGGACTACGAAGGCGGCGCCCTTATAAATTTAAACAAATTTAATTATATTAAGGGGACCGATAAATATTAGTTTAATAACGATACTCTTAAATCGATTATTGAATACCTTAAGGATATTGAAGAGAAATAGGGGTTTAAATAGTAGTTTTTATCTAATTTAGCCTAAAATATTATTTCGGATTTTAATATTATAATATTATTAAATATTATAAATATATTAGCGGAATATAAGTGTATTTAATTATTTAAGAGTATAATTATATTTATTATATTCTTTAATAATATAAAGACCTACCCGTTAATTACTATACCGCCTATAATAATTAGGCGGGTCGCCTTTAAATATAAGGTTTTAAAGAAGGTAATATTTATTTTTACCAATAGTTTTCTTAAAAAGATTTACGTCCCCGAAAACGTAAATATACTTAATAGGGGGGATAACGACAATAATAAAATAAATTTAAAAATAATTTATATTCGCGCGCTTTAATACTTTACTTAAGATTTTTATTCGTAGTAATTATTGGGCGTCTACAATAATATTATAAATACCCCTTATAACGCTTTAAAGGAACTCTTAATTACTAAATTAAAATTTCTGTCTATCGAAGGTAATAACGATAATAAAAAAGATATTACTACTAAATTAAATATAAAAACCGTCGAAAATTTAATTAAATAGAATTATAATTACAAATTAACGTATATCTTCGCCTAATTTAATATTAACCCCAATTATATACCCCTAACTGAGCCTGGTCGGGTTTTCTTCTATAATTATATTAAATTACCCTTCTTTATTTAGATTATAACCCGGTGCTTCGAGTGGAAATTAAAAAAGAAATGAATATTCATTATAATTAATTTATTATAGATCTAAATATAAGCCCCTTAACTTATAATTTTAATAGTATATTAAATTAATATTTTTTATTAGGGTATTAATCGTTATTATAAAAATATATAATTTTATTATTAAATCCATCCGGTCTTAATAATTATAAACGGATTAGACCGCTATTATTACTAATTAGAATTCGCTATATATAAATATTAATATTTTAATATTAAATTTTAACGTTAATATAATCGGCTTAAACGCCTATTATTAATACTATATTAGCATCGGTTTATTATTTATATAGAATATTTCGATTATTCTTTAATATATCGGTCGATTATTTCGTATTAACTAGACAAATAAAGTAGAATAGTATTTCCCTACTATTTATAATAGTATTAATTATTAGTAAAAAGAACGTATAATGAGAAAGGTTAATATTTCTTTCTCTATAGAAAAATAATATAATTATATATTAACGCTTTCTAATAGATATATACTAAATAGTCGGAGATTAAGATTAATTACGTTTAAAATTACTATTTACAGACTATCCTCTTATACGAAGCTATAAAAATTATTATATTATACGAATTCAACCAATATTTATAAATCGTTAACCCGCTATAAAATATTAATAATTATTTTACTATTTATATTACGCGGATTAGTAATATATATTTATTTATTATAGCGTTATATATTAAAAATCCCGAGGGGTTCGAAAATAATCCCTTCTATAAACAATTTTTTAAATAGCTCCCGATTTTCAGTCCGATAATAATCGATTATAATTTTAAAGATATACCGGATAATATTTTAATTTTAGAGGATTTTAAAGAGTATTACGAAAACTTATTTAATTAATATATAATAAAAGTTATAGAAGAAGCGTAGATATAAGAGTAATATAAATAATTTATATTTATATTTACGAGTATTCCTTTTGGAAGGATGAAAAAGGACGCTTATAAATGCTTTATCTTTTAAAAAGAGTATACGGAATTTATTAAATAGGCCGACGTTAAAATCGAAAAGGATAACGATTATAATATTCTACGTAAAGAATACGATAAGGATTTAATTATTTGGTATACGTCTCTCGTAATACTATATAAATCCTAAGTAATTATTATTAAAATATTAATTAATTTAAAGTATCCTAATGTATCCCTTAATTTATTATCGCTTAATTATACTTCTAAACGACGCTACTTAAACGATAGTAATATAGAGAGATTAGGCGTAATTATCTCTATAGAAAAATAAGCGGTAATTATATTAAAGCTTGGTTTTAATTTATAGGCCGTCGAAGATTCCAATTTTTAATACCGGTATATAATTATTAAACTTAATATATTTTAAATATTTATTCTTCCTAATAAATAATTTACTTAATTTAATAATTAGATATTTGAAGGATTTTAAAAGTAAATTGAATTAATTATTTCTATAGAGAAATAAGTAGTAGCTATATTAAAGTTTAGTTTTAATTTATATATTATTAATAGCTTTTTAACCTTCTATAGGATTAGTTATTAAATTAATTAGTTTAATAATTAAATATTTAGAGAACTTTAAGGGTAAATTAAATTAACTATTTCTATAAAAAAATAAATAGTAATTATATTAGAATTTAGTTTTAATTTATAAATTATCGGTAACCTTCCGTTTAATATTAATAGTAATAAGATTTTACTTAACGATAAAGATGTTACGACCCTCTTTAGTAAGGATAATTACGGTGGCGATAATAGGAATTTATTTAATAATAAGGATATTTAAACCCTTTTTAACGAGGATAATTATAGTAGCGATAATAGGAATTTATTTAACGATAAGGGCTTTAAGGGGGACGATATTATATTTAAAGACTTTAAGGAGGAATTTAGTAAAGTAGACGAATTCGAATAAGTAAATTTAGAAGGCCCCGAATAAGCTTCGTTAAATTATAATTAATTCCTTACCCTAATAAAACCTATAATAATATAATTTTGGGCTATTATTATTCGGAAGGGTAAACCTACTTTTAATAGAGGAGAAACCCTCTAGCGTACTAAATAATATTTCGACGTTTAATTTAATAATAAGAACGTTTGCTTAGAATATAAGTAAATTAGGAGGTTTAAATATAGGTTTAATAGCTTTAATTATAATATAATTAAATATTTCGGTATTAAGAAGGATTATTTTACTATATACAATTTCTTCGGAAATAAATTTTAGCGTAGCGAATTTAAATTCGATTTAATTTAATTAAAAGTACGCTATCCTCTAGGGAATTTTATTAATAATAAATTAAAGGATTTTACGAATATTAAATTTGCCGGCGATATTTGAGGTAAATAATTTAGTAAAATATAGGTAGCTATAGAGGGAGTTAATAGTTAGGAAAATAGGATTTACTTCCTAATTATTACTAATTCTATATAAATCTACGGTATTAAATAATAATATATAAATTAATTACTTTTAATAATTATAAAGATATTTCGGGTTATTTATTAGTATTATATTAAAGGGGTTATTAGAAGTAGAATAGTTCGGAATAAGTACGAATAAACCGGTTGTTCGATATTATAAATTAAAGGATATAGCAATAGAAATAAAAGGATAGGACCTCTTCTTTAAACGATATAAGGGAGGATAAATTATTTAAATTAAATATTATTTACTATAGAATATACTTGAATCTTGCCTTAAAATTCTATTTATTCGTTAAGTACTATCGTTTATCGGTTCGTATATACTATTGTCCGAATCCTATATAACCCGACCCGGCCGTTTATTATTATTTTTACCGGTTATATTATTGTAATCTTTTAGATTTAATAATTCTTAATCTTATTTTATTTTTAATTTTATTTTATTCTTAATTTTATTTTAATTTATTTTATTTTAATCTATCTTATTTTATTCTATTTTATTTTATCCTTTTTTATTTTATTATTTTATATATATAATCGGAATATATAAAAGTATAATTCGTCTTTTATATTATTATTATTACTTATTTAACGCCGATATTATTAATTTATTATCCCTTAAACTTATATTTCTCCGTAGAGAAATAATAGCTTAAATAGGATAGTATAAATTGGGGTAATTTAAATGCGTTAAGAGGCTTTAGAGGTAGGTATATTATCGGTTTTTTTCTATCGATTTAAATAAGCCCTACCAGCCGACTATAAGTAACTTATACTAGCCGAGCTCCCCGTACTAATAATTTTATAGAATCTCGCCTAGCCTCCCCACCTCCTTCCTCTTATTTAAACTACTACTTTTATCGATTTTAATTCGTATTTTCAAATTATTAGAATTATTAGAATTAATTAAATAACACTATAATTATCGATTATAATATAGTCTTTTATTAAAGAAGTAAACTTCGAGTTTAGCGATATATTTAAGCTCAATGCTATTAAAATTCCTATTAGGGGGTAATTAATAAAAAGTCGACCGATTTTAAAATAAGTCTTATTTTAAATTTTAATTTACAATATTACTACTACCTATTACTATTCTACTTTATTATTTATTTAACTATAGTTTCCTATTTTATAATTCCCTTCCCTACCCCTCTAATTATTTAAACCTTGTATTCATAAAATATTATTAAGTTTATTTTATAATATTTTATTTTTATTATTTTTATTTTTCGATAATACTTCTAATTTTAATACATCCTTCCTATTTACCGTTTCTAATAATAATAGGGCCGATGCGAAGTTTTAATATTATAATAGCAATCGTATTACCGTATTCTACCTAACCCGAATATTCGTAGTTCGCTAATCTACTATAGCCTATCGTTCGTAAAGTATGGCTAATCTTAGTAAAAATGTAGATTTTATTATTGCCTAATAGTAGGGTTTTAATTATTAGTATAGAAGCGGCCGATTAATATTTAAGAGCTTTCTTCGTTCTTATATATAATATTTTAGCGGACGAAATATATTATTGGCTACGAATTTACCGGGATTATAATTCCTATTCTTTTATAGGCTAAGGAATAACCGGCTTAATATAGAATAATTCTACGTAATTTAAATTACCGTCGGAATAATATTTTTTTAATAATTATCTCCGTTTTATAAAATTCCGGATCTACAACCTTTTTAATAGTACTTAATTATTTATAATTAATATATTATTTGGGCTTATATAATTATAAATAATAATATAATATTCTATTTAGTATTTCCGAATCGAGAAATAGATTTATAATTTTCGAAAAAGAAATTATATTTAATAATTTAAATAACAATTTCCTTAATTCGCTATAAAGGCATCGTAGTAAATCGGTAGGTCTAATTTCTATTAAATAGTCCGATAAGAGACCCGTTAATTCCGTCTCTTATTAATTTTTAGATCTACCCTATTTTATTATATATATAGGGGGGGCGAATAAACGGTATAAAGTATTAGTATTTTACAATACTAATTATTTTATTTACGAAGAAGGATATTTCTATTATTTTTACTTCTTTTTTTTTATTAATTTCGGAAATATATTATAATTTTCGAATTTATATTTACGTTTCGGCTTTATATTTTTTTAAACGGCCTATTTAAAAGAATAGGCGAAAATAAGGTAGAGGGGTCGAATAATATAAATTTCTCTATAGAAAAATAAAGCGCGATTATAATAAAATAAAATATAAATTTTTTAAATAATATAAACCGTAAATAGTATATTGGATATAGGGCGTATAAATCCCGCCGATTTTTAGTCTTAGGCTATCTATTTTAATTTTATTAAGGGAGTTGATTATCCTATTTATAGATTTAGTATTTAGGTAGAGAGGTATTTAGTAATAATAATCGCCTATATAAAATTGTAGGCGGTTTATTAATAAATTTTTATATATAATACCTAGGAGGTTACTACGTATTTATACGCCCCTATTAATACTACGTATATAAAATTTATAACTATTTTAAAATAATTATAATTTTATTATAAAAAATCGTAATTATATTATTTAAAAGCCCTTAATTAATTACGTATTATAATATATAATAAAGAATCTAATAGTAATATAAAGTAAGAATTTTTATTTATATTAAGTTAGTAAGCGGAATAAGGGATTTATTACTGAATTATTTATTATTTTCGACTTATTTTGAATACGGTTTAATAAGTAGGGTAAAGATCTATTAAAATTTATTATATAACGTTTAGGGATTTCTACGTTTAATTTTCCAATATTATTTAATATTAGCCGGGTATTTATATTCGGTGAAGTAACCGGTATAAATAGCGTCGAACTATAGAATCTCTATTATTTTATTAGAATAAGGTTTTAATTTTATTATTAAAGCGGGTCCTAATTGTATTTTAATTATTTAGAAGAGACTTTTAATTTTACTAATTATTTACTTTATACTTTAATCTACTATATAAATATAGTTAGATTTATTCCGAATAATAAATTATAGGTAAATAATTATAGTAGTAAATATAGCCGAATCTATTCTATTTATTAGATAGGTATTTGTAGTGCTAAACGTTAAGTAGAGATTTTCTTTATATTTCTAAATAAATTTATATATCGGAATAAATGAAAAAGTAAGCATTTAAATATATAAATTTATAATATTATTACGCCGTTATCCAATTTTTTATTTAACGTTTACTATAATTTCTTTTTCGTTAAATCTTTTATTTTATAGGGATACCTACAGACCGAATACTTTATTTACCCTTATAAATAATAATAAATAAAAGTACGAATATATTCTATTTATATTATATATAGTAAGCAATTTAATAAAGAGCGCTTTAAATTAGAATATTTCCTTTATATATATAAACGTTTATTCCGCCCCTACTCCGCTTATTTATTATATTTATCCTTATCCCCCTATTCTTCTAATATTTTATTTTCCTTAAATCTTTACTACGTTTTCAACTCCTCCTTCGTATCTCCTATTTTAATAATTTATATTACTATATTTCTTTATTATTCTATAATTCTTACATTATTATTTTAATTACCCTATTATATTTATTTCTTAGTATAACCGCCGCCTAAATTCCGCCGCTTTAGTAATTAGAGATTTAAATTAAATATTATATTAAGGATTTGTATAGGCCTCTATTTATTATTTAATTATCGCCGCCCGGATTCGGCCGCTTAGACGGCCGGGACCTTAAATTAAACAATATATTAAGGATATTCGAAGTAACTTTAGGGGATATAATTTCGATTAATATTTAATCGTCGGCTATTAGGAATTTAGTATTTTGGAGTATTATTATTAATATAGTCCCTAACCCATAATTGTAATAAAAAAAGGAAGTAATTAGAAAGGTATTATACAATCGGTTTTAATACTATAAATAAAGTAAAGGTATAATACCCTTACCCTATAACTCCCGTTAAATATTATTAATAATATATTTAATAATATAAATTATATAGGGAGATAATATTAACGGTAATATAACTTCTAATTACCAATCCTAATTACTAAATAAAAAGTATAAGGAATTTAATTAGAAGGATAGATACGGTACAATATAGAATAGTAAAGAATAATACTAAGTAATTTATAAATATTAAATAATATTATTCCCGAATTTTATAGCGCTTAGGCTTTCTAATATATATTCTATATTTATTATTCCTATTATAATTTATACTTTATTAATTCGTTATAGAAATAACGGCGTTATATTATATTATTACTATTCGAAGCTCTCCCTTTTAAATTTATATCGAAGTATATAAAATTGTACGGGGTGGTATTCTATATTCGAAATATTTAATTAGTTCGAGAAGATTATTAATCTATTCTAATAAATCCGTTCACTTTTAAATATATTTTTAGCCCGTTTATATTAATTATTATAGAGGATATTTATAATAAAAGTTGGTCGTTCGTTTTCGCCGCTCTATTCCTTAAGTAAAAGGATATTTAAGGGAAGATTTACGAAAAAGTATATATATAATTATATTTTAAAATAAATATTATCGATTTACTTATAGCTAATCGATAACCCTTTATATTTAACCCTACTTTCTTAATATTAAATTTCTAAATAAAATTTAAACTACTTTAAAATTAGAAAGGCCTTATTATTATATATAAACCTATAAGCCTGCCCGAATAAACTATTACTATTTAAATATTATATTTAGATTTAATATTCCCCTACCGCGGCGCTTAATTGTAATTCGAAATAATTTTAAATATTAAATAGTCCGAAAATTTAAATAATTTCGATAAAATACTTAGATTAATTATTAAATATTATTACCCAGTACCGATCCTAAAGATTAACCTTCTATTTAATTACCGCCGGAGGGGGAATTAGTTCTTACAAATATATCCGTTAAATTTTATTAAAGCTATTAGAATCGATACTAATAATATTAAATTAATAGAAACGGAATCGCGCTATAGGCCGGATAATTTATAAACTCGCTCTTACTTTAATTTACCCTACTTAATGGAGATAAATATATCGCTACTTTAAAACGCTTCGAATAATATATATTATTTTATATATATTTTAATAATTATCTATATATTAATTATAATAATATTCTTATAAATACTTTTATAGTTTAATTTTTATTTTAGTTTGAGAATTTAATATTATAAATCGAAGTAATTAATTACGATATCTTTTATATTAGGTTCGAATTTATTAAATAAACGGTATTTTACTATATTACTATATTTTTACAATTAAAATCGGTTTTATAGGTAAATAATTAGATATAAGCAATAGAAGTTCGGATAAAGAAGATAGTAAATATAATAATTACAATATATATAATAATTTCGAATTAGGATAGGACGGCGTTAAAGGCTATATATTAAAATCGGTCGGAAATAAATCGTTCCTTACGGATAAATCGCTCCTTAGAAAACGTTATACTAAATTTATAGGATATCTTTAAAGAAAACGAATAAAATTATTTTCGCTCCAAAAACGTATATTTAAATATTTATTAAATTATTTAAATATAATTATAATATTTCGTAATCTATTTATCTTCGAATTTAATAATTTATACGTTAATATTAAGCGATTTTGTACGTTCGTTTATTCTTTTTCTATAGAGAAATATTAAATACTTTTTATATTATTTATTCTTTTTCTATAAAGAAACCTTTCGCCGGTATAAATTTTATTTTAACGTCTAAAATTTTTTTATATAGAAACCTTTTATATATATAATTTTATTTTACTATCTAACGTTTCTCTATAGAGAAAGAATAAATTTTACGAAAAGTATTTAAAGTATTTCCTTATAAAGAAAGAATAAATTTAGCGAAAAGTAATTATATTTAATATAATATTTAATAATATCGTTCAATCCGAATACTAATTTAATATATCCCGGACCGGTATTATTTAGGCTATATATCCTTATATTAAATATTTCTAATAAGCCGGCTAATATAAACGATAATAATACCGGTATTGTTATATATCCTATAAATTTCGAACGATATTTTTAAATTTTAAAATAATATATTAGTAAGCGTATAGTATTCTTACTTTAAAATTGTAATATAATTAATAGGAAATTTATAAATAAAATATAGTACTATTAAATTTGTACGATTAGAATATAATATTATATATAAAAATAAATAAAAAAGGTTCGAATATTATAAAGAAAAGCCTAATTATATTTCGGTATATATATACTCCCGCTATTTATAATTAATAATTTAAATACATTATTAATAAAAATAAGTATAAATATAGGTTAAGTATAATAAAAAAAATATAATTCGAATTCGTAACCTTTTAAAAAAATAATCCGTATAAATATTAATTATATTATAATACTATATTTTATGAGCAACTCTACTCGCACCGTAGGAAAACTCTATTCGTACCGTAGAAAAAAAAGAAATTCTAAAGTTTCTCTACGAATAAGGGGGCTCTAAGCACGCAAATTAGCCTGGAATTTTTATTACTTTCTTCTCTATTTTTCGAGCCCTACATCACTTGTATACAACGTATATAAGGTAACAAACTTGAAGGTGGTTAGAAGTATTAATATTTAAGACTAATAAAGTAAAATATAGGAAAGACTTCGCCGATTTAGTAGCGGGAAAGGCCTAGAATAAACTGAAAAATCTATTAAAATTCAAGAAGCATTTTGGTTCTACTTTTATCTTTATAGGCCTTATCTTCGCCGAGATACATTTAGATGTTAAATTTTATTTACGGTCCGAATAGAGTTTTCCTACGGTGCGAATAGAGTTTCTCTATTTTATAATATAATCGCTAACTGGGTCTATATAAAGTCTAAATAATATTATTTTAAATGTATTTAGTTAATATAATTACTTAAGCGAATAAATTTAAATTTATTACAATTTTATCCGAAATTAATCTATATTATATATAGATTTTATCCGATATTTTACCCCTCTTAGCGGATATATATAATATAATATAAATAATATAATTATATATTTATATTTATAAATTTAGCGGGAAGAATAATAATTAGCCTATTTTCTTTCGAAATTTCTTTTCCCTAATTCTTCTTTAATTATTCAAATATTTATTAATTTATTCCCTTTACCCCCGCCACTCCTACGAAATCTATCGAAAGTAATTAACGATTTATTTTTTATAATAGCGCCCCCTTACCGAAAATTTACAACCTTTAATATATATAAAGAATATTTAAATAGCGATTAGGAACCTATTAAACCCGAAGATAAATATAAACGTTAAGCGGTAGTACCCCCTTTAGAAACCGATAAATATATAAATATTAAAATCGATCGCTAATTTATCCCTAATTTATCCCTACTAATTACTTTATAGGGCGTATATATAATCGCCCCTAGTAAGGTCTTTTACCGCTAGAAAAAACTTAAGCCGGATTATAATAGCGCGGATATTTAATATAATTTCGATATAAAAAATATTTAAAAATTATCAATATTAAATTAATAATTAATTTTAAACCTTTTTAAATTATATTTACTACCTATAATAACCTTATTAAATATTTAAAAGGTATTTATAATATTCTTAAGGAGTATTTACTTAACGTTTTAATTAGAAGTATTAAAGTTAAGGTTTATATTATTATTATTAATATATAACTTATCCTTAATTAATTTTAATTTAAAATTGATTATAAATAAATTTAAAGTAATATAAAGATTTTATAACTTTTATAACCTCTAATTAGGTTATAACTATTTTTATCCTTAGTAGGACTTTATAATTAATTATTCTTAAAAAACGTAAGGTAAGATCGGACTTAATTATTTAGGCTAAAAACGCCCTTTATACTAAAGTATTAGACTTACTATTATTTAAAGAGGGGGGGTAATAAGAGAAGTAATAAAAAAAATATCGGAAAGATAAAAGAAATATAAAATTATCGGATATATTATTAAAATTCGAAGATAAGGAAGTATAGGAGAAATAATAAGAGAAATAGTAAGAAAAATAATAAGAAAAGTAGTAAAAAAAATAATAAAAAAAATAGTAGGAAAAGTAATAGGAGAAATAGTAGGAAGAATAGTAAGAAAAATAATAAGAAAAGTAATAAGAAAAATAGTAGGAGAAGTAATAAGAGAAATAATAGGAGAAATAATAAGAAAAATAATAGGAAAAATAATAAGAAAAGTAATAAAAGAAGTAATAAAAGAAATAGTAAGAGAAATAGTAGGAAAAATAGTAGGAGGATAAAAGAAATTCGGAATTATTAAATATACCGTTAGAATTTAATAATAAAGAGGTATAGGAGGATAGAGAGGTATAAGAGAATTAATAAGAAAAAGAGGCGGAGGAAAAGGTAAATAGTTTTATATAAACCCCTTTTTGGAAGAACGGGAACGTAAGTCTCCTATATCTATCTTTAATAAATCCTTAATATATTTTCGATATAATTGCGAATTATTATTGGCTAATAATTATTATTTAAATTAATATTTAAATAATAAAAAGGTTGTATAAAGAGCGCTTTAATATAATTTTATTTATTCTATTTATTTATCCGATATATAAAGAATTTAAATATATTTATAAATTTTATTTTAAAATTATATTTTAGAAAGCTTTTATTAATTATTAATTTATTATAAGTCTTCTTCCAATCCGTTTTAATTATAGTAGTAAAGGCCGGGGTTATACTATTTAAAATATATTTCGTTATAATACGGATAAACCTACGGAATTTACTATTTCCTTATTTACAATTTAAATTTAGCGATTATAATTAAGGTATCGGTATTAGTAATAATATTAACGCTTATTTTAGTTTAGTTGGAATAAATTGGAAATAACTTAGGGATAAATTAAAAATAAATCTATTAAATGTTCAAATTAGTATAGTCCTCGAAGTAGGAAGTAGGAGGAAAGTATTAAGTATTCGTATAAGTAGGTTATTTCTCTACGGAGAAATTTATATAAGCGATTAGGGATTTTTCTCTATAGGGAAATTTATACGAACGATTGGGGATTTTTTTCTATAAGGAAACTTTTATACGAACGGTTAATTAATATTATAATTTACTATATTGAATTGACTCCGTACGAATATAGATTGTAATAATTATATTAATTTTCTTCCTTTGTGGGTCGGACCAATTTTGTATGTAAATATACGGACTATTAGGTCAGGAAGCTTTAGAGATGGGGTCGGGTCAGCTGACTACTCCTTATGGAGCACTGTGTCACTTTTGTTGTCCCCAATTGCCCCGCGTGAAGGAGACGGAAGCCAAAGTGCAGCCAGCAGTGGCACGGTTCCGTTGCTCTTCTCTCTCAGCTCCGGGCGTCCCCGGTCCAGCATGGAACAGCTGGCAGCAGTCGGATTTCAGTGATTGGCACCCCCGATGAGATCTGAGATACCTACCAGGGGGCTCCACCGGGCCGGGAGAGCTCACACGCCGTCTCTGCCCGTTGCTGGGACGGGAGCTTTTGGGACGGCGCGGGCGGCTGGGCGGCCATGTCGTAAGTGAGCCCCACTTCGCGCCGTGAATTGGTCGAATCGCGCTCAAAATTTTTGGCTGGGTGCTGCGACAGTCTTGTCTTTCAAGGTAAGGTATTTTTGCTGTTAGTTCCGCGAATTGCGACCGAGCAACCCGACAGCGTTGTTTTCTCTTACCCCGATCCGGAAGCTATTCTAGGTCTCATACGACCTAGCTTTCTGGAGCTATTGTCTCCCTCACAAACGCCCAAAGACTCTGTTCCGGAACGCCCAGGGTCGACTACTTGGCTCTCCTAGTTCGACATCATTAAGGAAGACAAGCCGAGACGAGCGAGAAACAAACAAAACGAGAGCGGAACATGCCCGAGAGAGACGACCAACACCCACGACTAATCCATTAACTACGCCAGCTGGCTGGGCCTTCGACTTCCAACGCGATGCTGGAGAGGACGGCGGCGAGCCTCGAAACATGCAGCCTCCAGAGAGTTCTCCCAGTCGCCAGAACCTCGTTGAAGAGCCAGCGACAACTACACACAGCTTTTTGGCAACATGGCGCCTCCGACCTTGAGCTCCTCGATGCCTACCAGGCCCTCCTGCAAGACTCGACACCGACACCGACGCCGATGCAGAACCTGAGTAGCTCGCAGACGACAAGGTTAGAAAGCAGGATAGAGCCCATGAAGGCGTCCATGTTTTTGCTCGACTTCCTATATCCGAGTGGAACGGCCGCCCTCCTCCGAAAGATTCTCCCCATTCGACTCCCATCTCTCGAACCGGCGCACAAGACTCGCAGGAATGCGACACGATTATACAGTTCTGCCATCAATAACAGCTCCGGCGCTGCGCAAAAACCACAAAAGGGACCGCTAGAGGACGACTCGTTCATGAACGCCGACCTTTTCGAACAGTACTGGAATGAGCAGGAGACTGGTGTCACACAAGACAGGCGACCTCAAAAGGTCTCTAGGAAGTCTGGCCCTCGGGCACTGCGGGAGCTTCTCGAGCCGTCGGAGTTCGGTCCCATGCACGAGCAGATATGGACGGCTTACAACAAGCTCGAGCCCAACGAGCAGGAGGATTTCAAGGGCGAGGTCATGGCCAACTTTGCGCAGTCCGGCCGGTCGGTTGATGCTTGGAGGATCCGCGAGCTGTTCGCCACGGTGCCTGTCGAGCGGTGGACAGAACCCATAATCAAAGCCGCTATCAAGGCCGAACTTGTCTTGGACGACGTGGACAATGCGAAGGTACTATTTGCCGATGCCCTCAAGAAGAGAGGTCTTCATCAAGGACTTGATGATGTCATGGCACACGCATTCAACACCTCTTCGTGGCAGCTGGCCTTGGACATTTGGAAGTTGTTTACCAGCTTCAAGGACTCTGAAAAGCTTACTGTCGAGTTCAAAACACTGGCTACCGTGCCCGGCTTTCGGGACAAGCTGGCCGAGTTTGTCGAGTTTGTTAGGCCACCGGCGCCAGTGAAGAAGGCCAACAAGCCCGCCAAGGCCAAGTCGGCCAAGACAAAGTCTCCAGCCGAAACAGAGACCGCGCCCAACCCAGCACTTGCAGTCGATACGGAGATCGCAGATTTCGTCAGAGTCCTTGCCAATAAGTCACTGCGCTTATTCTCACCTACGGACGCAGTCGTCCTTCTTCGCCATGCTGCGGATCCATCAGCGTACGAGGCTTTCATCAAGCTGGCTATCGAACAGGGCAAGACCAGAGCTGCAGCGGAGGCCTACAAGAAGTACCGTCAACTACCCAAGGCCGAGATTCGCATTTGGGTATTGCGCGCCATGCTCGACATCTTTTACCCTACCGATGCTGGCGGCATGGAGCTCGTCTTGAAGGATTGGTACAGCCGCTATGACGCCCTTGAGAAGCGAGTTTATCAAAAGTTCCTGGCATTCTATGCTGGCCGTGGTGATACAAAGTCGGTAACACGTCTGGCCAACGAGTACCGTAAGCACCTTCCAGCGGAAGCCGCACGAGATATGTCACTCATCTCAAGTCTGATGCACGTGCACGCGCGCAACGGTAACCCTGAAGCGGCTCGCAAGGTGCTGGAAAACTGTTTGGAGCAGGCGGGCATGGGCAAACCAAAGACTGTTCATTGGAATATCTTGCTCAATGCTTACGCAAAAGCATCGGATTACAGTGGCTGTCTCGAGGCCTTTGAGCGTTTGGATGAGGTTGGAAAGCCGGACTCATATTCTTATGGAACTGTCATGGGTATGGCCGCCGTGCGTGGTGACCTCTCGTTTGCTCTGGTGCTCTTCAACGCCGCAAAGGCTGACGGCATCAAGCCTGATGTGGGAATGGTGGACAGCTTGATTGAAGCTTACTGCCAGAATGACCGATTCCGTGAGGCCGAGGTCATTGTGAAGCAGACGGTGAAGAAGGGTACACTTCCCGGCAAGTACACCGTTCTCTTCAACACCCTTCTCAATCACCACGCCAGGAGGCGAGACCTCAAGGGGTTGTACAACCTCGTGGAATACATGCATGAGAACAAGATTCCCAGCGACAATGAGACCTATAGCCATCTCTTGTACGGCTTGATGTACTGCAGACAGTCGCATCACGCTCTGAACCTTTTGCGGGCTTCCGAGAAGGACAATCTTTTCAAGCCCGCACCTGAACACTACGTTCTCCTTATGGCCTCCTTCGTTCACAGTCGTGAACCACATATGGCCCTCAAACTCAACGAGATTTTGTCCAAGCGCCAAGAACCCGAGATGGCCGAGCGGACCACTCGTGTCATTGACGCTTTGGGTAGATGGCAACAGCTCCCTGGTCACCAGAGGTGGCAGAAGGATCAAAAGTACTACATTACAAAGGCCATCAACCTGTTCAAACAGACCCTGCAGAAGACTGGAAAGGGCCAGCATGAGGCTCCTCGCCCCGTGGTGAACCAGTTTGCCCACATCTTGTTCATCCTGACACAGATTCGCGATTTCGGCACTCTCGAAGAGATCATGGATCTGTACACCACCCAGTTCCCGTCTGCAAAGGAGCCTAGCAACCTGCCCATCCGCCTGCTCAACAACATGATGCTTGCCGACTACCATGAGCGCAAGTTTGACCGGGTCAGAGAGATCTGGAATCACATCCTTAGGAAGACGACATTACAAGCCTTCGGTGAAGTCGCCGAGGAGCCACGGGCGACCGGTGCTGAGGGCGCGGAAACACCAGCTCAGCATCTTGTTGGTCCCTACAAGTGGATCTTGTGCGATCCCATCAAGACGATGCAGCGCGTCTTCTACGACGAGAACGACGCCGACGGGCTCATGGAGTTCGTCAAGGACGTCCGCAGCCGCGGCTTCGAGCTCGACAGCAAGAACTGGAACTACTACGTCCAGTCGCTTGCCCGCATGAACCGCTACCGCGAGGCCTTCGGCGAGTGCGAGGCGCGTCTCATGCCCAACTGGACGGGCTGGTACCGGGTCCGCGCGCGGTCCGCCGTGAAGAACCAGCTGCCGCTCGAGCTCCGTCGTCTCGGCTCGTTCCCTCAGCGCCCGAGACCCATCTCGCACACCTTGATCATCATGGCCAAGAAGTACATGGACTTGGAGAACTTGGCCAACTGGCAGAGGGAGGCAGCCAAGCAGCTGGAGTGGGTGAATGCGGAGTGCCCGCTCACCATCAAGGCTGTGAAGACCATGATCAGGGCGGACTCGGAGTTTGAGAAGAGCGTCTTCAACGAGACCGAGGACGTTCTGACGGAGGAAGGAGGGTACGCTGAGAGAGATGATGGGGAGGAGAATTGGTCAGAGATGACGGAGGAGGAGATGAGGGAGACGGCGAAGAGAGAGCAGGCGTTTGCGGACAAGCTCATGTCGAAACGTGTTGTATAAACAGACATACCTTGTACAAATACCTTTGAAACAAGTTGAGCATGGGACGGAGTATAGATACGGGCTTGAAAGATGTTTTTTGCATAATTACTTGGCCTGCATGGTTATCTTGTTGTTTGGGATATGGGTGGTGAACTGCATAGACTATTGGCTCTGGTAGAAAATGGGATGGGCAGGAAAAGTGTCGGGCTTGAAAAGGTCATTGGCATGGCCGGGGTTAGACGTTATATCGAGGTAGAGGCACTGAGTGAAGTGTTTGGAAGGTTGTCTTTTGAATAGACAAGATAGACATGGCGAACAAGTAAATTAAAGTGAACGGGGGCAATATGATACAAAGTCGTTTTATGCTATCATGCTAACTAGGAGTTGAGGCTTGTTATCTATGATATGATATGCTTTTCCCTCTTCGTTTCTTGTCCAGCAATAATTCTTTTCACCATCTACCACCCCCTTATCACGTCTATCATAAGTATATAAAGCAAGAGCGAAAACAAAAATGAGAGCGAACAAACAGTAACCTAATTCCTCAACTCCTCCTCCCCCTCCAAACCCTCAACCCTCCTCCTCAACTTCTCCATCAACTCCGCCACCATCAACGAACACTCCGTCGTCCTCGGCAACTCATGTCCGCCCCCATGATCAAACCTCTCATTCATGCCTCCCTCAAACAACTGCGCCAACTGCACGCTCGCCGGCCACCTCGGATCTTTCCCTCCATACACATGCACAGTCGGGACAATCTCTCCCAGATCACCAACCGCCTTCCTCATTTGTTGGTCCGTAAAATCCAACCCAAACACATCTCTCGGATCCACCTTAGAGGTCGGATCATGAATCAAATCCTCCACTTCATCCCACAGTCCCTCCCCCTTTTTAATCGTATCAGGATTATCCGCCTTGAACTTCAATTTCTCCGTGCGCTTATGAAGCAAGGCAGCAGTAGCGTTATGCACCTTCCACGCCTTCTCGCTCACCTTCACACCCAGGTCCTGCAAGACCGGCAACGACGGCCCACCGCAGATGAACATCACTCCCTTGAACGGCAAATCAAACTTCTCACCAGGCGGTCGGGTAACCAAGTGTTCCTGGTAGCGGTAGAGGATGTAGGACATGATGAGGGAGCAGCCCTGGGAAAAACCCATGACGAGGTCGAAGGGACGGTCTTCGGAAGAAAGGATTTCTTCGAGGTGATCGTGCGAGGCCCGGATTTCAGAGGTGGAGGAGGATTGAGCAGGCCACCAGGCATAGAATTTGTGGGTTTGGTTCCAAATGCTGTCGACGCCGACGGTCGGGGCGGAGGGCAGCGGCGCGTTGGGGAAGGTGAAGGTGTAGGTTTCTTTGGGGAGTTTGAGGCGGAATGCGGCTGTGGTTTGGTAGGTGGTGTTAGTGTTGGTGTTTGGTGTTGGTGTTGACTGGTAAGGCTGATTAATGGGGGGAAAGGGGAGGGGGGGGAGGAGGAGGAGGAGGAGGAGGAGGGTGAGGAAAACTTGCCTGTTTGTGATCGAAAGATTTCACCACTGGTGCCGTAGCCGTGGAGGGCTAGGACCCGAGTCATCTTGGGCTTTGAGTCTTGCATTGAGGAACCCATAGTTGCAAAATGCAATCGCTTGCGTCTAAGTCTTCTTGTGTTTGGTTGTGTATAACTTCGATTTTTTATTGCTGTAAGTCCAAAGTTGAATGGCGACCTGGGAGATGGAGGAGGAATGAAAAGAGTCTTGTAGAAATCACACAAAGCAGATGATGCAGTCCTTCGTTGGAACTTCAAGTAAAAGGAGAAAGCAAGAACAACTATTTCTCAGGCTACATTGGCAACCATGGTTGAGCGCAATCAATGTTTTGTATGTTTTTATCGGAAGGCATCATCCAACTTTTCTCTTTTCTTCTTTGGGACTGCAGTCCACGTTTCGGCTTATCAAAACTCGGTACTCCGGGAATCCGTTGGAGGAAGTCCGATGGGTGAGCGTGAGATTGGGCTCGCCTGGAACGGTTTCCGAGCTGAGAGTAGGAGGCACGACTGGTCCAGGCCGAAATATTGTCGAGTGTCAATGGCGCCTTCTGTGCATCTTTGGTTCCTTTACTGTTGTTCTGGTCGACCTCGATTTGGCGTCACGTTGAGGTGAAAATGGGGGACGATGATACTTTAAAGTTTCTTATCCTTTTGCATCAACATGTCGATCCCGCATCGCCAAGTCAATCCGATTCGTTGCAGCTGTAGGGTTATTAGTTACCTATTTTGTCTCAGATCTGACTCTGCCATGAGGTACTTCAGCTGGATACTACGAAGCCACATTGCATACACGCACATTGCTCTTGTTTCATGCCATTCCGTGCAGTCTTCACATGCCATGCTTAAATGCTAAGGTTGCTTCCGCATGTTAGTCGAGTCTTGGATGACAGGAAGCTGCAGTCTATAGCCGAGTAGCTGAATGCTGTGTAACAATGATTACATATTTGAGATGTTGACATCGTTCTGACAGCAACTGAAAGGCGATGTTCTTGATGACGCTTTCTTCCCAGGAGTTTAGTCCCAGTTAGATGCTCAAATGCCCATGTCATCAACTTCTTTTCACATGTTTCGGGTACGTTAGCCCGTCGGCTCGTCATATTCCGCATTGCTGGTCTACCATACCTATCACTTCTACCTTCTCCTACCACGAACACTTCCCTCCCTCCGCCTCTCCCTCTCCCTCGTCCTTTCCCTTCTCCCCTCTCCGTCAGTGTCCCTCTCCCTCTCACTCTCTCTTCTTCCCCTTTCCCTCTCATCCTTCCCCCCCTTCTCCTCTTTCCCACCTCCCTTCTCCCACCTCTCATAATCCCTAACCATCCCCTTCGCAACCCTCTTCACACTCTCCTTCCTCCTTCCCTTTCCTCCCCTCCCCTCATCCCCACCATCCCCCTTCCCATGGTCACCACCACCACCAGTCAACCCTTCCTCCAAAATCCCCCCCACCAACCCCGCTACCCCCCTTTGCACCACCTGCTTAACAACATGATGTCTCAACCCGCCCTTCCGCATCAACTTCGGATGACGTCTATGCTCGTGCTCAATCAACCCGTCCACGACCGCGGCGCCTAGTGCGGCTGCGGCGATCTTGGAGCCTGATTGAGCGGAGAAAAGGGGTGTGGAGGGTGAGTCTTTGCGGAGTTTGAGAGCCGTGGCGGCGCCGGCTTCGAGGGCGCGGGAAGCTGCTTTGAGGAGGGAGGCGGTTTTGGGGGAGGATTTGAGGGTTGCGAGGTTGAGGGAGGGGCGGCGGGATTGGTAGTGGGATTGATGACGGTGATCAGGATGGTGGGAGGGCGAAGGTGGGTTAGAATGGGCGCGGCGGTGGTAGCGTCGAGGCTTGTTGTTGTGGTAGGTGTCTTCGTCGTCCGAGATGTGGTTAGGGTGGTGGTGGGGTGTTGTGCTGGATCGGGGACGTGGACGGGAGTAGTAACCATCGTGAATGACTGAGCCTCTGTGTGGAGGTGTGGGTGAGCGGTTGATATGGCGGCGACGACGAGTGCGTGGAGAGACGGCCGTTTCGGAGTCTGATATTTCTGCTTCGTGATATGATTCCCGCCTTAGTCTTGATCGTACGGAATCTCTTCGGTGATGATTTGTCTCGTGGTCTGATCGCATTGACTGCCGACGGCTTCGATCCACTGGTGAGCGTGTACGGGGCGAGAGAGTGCCAATGGTGGATGGTCGTCGAATTCTGCCTCGGGAACGAGCAGAGCGTGCATCGTCATCATACTTGTCGTTCCGTTTCATCGGCGTAGAATCCCCAGCTTCCAGGTCCAAGTCCCATTGACTCTTTTCTTCATCCTTGCCATCGTCTGGGTCAGGAGGGTGGGTGAGGTAGTAAACATCCCTCGGGTTGTAATCCGATTCCGGGTCATCTTTGTGGTCCTCGTCTATGGTTGAAAAGCGTGAGCGGCGATCGTTACTAATGATTGATGTACTTCTTCGGCTCTCTCTTCGGCGATGTGTCAACGCTGGAGAGGACTGTCGCCGGTCATTGCGGTAACTCTTCTCGTCATCCTCTGGAGTACTCCTCTCTGGACGAGGATAGCGGGCAGGATCAGGAGGACAGGACTCGCTTGGTCTTCTTATAAGACGAGGCATCTTGAAGGCGACTGTAGCCGAACCAAATTGCTGATCTAGAACTTAATGAATATTTGTAAAAGTGGAGAGGATGTTTTCTTGTTGTTCTAACAGTGGTAATCGTTTAGTTCTGATAGACGGTTACCAAATGAGGAGTGGCAGTAGAGTGTATAGCGGGGATATCGGTCGTACCAAATTAGCAACGGATTCTGTTGAAGTTATGGTCGGATATCATCAAGTTATTATCAGTTTGGTAACGAATATCGCTATGTCATAACAGTCAACAACAAACTACCTTTCTTCCTCCCCCTCCATCAACCCAAGCAGTCCTCCAAAGACCGACCATGGCTTTATGTACCTGCAGCAGCAGCCCAAGTCTGGCACCCATCCCTCCATCCCTCCCATCCTACCTCCTACCCATCTGGGACTTCTACCCAGATCCGCCTTTGCATATCAGCACCATACCAGGAAACAAGCTTTTGACCAAACCGGAAGCTGAGCTGAGCTGGTCTCCTTGATCAAAACCATCGTTGCACGTCACAGTGCATCAAGTCAGATTGTAAGTAATTGGCTTGTTCCAGATGTTTGGTACAAGTGTGGTAACACCGGCTCGGTACTCCGGACTGAGGAATGGTCTAGAACTACCCACCAGCTTTTTTTGTGTCGTATTGTACGTTTTGTACGCTGGGCTTTGGATGCCATGAGCCGTTGTGCTTGATGCTGTTGTGGAGATAAGAGAGAGGGTAGATACCTCTGGAAGCTCTCGTAAGGTAAAGATTGATTTCGATGACCGATAAACTCGATATGGTGTCCGGAACATGGAAGCTTGGTGAGATATGGCTTGCCGGCGACACTATGTTTTTCGGCTGTTGTACAAAAGCAGTCATGGTGTCTGGCCACTTTCTGTTCCTGGAAAGGAAGCGCTCATGGTGTTTGATCGTCGCACTAGGTGCAGGTAGACAAGGTATAGATGGACACAGAACGATTTGAGTAAAGGCTGGTGCCACAACCGAATTGATCGAATGTTTCTTTTCCTCATTAAAAAGACGCGCAGCTACTGGTGACATGTGTTCACCGTGGTCCCGCCTGTCTAACAGTAAGCACCCATGTTTGCGGTGTATTGACATCACCATAGAGCCCCAAATCCCGCTTCGTGATCTTGACCGAACCCCGGATTGCCCCGGTCTTGAACACAACCGATAAGCCCTCTTCCCATTCCCAGGTCTCACCTACCCAGAAGTACGACTTGCGCCAGATATAAGCTTGCGTCATCTGATACCTAATTGTCAAACAGTGATTCACAGCTTTTCCTATCACCCATTTCCTTTCCATTCTCCCCCAGGTGAAGGGAAACGGGCAGTGCTCACTTCGCTTCCTCTCCCGACGGAGACTTTCCGTCATCTTTCTGCTCTACATAGACAACCTTTGGGTAGGCACGTGAGAGACGCTCTGGACGGGCGGTTTCAACTGTCAGACCTTGAAGAAGACCAGAGTGATAGCTGCTGTGAGCAGAAGCAAACGTATCATCCCCGGAGTTGCTCACGTTGACTATGTCGTCTGCGTTCAGTTCCTCTTGGTGTGAGAGGGCGGGTAGTTGTGGCTTGTCCAGTTCGAACGGCGAGGGAGTGGGAAGATCATGCTCGGTGGAATTCGTATGCGAGTGTCCTTGTTCATGCTGAGGGGCTTGTTGGTCGGGCTCTTCAACCCGCAAGTTGAATCCCTGGTTCGATCCCTGTTGCTTTGGTTGCTGTGCTTGGGTCGGCGTCTTCTGAAAGTCATCCTGCTCAGGGAGGTTGACCGGTGGGACAACGAATTGCTGTCCATCAAAGGGTGAGTGTTGTGGCTGACTCCGGTCCGATTCCTTCGACCGCCGCGAATATTCTCTGTCTTCGCATATGGTCCTGTCGTCATGGAAACTGCTTGACTCACTGACCTGTACTCCTGGACGCGATGTATTTGAAGGTTCCTGAGTTCTTTTAGAGCCGTAGAGGTCGTTTAGCTCGTTTCCCAGGTCGAGAAACTCCCGCCTCTGCCGCCGTTTGTGGAAAAACAAGGCCAGCCCTGCAATAACTAGCAGTCCAAGAACAGTCGCCACAGTACCGGCGATAGCCTCCGCTGGAAAGCTGTTAATGGGCT
The DNA here is from genome assembly GCA_009806015.1 of Neurospora sp. CHS-2018b. Lineage (NCBI taxonomy): Eukaryota > Fungi > Ascomycota > Sordariomycetes > Sordariales > Sordariaceae > Neurospora > Neurospora sp. CHS-2018b. The sequence continues at coordinate 308,335 of RAOV01000019.1, forward strand.
CTTGAACGGGGTAACCTATGGCATAGACAACGTCGGAGACGACAACGGTCGGCTTGGCCCCATTGTATGATACCGTATTCGCATTCGTGATGGGAGGCGGTGTCATTGCTGCTTGGAGGACACTGAAGCACGGTGTCTGGCCTCCCAGGTCAGTCGTCCATGGGGTGTAACCGCTGCGAAGTCATGGTTAGCATGATTCCAGTCTGAGTTACGTTTCTCAAAATGCAGGATTGTGCTTACCTGGGGCAGCAACTGGCTGAAATGGAGTAGTAGTCGGCGGGGCAGTGTTCTAAGGCCGCCTGTTCGGGATTTGGTGCTTTAGGATACACGTCATTGAACCCTATTGCCACCGATGATTGAGGTTGGGAAGGGCAGCAGTCTTGCCTAGTGTTTACGCAACCAACAAAAGGCGCGTAAACCGCCGATGGCCCCAAATTAAGTAGGGTGTACTCAGGCGTCGCGCATGTCTCTGTCAACAGGCTTGCGCCAGGCTCATGTGTGGCTGCTACAACACTATCCGGAGACGAGATGACCACAATTGAGGGTTGTTCCACCGTCGCTGTTGCTCTCAGAGTGGTTGGTGATCTGTAATGAGGCGTCAGTTAAAGAATCACATCAGCGTCAGTTTGACAAGAACTTGCGTGCTAGTCATGGTGTAATCTTCGATGAAAAGGTGATGGAATGCTGGAAAAACCAGAGAAGTTGCGCTCGTTCGCGTCACCTCGATCGGAAGCCGTTTTATATCCCTCGAGATGCTGACGATCAGGATTCAGGGTCTGGCGCAACAAAAGGGGAGAATCTGGCAATGATGGTCTCCGTGACGCGGGGTTGTAGAAACGAAGAGGACCACGACACGGCAGAGAAAATTTCGAAAGCTGTTGGTGCCTGGGACGGGTTGAGATGAAAGTTGTAATGCTGTCGGCACTCATGAGAACCTGAACGCCGCCCCCCGGGTACTGACAAACCCCCCTTTTCCAAAGCTGCTGTGGAACTGGATTATGGAGGCAAACATGAGCAGTGATCAATATCTCGTTTTCATGCTCCTATTTGTGAGGATATGCCTGGAAGTCCATCTGTTGATCGATGCTGCGTTACGAGATCACGGCCGCCTTGATGTTTACCGGGCGGACGTGCGGCCTTTGATGGAGCATCCCAACCCGAGGATTCCCAGATGCGTGGCATCTCGGGGCTTGGACCTGTCAAGAAGGTCGAGGTCAGTGTGCTCCTTATCGAACCCCGAGCCCTGCACGCCATCATGAGATATCACGGCTATGATACCCAGTTTCGAGCGACTGGTAGGTTTACTATACCCATATGAGATGATGAGGGTCTTGCTCTCTTCGGATTCGCCTTCTGCAGAAACAGACGGCCGTGACAACGGTGAGTGGTCGTAAGAATAAACCGAACACGGACAGCCCAATACCGCTCGTTGTGGTTGGGAAAGGCCGTTACCAAACTGTGATAGGGATTACAATAATTTAGAAACATATCGGCCAGAGTCCATTAGGGATTCTTCCATCCAGGAACTGCCCTCGAGTTTGGGTTCAAAGGTGTAATAAAGACGTTTGGATGCGTGAAAGAGTATATCCAAGGTGTGATGTACTGACCGTGACGTGTTCGGTTTATTCTTACGACCATTCGAACGGGTATTCTAGGAGGCAAACAGTCCTCCTTGACATGATGATTCTTCTCAAAGGAGGAGAGGAGATGTATCCCATAGTCCACGTATGGAAGACTGAGACAATGGCGTGAGTGGTGGAACGGGAAGAGAACACATATGAACATAGTAAAGCGATAACCATCATGGGGCTGTTCCTCCCCATTTCCTACTGGACAAAGAGAAGCTCTGATGTAGCAGATGGCCAAACATGAAAAACTCGTATTGTCTCCCCGCAGGAATTTGTATGTGACTTGGGCTGGGATCACAGTGAATGAAGGGGCGCAAGCCCATTCGTGCACATATCAATCAGGAGAAAGAACGAGTTAAAGAGTGATGAAGGTGATGGAGATGCCAGTGGGAAGAGAATCGGGAAGTGGACGGGAGTGGGAGTTTGAAGTCTTCAGTTGGAAGAGGTTTGTGCAGGTGACTACCCCGGTCCCGTCACCCGGCCAACTGAAGCTTGCCCCTGTGGTTGTGTGGAAATAGCGGGGAAGGCCCTGAGTACCAGGGACCCCCGGAGGAGCTAGCCGTCAGATCTAGCGTTTGGTTCCAGTTACATCATCGCCTATCAACACCTTATCTGAACTTCTGCTCGACATCATCATCGACATCGGGCATTGACCAAGTCATGTCGATTGCTGCATAAAGGACGGCCCGTACACTCCCTGTCAGGGAAAGCGGACAAGATGACAGATGCAGCCGAAACCGACCTGACTGTTGCCAGCGCCCTCGCCGGCGGCGCTCCCGAGCCTGGCGGTTCAAGTGCGATTTCACCTCCGCCCCCTCCCGATCGGGACCCAAACAACCCAAAGAGCCCGATCCCGGACGATTCAGAGAGTGAGCGATCGGTCAAACCACTGTTCCCTCTCCTCCACAATAACGCCAGTGCCGATGCCGAGTCCGAAGGCTCCAGAAAGGACAAATCATCGCGTGCCGGCGCCGGCGTCGGCGACAACGACGATGACGAGCCCGCCGTCGCCAAGCCCTTCCACCGCACCACCAGTCCAGATCCGACCCCACGCTCAGGTCCTCTAGCCCCCGAGGAAGAAGAGGAAGATGTGGGAAGGATGGATGGCACTTCTGGCGAACGACCACGGTCCAGACTGAAGCACAAGATGCACAAGTTCAGTCTCTACGAAACCGCCAGTCGCTTCTACATGGTCGGCGGCGATGTCACTGAGAAACGCTACCGCATCCTCAAGATCGACCGCACCGCAGAAGACGCCTCAGAGCTGAGTATCACGGACGACAAGACCATATACTCACAGAAAGACATGAACCAGCTCCTGGACACCATCGACGACGGCAACAAGGGTACTGGTGGTCTAAAGCTGCGCTGCACTACCTGGGGTCTGCTTGGCTTCATCAAGTTCACCGGCCCATGGTACATGTTGCTCATAACCAAAAAGAGTACAGTCGCCATGATAGGCGGCCACTATGTCTATCAAATCGACGGCACTGATCTCATTCCCTTGACCTCGCCCAGCTTCAAGACGGACCAGCGCAATACCGAGGAGACGCGTTTCTTGGCCATCTTGAATAACCTGGACTTGACAAGATCGTTCTACTACAGCTACTCGTATGATATCACTCGCACATTACAGTACAACATCACCAGAGAACGAGAGGCGTTGCTGAATGGTCAGGTCGGCCCTATGGAGGATGACCTGAATTCCATGTTCGTCTGGAATAACCACTTGCTCCAACCCGTCGTCAACGCTTTGAACACACCCTATGACTGGTGTCGCCCTATTATCCACGGCTACTTTGACCAAGCCGCCATATCCATCTACGGTCGAACCGTCCACGTTACCGTCATTGCCAGAAGAAGCAGATACTTTGCCGGTGCAAGATTTCTCAAACGAGGCGCCAACGACTTGGGATATGTAGCAAACGATGTCGAGACTGAACAGATTGTGTCCGAGTCGCTCACCACTTCTTTCCATGCCCCGGGTCCCAAGTTCTTTGCAAGCCCAGCTTACACCTCCTATGTACAGCACAGAGGCTCCATTCCACTGCACTGGACTCAGGACAACACGGGCGTAACGCCCAAGCCACCCATCGAGCTGAATCTCGTTGACCCCTTTTACACGGCAGCAGCTCTGCATTTTGATAACCTCTTTGAGCGGTATGGAGCACCCATCTACGTTTTGAATCTGGTCAAGGCAAGGGAGCGCACGCCGCGTGAAAGTAAACTGTTGGACGAGTTCACCCGCGCCGTAGAATATCTCAACCAGTTCTTACCCAAGGAAAACAAGATCATCTACCGTGCCTGGGACATGTCGCGAGCCGCTAAGAGTCGGGACCAGGATGTCATCGGGACACTGGAGAGCATCGCCGAGGACGTCCTCCTCACGACCGGCTTCTTCCACAATGGCGACGGTCACACTTCCCCGATCCGGGTCCAGAACGGAGTCGCACGGACGAACTGTATTGACTGTCTGGACCGGACCAACGCGGCCCAGTTCGTAATTGGCAAGCGTGCCCTAGGCCACCAGCTCCATGCACTGGGCATCTTGGAGGACACCACCGTCAACTACGACACCGACGCCGTCAACCTGTTTACGCACATGTACCACGACCACGGTGATACCATTGCCGTCCAGTATGGCGGCTCGCAGCTAGTCAACACCATGGAGACATACCGAAAGATCAACCAGTGGACAAGTCACTCGCGCGACATGATCGAGAGTTTCAAGCGGTACTACAACAACTCTTTTCTCGACGGTCAGCGCCAGGAAGCCTACAACCTGTTTCTCGGTAACTACATCTTCGCCCAAGGACAGCCCATGCTCTGGGATCTGGCCACCGACTACTATCTGCACCACGAAGATCCACGGCAGTGGCTCGAGAAGCGCAAGCGCCACTACATCAACTGGTACACCCCCGAGTTCCTCAAACCACGCGTCCTGCCGCCATATCCTGCCATCAAGCCCAAATCAGCGTCGAGCAAGATCCCCGTGTCCCGCTACGACGATTACTGGCTCGAGTACTACCGCCCTTCCACGCTCTCGTCCTTCCTCAAGATGTTTGCGTTCCGAATGAACTCGACCCTCAGGTACATACCCTTCAAGTCCACCCAGGACGGCCGGTACGACCTCAGCCCGTTCCGCGTGCGCGGCGAGGTAGGCGGGACCGGTGACGGCGACCATACCCACAACAGGAAGAAAGTCAAGAAAGAGGTGACATTTGCTAACCGCGCCGACCACTTCTCTGGAACGAATCATCTAGCTGAGGACGCCGCGGAGAATGCTTCTGCGATGAACGAGAAAGCCGCTCTTGCTGCAGCAGACAACAGCGGCGGTAATGCACCTGGTCACCACCGTGGCCTCTCTCTCCAGCGCTGGCTCCCCGGCGGCGGCACCAAAGAAATTACCGCTGCAAACACCACCTCCACTGGCCCCTCGGACCCCAACACCAACACCAACACCAACCCACGAACTCTAGGCAGAGAATCCTCAAGCAACAACAACACCAGCGAAAGCACCGAACTTGACTACCCCTACCGCCCCTTCAACAACTACCACTCCAACCTCCTCCACCACCACGAACAACCCCCAAACAACAACGGAAGCAATGACTACACCACCACCCCTTCAGGAGGAAACAAACACCTTTCCGCCCAAGAAAAGACCCGAGCCGCCCAATGGACCTTCACCAAAGTGGTGCACTCCTCGCTCAACCCGACCGTCAGCGCCGCCGAGGCTGAGGACTACGCCCGCTACGTCAGCCACCCGCACCACTTGCCGCTGGTGGTGTCGAGCGACATTGCGCCCGGGGAGGTGGAGCCTGAGTATCAGGAGTATGTGAATGGGAGTTGGCAGTATCCTGCTTCTATTGTTGAAGAAGAAGATGGGGAGGGGAATGGGGTTATGGTGGTGGGGAGTTATGAGGATGGTGGTGTTGGTGGGTTGGGGATTGCGGGGGTTCAGTATGGTGGTGCTAGTGCGGGATATGCTTCAAGTATGTATAGTGGTTATGGTGGTTATGGTACCGGTGGTGGCAATGGAGGAGGTGCGGCTGGTGGTAGTGGTGGTGGGAACGGGAATGTTGGTGGTGGGTTAGCAGACGATGACAAGGCGCTTTACATTGAGATGCTCAAGATTAGCGAGAACCCGCTCACCGTGACGGAGGAGGACGCGCAGAAGAAGAGGTATAAAGCCTATAGGAAGTGGTTGAGGGGGAAGAGCCTTTTCAAGCAGCAGCCGGTGGACTAGGAGCCCTTGGTTGTTGGGCCGGAAGAGGGCGAAAATACTACGGGGTATCTGGTTAAGGACGTTGATGAGATGGATAGGGATGGGACGAGGCGGGCGTCGTCCGTCATCTTTGTCGTTGTCTCGCCAAGTGAGGCGAGGAGGGTGTTGACTATGGGCGGGGTTGGTCGCGGTGTTTGTTATGGGTTGGATGGGGCTGCTGACGATGATGATGATGATGGACCCGGGGAGGGTTCTTCCAGAGGACGCAGACGGGACCTTGGGGCTCAAGCCGGAGATGACGAACAAAGTCGCTCACCATCCAGAGGCAGGGAGAGGACCCGAATCCAGCGCCTCTGCAACTTCAGGACTCCAACGCCGAGTCCTGTTCCTCGTTCGACGCCGCAGAGAAAAGCTGGGAAAGAGAAGGCTCTTTCGCCACTAGCGGTGCGACGACTTCGGAGAGAGTGATGGTCGGTTTGCCTTCTTCTACCTCCGTAGCCAGGACAGCGGCGAGTGCATCTGCTGTGTGGACGAGTGCCTGTCTGATCACTGGGAAGTTGTCTCTTGAGGAATCAGAAGCGTCAAGATTGAGCCAGCAGAGTACCAGGGAGTTAATAATCTCATCCTGCCAAGGCGAGTTGGGAATCCGAGGCCAGCATGTTGCGATGACGGCTTGAAGGGCTTTGATGGCGGATAGAAGGGTTGGTGGATGGAGGGAGGCGAAAGGGTCCGTTAAGATTGTTGAAAGCATGGGGATGATATCCTATTACGAAGTTTGACGATGGGCATTGTTAGCATTCTTTCCGGTTTTCCCTCTAGTCCGTGCATCAGTAGAAGCAGCACAAATACCACATACCTTGAGATGCTTAACCGCACCTACCCCCATCTCCACCAACACCTCTCCCATCTCCCGACACAACACCTCCACGATCCTCACATACTCCTTAGCATGGAAATACCCCAGCAGTATTCCCTCCCTGACCACCCTATCCAGCAGCTTATTCGCCTTTTCCCCAGACCCGGACGACTTCTTCAACTTCCCCGCCAAACACCTCAACACCGCATACGCCGGCCCAAGCAACTCCACCGACTCCTCCTCCGGCGTGATACTAGGCAAATAACTCAAACTAGGCAAAACCGTGTCCTCAAACACCTTACTCAGCCCCGTCTCGTTCAAAATCCTACTCGGAAACTTGTCCAAGAATTTCCTCAGAATCACCAGTCCCCTTTTGCGAACAACCGTAGAGTTATCATCCGCCAGCGTCAACAGCACGGGAATAAAAAGCGGCCAGGACTTGGTAATCGTCGTCTCCTCGTCCGCTTCGGAGACAGCCCACTCGAACACAGTAACGGCGCGCAGGTCGACGAATTTCCACGGTTTGGTCTTGCTCGAGTCATCGGGCAGGCCGGAGGGGCGGGCGTCGGGGTTTTGACCGTAGGCGGATGGGCGGCCCGAAGGGGTGATGAGTGGTTGGGAGGGGGAGGAGCGGGAGAAGAGGGGGCGGAGGTAGGTGGGGAGGATGTGGGTTGTTATGAAGTCTTGTTTCGACTTGGAATCGAAGTGTTGCTTCAAAAGCAGGGTGGCGCGGGCGGCTAGTTCGGGTGTCGTCCATTCCTCGACGGGATTGATGTAGGAGATAAGCGTGAGGAGGACGTCGGCGTTATCGAGGATTCTGGGGTCTCGTGGGGCGATGAGCTCGAAGACTTGGAAGCCTGAGTCGGCGGCGGCTAGACATTGTGTGGCGAGGTGAGCGCGGAGTTGGGTGGTGTTGGAGTTGTCGAGGTCGTCTGGGTCGCTGTTTGGATTTTGAGCGAATACTGGGGAGATGGCCTTTGCTATGGAGCGAGCTAGGCGTGTTCCTAGTGGGAGGCTGTCCTCGTTATCTTCGTTTTCTGAACTATTCTCATCTGCACTTGTTGAATCATGTTCGGGTGCGATTCGGTAATCAAGACGCAGGCAGACGAGGACTGCCAGGGTGAATTGTTGTCGGATATTGGTTCCCGGAGTGTTGGTGGTGAGTTTCTGGTGTTCGGGGTCAGCTGCTGGATCTGATTACTTCCTGCTGGAGTAATGGTGATATCACCTTCAAAATATATCTCCCAGCTGATCCTGTTAGTTGCCTGAAGGTGAAGGATTCTGGAACCTCTACCCCGAAATCAGTTGGTTAGTCTAGTTCTTCAGTGTTTTTCGATGAGGTAATGACGGAAAAGGGAGACTCACGGGATTGGAGTTTTTGGCAGGCTTCGTCCGTTGAGATGGACGGATTTTCATCAAGGACAGACCCGGCTGCTGCAACTAGAGAGTCGAACCATTCCGTTTTGTAGTGTGACATTTTGTTGGTGACTCGCGTGTGCTCTGTTGTGCAATTTGGATTGTGTTGATGAGATGAGTTCGAGGTTCAAATCGAGCTTCGATTGCTTGGCAGATGGATGAAGCTGCAAGGGACAGTGCGACCGTAGAGCTCCACACAGTCGATTCTGGATTCGGACGACAGCCTTGGGGTTGATTCTCTGCTCTGAGTTTCTCACTAACGGTATGTTCCCTCCTTGAATAATCTCTGTTATTATTCGTGCTTTCCAGGTTCTCTTGATCTGTCATTGAGATATTCAAAAATTCTTTCTTTTGGTCGATAATATGGGATGCCATCTTCAGGTGTTGAAGCAACTAGCCCAGTTTTATCGTACAGTGCAAGTTCGGACGATTCAGTAAACTGCCCTGTAAATACCCCAAATCCCCAAGAGCATCACCCCAAGAACTGGGACGGGATCCTTTGGACAGCCCCGCAATCGGCCAATTGCTCGGGGTAAAAAAGCTGGAGAGTTTCTGGGGCCCGCGTGACCAAGCAACAGTCCATGCTGTGTACCTCTCTGTGTACCTCTGTAACCGCACAAATCACTGAGGAGAACTGGAGCTGTTCACGACGTTCATCCCAAGTTTCTGTCATTAATCTCGTGATTCCGACTTGTGTTCCTGGGAGCTCATTGTCTACTCTGCTCTTTCTTGAGGCTCAAACATCACTCCACAGCTTCACACTTGATCATAACCAAGTGAAAGAGACTGGGTTTGCTCAGCAAAACCAACCCGTCGTAAAACAAACGCCGTGTCCATCCTGATAAACAAACTACCCAAAACAGCCAGTGACCCCGGAGTAAACTCCACCGAACCCCATCTTGCAACTCCATCCGAGTTCAATTACCCGCTGCCCTGGTCGCTGTAGAGGTCCTTGTAAGTGACGGCAGTGCGGGGCATCTCGTACCTGGGAATTCATCACCTTACCCTTCTTCCTCTTCCATATTTCAACTCATCTTCCACCCTCTTTCTCCTTTGCCGTTCTCACTTGGCTGGTCCAATTCTCAAGATACCCCCAAAGACCAACGTCACAATGTCCGGCCCCGTCCCCATCGCCAACTCGCTCGAGGACATCTACACCCCCGACGCCCTCGACACGCAAACAAAACGATGGAACAACCTCCTCTCCAAGTTTGAGTCCACCTACGGCCACCAGCCCGAATTCGTGTCCCGCTCTCCCGGCCGAGTGAACATCATCGGCGAGCACATCGACTACTCTCTGTACTCGGTGCTTCCCATGGCCATCACCGCCGACGCCATCCTCGCCGTCTCAACACACCTACCAGCTCCCAAGGAGGGCACGTTCAGGATCCAGATCGCCAACGTGCAGGATTCCAAGTTCAAGTCGCGCGAGTTCGACATCCCGTATGATTCCGTCGACATCGACTCCACCGTTCACGAATGGACCAACTACTTCAAGTCCGGCCTGCGCGGAGCTCTGGAGCTGTTGCGCAAGAAGCACGGGGCCGACTTCAAGCCCAAGAGCATGCAGATTCTCATGGACGGCACCGTTCCTGCTGGCGGAGGACTCAGTTCGAGCGCGGCCTTTGTCACGGCTAGTGCTTTGGCTGTCATGGCGGCCAATGGCGAGCAGACGGTTGACAAGAAGGAGTTGACGGAGCTGGCTATTGTCAGTGAGAGAGCCGTTGGTGTGAACTCTGGAGGGTATGTCAACATCCAACTACCAAATTTCACATGAGTATCCAAAACTGACAATATCAACCCAGAATGGACCAATCCGCCTCCGTCTTCTCCGAGCACGGTTCCGCCCTCTTCGTCTCCTTCACACCCACCCTCCTCGCCCGCCCCGTCTCATTCCCACCCACCTCCCCCGAACTCACCTTCCTAATCGCCCAATCCTTCGTCACAGCCGACAAGTTCGTGACCGGTCCAATCCACTACAACCTACGTGTAGTCGAATGTACTCTCGCAGCCGCCTACCTCAACGCCGTGCTCAACCCTCCCGGCACTTTACTTCCCGGCGACGCCTCTCCCCTGGGTATCTCCCTCCACGGGTTTCACGAAACCTATTTCACCCTCTCCGAACACAACTCGGGCGCCACCTCCAGCAAATCCGTCTCGGAACAACTGGAGCAACTCCTCGATCTAAGCAAACAAACCCTCACCAAAGAAGAGGGCTACACCCGCTCCGAAATCGCCTCCGTCCTCGGCCTCTCCTCCACCGACGAACTAGACAAGAAATTCACCGCCCGCTTCCCCGTGCGCGCCGAGCGCTTTAAGCTGCGTCAACGAGCCATCCACGTCTTCAGCGAAGCATTGCGGGTGCTTAAGCTCATGGATCTTCTCGAAAACTCCTCCGCTTCTTCTTCTTCATCCTCAACTACAACTACAACAGAGGACCTCAACAGCCGCCTAGGCGCCCTGCTCAACGAGACGCAAGATTCGTGTCGGGAAGTGTACGAGTGCTCGTGCGAGGAGATTGATCGGATTTGTGCGATTGCTCGGAAGGCGGGCAGCTACGGGAGTCGGTTGACGGGTGCTGGATGGGGTGGGTGTAGCGTGCATTTGGTGCCGGCGGATAAGGTGGATGCGGTCAAGGAGGCGTTGGAGAGGGAGTATTATGGCAAGTTGGGGTTGACGGAGGAGCAGAGAGAGGGGGCGGTGGTGGTTAGTAAGCCGGGGGTTGGAAGTGCGCTTTATTTGGGTGGGAAGGCGGGGTTGGCTTAGATGGATGGCAAATAGGGGTTTGTGTTTACTTATGAAGCCCGTGGTTGAAACTAGCATGATAGGGGATTAATGAAAGAGTTCAAGATACACTGGTTGTGAGGTGAAGCGTGGAAATGCTGTTTTCTGCGTCCAGTCAATTTCCCTACAGACTAACCGCTCAACTTGTTTCTTTACAGCCACGATAGTTATCATGGTTATCTGCCCATACAGTCCTAAATATGCACACGGAAAAACGCTATGTGGAATCCCCCTCATCAATCTCACTACCGGGGAATGAAAAGTAAGAGAGGAAAGGACACTAACAAGAAACAAAACTCCCAAATCCATGTAAATGCACACTCAGACCTTCACTTACCGACCCTGTTCGCTGCCCAGTTCCAATTGTCCAACCTGTCCCAATCCTCGCTGGGTCTATAACACATCCCACCCAGCACGTCTCTCCTTTATGTCTGGCCAAATACTGACCAGAACCACCCCCGCCTCGGACGCGAGAGTAAACTGGCAAAGTCCTACTGATTACCAGCGCCAGCGCCAGCGCCAGCATTCCTCCTGCTCGAACCTCCCCTCCTCCTAACAATCCTCCGCCCCTTCATAACCTGCACATTCCTGTATTTGGCATACAACTCAAACACATCCCTGATCACCACAAACAGACACCCGCCCGCCAGACTGCGTCCCCATCTCTGCTGCAACAGGCCACCGGGTCCTCCTTGCATGATCGTCCCTTTTCTAAAGAAACCGGACGTGACGATGGGCTTGGGTGCGGAGGTCCATGACCTAGGTAGTGAGAGGCGGAGAAGCTCGCCCATGCCGAACGAGATGAAGGGGAAGAGGAGAGAGGTGACGACGTTGTTGATGAGATCTGTGAAGGAGAAGGGGGGGAGTTCGACGCCGTCGCGGTCTCTTTCTCTGTCTCTGTCGTTGTTCCTCTCCCGTGCAGCTGCAGCTGGCGCTGGCACCACTGGGGTCGGGGGTCGGGCTTCGGCTTGTGCTGGTGCTGGTTCCGGTGAAGCTGGTTGTGATTGTACATACTCTGGATACTGTGGAACCGCTTCCCGGACCCGACCCATTGCTTCTTCGATAGCAGTGGCAACCTCCTCGTCATATGGCTCGGGGGCGCGAACCTCGAGGAAACTCTCGTCTACTGGGCGGAAGTCGGCGGCGTTATTATCGTCGACGACATTAGCGCCTATTTCGATGTGAACATCAAGTTCTGCTCCGCCTTCCTCTGGGGTGTTACTAAGAAGGATCCAAGCCGTGCGGCCTAGGTCTAGAAGGTCGGACAAGATAAAGCGGCTTCCACGGTCTTGGTTTTCGTTGTCGTTGTTGTTTTCGGCCTCGGTTTCGCCGGTGGCACTAACGGTGGGCTGAAGGCTGGTTTCAAGACCCCGTAGAGCCCGGTTGAGGCGTCTGTCGATCGGCCTTAGCCAGTAATTGTAGAATCTGTTATAGCTCATATGTAAATAAGGCATCATTATCATGGCCCACGTGGGAGAGGGCGGCCATGTTGGATGATTGTCCTGGGCTATGAGTACCAGGCCGTACTATTGGGATGAAAGACGCCTGTCAGCGATGACCATAGACATAAGATGAGGTGAAGGGTTGACAAACCATAGCGGAAAATGGAACAAAGAAGAAGTTGGCCAGGAACGGGACTGCTCGACTGAGGACGACGACCGGGGCGATAGATGACATAGACCACAACCTCATCAACATTCTTCCCACTTGCGCACTTCTCGCCACGGGAATGGCAACAGCCTGACCGGGAGTAATCTGAAGGCCGATCCACCTGAGTGCAGTCTCGTAGCCAGCAAAGGAGGAGGCAGCGACAACACCGTATGTAGCAGAACTGGCAAATGTGCCGCTCACGACCATCGACGTGAGAATAATAGGCGACACCTTGCTGAACTGGCTGTGTATCGTCCTGCGCAGAGCCACGACAAAGTCAAAGGGCTCCTCGACCTTGAAGGGGGCCTTGCACTGCGGACAGCTCACGCCGTCATGGCTGCTCTTCTTTTGGTTCTCTTCGTAGTACCATCGTAGAAGGCATGTCTCGTGAACTGGGAGACTGCAGGTACAAGGTCGGACTACTGGTTCACTAGTTCGTTCGCCTTCATCCTCGTAACAGATGCAGCATCGCTTAAAGTTGTCTGTGTTAGAACGCGTGAGGGTATTCGGTACGGGGTCCGAGGTGGCTTGTGAGCTGATGCCTGGTGTCGCCATCGTGGGAGTATTTCGGTGTGAGGGATGAAGGATTCGATGATGGTCAATGCCGTCGCCGCTATCCGTAAACAAGATATATGCCGTGAATGGTTATATGGGTATCGTGACGAAGGATAGAATGGGGGTCAATCGATGCCAAAAAGCTGTAACAACTGCGTGGTTCACGTTAGCAGACCGTGACCCGGGGAGAAGACATAAAAGGAGTAAACGACATACGGTGACCAGAAGCGCCGTCAAACTGGAGGCAGCGAAGCCCGAGTTGTGAAGATGTTTTTAGAAGGCGCTGTAGATATGATGGCGCTGTCAACTGCAATCGCGACCGCGACTGTCACCGGGAGCGTTGTTGCATTTGACGGAGCACATGCGTGACATCAGCGAGGCTCCACCCATCGTGACCCCAAGGGTTCGGGTTTCGGTTGGGGGGCTGTACAGTTAAATCAGTGGGGGATATCTTTATCAGAGCTTTAAAGGGTCTTTGACTCTCCATTTACTGTAGCTTGTCAAGCTAGCCGCCAGACCCCGCAGTTGCCCTCATTTGCAGGGTGCCCTCTGCTGTGTGGGCAACTGGGCGTTGACTGCCCCCATGCAACCTGGAATTCTAGAAGCGTCCCGCGGTTGCAGCCCCTCAGTGCCGTCCCCTCCATACCAGTGTGCTGTATTGTACAGATCGCCCGCCCGCATCCATCTTTCTTGTCAGGTCACATCTTTATCCCGTGTCCCAACCCAAAGAGTCAAACTTCACGACGGGAATTTCTCTCCCGTCTCTCTCTTTTAGTTAGATACCCCTAGATCGACACCACTCACATCATATTTGAAATGGTATGCCATATCCCGTCACTTCCCTCTGCCCACCCCGTTTCGTTCCCTTGAACCAAAAGCTAACCCTTCCCCCCCAACAGACGACATCAAAGCAGCGCCTCGCGCTCGCCATCTGCGACTTCCTCAACACCTCCCTGACCGACGGCACCCTCCAGGCCGACGACAAGGACAACATCGACATCGCCGTCAACTGCATCGGCGAGGCCTTCGGCGTCGACCCCTCCGACAAGGCCGCCGTGACCGAGGCCATCGGCTCTCAGAACCTGCTCCAGATCTACTCCGTCTACGAGAAGCTCAAGCAAACCAAGCCCTCCGCCGCCGCTCCCTCCACCTCTGCTTCTGCCTCTACCAGCACCGGCACCTCTAGCAATGGCCCCACAGAAGAAGACAAAAAACAAGCCGAATCCCTCAAGTCCAAAGGCAACGCCGCCATGGCCCAAAAGGACTACCCAACCGCCATCGATTTCTACACGCAAGCTTTGACGCTCAACCCAGGTAACGCCGTCTACCTGTCCAACCGCGCGGCCGCCCACTCTGCCGCGCGCGACCACGAGTCCGCTCGCGCCGACGCCGAGGCCGCCGTCGCCATCGACCCCAAGTACACCAAGGCGTGGAGCCGCCTGGGTCTGGCGCGCTTCGCGCTCGGTGACGCCAAGGGCGCCATGGAGGCGTACCAGAAGGGTATTGAGTACGAGGGCAACGGCGGTAGTGAGGCGATGAAGAAGGGGTTTGAGACGGCTAAGAGGAGGGTTGAGGAGCTTGAGGCTCAGGACAATGCCCCCGCGTCTCGTGGGGCCGGCGGTGCCGGTGCGGGTGGCATGCCTGATTTGAGCAGCTTGGCGGGTATGTTCGGCGGTGGTGGTGCTGGTGCCGGTGCTGGTGCCGGTGCTGGTGCCGGTGCTGGTGGCGGAATGCCGGATCTTGGCTCCATCATGAACAACCCCATGTTTGCTCAGATGGCCCAGAACCTCATGAGCAACCCCGATATGATGTCCAACCTTATGAGCAACCCCCGTCTCAGGGATATGGCGAACCAGTTCCAGGGCGGTGGCGGTCTGCCTGATATCTCTTCGCTTATGAACGATCCCAACATTGCCGACTTGTGAGTCTGCCCCTTTTTCCCTCTAGGTCAAGAAGCTTGAAAATACTAATAAGATTGACAGGGCGCGCTCGTTCATGGGTGGTGGTGGTGCCGGTGGTGCCGGTGCCGGTGGTGCTGGTGCCGGTGGTGCTGGTGGAAGGTAACAAGCCGGTGGAACTGTTGATGGATGATTTATGATTCTTGCAGCATTTTTTACCCGCTTAGCTCAGGTATAATAATACAAGTTGGCATAGCATGAGTCTACAATACAAGCAGGCCTGGACGTTAAGATCGATTGTTATGCAACCCTTCGAAGGATTGGACCAGACTTTTTATGCTCTACAGGGTCGCTGATGCATGAACTTCACGAGAACCCACAACTTGTCCGCGATTATGAGCTTCGAATGGAACATGAGATCTGAAGAGCCCTTCCAGGCTACGAGCCCCTATTTTTGGTATTTAGACTGCCACCCATATATACAATTTCCAACAAAACACCAAACAATCCTATTTTCCCTGCCCAACATCCAGTTGGTTAAACCCCTCCCTCATACTCCGCAATCCGCAAATGTCGAATCCCCCTAACCCTAAATTATCCTTTCTCTGAACCTTCTATTTTGATCATCTCTGTTTACCTTTTCTACGTCTATCTATTCCTATCTCATCTGGTTTCATCGTCTGATAAGATCATTGCTTAACCAACCCAGCGTCTAGCGCTCCTGAACATTCTCAACCAGGGGCCAAACTCGCCCCACTGGGCAAGCTGGTCCTCAGAAGCATAGCTCGTCACATCAGCCATGATGGTTCTCTCAGGGTGAGGCATCATGGCCAGGACACGGCCGTCCCTGGTGGCCACACCGGCAATACCAGCCGGGCTGCCGTTGGGGTTGAAGGGGTACTCCTCCGTGACGTTCAGGCGGTTATCAACATAACGGATGGGAATGCCGTTCTGCTCAGTGAGCGCCTGGAAGTCGGCCTGCGAGTCAAACTCGGCGCGGCCTTCGCCGTGGGAGACGACAATGGGGAGGCTGGATCCGCCCATGCCATTGAAGAAGACCGAGTTCTTGCTGGCCTCTCCGTCCTCGATCTTGACCATGCTGTAGCGGGCCTCGAACTGGGCCGAGGCATTCTGCACAAACGTGGGGAAGTGCTCGGCGCCGGGGATCAACGACCGGAGGCGGGAAAGCATCTGGCAGCCGTTGCAGACGCCCAAGCTGAAGGTGTCCTTGCGGTTGAAGAAGGCCTCGAGCTCGGCGCGGGCCTTCTCGTGCAGCAGGATGGACTTGGCCCAACCCTGGCCGGCGCCGAGGACGTCGCCGTAGGAGAAGCCACCGCAGGCGGCGAGACCAACGAAGTCGGCAAGAGAGCGACCGTTGATAATGTCGGTCATGTGGACGTCCACCGCATCGAAGCCAGCGGCACGGAAGGCAAAGGCCATCTCGGCGTAGCCGTTAACACCCTGCTCTCTGAGAATGGCAACGCGAGGCGTCTTGCCGAAGAAGCCAGTGATGGAGGCAGTGAAGGGAACGATGTTCTCGGCGGGGGAATAGGTAAGGGTGTAGGAGAGACCAGGGTCTTGAGAGTCAAGGAGGGCAGCATACTCAGCCTCGGCACAAGCCGGGGTGTCTCTCAATTTCTGCATCTCGTACGAGGTCTTGCTCCACCACTGCTGCATCTCAGCCCGGTCAAGGGTGACGAAGGGCTTGCCCTCGCCGTAGCGAATGGCAAGTGTCTGCTTGGTAGTGGGCAGGACGACACCAATCTTACGGATCAGGCCTGCAGGAGGACCGCAAGTGGCGAAGCAGCGCTTGAAGTTGGTCTCGTCCTCGGCACGAACCTGGAAGACGGCACCAAGCTCCTCGTTGAAGAGCGCATCGGTGAGATCGGCCAAGCTTCCGGACTTGGAGACGCCGTCCAAGGTCAAGTCGACGCCGCAGCGACCGGCGAACATCATCTCGGCAACAGTGGTGATCAAGCCACCATCGGACCTGTCATGGTAGGCAAGGACAACGCCGCTCTCGTGGAGCTGAGCAAGAGCATCGAAGTAGTCCTTGAGGAGATCCAAATCGCGCACATCAGGCGCCTCGTGGCCGATCGCGCCGAAGGACTGAGCAAGAGCAGAGCCACCCAGAGCCTTGAAGCCCTTGGCCAAGTCGACGAACAGGAGAACGGTCTCGCCAACTTCCTCCACGCGACGAAGCTGAGGAGTCCAGGTCCTGCGAACGTCCTCAACCGTGGTAAAGGCGGAAATGACGACGGAAACAGGGGCAGTGACACTCTTCTTGACCTCGCCATCCTTCCAGGATGCCTTCATGGAGGTCGAGTCCTTTCCAACAGGAATGCTGATGCCGAGCTCAGGGCACATCTCCATACCAATGGCCTCGACGGCCTCGTAGAGAGCGGCACCCTCACCGGGGTGGTTCACAGCGGCCATCCAGTTGGCGGAGAGCTTGACGCGCCTGAGATCACCACGCTGGGATCCAGCCTTGATGTCGGCAGCACCGAGGTTCAACAAACTTTCGGCAACCGCCATTCTGGCAGAAGCAGCAGGAGAAATAAGAGCAAGAGTGGGCTTCTCGCCCATGGCCATGGCCTCGCCACCCTTGACGCCATTAAGGCCGAACGAGGAGAGGGTGACAGCGACATCGGCAACAGGAACCTGCCAAGGACCAACCATCTGATCACGCACGGTAAGACCACCGACTGTACGGTCACCGATGGTGATCAGGAAGGACTTGGAGCCAACAGATGGCAGCCAGAAGACACGCTGAACGGCTTGTCTGAGAAGGTCTTCGTCGCTAGTCGAATCGCCAAAGGCCTCCTTCAGGCTGGCAACAGGGTTGAAAGCAGGCCACTGGGGCTTCTTGGAAGTGACAATGCGCTCGAGCTTACGTCCCTTGGGGAAGAGGACATCCATAGGGACATCAATAGGACGGGGGTACTCGTTGGACTGCTTGTCGCTCAAGATGAGCTTGGAAACGCCATCGGCCTCCTTGGTGATGACGGTTCCGACGTCAGAGAAGCCGCAACGTTCTCTCCCTGTATACGTTTGTCAGAATTACCAGCAAATACAAACAACCCGGGGTATCAGTGTAAACTTACGGCAAATGCTAGTGAAACGCTCCATGCTATCAGGGTTGACGAGCAAGACGTAACGCTCCTGAGCCTCGTTACACCAGATCTGAAGAGGGCTCATGCTCTTGTCGACGCACTCAACCTCGCGCAGCTCGAATCTGCCACCGAAGCCAGCATCCTTCACAAGCTCGGGCAAGGCATTAGAAAGACCACCAGCACCCACATCGTGGATCATGGCGATAGGGTTCTGGATGCCAAGAGCAACGCAAGTGTTGATGACCATCTGGGCGCGTCTCTCCATTTCGGGATTACCGCGCTGAACACTGTCGAAATCAAGATCGGCGTTACCTTCGCCAGAGTCGTTGCTCGAAGCGGCACCACCGCCCAAGCCAATGAGCATAGCGGGGCCACCGAGGACAATGACGTGGGCGCCCTCTTGCACGTCGGATGGGTTCTTGAGCGCATGGTTCTCCCTAACGGTACCAACACCACCAGCAATCATGATGGGCTTGTGGTAACCGCGGAACTCACCCTCCGCCTTGGTGTCATCGGCGGTAAGGAGGGTGCGGAAGGTACCAGTAAGGCAGGGACGGCCGAACTCGTTGTTGAAGCGGGCGCTACCAATGGGAGCTTCCAGCATGATATCCAAAGCGCTGGCATAGTGGGCCGGGCGGCCGACGTCGATCTCCCACGGGGCAGTGTGATCGGGGATGTGCAGGTCAGAGACCCAGAAGCCGCAAAGACCAGCCTTGGGCATAGAGCCTCTGCCGACGGCACCTTCATCACGGATCTCACCACCAGAACCAGTGGCGGCACCGGGGAAGGGCGCAATAGCAGTGGGGTGGTTGTGTGTTTCGACCTTGGCCAGGACATGAATCAACTCCTTATTCAACTTCCACGAGCCGGTCGAATAGTCGGGGGACCAGAAGTTGACGTGGTCACCCTCCATGACGGCAGCGTTGTCGCTGTAAGCCGAGACAGTGAAGTCGGGGGTGACCTTGTGGGTGTTTCTGATCATTTCGAAGAGGCTCTTGCCCTTGGAGATGCCATCGATGGTCCAGTTGGCATTGAACTGCTTGTGACGGCAGTGCTCAGAGTTGACCTGAGCGAACATGAAGAGCTCAACATCGTGAGGGGGACGACCGAGCTGGGAGAACTTCTCGACCAGGTACTCGATCTCGGACTGGTCAAGCGCCAAGCCGCGTTCTTTGTTGTATTCTTGCAGAACCTGGATAGGGTCCTTGCCAGGGGCGAAGATGTCGACGACTTCCAGAGTCTGCGGCTGGCCTTCGGCAAACATGGTGACCAGGTCGGGGGCGTCGGCCGAGAAGGTCTCGGTCATGCGGTCGTGCAGAACATCGCGGAAGGTGATGTTCTTGTCGTTGAAGGGCTGCTCAAACTCGATGTGGATGAGACGGCCGCGCTCAATGCGATGGATCTCCTTCTCGAAGCCGCAGACCTGGGCAATGCTGGTGGCCTTGGAGCTCCATGGCGACAGGTAGCGAGGAGTCACATACCACTTGCGCCCGTAGCCAATGTGTGTAAGATGGGGGGCGGCCTGGTCGGAAGAGAGAGGAAGAAGCTGGGCGAGCTTCTGCTGGGCGGAATTGGCATCGCCCTCGATGTGCGCATAATAGACCCAGACGCCCGAGACAGACGAGACCTTGATGGGGGCCGTCTTGTTGATCTGCTCCTTCAGCTTGACGGCCTCGGAGGCCGTGAAGCAGGAGCCGCCCGTAAGAGTAAGGAACTCCATTGTTGGATGGAGGGGGAGGCGCAACGGCGCAAAATACCTAAGAGGTATGTAGGTATATGGGTTGGTGAGGTTGGTGGGTTGGAGGTTTTAGGATTGGCACACAGCCAAACGCTTCTCCAAAGGAGGAGAGATGCGTTCGGGAGGAAGAGATCTTCCAAAATTCAATGGGAGTCTGAGAGGCGAGAGTCACGGTACGATGGAGGGGTGATAAGATAAGGAAACACAATGGGAGTCACACTCACACAGTCTCAGTCACCACGCTGGACTCACACTGGACTCCGCTGAAAGGTCGCTGGAGTCGTGCGGGATGCCACTGTGATGGAGTCTGCGATGGTGTATCACACTATCATGCCTGTCCAAAATTTTAGGTGGGGTTGTTTTACTCAAATTCTCGGTTTCTGATTGGTTAGCCCACCTTAAGCGAGTGCCCCCGTCCGGTTCAGCGCCCCGTTCGGGGCCGCTTCCGGTCCACCGTCCTCCGCTGATCGGCGAATCTGGCCGGCCCATCCACGCCTCGTATGGCATCGGACTTGTGCGTCTCATCTCGGTCGACGGGGACATGTCCTCCGCCGTCAAACGCACCGTCCAACCTCCGGACCGGACATTTGATGATCTCGCCTGGCCGAGTAGGTACGGCTTCCTCCATCAAGCCATTGTTTCTGTCAACCTCATCCTCGACCTCGAACAAAGATATTTGATCTCGAGTCGCATTCTGTCCGTTCATCATTGAAGAAACACAGATGACGTCACTCTTTTTGAGGCTGCTCTCTCGACTTTCACAATCAGTCAAGGGGCTTCCACCTGGCTTGAACTGTAGCACAGCAATGATCATACGGACTCGCCAAACCAGTCGCGGAAACACGGGATATTGACATCGTGAGGGGGCAGGCTTGCGAGCGCGTGTATAGCGATTCGACTTGGAAGACATCTCATCCATAACCCTAACCCTCCACATGGCGCGTCTCTTCTCGAAAGTTTGCCCTGATTTCAGGTCAGCTTCTTCCCACCGAAGCACGGATGACTGCACATCAAGCTGCCTTGATCTCTGCAGAAGGAGAAACACATTATGTGTAATCTTCTGAAATCCGAGTCTGCTTACCAGCTGTCCCAAGGGTTAGTGGTGCCGGAGGTGTCCGCGGCACGGTACCATGACAGCTGGGAGAATGGGCCGTCAGGCTTTCAACCCTAACGCGACATGGTATCTTTGGCTTCAAAATAACAAACTGTGACGCTCGTGTTGAAAGGTTCCTGGAAGAAACGTTGGACGGCATAACAGTGCTTCCCCCCTGGCTTCTTACACTGCGTTGCGGTTCTGCTGTGATATGCTTCACTCCTTTTTGCGACTCGCGACTTCATCGATACATCATGGAAGAGACTGTTTCTGAAACGGGTCACAGTTCACGTCAACTAATGAAAGTTTGCAGACTAATACGTAGTCTCTGCGCTGAAGGGCTCACTCCGATGTTGGTGGGCAACAGGAGATGCTCTTGAACATCCGCAATTGCCAGCTAACGATCCGAACAGCCTCTATCGCCTCCAAGAAGCTGGAGACGAAGGGAACTCGTGTTCAACTACCGTCAGTTTTCTCAAGCTTCACCTGGAATTTGTGCTTTGATCCCCTTCGAGCATGGTCGGTGATTGATAGTCAGCGAGCCCTTGTTGGTCATACGTCTTCAAGAATCTAATCCACGTCGAGAGGACGCGATCCGAACGGGCTTTGGTACACGCGGGCGGTGGGTCACAATCCAAAATTTCAATCGCATTATTATTTCTCTACTACTTTTAGTTGGATTACAGCTAATGTGTAAATGTGCTCCTATAACGACTGGGGTGCTGTTCTCAAGTGTCCTGGTTGAAGCCGAGTGGATGACGGGCCCCATTCCCCGCCCCTTCCCTCAACAGAATCCATTTCCTTCCACTCGATGCAGTTTGGAAATATTTTTCGCGACAAATCAGCATCGATATTGTGTCTGCTCAAGCGACTAGGTTCCTCATAACATCCCGAAATTTGGAAGAAATTTTGACGTGCGGTGTATCTTGATCACATACTTCAACCTCCCTCGCCGATATAAGGAGGTATGCAGCCCGGAGAGGTTATGTAGATGAGTAACGACCACCTTTGGCAATTTTCGTATGCCAAAGTTTGCCGTGACGAGTTCAATGTTAATGCATTGATTATAAACCGGGCGATTTGGTTGTCCGAGTCTCGACAGTCGGTCCGTGAGGTGACAGGAAGAGCCATCTGGTAAGTTCTCCGAGATGTGCCTATGCGAGCACAGGATATCTTCGCAAAATTATCTGTCGGAATGCATTAGAAATACCAAATGCAAGAAAAGAAAATCCTAAGTTGGCACAGCAAGAGGGACTTCGAGACGTCAAGTGTGTCCGACGGGGACTGACCGTGACGTTTCTCATCATGTTCATGGCAAAACGTTTCCCATTTGCCTCAGTCGGCACGCCCTTCTAATGTCGTTTTCGGTGAAATTTCAAGGCGTGCTTCCGCAGAGGCAAGCAAAAACAATTTACGGACAACCCCCCCCCCCCCCCCCCCCCCCCCCCAAAAAAAAAAAAAAAAAAAAAAAAAAAAAAAAAAAAAAAAGAAATGCTGGAACTGTTATCGCACCCTTTCCTTTCTCCGTCTGAAAAAGACTTAGAGAAACGAAGGTGACCATTTCTCTCCGCGCTGGACCACTTCCGGGCCCAGCAATCTTCAGCTTTAACCTGGCAAGACTTGGAGATTTGTTGGTCGCATTGAAGGACAATGTGGCAAAGTCTTTGTGAATAGCCCGGTACCTAGTTGCAAACTGGGAGGCCGAATTCCAAGGATAAAATACAACCGAACATAATGCCGCCCATCAGTTGCATGTTATGATACGGACATGATGACGCAGAAGAAATGACTGATTCCGATGATTGCCTCTGATGCTGCATAGAGGTATCTGTCAGGTAAAAAAAGAGTTTAAGGGATTCAAGTAGAAATAATTCAAGTCCGCCTGCATGCCCGGGCCTCCGTGTCTGAGTGTTCGTACAGGAGTGATCTGGTGCAGTGCCTAACGAAGAGGAGAGGTTAAAACCTTTCCACCCTTCCACCGTTCCGAAGTTCTGACCCTTTCTGTCTTACAACCGAATCGTTCCGTCATTCATCATTTACCTATATTCCCGCTCACATCACATCTACCATCAACAGTCACTTGTCAAAAGGACTTATCAACACTTTGGAAAACATCTTCTACATATATTATGGCGCCCGCAATCAAGAAGCCGACGTCGGCGATGCCGGCAAAGCAGACCTCAACCAGGTACCGGGAGGTGTCTAACAAGGTGACTAAGACTATCACCACGAAGAACACCACGACCAAGCACCGAGAGGTGTCTAAGAAGGTGACGAAAACTATCACCAAGAGCTGTAAGTTGCTCCTTTCCACCATCCTCCCCCCCCTTTTTTTTCTTCTTTTTTTTTTCTTGTCTTCTTCCTCTCCAACGATGCAAATCTGTCCACAATCCTACTTCTTCCCATCGGAACAATCTTCCTGCCTTCATGAAGTCATCAGGTGCAGAAGCAACTCGGTGCCATCGTTGTGTGAACCTTTGCCCGCCATCGTTCTTTTGTTTCCCATGCCCGCATCGCGTTAGCCATGCTTTTCAGTGTCGTGGTATCCAGTCGGAACTAGTAGGAATTTTCTGCTGCCCTCAATATGGGAAGCCTTCATAGTGTTTGATCCCTCATGACAATCTCGCTGGCGTTGATCATATCTTTGCTCCTCGCTTCTTCACTCCTTTCCAAATTATCACCGAGATGTTGCGCGTTGCTGTCTGCCACGTCTCGGCCTTGCTAGTTCTTTACTGAGAGCTTCGAGCTGGTACCGACAACGAGCTTCCACGATCAGCACAGTTGAGATGCCGTTCATTTTCTTTTCTTGACCAGTTGTGCTGGTCCATGGAGTGTAATGCCGCTAGATCAGAACTGACCATCCTAATAGGGGAGAACATGCCGTCACCTGAGCGAAAGCGCAGGATTAAGGCCATGGTCGAAAACCTCCGGGAGGATGAGGAGGAAGATGAGGAAAGTACGCCGACAGAGCGTAGCACTTACAAGGCTGACGTTGGAAAGCCTATCATGAGTGGTCGAAGGGTGCAAGAGGTACGTCCCCACATTTGTCTGAACCCCAGGGGATGGTAGCCAATCACATGGCATACCGCAAGTGGGGTCTGTAAAGAATCCGCGCGCCGCCGTCCTGAAGGGAATCTGGAACTCCGGGTACTGACCGTGGAAAAAGATCAAAGCGGCCTCAACCCTCCTAACTCCGCCCATCACCCCTCCCACCTCCGTGTCGCCGAATACTCGCAAAGGCGGCGCAACCCCGAAAGGTGATCTCAAAGCGAAACGTCGGGCGCCCGTGAAAAAGCGATCGCCGCCAAAAAGGGACGTAGAGCGTTTCTTCTTCATCTAGCCGAACATCGACGACCTCGCTAGTCCGTCACACCACCACCGCGCGCAACAAAAGAAAACGAAGTCAAAGCGCGACAAGAAATACACGAAAGCACACACAAGCACACGAAGACGCGAAACCCCAATACACGCACCCACCATGTCCTCAACATTCACATCCCTCCGTGGCCTAGCCACCCGCCTCTTCGCCGGCGCGCGTCCCTCGCCATCATCCCTCCTCAACAAGCCCACGACCGCCGCCCTCCCCGCCATCCAGCACCAACAAACCGCTTCCTACGCGACCAAGGGCAAAGGCGGTCCCCCAGCCGGCATGTTCGCGGGCCAAAAGGCCGGCACAAAGAAGTCCAAAGGGCCCAAGCAAGTTGACCCGCGCATCATCAACATCCTTCGGCACTTCGCCGTCTTGTCGCCCAAGCGGATTCCTCCTCCTTTGAGATTTGGCCGCAACAGGTACCTGCGCCACTGGGCGATCCACCGCGCCTGGTTGTTGTTCCGTCGCCAGCAGCGCGAGCAGCGCGAGCGTATCTTGATGCAGCAGCACCAGAGCATGAGCAATGCGTGTGAGGAGCTGCGGAATACCGAGGGCCCCGGTACGAGGGAGATGGGATACTTGTATCGTGTGGCGATGCTGAAGAATGGGGTATATGGGCTGAAGAGTGTTCCTATTGAGTATGCTAGTAGGGCGTTGGTGGAGACGCCGGGTAGGCAGGCTTGGAATCATGAGTGGAAGCGGTAAACTCCTGTGGAAGGGGGAAAGGAAGGATAAGGATACGAAAAGGTTGGGGGTGTGAGGGGATTTGGTCTGGACAAGAGAGAGGTGTAACAATCTCTAGGGAAGGCAACAAGATGGAACGGGACGCGGGACCAAAAGGGGATTTGAGTGATTGATTGTACGAGTAGGGATGAGCAGGATTTTCCATGGATTTGCTACGATCTTTCTTCGTCATTCTCCCCGGTTTGGTTCTGGCTTGTGGCTCTGATCATGATGTCTGTCTGCGCTTTTGGGAACGGAGGGACATGGTGGAAACATCGTGATCCGAGGACCAAAACTGCAGAGCGAGCTTCTTGTCAAGTCAAGGGACGGGAGTCTTGAGGCACGCAACTTGGTGATCCGGGAAGGAGGAAAACCAGCGACAACTGCATCTGGCCCCAAAAAGGCTGAGGAGGACAGCACAGGGAGACTGAGCCGTGTGCCTGTTACCGCGTGTATTTGTATGTGTATAGGGATCTCGCTTGGTAGGAAACAAGGCAATACAGGCACATGGCTATGCTACACGATGCCCCATGCCAAACATTGGGTGCATTTCTCGACGTCCTTGTTTCTCTTGGGTTCTTTTTTGTGCTTCTCGTTGCGAGTTTCTGCTATGTAACTTCACTCAAGGCAGTGTTTGCAACTCACAGCTAAACCTAAGCAACCATTTAGTTCACAATTCACTCACTCGTCGTCATCACGCAGTGCTAACCGATGTATGTGGAATTTCGAGTCGCATAGGATAGGTATCTGGCCAGCAGTTCTAACTTCTTTGCAACTCATTTTGCTGCGACTGGATTTGTCCGTAGTATTAAGAACGATGATTGCCTCCGCCCCTTGATGACTTTGGTGCTCTTTCCCATCACCATCTTCACCCTTCCCGCCCTCCCGTCAGTGGCCATTCCAGTTATTTTGCACAAGCAGATTTCCGTGGGTTGTAGATATTTAGATAGAAAAGTTAAGATGGAATCCCAATTGACCTCTCTCTCCGCCTTTTTGACACCCAAATAACACAGATGATGCCGGATTTCACCGTAAGCCGCAAAATAAATAATGCTGATGGTGTGAGATGTGAGACCCGGAGAGCAAAACATCTGTCAACCACATTGTCTTGCCCAAGTCATCCAAACCCGCTGTTTGGTTAGTTGACAGAAAGAAAACCGTGACAATCGAAGGAAAGTCTAAAGCCATATTAATACATAAGATATGTCTGAGAACAAGGCTGGATGAGTTTCTCATGTGCCGCGTCCCTTACTCCTGCCTAACCATCTGGCTGAATGAAAATGAAACCCATGTGGATCATTATGGTCATTTTTCGTCCCGACATTCGATGCCATGTTGAGCAACAAGGTTGATGTGGAGAGAGTGTGAGGCGAGGTCGGACCCGTCAAGTCGGCTTCAATGGGTTTGGAGAGAGCGTGTGCGTCTGTCGAGTTGCGGAGAGTTCAGACTGAAGAGCACTCCCACCAAGCGAGTGCAGGTCCCTGCTCTTTTCTTCCTAGCCAAAGTGGAAGTTTCCTTGTGGTTTTGATTCCCACAGCCGTTTCCTTTCGAGTTAGAAGCCGTATATACCAGTCATCCGCAAATCAAAAACTGACTGTGCTCGTTTCGGCCGCAGCCGCGCTTGTTCTCAAATTTTTGCGCACGATCGTCCGAGAGAGAGGATGGCGAATAGAGAGGCTTAAAATGGGCCCTCTGGCCCTTGCTCCTCATAGAATCACACAGCACCCGCTTCCTTCCTTCTTCTCGAACGTTAGCAGCGCCGCTCGCGTGGCTGCCTCGAATACGTCGTCAACACCTTCTCCGGTAAGACTGGAACATTCGAGGTACTTTCGAGCGCCAATCTCCTTTGCTATCCTCTGGCCTTCGTCCTCCATCACGAATCGTTGGGATCGCTTCCGCATTTCTTCGATGGCAACTGGATCTCCCCTAAGATCCTTCTTGAGACCAACCAAAATGATGGGAACATTGGGACATCTTTCATTGGCCTCGGTGACCCACTGTGCAGGTTTAGGTTAGCAGGCTGTCTTGTTGCTTTGCTGGAACGATGCGTCGCTCGAACCACCCACCTTGTGTTTAACATTGTCCAAAGAATCTGGCGTGTCGACAGAAAACCCTATTAGAATGACATGCGCCTTCGAGTATGCTAGTGGTCGTAATCGCTCATAGTCTTCTTGTCCGGCTGTATCCCATAGCGCTAGCTGAACCGACTTGCCGTCTACTCGGCAGTCGGTGACGTAGTTTTCGAATACGGTGGGGATCTGTTGAATATTGTTGTCGGTCAGCGCGACGAGAACATGGACAGCGAGTGTTGGGACGAGTGTATTTGGGGGCTGTCGATGCGATATGCTCAAGAGCACAGGAAGCATTGGGCACGGGGACACCGAAGGCCCGTGCCGCGTATGGTTTCACCGGCGGATTCTACTCACATATGTCTGTTCCCGCGCAGGTACATGTTAGCTATTGATTCTAAGGTAAGGACGACAGGAAGGCAGATGTGTATGCGGGATCGGATATAGTAACTTACGGCTGGGAAGAAACCCAAAGTAAAGACGCTCAGTAAACTGGTTTTTCCGCAAGCACCGTCGCCGATGATGACGAGTTTCCTGAATCACACGGATGATTAGCGTGTGCGGATTGGCGCGGCAACGAGTTGCTCGTCTGTCTGTTCTGGAGGCTGGTGCAGCACAACGGCGGGGAAGGGGTTTGGTGTTCCAAATCGGTCACTCGAAGAGCTCTGGGTCGGACTGATTCGGTCCCGTAGTTCTCCCATCATTTCCGGAATCGCAAAGCCCGAGCAAGACAGGTGCTAGCTTACCTGCGGATGGCATTCTGAGGGCTGCCTGATGCCATTTTGGGTAATGGCTGTAGATGTCCTGAGCCTTGTGTTTGTCCAAACCAAGCTCACTTCGCCTAAGAGGACCTCGAGCCCCCTGGGTCTCTGCGCTGTAGACGGTGTGTGGTGGGCGATGCTCTTGCGGTTTTCAGTTTCGAATCGCTATCGATGAAGATCTATCGGGATATTCCGTTCGGGGATTGGAGTCGTCGCCGTTGCAACTGTACGAACAGTTGGGATGTGAGGGGGTTGGTCGAGAGTATGTCGGGTAGAGAGGTACGAGAAGATGCGTTAGAGGGGCGGTCAACCTGGAGGTACCAGCAGGCTTGCGAGAGGCCAAGAGGCAGACGAGCGATTCAATCGGGAGAGTGGGAGAGCGCGTGCGTTGGATTGCGTTGACGGCGGAATTGGATGAACAGGTGGGATGGATTGAGGAGCAATTGGAGACGAGGAGGAAAAGGTGGAAAAGTTGAAAAAAAGTGACGGTTGGGTTAGAATGAAAGGACCAGGACTGGAACTGGAAATGGACCTGGAACTCCAGTGGAAGTGGAAGTCGCGCGCGCAACACGGCTAGCGGAGCGGGAGTCAAGGTAGCGGTAGTTGGACAGTGACCAGCGTACAGTGTCAGTGCTCGTCGTTGGTAACCCGGTGATAAGGTTGGTAAGCAGCAGCAGAGTACCGTGCAGTACCTCTAGGTCCGCAACAATGGAACAAAAGTGGAATTGACCGTGGACTGGTTGCCTAGAATCCTGGACTTGGACTTGGACTCGTGGTGTTGGTTTCGTGGGAAATTTTGAGGGGAAAACAACGGTTGACAGCTGCTGATCAAGGACGGGGGGGCTTCTCGCTATGAAGGAGTTCCGCAGTTCCATTTGGGATAGAATTGAGAAGGAAACTGATGGGACGAACTACGGCGGCTTTCATAAACACCCTGCGAGGCCTCAAAACGCCGGACTCCTAACGGTACCTGGTCCGGGCTCTCCACCCGACTCTCTCACATCTCACTCTTCTGTCTTCACGATCCATGACCCCAACCACTGCCGACATCCCAGGACCATACAGAACCAAAGGATACCACAGCCTACGCCCTCTGCTTGGTCAAACAGCGACCACTTTATTACACTCATCCACCACAGCAGCGACGAACACAGTCAACATCACAGTGACCGACAGGCTCGTCAAAGCTCGCCAAAGCTCGTCTTCGGCCGGCCTAGGTTGCTTCCAGGTTGGTGTTGGTCCGATCCCTGTCGCCGCGACGGGGACATTTGGGGACATTTGGGGAGACACACACAAATCCACGATTCCCAGGCACGGCGCATCAGATTGTCAATGTAGCGATGCTTGGCGTGTGGCCGCACTAAATCCAGCGATCCAGGGGCCCCTGATTGCTTTCTTGGCTCCCTTTTCAGGATGACATTGACGACCCTCCAGAACAACAGCCAATTCGGGATGAGGATGTGGATGGGAGCTGCCCTGAGCTGTCTGTTGCACCAAGTTGCAACAAGTCCTACCGTCGTCCTACCCTCACTTCCAGCAACCTCTTACAATTGGACATTTCTTTCAAGTCTCCGCAGTCTTCTGTGCCTCTCACGAGACGTTCTTATGATGTGATGGAACGTCACCCCTTTCCCCATGCGGGATGCTGGCAAGATACAAAAAAAGAGCGGTCCTACCTCGTGTTGACGGGTGGGCCGCTTCCACTTCTAGCTTGTGCTTGTCATCACAGCCATAAACGGTCGCGCGCTGCTCGAATGTCAAGCATGTCAGGGCGCAACGAGCGTTTCTGATAGGTCATTGCAGCGCTGAAGCTTAAACGGTGCTGAGGCTGTGCACTAGAATAATTAAGGTAATGACCCCTGAGGCTCGGGGCTGAAGCGATCCGCGAGCCGCTCACTGCCCACTACCCACTCTCCGGAGCCCAGCATCGAGAATCCAACGTGAAGGTCCCCAAGACGACGATTGCCGGCAGTTTATGGCCAGTCAAGATCAACTTACTTTCCGGGGTAAGGAATTTGTCCTTCAGGGTTCCTGGTCAGTTGTTCCTTTCCGGGCAAGAATTCCGTTCGAAGAGCAGGAAATTCCAGCTGAGTTTATGCCTATTCCCTGTTGCCCACAAAGCTTCCTATCTTGGGATACGGTAACCGGCCAAGACGACGGCCAGCCCGACTGTATGGATTTACGAAGGGGAAGATACGTTTTGGCGCCCGCAGCATCTCCAGATTCAAACTAGGAATGCTCACCTTTCTACACTAATGGTATTATATGAGTTTGGAATGATGTCTTGGTCATGATGAGTAAGATAAATTACCCCCCAGTTCAATCATTTTTATTTCAACTCCTAGGTCATTTCATTCTTATGTTGAGCGCCTCGACAATACTGAACCACAAGCCAAAAAGCTTCTCGTCTACATCGTCGTCGCTCTCAAAGATACAGGAGATGTTTCAGGGGTAAGTAAACAAACCAAGGAAAAGACCCTAACCCTGGTTCTTGGCAGATGATACTTTCCGGTCCCAAAAGCTGATTTCACCCTCTCTGCCATTTTCCTGCTTTATCATTGACAATGAAAGCTTGAACGCGGCCTGTCGACAATCTTGGGAGGCTCGAGTCTCGCCGCTGACGGGCGTTGATTTCTAGGGCTGCCATGCGTGGGAAGCAGGCACGCCTTCCAAAGCAACCTGCTATTTGTCCAAGGCGATAATAGAAGGTTCTCAATGACAACTCTACCGCAAATACTCACTCATAACGGAGATGCTTTGTAGATCATACTAGGATTATAAGCCAATCCAATTAGCAAGATAGTACATATATAGCTAAAGGTGGACGAAAAACGCCCGCATAAGGCTTGCATAAGGTGTGTCCTTCCCCGAAAGAGCATCTCCGTTATGAGTGAGATTTTGCGGTAGCCCGACCCATCAAGAGAATCATTCTTTGTTGTTAAGACAACCCACCTAGTAGCGAAGCTGGAAACAACACACTCGTCCAAGGACAGTCTGGTGTTCATTCTGCTAACAAGAATTCTGGTGATGTACCGGCGTGTTAGTCGTCGTATCTTAGCGAGAGTTGAGACAGAAAGAACGTGATGCATATCGCCGGCATAAGATGTTTCCGTCAACGTTGCTGACAGAGAATCCGGTGGGATAAACATCTTGGCCACTCAGGTAATGCGCAAAATAGTCCGGACACGCTTATACAATCTAGTGCTGGTTTGTTTGTTAGCTTGGTACCTAGGTACTCCTGGTACATTGGACGAGATATCTTCCGAATTGTCCCAAACCTCTTAAGGACTAAATGAATAGTTAGGTACGGATCCGAAAGGCATCAACAAGATCCAATACGGTGTATTTTATTTTGGAAAAAGCAAATTCATAGTATGAAAACGCTTAGGGAAGTTGACCCGAGGTCTCGAGCTAACAATCAAACCAGTATTGGACTGTACGACCAGTGAGTGTCCGGACTTTTTTTTCACACCACCTGCCACTGTAACTAGAACCGCTCATGCTGGAACATTACATGCGAACAATGAATCCAGAAAAGCGCCTAGAGGCCGTCATGAAAACGTCCAAGTTGGGCGACTGCCTCGGTGGTGAAATACATATGTACGATGTGATTAGATACGTAGAGGTACAGGTCACAGTCGACTTATCGATAAGATTGTCGCTAGCGCACTGCAGGAGTGGAAATTCGAGGATCAGAGCGTCATTTGGCGAGCGTCATCAGGGGCATGATTCTCCCGTCTTTGTGAGAGTCGAAGCACAGGAGCCCCGTGAGCCCCGACGCGACGCAGCAGGGTTAGGGTTAGGGTTAAACATCCGAACGGCACACTGGAGCAGAGGAGCCAGAAGAGCCACATTCGCTGAGGGGAAAGTGGAAGGCTGCCGACCCTGCCCGCCCTGCCCGCCCAATCAATCCACTCGACTTCCACTGGCCGTGCATCCCGTCCCTCATTTCAGTTGCCGGTGCCGCGTTCCACTCCACAAGTTCCAATCGCATCGTCTCCAGGCTGGTAGCTGCTCGTTGCTGCTGCAACTACCTTCTTCCATTCAACGCTGCCTTGTGCCTTCTACCTGACTTAACCTTGCCTTGTCCTAACAACGACAAGTACCTCTTGTAACTTCACATCCTCTTGGTCGCTCCAGCCTCCAGCTTGTTCATGAGGCTGTCCCTCTTTTCCCTGGCATATCCCGACGCCACTGCGCTGCCGGTTCTTTTATCTAAACGCGCGCCTTCTGCTCCTAGTAGCGGGCTGCCCCGTGCCTGTCGTTAATTAATCACCCTTCCATTACCTCTCTCTTAGGTGAGTTTCGCCTGGTCCCCAAGTCGCTGATCTCTCAGATCGCATCATACCTATCTCTCTACCTACCTATGCACCTGCCTCAGCTACCGTGCTGGAGTCATCTGCACCGACCTGAACTCCCTCTTTCCCTCCATCGACATCACCCTCGAGCCTCCCTTCGCGCCTTTCCCAGCCAAGACTGCGACAGCGAGGTACATCATTGCTACTCGAGCTAGCGGTGGTACATTAACCCCTCCCAACGCCTAGTCACACCAACCAGTCCACTCTGCCTCGAGCTCGAACCAAGGACTCGCTTTTACATTCCATTCTTTTCCAACCACCACGACAGTGACAGCGCCGAACTGCCGTTGCTCTATTCCCGCGAGCTACGTGCTTGGCTTCACGTCCTCATACACTGCATTTTATCTCACTCTGTCATCTCGTTACCCAACCGATTATCCGACCTGTGGTGCCGTGGCCCACCCGCCTCACATCTCTCTCAGCTTGGAGCTTACTTTGCCCTCATCTTAGTTCTCGGCCGGACCCCTTGCCTCTCCGATACCGTCGCACGATATTGCATGTGCCCGATCCTCGAACCTGCTCGCGCCGTTCATTCTTGATACCAGAGTGAACCATGAAGGGCAACAGTCGTCACCCTTCGGTGCCACCGCCGCCCCCAGCCCCGCAGTCGCCCACCTCCAAGGCCACGGCAAAATACACAAACAAAGATGGGTCCAAGTTCATCACGGTTCCCAAGGGGTCAACCCCAGCCGACTCGGCCCAGCCGTCCCCGACGATCACCACCGCTGCGAATGCTGCTCCCGGTCCACAATCGGCATCTACCTCGCATACACAAGGTCATGGGCAAGGTCAGGTGGAGGGACAGGTGCAACCTGTCAATAAGAAGAAGGCAAAGCGGCGTCAAAAAGCTGCGGCAAAGGCGGCTGCCACGCAAGGCATAGCCAACTCAGCACCCTCGAATGGCTTTCCGAGCCCTTCCCTGTCGAATGCGCAGCAATCCACAGAGGCCGATCACGACGACAGCCACGATGAGCATCCAGAAGACTTCAATGGCCGCAGAGATTCGCGGACTTCGAATACCCACGAGAATGGCTTTGCGCAAGGGGCGACTCCAAGTTCTAAAAAGTCCAAGAAAAAGAAGAAAAAGAGCAATGTTGGTCAAAGTACTGCCGAACTGCCGAACAGTCCTCACCATGACGCCTACGTCTCTGCGCCCCGTTTGTCCCAACATCAGCGCTCGGGCATATCGAAGGAAAAGATTTGGAATACCAGTTCTCAGGAGGAGCGGGAGCGCATCAAAGAATTCTGGCTGGGGTTGAGCGAGACAGAACGCAAGGAGCTGGTTAGGGTCGAGAAGGATGCTGTGCTCAAGAAGATGAAGGAGCAGCAGAAGCACACATGCAGTTGCACTGTGTGTGGAAGGAAGCGGACGGCCATCGAAGAGGAGCTGGAGGGCCTTTACGATGCTTACTACGAGGAATTGGAACAGTACGCAAACCACCCCAACCAGGGCGAAGCGCCTCCGATGTTGGGGCGACGCCCCTCGTTCAGCTCTATGACCGGTATGCGCCCGCGTGGCCTCCCGACAAGCTATTCAAGTCACCACCAGCCCTCACATGGGCAAATAGTCGACCATGGTGCGGAAGAAGATGACGAGGAGGAAGAGGTTGAGGAAGAGTATAGCGAGGATGAGCAGGAGGAGGATGATTACAGTGATGATGAACCTTCAGAAGAACTGCACCGGTCCGACTACCCGGCAGACTTTTTTAATTTCGGAAATAGCCTGACTGTGCAGGGTAGGGACAGATTCCCCATTCTTCCGTCTTTTCTACAGAGTATTCCCTCTCCGGGGACTAGCAATAACGCTTATGGCTCATCTTCTTTAGGCGGGATCCTAACCGTTGCCGACGACCTGCTGAAGAATGACGGCAAAAAATTCATCGAAATGATGGAGCAGCTCGCGGAGCGGCGCATGGCTCGCGAGGAGGATGCGAGGGAGCAGTTCAATAGCCCCTTCCCTCACTCCAATGGCGACCGTGCCCATTATCACCCCCCGGCCGATGATGACGTATACGAAGACGAAGACGAGGAGGATTTCGATGATGACGACGAGGAAGAGTATGACAGTCAAGACGAAGAGGTATGGGTTCTACGTGTCGCACCGTTTTGGGGAGTGTTGAGTCATTAATCTGTCGTTTAGGAAACCATGACCGAGGAGCAGCGCATGGAAGAAGGCCGCCGGATGTTTCAGATCTTCGCTGCCAGGATGTTCGAGCAGCGGGTACTCACTGCATACCGTGAAAAGGTCGCCAGGGAACGGCAAAACATGCTGCTCGAGGAACTAGCTGACGAGAAACGGCGAACCGAAGAACGCCAGGTCAAAAAGCAGAAGGAAGCCCAAAAGAAGAAGGAACGGCAGGCGAGGAAAAGAGAGCTTCAAGCTGAAGAGAAGGCACGCCGTGAAGAGGAAAAGATAGCCGAGGAGAAAGCGAAGAAAGCCGAGGAAGACCGGCAAAAAGAACAGAGAAGGCAAAGAGAAGAGGAAAAGAGGAAACAGAAGGAGGCTCAGAAGAAGGCGGAGGAAGACGAACGAAAGCGCAAGGAAGCTGAACGCCAGCGACGCAATCATGAGCGGGAGGAGAACGAGCGCAAAGCACGAGAGGCCAGAGAGCGGGAGAAGAAGGCCCGCGAAGAAGCACGTTTCAAGGAGAAGGAGGCCCGCGAGCAAAAGGAACGGGAGGCAAGGGAACAAAAGGAGCAGCAGGAACGCGAGAAGAGGGAAAGGGAGGCTAAAGCCAAGGCGGAGGTGGAGGCTGCGAAGGCGGCAAAGGAGAAGTCAAAGCAGGAAGACCGAGCAGCGCAGAAGGCTGCAGCTCTCGCAACCACAGCGCCTGTGCCCATCACTCTGCCCAAGAGGCCTGCTCAGCCAGCTCAGATGCCTGCCGCAGTACCAGCCTTACCGCAACAACCTGCAGTATACGCCTCGCCGGTCATTCCCGTCGCCACCCCAGCATTTCCAAAAGCGCCAGCCCCCGCTCAGAGTCGTCAAACACACCAGCAAGAGAGTGTCACAACGTCTTCAGGGTCAACATCTCAGCCTGGATCAGCCGCTAGCCAAAACCCTTCTCCGCACACATTAACACCAGTACATACAAGTCCTGGTCCTATGAAGCCGCCCAGCAAGCCTGGGATTGTTGTGGGCGGGACACAAAGCAGCGGGGTACATTTACCGTCACCCGCCCCCTCGACAACCGTCCACGCGGGTCCCAAATCACTTCAATCCCAGCCAAATCCCTTCGGTGGCCCGTCGATGAACATGCCATTCCAACCAACTCCTCAGCCCCCGCCTGGTTTCAGCAGCCATATGCAGCCCCAATATCCTCCCTTCTATAACCCCGCCAATAGCTATAACAGAGTGGCACCGGGGATGATGGCGGCGCCACCAGGTTTTCCTACGCCATTAGGCGGACGGGCAATGGCGATGCATTCACCTGGATTCCCCGGGCCCCTGGATTCACCTGTGTCAAGCTTTGCAGGCTTGCCTTCTGGATTGAGCTCGTTGATAGGCAAAGATAGCGTGCCGTCTCACGCTCGTCAGGGTTCCGGTAGCTTCGAAACGGGGCCTGTCGGCTCTTCAAGTCAGCCCATCAGCCGGCCGACGCCCATAGGAAGACCGGCCAGCGTGGTCCATGGCCAGCGACGATCACCCGAGTCCTCGACGAACGGAACCGATAAGGCGGAACAAGAAGTACATCTCGGGAGCAGTGCACTGCTTGAGCCTGATGACACTCAGCAAGATTTCCCTGCCCGGCCTCATTTTGGTCTGCTTGGGACGTCTGCGCCCGG
The DNA here is from genome assembly GCA_009806015.1 of Neurospora sp. CHS-2018b. Classification (NCBI taxonomy): domain Eukaryota; kingdom Fungi; phylum Ascomycota; class Sordariomycetes; order Sordariales; family Sordariaceae; genus Neurospora; species Neurospora sp. CHS-2018b. Next base: position 344,361 of record RAOV01000019.1, read on the forward strand.
GGTTCGACCTGCACCTGGATTTGGTGGGGGACCGTTTGGAATGGAACCCGGTTTTCCACTACCACACCAGAACAACCCGTGGAATCCGGTACCTCCACTTCAACACAACCCATTCGTACCAACGCCTCCGGGGTTCCCATCATCGTCACATCACGGACCATGGAGCCAGGCGGCACCGCCAGGAATTATCGGCCGAACTCCATCCATCGTGGAGCGTAGTGCCCCGAGGTCTGTGACACTTCGCAAGGCGCTCTGCGCTGTATGTGACGATCTCGGTGCTGGTGGTAGTTCGAGTTACGATGGGTTCATCCCGCTGGGGGACATCATGGTGCATATGAAGCAGTTTACAGTGATCGAAAAAGAAGTTCTTGATATATGCGATACGGAAGGAAACCCATCCAATGGCGGTGGGAGTTTTGTTGTGCGGGACCCCTTGTCGCCAACTGGAACCCCGCTCATTCGCTATGTTCCGGACGATGATGCTTCACGAGCTCCATACCGCCCTATCAAACATCCCGGAGATATCGGCAGCCCGATCGTTGGTTCGGGTTCATTTAATGTCAGATCATAGGAAGATAAAACATCGCATTCGGCCGGGCAAAGAGAGCTACCGCAACCGCGCAGGACAACAGGCACTGATCAGAGTGCAATTGGCCACACATATTTGAAAAGAAGCCAGGATGCGGAAAGGCGACCACAGGCAAAGTCGGACGCTAAAGAATTGCAAGAAAATTTACGGTCTTTGTGGAACATTGGAGACCAACGCAGTACGGGCACGGGTCTAGGCACAGAGTCAGCGCGCCTACGCAATCAGTCCGGTGGTGATCAGCTTTCGCGTCGCTAGTCGCGCTCGGAAACGGTTGCAGAAGGGCGTTATTCAATTACTTCTCCATCTGGCAACAATTGGGGATCCTCCTGGCGATCCATCACACCTGTGGCTCAAAGACAAACCAATCGAGATGATGTTTCTTTTGGCAGAAATCAGGGTCGCACGTCGTCTTCTACTTCCCAATTTGGCAGCGGTTGGCGATCCTCCTCGCAATCAACTACACCTGTGGCTCAAGGTCAGAACAACCCAGATACTCTTTCGTTTGGTAGAAATCAGGGCCGCTCCTCGTCTTCGGTGAATTGGAGATCTTCCTCGACATCGACTCCGCCTGTGCCTCAAGATCAGAGCAATCCGGATGATTTTTCTTTTGGTAGATTCTCGTTTGGTAGAAATCCAGGCTTCTCGGCGACGCCTACGGCTGTTAGGCGAGGAACTCCGGGTGATATTTCGTTTGGTCGTAGTGGCAGCAATCAGCAAGGCCAGCGAAATAGCCCGGAACGAAAAACGTGGGCGTGATGATGAAGGCGGATGGGAAGGGTTTGACTTGACTATAGGCATAGGTGAATCAGCCACCTCACATGGACGGGTGTATTAGAATATTGGAGGCCGGTTGGTGATGGACGGCTTGTGAGCAACAGGCATATGAAGTATGCATTATCTCTTTTCGTTGTCGGATTTTCCAAGAAGGAAGCGAAGTATTCATCACACAACAATGAAGGATACGAGGGGAGAACGGGCTTGTTCTTCCTGTTCTCGATTACTGGCTTGTTATTAGAGGAGGAGAACGCCGATGAGGCTCATACCCATTGTTCTCCCGTGGTCGTTTTTTTTTTTCAGCAGCATATTGAACATGGAAGCGAAATGGTGGCTACGTAGGTAGGCAGTTTACTGTACAATTCAAAGCAAGGAGAAATCTGCTGGCTCTGAGACATTGAGTTTTGATGTGCAAGTGTTGAGGTGGTGGTGGTGGTGGGTGGTCAGGCTCAGCCACACATCTCTAATGTGCGTTTCTCAACGGAGATGCTCCAACTTGGGCGTCCCCCACTCTTCTCAGCCCAAAGCAAACAGTCGGCGAACGGTATCGATGCAGGTGAGATGCGGCACAGTTGCTGTCCTGCTTGATAAGATGATTCGCCCCCCTTTCTCGTTGTGTTCCAGTGGCGTTGGCTGAATGGGGTTATGGAACAAGTCCAGACCTGTTCGTTCGCGCAGCCTTGATATGCCCGATACTTTTTGTTCTCTTTACATACAGAATGCTATGCTGTTGCTCATGTCTTGTGAAAGACTGGATTGATGATGGTTAAGGATACAAAATACCAAGAAACGGAAAGCCAAAACGGAGCAAAGGCTGGGCAAAAGGGGTCCCGGCATTGGCGCTGTCCCACGTCCCGCTGATTGGACAGATGCAACTAAGACCGTGCTGAGTTGCATGTGGGGACCTTCAGCTCGCATGCCAAGCCCTTTTCAATCTCGCTGGGACTAAAGGCGAGAAGAGAGGGATGGGTCCCGTCCCTGCCCGTCCAAATCTGAATCTGACAGCGACAGGCGGGCAGGCGGCCCAACCAAGGCAGCCAAGCAGCGTTCAGTTATGAGGTAGTGCGGGAACCCTACGGGCGTTGGGCGGTGCAACGCCTTGTTGGATGCGAGGATGGTGGTGTTTGAGGTTCCAGGGGCTGATTTTACTTGGGGGTTGTGGTCCTGTAGAATTCCTATTTTCAGCCCGCCCCAAGCCGGGGGTGGGAATCGACAACAATTTAGTGTGTCTCCGTTATCCCCGTACCTAGTTACTTGTAGCAGCGGCAGCGGCAGAGGGCTGTTGTTGCTTGTTGGTAGGCCTGTCACGATGCCCACTGGGGAGACCGCTGTCAAGCAATGTTTGGTTCTTTTGGGAGTCGAGTCGAGAACGGGGGCGGCGGCCAAGGAAAAAAAGGAGCGAAAAGGAGGCGGCCGCTCTGGAATTGCAGGGGTTCGCTCAAACATGTTGGAGCTGACCTTTTTCCATTTCTCAAACACACGCCGCCGTCCGCTTCCATTCCTCTCCTGCTTCCATTCCTGATCCATCCTCATCATCAACTCCTTTGCGACTCATCCTAGGAGGGGAAAGACGGCGATAGCTTCACTTTGCTGTGTTGTTGTTGTCTTTCAGCTTGTCCTTGTCTCCCCGCCACTATATACCTACGACATCTGCCTGCAACGTGCCGATCGATCCCTGGATCAACGGGCATCACCCCAAACACCTCTTCAGTCTCCGAACTCCTCAACCTCGCACATCCTACTGGGATCACCAAACCTCGTGTTTCGGGCGCACAACAGGTTCCCGCTGCAAACATTCACCAAATCCATCCAGGAACAGGAAAGCCGACCTGAAGATCCCGCCTTCTGCGTTCCAGTTGCCAGCTCCACCGCTACTGCCATTCGACACTTGATCGGATCCCATTCCGAAGCAAGCAAGCCACGGCTCGATCCGACCCGACCGACGACCGACCGCCAAGTCGAGTACCAGCCTGACGGGAACAGAAAGAAAAAAAGATGGCGGCAGCAACAAAACACTCGTCCCTCGCCGCCTTGGCTTCCCTCTCCCTCCTCCTCTTTTCTCCGGTTTCTGCCTCCGAACAGCCCGTGGCAGTTCCCGGTCTAGAATGCCTGCACTTGCGCAGCCGCGAGCTGGCCGTCATGTCCGCCTGCGGTGATGAGGGCGCTCTCAACCACTACTTCTCCGTGTTTCCCCTCACATCGTCGTCCGGCGACGCCGAGTTCCTCAAGACCCTGACGAAATGCTACATCGATGCCGGCTGCAACGAGGAGGAAACCCCCGACCAGATCGCCATCGCCGCCAAGCGCTGCTCCGAGGGGCCCGCCGCCCACCCCCATCATAACCTGGGCGCCCGCTCCGAAAAGGGTGCCTTCTACAACCACCGCCTGCGCATTCCCGTCGTCCCCGCCAAGCCAGCGCCCGTCGCCGTCGCCCGCGCCGCCGTCACTGATGCCCCCGTCGACGCCGACGTCGCCTTGATGATGTCCAAGATCACCGCCGCCCCGATCCTGCCCCGCGCAGATGCGGCCGCCGAAACCCGTCCCGTCGGCGGCACCGAGCGCCCCAAGTCCCCCTTAGTCTGCCTGACCAAGTCCGACAAGTCGATCCAGTCGTGCCCGACCCAATCCACCGGCACCGCCTCGGGCAAGAAGCTGCCCTGCTTCGAGACCTCGGTGCCCGTGGACGTGTGCGTCGAGGGCCTGATCTGCCAAAACGCGAGCGGCCAGGGCATCAGCTGCATGTACAAGCAGTCCGGTCTCGACACGGCCGGCATCGTCATGGCCATCTACTTCGCCGCCACCATCGCTTTGGCCGTCTGCGGCTTGTGCTTCTTCTGCTGCCGCGAGCGCCGCACCATGAAGAAGCTCGAGCGCGCGGCCGAGGCTGCTAAGATTGCTAAGGAGGCCAAGACTAGCGCCATGGTCGCTAACAAGCGCGCTGCTGCCGGCCCCGCCCACGACCAGCATCAGCAGGAGCAAGAGCATATGTTGGAGCAGCCGCTTATGGGCGGTAACACGGGTTACATGGGTGGTGGTGGATATCAGGGCGTTCCGCTGAACAATGAGTATGATGATGTCCCGGCCCCGCCGCCGCATATGGCTGGTAACACGGGATATGGTGGTGCGGCGGGGGTTAGGGGTGGATCGGGCAGCGGAAGCCCGACGGGCGGTGCGCCGAACCCGTTCTCGGATCATAATGAGGGACATCCTGCTCTGAGGTAATCAGTTAATTTTGGTGGGAGAGTTGAGATGCTAGGGTTGTTGGATGAAATGAGGTGTTTTGGTCATCTGTTGTTGGGGAAGTCAGGGTGCTGTGATTGGTCTACTGTTGATGTCGGTGTTGGAATAGACGAGAGGGGGGGTGATTGGAAGATAAAGCGGTTTTTGCAAAGTCTTGTCGTTGGCGACTGGGTAGAGGTAGTGAATGCATTGTCTTGGAGCTTAAGCGGATGGACTGGAGAGGGGTTGTGGCGTTCTTACAAAGTCCGGCGGACTTTCGGTTTTCCATCACAAGGAAGCGCCGCCACCGGGAGGGAGCATGGGCTGCTGTCTCGTTAAAATCCTCATTTGTCATTTTAGCATGCTAAAACTTCATGATCTCGAAGAACCTCGTGTTGCGATTCTCGGCGAATGTGTTTCGTGGTACCGCATTGAAGCGCAAACCTGTTATCGAAAGAGGAGTTGCAACTTGTGATCTGGCACATCTAGGAAGTCCGAGAGATACATCCCTGTGTAGTTCATTGGGCCAAGTGTCGTCGGTATCAGGTTGTTGTGTGATTTACGTATCGGTCCTGCGAACCGCATAAGAGCCTCCATGCATGGACTGCAGATTGCAGATTGCAGATTGCATTGCATCAAGTTTTCTACCATCCTACAAGTACTTCCTCATGCCGGTCCGCAAAGCAGTGCCACGCTGGGTTCGAGCTTCCCAGCGTCGCCACCTCGGACATGGAGCGGCAGCATCAACACCGTGATAATACACGGCTTGTGATGCGCCGGAGCTGCGCAACTCGGGGAGGACAACCCGGCTGTGCAACTTGACTGGAAAGGACAATTCCAGAAAGAAAATACTGGCCGCCCGTCCGTCATTCGTTGGTGTTCCGAGCATTGGGATGCAGTGCATCTATAGGGACCAATCTGCATCTATGAGGGACCAACAATATGCCCGTTCAACATCAGCAAAAACATGCCTTGCAGAATGATACGAATATGCGACTTGAAGCAGTATAGATGAATTCAACAACTACGTGTTTCATCACAAAGCTTGGAGTTGTTGTGGACGAGATATCGACGAGTGTCCATGGTGGGTTTCATCGACGTTGTGCAGTGTTGGTGGGTCATGAAGCAATCCCCGGCCTCGCCCTCCCGCCGCCCCTGATGTGGAAAGAAAGGGGTACAACCCACCACCGGGTACCAAGATAGGCGCGCGCAACTTCAAATTATCTCACTTGTAACACACCACACGAGGCTGAGAGGGTTTTGGTGCCCAAAAGGGCATTTTCTTGTTATTTTCTCGGAATATCCTAAATCACTAGTTCCATCAGTTCCGCCAACCCCTTCGCCCCTTCTCCTTCCCCTTCCCGAGTTCAACCCCTATCCGCCTCCTTCCCTCTCTTCCCAATCCCTCAAGCAAGTGTAAAAGCAGCCGGCCCCGTATAAACCGCCCCCGTGCCCACACCCTGCCAATCCGAAAACGGACTAAAGTAATCCAAATTGACCGTGCTTGCCACCACATGCGTATCGCTCAGCAACACGCGCACCTGGTTGACGGCGCTGACGACGTTGAAGCGCAGGACGAGTTTTGGGTCGGTGGAGGTCCAGGCTCCGCTGTTGGTCGGGAGAGTGGTTCCGGGCGTGGAGTGCGTGAAGGTTGCGAGGGCGTTTTCGGGGAGGACGTTGATTGTGGCGCGGTAGCTGGGGGTGAGGGGGCTGTGAGCTTGGGGCATATGGGGGAGGGGAAAAGGGGGGAGAGGGGAAGGGGGAAGAGAAAAGAAAGCAACATACTTGATGTGAGTCGCGTTGCGAGTGGCAGAGAAGCCGGTGACAGTAGCCGAAGTGGCATGCTGAGCAGAGGCTGGAGCCGCGCTGGCGAAGAGGGCAGCGAGGCCGGCGAGGGTGGTGGTGAACTTCATCGTGATGATGGGGTTTTGGTGTTTTGAGTCTTGCTGTTGTTTTGATATTGCTTGATGTTTTGATTTCTGTGCTGTGCTGGATGATGAGATGGATTGTTCTTTTCGAGCACGAGAAGGCGGGCTACTTATACCTTTTTTCCTTGTGGTCTTCTCTCCTTGACATCCCGCTTTATCTAGCATTATGATTCTCGACAACATTGAATTTGGTTGCGCTAGTGATGGCCTGGATGCCGTCACCGTCGTCTTCCTCGACTTGAACCTCCTCCAAAACCATGTTGGAGATGCTCATGATGTCCAACTTGTACGTAATGAAGTGACATATCCTCTCGAGAGGATCAATGTTGTGAGGTGAAGTCGTTCATTACATCACAGCCTTGGCCTTTCGTAGTGAATCCTTCCCAGAAAACCCATTTGACATTGACTGGATTTCAGGTTACCGAAATTCTCGAGTGTCTGGTTGAGTACAATGATTTGACGCCTCCTGGGATGATGATGCTCTTCTTAGCATAATGAGTCCATATGCGGCGAAAGCCTTGTGGGGGTATCGTCGTTTTAGGAGTTTCCCAGAACGACTACGCCTCTTGAAGACGACGCTCACGATATTTTACCAACGGTTCCTTTGGCTTAGGAATTGGAGTTCTAGGCTTTGAGCTCGGACTTGGGTTGTCACGAGGTCAATATTATGCAAACCCCAGAGTTAACTGATGTATACCTGCTTTTCGCATTGAGCTTTCTAGCTTTGAGGGTCTGGAATAATAGCAATGAGAGCCGGGGATGGTGTTAGCCAAATAGATTCCCACTGGAGGAGGGATAGTCTGATATCTCGGCCGGCAACCTAGTAATGTAATCGATGCTGTCTTGTCCCCGTTGAATGACCCTCTGTTCGGTATCCTCAAGACTGGTTGCACAGCGTTCCCGAAAAACCACTCCATAAAACCAGGGGAATCGTTGGGCCTGGGACAGGAAGTCGTCGTCGTCGTCGCAAGTTTACCCGGGTTTCTTCGATGTTTGGTACCGAGTAGACGTTAGCTTACCCCAGACCCCGCTACAACGCTTTGGGATCGAATTGTCCGAGGAGGCTGATGCTCGGATTCTACCTCCACACCCAAATCGTGGGGGGATCCAGAGTTGGGCATACGAACACGGATGGGGAAAGTTGTTCTAGACTTCGACTTGGCATCATACAGCCACCGCCTACGAATAAAAGCCCGGTGGTTGTCTGTCTCCCAGCCTTAGTGAAAGTCAATATTTGTCGCTCTGGTACATCGCGGGCCTGGATGTGTCTCATTTGGTGAAGCTTCCTGGAGTTTTGATGTATCATTTTAGATGCTTCATGACATACACTATTATGTGCCCGATTTATACCTCCAGATTCGGCAAGTTCCTCGCCCATAACGAAGCGAGCCTGAAAGCGCCAATTGACATTGAGACCTTTTTGGATGTGATGAGATTCATGAACGGTTCAAGATCTGCGTTCACATATGCTAGCTCAATCTTTCCTTCTGGTTGAAATAGGCAAAATGAGCGTTGTGTGGACTGCAATGGCAGAGACTGGAAGGCACGAAGGATCTGCCCCGTCACTGCCCTCTGCAGAACTCATTGCGCCGCAAGAAAAATTCTCGTCTGGCTCGGGAGTTCCTTCCTCTTCCGCCTCGACAACCTAAGTTACCGCGATCACGCTTTCGGACCAAGTTCGAGACTGCCTGTTGTTTTCCCATCCCGATATTTTGGTGGGAGGAGTGAATTATGATGTCCAGAATTCTCGACACGTTCCTTGACTAGAACTCACGCCAAACGATACATATATACAAGGTAGGTACATGTGAATCAGTTCATAGGAACTGCCTTCCGCTTGTTTTATAACTGCTCGAACAATTTTCCTCTTGATTTTTTTCACCCCTATGAAATTGCAAAGAGTGATAGTTCGCAGCTTCTCCGCGACATCCTTCTCCGCATGATTGTGAGTGGCTTCAACCACCCCATTGAGCCGGTGGTAGAGGCCTCGGACCTGGTATTGATCACTTCAATGAAGGAGCACAGTCAGAAACGCATGGTTTCCGGTTGCCTCGTTGACCTTTGGTGCGATGCCTATCTTGAGAGGAGGGGGCCATAGATATGTATGCAGTCAATATCAAGAGCATATTTTCAAGAACAGTTCATTTTGTCATGCAATAGCACATAGCGACAAGCGTGACTCGGAGAACAGGAACATTGTCCTTGGTCTGGGATGTGGCTTTCTTGTTTCCAAACATGCGAGGGTCGGATGCCGTGTCGTCCGTAATATTTACGGAGGAAGGCGGAGGAGGCTTGTACTGGGTAACCTCGCAGGATGGTGGGCTCTCGCACTCCGGACTGTCGCTCCACTTGGTATCAACGACATCCCGCTCTTTTCCCTCCCGAGGATGAACCGCCTTGGACAGTCTTTCAAACAGGATGAGAACTCAGTGCGGCTGTTCTGGGACAATGGGAAGTAGACAGCAGATCATATGACATCTCGAGAAAGAAGGGTCAACCAGAAGTCCGAAGAGCACAGGCAAACCTGGAATCACCTAATGAATGGCGATTGAAGGCAAACTTAGAATGGTCTTGAACATAAGAGGACTCGGTGAACCGTATGAGGCGTGTGTGGTCAACAATGAAGCACCGGCCATAAAATGCATCATAATGCTGCATCGGACCAGGGCACCGCGGAGAGATATGCCTTGCACCAACTAAGGATGCGAAGTCATATGCAGGGGCAAATATGCAGTAATTATATAGGAACATCTGAATCCACGCTGTATCCATCGGAGAAAATGACTGGGAAAAGGGTAAAATAAACAAGAAATCAGGGAAACAAAAGGAGCATACATCATTTTTGAATGGCGTTTGGCCAGGTTTTTTGAATACAACGACCCCAGGAACGTCCGAATCGGACATATAATAAAAAATATGAGCGTTGCTAAATGACTTATGCATAGACCTGACCCAGCTACGGAGGCCCATTTCCTCCCAGCAATCACCCACCGTGACGACTATATAAAACCTTCCCCATTTTCCAAAACTTACCTAACCTTCTCTTGATTCCTCCAACCCTCACACCTCCAACAACATCCTTCCCACCAAACGGAAAAGCAACTCACATAGGTATTTCCAACCTTCCAACCTCGAGCAACAACCTTCCTACCAGACGAAAAAGAATCTCATTTGGATACCTTACTGCTAATCTTCTAACCTCGAACAGCAATTCTCATAGCACGCGGAAAAGCATCTCTCTTGATTCTTCCAACCTTTAATCTCGAGCAGAAATTTTCCTACCATACGAGAAGGCATCAACCATTGACCATCTGCCCGTCCCACTCAAACAAATCGGGGGCACCCATCGACTCCTGACCACCGACCACCGACCAGCAACTATCAGGCGTCATCCAACCCATCCCTGTTGAGCCCGTCACAAAATTATCCATCGACTCCGGAGTCCTGCCCATCGACCAGCAACCAGCAACCACCAGGCGCCACCCATCCCCTCCGCTGTTGATATCGTCCGTTACATACACACAAATCAACCATCGTCCGCCAGATACAAACAAAATCATCCATCGAATCCCGAGTCCTACCCACCGACCAACAACCAGCAAGCGTCATCCATCCCCTTTGCTATCAACAGCGGAGGGGTCGACATCACATCCTTAGCTAACGTTGCTTGTTAACAAGTCGTCGTAGCTATGACTGATCACCTCAAATTGATTAATTCCCGACGCAAGCGATCATCCAACATTGGCAGTAGAGCCAACCGACCAGTGAGTAGACCAGGCGCACGACAGGAGACAAGTAGTCAGTAGAGGCAACGATGCCTCCGAAAACCAAGCAGCATCACTGGTGAGTCCACCCCCTAATACCCCTTGTACTAAAATGGTGTAGATGTCGGTCGACATCTTTGCTTGTGGCCTTCAGCAAGGCGGTTAATCTGCCCAACCCACTCCCTTGCAAAGCGACAAGCATACTAGTAGCAGGCCAGTTACAAGACAAGAATGTTCAAAAGTTAAGTACTACCCAACGCCCACTTCCCGGTTTTATTTTCAGTTGTAGTACCCTTATGGCAACTTAGCCAAGAGACATTGTTCTTGCCCCGAGTGGCCTGCTCTGCTTGACAGTCCCATCTGTCCGCTATTCAGGGAGGGAGTTTGGGCAGTTACAGCCTTCTGCGAAGTCCACGGGAAAAAGATGCCGTACCGTCTCGTGGAATTGGGACTCCAGGTTGAGCACAATGGAGTCCCCGGAGCCAGACAAACGGTTCAAGTTCCCGCCTTCTTACCACACGAGCAAGTACCGGCAGCATCCAGGACATTCTGAAGCCCGTGATTCATCACTCCAGAACCGACACAATTCTGCACAACCTGGAGTTCGAATCTCGCGAGATGCGCACGACAGCTGCGTCCACGCTTCCACACTCTCCCCGGACTGCCGAATCCCGACTGCTAACGAAATGCCATTGAAAATGCACAGCCCGGATTGCGGGGCTGTGGGTGATTTACGCTGCATTGAGAAGGGGCACTGGCGCCCATGCGAGATTCACGGCGAGAGCGGCCATCATGGGGCGTATACGGACTGCGTGAAGTGTGAGGGAAGTGGAAAGCGCGCCGAGAAGGACGAACGGACTCGACGTCAGAAGGCGAGAGAGGAGCAGGAGAGGCTCCGAAAGGAAGAAATCGAACGGCAGAAACGTGAGGAGGAAGAGGCGAAGCGGACCGAGAAAGAGAGGATCCGCGAAGAGAATAGAAAGCAGCTAATCCAGGCAACCCTGGATAAAAAACAACGCGAGAAAGAAGAACGGGAAAAGAAACACCGCGAGCAGGAAGAGAGGTTGAAGCAAAAAAAGGAGGAAAAGGAGCGGCAACAGAAGGAGGAGGAGGAGCAGAGAAGGCGTCTGGCAGAACTGGACCCCGAAGTCCAAGCGAGGAATCAAAAAAGGGAAGATAGGAAACAGCGAAAGCAAGCCAAAAAACAGCGTGACCGGGAGGCAAAGGCGGCAAAAGAGAGCCAACAACCACTCGAGGGGGCAGAGGAGCCAACCACAGCCGAGGCCACCGACGACAAGACGAACAGCCCCGACGAAAGCGCCGACACCTCAACACCACTCACGGACGACAACACCACCCACGGAAGACAAGATCCCCCCCGATTTTCGATCAAGGCTTTAGGATAGCTTGGCTTGCGCTATGTTGCCAACAGGGAAGAACGACCGCGGCAACTTTCGGCGGCTTCAGAAGGATCGGAAACATCACTCATGTTTTCGATGTTTTCCTGATGTTGGCGAGCACAGAGGCCTTTTCTCCCACTGGGTTTTTACCGGCCTGTGCCCCAACAGGATGGGTGTGGTGATGGTGATCATCTTTATCTTCCACGCAACACTCCGACATTTTCTTGCAAGGAAGCCACCACCACCACACCCATCAATACACGTCAGGGCTAGGATCGATAAACGAGATCCGAAAACAAACTGACCACCACCACGCCCATCAATACACGTCAGGGCTAGGATCAATAAACGAGAATGATCCGAAAACCCACAAGTCCCAAGAAGTGACCCTATGATGAAATGTGAAATGTGAAATGTGCCTGTAGTAAAGTCCCCTGAAAGTGCATGTACACTGGTCCATCCGGCTTACACTTAAAGAAAGCTCTTCGACGCAGGCCATGATCACTCGAAAGGCCCGGTAAGAAAATCTCCGCTGCTGAGAACATGAGCTGGTACGGTGCGAAGCAACTGACACGACACATTGTATGGTGCGCAGCTGTTCTTGGTGTTGGGCTCGTTTTCGAAGTCGTGCTTTGATAAATGGATAATCAAAGCGTTCCTATATGTATGCTTGTGGCCTTTACTACCTATTAGGTAGAAAGGTCAAGTGACTCAACTTGTTCTTTCATCCGAATGTCCGGTTAACCACAAAGTCAGGGAAGTTGACGAGGTCAATTAGCGATGATGTGGGGAGAAACGGTAAATAGGTAGGTAGTGACGCATAGCCTCTCCCGCGCTGAAAGAGCCATTACGTACCAGGTTCGGACGAGTTCATGACTTAGGCACTATGGCTTCAAAATCTTGATAAGCAGAGATTGAAAGACTGGATCACGCTCCTGAGTTGATGGCGATATAGTGTCTGTCGATTAGCTGGCCGGACGGTTTCTGGAACCAAGACAGTTGTTGTTGGAGTTTGAGGTGCTGTCACCGCTGAAGGTTGTCGTCCCATGTAAATAAAGACTAAAAAGTGATCAAGTATGTAGTGCGCTTGCAATCGTTAGAGGAAAGTCAAGAGCAAAAACTGACATCCTTCATGCAATGCCAGGAAGATAGCTTCAATGAGAGTTAGACAAGTCAAGCCTTACAAAACCCTGGAGGATAAGCCGGGAACATCGGAGGACTTTTAAGATCAAAAAACTGGTCTACAGCTGAGACGCATCAGTCAAGCCAAGACAGAGTGTTTGCTCTTTCCATCACCTCAGAAAGGGCATTGACTGCTAGTAATCCATCAGCTCCTCGAAGTGTAGCAAACACAACCACCTTGGCCTTGGAATCCACTTACGCAGTAACAGCAAGACAGACCAGATGGAAAACGGAGCAACAAAGACATAGACCGGGGAGAAAAGAGAAACCCTTGACCTGATCAACTGTCCACTGTATTACTCAAGAAAGCCCTGCTCCTTCTTGAAACCGGCTCCAAACACGCTTTGTAGGCTGTGAGTATCTCCCTTCTTCCCCACATTCTCAACATTTCTCCGCTCCCCAAGCACCCTCCTTGTGTTTAATCCAACGTCATCCTCCACAGACCATCACCAAGGCAATGCGCGTCCTCGATGACCGGTCCCTTACCCTTCTCCTTAATCTCCTTAGTCCCCGCAACCAGCACCCCAACAGCGCAAGCCTCGTCCTTGCCCTCAGCCAGGACGACAACAGGCTCGCCCTTCTCCAGCTCGCGGCTCCAGTGCCCTTCTTCATCAGCGCCCTCATTAGGCACCTGGATCTCGTCGTTCTCGGCCTCAGCAGCGCTCTTCTCCCTCGGTGGCCTCTCGTGCGGCAGCGGCAGGCGACCGCCCTTACTCGTCAGGCCGGGGGCCATCAGGGTGGCGCCACTCAAAACGAAGCGGATGGCGCCGCGGTCTATCCTGATGGTGGGGAAGCATTGGGGGAAGCGGTGGACGAGCTTGAGGTGGGGCACGATGGTGTTTTGTTGCGAGGGCGTGTCGGCCTGGAAGAAGAGCGGGGTGGTGCCGTCGATGACGTACAGCGACACGCGGTCGGGAAGCTTGATCTGGTCGAGCGAGGCCTTCTTGGGGATGATGTCGTCGATGTAAGGGGTCAGGAGCGGGTAGGTGGTCAGCAGCGACTGGCGCAGGTTGCGCTGGATCGAGGATTTGAGCTTTTGTTTGGGTGAGGGGGTGATGCTGTTGGAGAGAAGGGTCAGCGGGTGTTAAAGGGGTGTTGCGATGGCGGGTAGTAGAGCGGCATTGGTTAGGGGCCAGGAAAAAAGGAAGGGCAGAAGCGTTGTGTATTTGGAGAGGTGGGATGTCATACTCCTTCTTGAACATGTTGGCGGGATTTGCGAAGTCGTACTTTGCGACCTCTGAAGATTATGTGTTTGTAGTATATGAGAACTGTATATCGGAATTCGTAGTCGTCGTATTGGCTGGTGTTGGTGTAGGGATCGTCGCGCTGGGATGTGTGTGTTGGCAGGAATTGAGGTGAACAAAGTGCTCCGCGCTGGAATCAATGGAACTGGCGACGGGATGGGCGCGACGGGCGATTGATGGCGGGGGAGGGGAAGAAGTCGAAGGTGGGGCCTCGATCTCGGTCTGCCAAGACCGCCTTGCTGGGATCTGTGCAGCAGACAACAGCCGCGCCCAAAAGGGTGTCGTCATAGCGGAGCCGTAGAGGGACGGTTGACGGCGATAAGGTCCAGCCTTTCTACAAGTACAGATGGAACGCGTCTACAAAGGGTCTCCAGGGCAACGGCATCTATCATCAGCCGTCAAGGTACTCACAAGCAGTGCAATAAGTTATGGCAGGGTGGTACTGTATGTAAATTCATCGCATTCGTTAAACACAGCGCCATGCTGGTATCTCCATAACTCATAACTCGCTTAACGAACTCCAGGTCATGCCATCATGTCCTCAAGACTGGTATAGCCATCTCCATCACCGCTCTTTGTTCCCCTTTAACCGTGAACAACGTGGCTGACCTTCCCATCCTCACCCACGTGTACGTTGAGACGGTCAGGGTTGAAGTCCTTCGTAACCATCGAACCCGGCTCGATGATGCGGGTTGGCTGTGGGAGATCGGACTTGCAGAAGGTCTATAGGCAGAAGAGAAAAGGAAAGGGTCAGCTTTCTTGTTCAGACACCACCATCTTTGTCTTGCCGTTATAAGGGGATGTTCTTACAGTCTCCGAAGTGTGGTCAGCGAGCGTCTTGCCGCACAACTTGTTCATCCACTCCTCCGTCTTCTGGACTGCGGGGTCGTTGGTGGTAACGCCGGGAACAACGAGAGGCATTTTGTCGAATATGCGTAGTGTCAAAGTTGAATATGGTCTTGTTTGGAAGTACCGTCTTGTGTGATCACAAGATTTCTTAGCGTGCAAGTGTCTTGGGCATAACATGAGATGTTGTTGTTGTCTTTGTTGTGGTTCCTCTTATATAGAGACACTCGAACTTCCCCTCAGTGTGCTGGAAGCCAAGGTGATGACGTAGCAACCTGAAGCTTATCGCCAATCACCGTAACATTGGATGTGCTAAGCCACATTTGGACACGGGGCCAGAATGGGC
The DNA here is from genome assembly GCA_009806015.1 of Neurospora sp. CHS-2018b. Lineage (NCBI taxonomy): Eukaryota > Fungi > Ascomycota > Sordariomycetes > Sordariales > Sordariaceae > Neurospora > Neurospora sp. CHS-2018b. The sequence continues at coordinate 359,653 of RAOV01000019.1, forward strand.
TGTCGGTGAAGCTGTGAGGCTTGGTTGGCTTGTCTGGTCAGAATAAACGGAGCAAACTTGGTTCAATCCTGGACTCACAGACTCTCGTTTAATTTGGCTACAGCAACACGCGTCAACCGGAAAACCTACTTACACTATCCCTCGACACACTATCAAATCGGTAACTGAAGGGAACTCGCGGACTCCTTGGTCAACCAGATATTAGGAAGAAAGAACAACTTTGAACAGGAGAAAGAGTTCAGCACCTCAGTGGGCAGTGTCTTTTCCCGAGTCCACAACCAACAACCCATGCTCCTTCTCCAGCTTTAAACATATGTCGATATGATCCAATTGACGGAGCCAAGCATCGATGGCAATACGTGGTAGGGTCAGAAAACTGAACCACCAGCTCCCATATCCATATCGTTCGGACGGAGGCAAGACGGTAACTGGGGAGGCGGCGCTCAAAAGATGAATATAATTGGGCGGATTACGAGAAAAGTTGACCGTCCTGACACTGCGGCTAGATTTTTACATAGGTAGGCAGATGAAGCCTGTCGTCTGTTACTCTAGCAATGTCAAGAAACGCTAATGTTGCACGCGAAGATTGTGTGGCAGTGCGGAGTTCTCCCATTACTAGTACACATGAAGTGGTGTGGAATATAAGACATGTACTGGCGTCCACGAGACCACGACTCTACTACATGATCCCCATCAACCACTTTATGCGAACCAAACGAACAGTCTGGGGAGTTTTAACTCCTCGGTTGCCACGTCTGCCTTCTTTTACTTCCGCTTTACTACAACTACCATCGATCTCAGAAAACACAACAACCTCTTTTCGTGGGGACAGGCACAACAACAAGCACAAGCACAACTTGAAGCCGGCCAAATGGGCTGTCATTCTCCTTCTCAGACTGAAGTGCCGCGAACCCAGGATGCACTGAGCCGCCACCCACACTTTTGCTTTTACGTCGGCACTCCAGACCTGCTCGAGCGCCGCAGCAAGGAAAAGGCATCAGACATTCTGACCTTTAAAGAACAACAGTCCTCCTCCCCCTCCTCGTCCAAAGTCCTCGTCCTCCTCGACGGCTTCGACAAAACCCGCACCTTCTCCCCCGACGTCAATGATACCCTCGGCGTCGAATTCTACTGGCGCGACGTCACCCGCGATCTGCCTTTCGTCAAGCCGCCGCGCATCTACTTCGTCTTTGACCTTTGCGAGTCCAGCCGCCAACGCTTTCTTCCTTCGCTTATGTCCCTGCTCGGGCTGGCGCTGGGTCCGCAAACGGTACCCTCGTCACTAGATTATGCTTCGAGTGCGGACTATCTTGCCGCGCTGAACGCCATTGAGGTGGACCCCACGGGCAAGGGTGATCTGGCGGCTAGTTTCGCCTCGTTGGCGTCGGAGCTTCCACCACACTTGTCTCCGCTGCACCCCGGCCCGGACTCGGCCGTCATAAGGGAGTTCTTGCTCGTTTTGGCGGATAGAACGGCCGTCTCCCTGCATGGCTGGCTTAACCGTCCGGCGAGGCAGCCGGTGGCGGAACCGTTCATTGAGCTGGTGAAGATGCTCGCCTCTTCGGGGGGACCGCCGCCACCACCTGAGACCAACAACAACACCAGGTCGATTATCCCCTGGTACCGCAACTGGATGCCCAAGAGCTGGAGTAGCGAGTACCCGCCGCCGTTCGACGTCGAAGCGGTGCTGATTCGCTCCCGGTGGCGTTCACCGCACCTTTTCGGCTGGCAACTGCTCGGCACGGGCCACGAAATGCAGCCGCTCAAGACCCTCTTGGACGCATTCAAGGAGGTGGGATACCTGGACACGCAAGAGGGCAAGGTAGAGACCCTGATGAGTCTGGCGGAGGGACAGGGGACTGACCCGTTGCAGCCGTGGAAATCCAGGCCGCGCGAGGTGGGGTTGGTGGTGGAAGCTATACGGTATGCTCTTGCGTTGTCTAGTACGACTACTACTACCACGCCTACAACGATGCCGCCGCCACCACCACCATCACTCAGAGACGCCCTCACCAAACTCGACCGACTCAAGATCCTACCCCGCGCGGCGCAAAACAAGGGGAATAAAGAGCTCCTAGCCTGGTTGCTCGATGACGCTGACAAGCAAGGAGGAAACCTGCGCGAGGTACTCAATACGGCCAACTATATTCAAGGGCCGAGCCCGACGAACCGAAACAAGCGGGTCTGGCTGCGTAACTATGTGCTGATTACTGCGATTCGTTCCGGAGACGCGGATATGGTCAAGCTTCTGTTGGAGCGGGGCGCCAAGATGTTGCGAAACAACGAAGGAAGAACGCCGCTGGCTTTTGCGCGGGTGTTGTTAGGCAGTCGTATTACCTACCCCGGAATGAAGGAGAAGGTCGAGGTGTTGGAGGGGTGGTTGAGGGAGAGAGGGTTGGATAGCGAGTATTGGGATGAGCCGGAGGAGTATGCTTTGGATGCGTCCGAGGGGTTTGAGTTTGAGATTCCCACGGGCATCCACGAATTTTTGTAGTTGCCCGTTGGTCTTTGTAGGACGTGATAGGGCTAAAGGACTTGTTGTACTTGGATAGAAGTACCTATAAAGGGAATGAAATGGCCGTTAACAGTCTGTTCACTACTGTGTCTCGGAGCGGCAGAGGTAAAACGACTTGTCACTAGCCGTGTCGGTAACGGTCGTTGGTGATGTAGGATAAAATGTGGATGCACCAGTTTACTCAACACCTGTCGTACAACATCCCCAGACAATGGAGCGGCACTGGGTCCTTGCCTTGTCTTTTGCGACCGGAGCAAGGATCCCCGTGGAGAGCTTGCACGGAGTAAGGTAGGTACTGCGGTCATTTGTTAGCTTATCTATGGGAGAGCGGACGGGATCCCGAGTTTTCTACCATCTATGGTAGGTCGTATGTGATAATTGTGGCCAGAAGCAGTACTTATAAATGTGGCTCGAATATATTTGTACTGTGGTAACGTTTATCATGGAAAGTGCCGACGAGGTGCAAGGTTCACAGCATCAGTTCACACGACAGCGTATGATCTTCAACACTTGCTTGATGGCTTGTTTGAAGAAAACAGCCTGACTTGACGATCCGACTTTTCATTTTTGAGATTCGGCGGGAGGAGATCTCAATCATGCCGAGTTATTCAGAGTGATTGTGTTGTTTGATCAAGTTCTCCCGTCTGATGGTGGTTGTTCCAAATGCGACGCGGGGTTAGGGTTTAGTGTAGCTTGTCGACAGAATCTGGGGGAGGAGCTGGAGCTTCACAATGACGCAACACGATGGGGAACTGCTGCTTGTGGTCCATGCTCCTCTCCGCTTCTGCCACCTTAACGGCCGGAAGTTTTCAAAACAAAAGAAAGAGTGTCAAGCCACACGGGGAAAGAGTTCCGAAGGTGAACAAAGGCGTGGTAAATTGGGCCGTATTTAATCTCATCGTGGTGACCCGTCGTCAGGTGGCAGGCCCGCGTGGTGGCCTGGGAGAACGGGACTGGCTGGCAGTGATCCATGAATGGGTGTTGCCGTGCGGCCGTGACGGTGGACTGACTGCCCGCAATCGCATGCTGCGGGACCTCTGTGCGGACGATAGCAGCACCAAATGTGATCCCCCACTTCCCAAACTGAGGAAGCTAGACTCGGATTTTGCCTTTGACATCTCTTGACCCGACACGCCGAGATTCCAGACCTTCTCTCTGTGAACCAACCATTTCATTCCATCTTACATCGAGTTTCCTCCCAAAGCCGCCCCGCGCATCATCGGCTTCGTTGACGGCCAGGTTGCAATCATGGCTATGAGAGGCGTTTCCGTCCTCAAGTTTGTAGGGACTGTGTCCCTCGGCCTCCTAACAGTACGTCCCTCTCTCCCGCGCCTGTTCTTTTCCGCTGCCGGGACAACTGCTATTACTTCGGCACTCGTCTTATCCATATCATGTCACCGAGGAGCGCAATTAAAGATTCGAGCTTACGCGCTTTGGCTTCACCTCTTCGCACTTCGATTAGGATTGTTCAATCACTAACCATCAACTTCTTCCATAGGGCGTATCCTTCACCCTCTCGACCCTCACCATTCCCGCTCTCTTGACCCTTCCCTCCGCAAACGATGCCGCGCGCGCGCTCGAATCGCTATCCACCTCGGCCAAGAAGCATTTGCGCACACTGAGCACCGTCTCGGGCTCCGCCTTCGCCATCGCCTACTACCTCTCCCCGCGGGCCTACCGTCACCCGTACCTGATCTACACCTCGCTGCTCGTCTTCGGCTCCCGCTTCATCACCTCGGGCTTCTTCGGCCCTTACTTCAGCTTCATCACTCCCGCCGTCCCCGCCTCGTTCTCGTCCGGCATGTCCTCCGTCTCGTTCGTGACCGCCCGCAGCAGCCAGAAGCAGAAGAAGAAGAGCAGCACGCCGCGCGGCTTGGAGGCTAGCTACGAGGTTCTCGGTGATCCTTCCCACAGCGAGGCGACTTCGGGCTCTGAGGATGTCGAGGAGGAGTTGGCCAATGTCAATGGCGAGGAGGTTCGCGCCAAGGTGGAGGTGTTCTTGAAGAAGAACATTGTCCAGAGCGCTGTGGCTGGCGTTGCGTTCTTGATGTCGGTTGTCGGCATTTGGGGCGATGGGCTGGGACAGCGGACTATTGTCATTGCTTAAGTGAAGACTTGAGGAATGCTTGGGAAGAGTGGTTGCTTGAGTGCGGCCCTCTAAGGAGGTGAGAAAGGGGAAACAACGGATGATAATGCCAATGTTTCTCCTTGGCTTTGGAGAGAGAGCCCAAGGGTTCGGAATCAATGAAGAAGAGGAATATGAGGACGTTGATCGTCATCTTTCCGGTCTGGATGGTGGGAACACGTCTTTCGATGGTTTTACAGAGACGACACACGCGTGGACCGTCTCGACTATCATCAACTTATGGTTATCTGGGAGACATACTTACATGGTAAAGGTGCCTGAGAATGTATCTAACGGAACAAATGGGAGTTTTGGATTGTTTTCACGCTGGTTTCATCTGTTGTAACCGTCTTTCCCAATGAAGATATCCGTGGCAGTTATTACTAACCCTATTTCAGAGTACTGTGTCTCTCCCATTACTCGTGGGGTTCCGTCTTTTCCGGATCATTCTTCCTGGTAAGCATCCTATCCAGCCATTTCTACTCAGGCTTCGACTTGTTTCGATATCTGAACCAATGAATGCAGGTATTAGTTGTTGGCCTTATAAGTGATTGACAAGGAGCGATCCTCAACAACAATCACAAGGCAAGATGGCCGAGCGGTCTAAGGCGCTGTGTTCAGGATTCCTGAGTATCGCAGTCCGAAAGGGCGTGGGTTCGAATCCCACTCTTGTCATAACTTTTGCATTTTTCATACGTTGTCATGTCTACATCATGTTTCTTTTTGTCTTTTTTCTTATGTCGTGCTTTGCCTTTTTACTGCTCCTATTTCCAACCGCAGAAAGTTTTATGAGGTTGATCTCGGGTTGCAGTCAATGCGCTCTTCCTTCCATGTCCAATCGGCAGCTGCCCGTTCCGACATTTTTATATCAGTCTCACTTTCCTTTCATTCAGATTCGAGGAAATCATTGTCTTCTGTGGCTGGTTGGGTACACCAGCCGTGAGCTACCGTAAGACCCGGCTTGGTCCATTGCCCAGGGTTACGGCTCCTGCTTGGGTCGAGGTATACCCGGACTCCGGTACCCGACAAAGCCGGGGCAGCAAGACCCAACTTCCGAGGAACAATAGAAAGCCACACCCGCGTGCTACCAATAGTTCACAATGGCCGGGGAACGAAAGTAGATCCCGTGCAGTCGAAGACAGAGAACCTCAGCCAATGGTTTCTACCAGGCATTGGGCGAAGTTGACCCATAAAGACCGGGATGCTTCCCCGGAGGAAGGCAGGAGAGACACTCTTTGTTCTAAACCGAGTCCCGCGTTCGAGGAACAATCCATTGTTCACGGAATGGGCCGTAATGTAACCCCCCCACATTGTTCAGGGGAGTTGTGTGTATAAATGTTTGTGGTTCCCGCTGTGTTTCTGGAAGTTTTTGAGAAGTCATCAGGCGGCACACCTTGGACATGGCTTCTATATTACGAAGACACACCCAACTTCGACAACGAATATCACGGCTGAGTATAACAAGAAGAGCTTCATCTGAACCAACAATTCCTAACATATCGAGACGAGGCTAATCATCGTTTACAGATAACACACGATATCACCATCGAGGAGGCGGTGTCCATCACTACCATTTTACCTACTTTACGATCTACCAGTTGAGTAATCCCACTCCGTTGTGTACTAAGCTAACCACACCTAGGTATAGAACCAAACTCGGAGCACCTCGTTACCCTCTCACAAGCAAGTCAACCCTTCTTTCAGTGCAAATCTGACGATCTTTCCAGGATACTCTCACCAAGGAATCCATCCCGACGACCCCTTGCAGGTAAGTCAGCCCCCCTTCAGTCCAAAGCTGACTATCCATTCACTAGACAACCACACCGACGAAGACCATACATGTCACAGGTGAGTCTCGCCCTTCGTTGACTAAAGCTCATAACCCAACGCAATTTCTCCTCAGGTAAGTCAACCCTTCCTGGCTTTATTGCTGACTACTCCTCTATAGGCCAGTCTTTACTGAAAGATTTCTTCACAGGTAAGTCAACCCATCCACCCACTGGAAGCTGACGAAGCTGACGGCTTTCTCAAAGGATCATCTCTCCAAGGCGACAATGGCAGGTAAGTTTACTCCCTCCTATTTCCATAGCTACCTAAGTCTCCCTTCTAGGCCGAACGGTAGCCACATGAAACAAGCTCGTTAGTTCGCAGGTGAGTGAACCGTCCCTTTGCTAGGTGGCTGACAGCTTTCCCGCCCCTTGATTTGTGAACTGACTACCTGCTTCATAGGACATTACTTCCAAGACAATTTTTCAGGTAAGTCAACCTTCCCATGGCGTGAAAGCTGATTCTTGCTAGGTCAGAGCCCATCCCATCCACTTCCACCAAGGCAATACTCCAGGTAAGTCGACCCCACCCCTGGCTCGACAGCTGACTCCTTCTAGGTCAGACCTTATCCCACTGCAGCAGCCGGATTATTATTTCTCAGGTAAGCCAAACACCACTCTCTTGGAAAGCTGACAACTTCCATGTCGTAGAACGACGTCCGATGCCCGGTCCCGGTCCCGACTCCGAACCTCGACTCCTTCCTCCTGTTTCCGAAAATGTACTCGCCACTTTGACAGAGGTAAGTCAACCACGTCTTGAAAGTCCACTAACATTTCCGCAGAACGAAATGCGACTTCGAATTCTGACCTGACATTGTTCTAACCCTCGATTGACTAAAGTATCCTCGGATCTCTAATCTCCACGTAAGCTATTCTCCTGTTGTTGACAAGTTGACTTCCTGTCTTTAGGTCGATAAATCACTTCGGAGTCACTCGATCATAGCACACGGCAAGTTAAGTCCCTCTCTCCAAAACAGCTGACGATGACTGTTAGAACGAGCTAGTAGAAACCGATACTGATTCGAACACAATACTTCACGGGTAATTAACATACCGATGTTAAACCGAGTCGCAATTGGTCGCTTTGCAGGTATGTTACCCACACTTCGTTGGCAAGCTGACTATTATTTCTAGGGCGAAGAGACCTAAACTACCAGCCAAAGGTAAGTTACTTACTTCCTTCCCGTAAGACTGAAGACTTGTTCTAGGCCCGCGCTGCACGGACGACCCGGACAAACAGAGATGGAAAGCAGCGAGCTCCGTCTCATTGCTTCAGGTAAGAATCCCTTTTCTATCTGAAAAGCTAATCACTCTTCACAGACCGAGATTGAGTCATCTTGAGATACCTCTAGAGACATTATAGGTAAGCCATCTTATCCCCTGTTGGCAAGCTAACCAGTTTTTATAGGTCCAACGAAGCGAGACTTGATAACCCCCTCCCCCCACACCCCCCAAGGGAGAAGTGATGAAGACGAGAGTGTCAACCTGAGCTCATTGACTCACAAGTAAGTCGAACCCACCGTCACAAAGATCACTCCTTTCTAGGCCAAAATAAACCAGCGACACTTCTCGACAGGTAAGCCCTCTCTGCCTTTGTAGTAAACTAAACTGTCATAGTCTAGGTCATCCAAGCCAACCCAGCCACTTGAGATAAGTCCACCTTCCCTTCTGGCTTGCTAACCACCTTTCTTAGGTCAAAAAAGTTCGAACCAAAGGACAACTAAGGTACTGATCATGGGTAAGCCAGCCCTGCTCCCCCATATTGACAAGCTACAGACAAGTCATCACTCTTCAAACCGATCATTGTACATGCACGAGCCAAAGTCATCACTCGTAAGGAACAACCCCTTCCAAGGGGGAGGTAAGTCATCCCCCCTCCCCTCTGCTCTCATTCTTTTTTCTCTCTCTCGCGACAGTCACATACTAACAAACCGACATACCATCTACAGCAACTTCAGCACCGACCCTATACCGCCACGTCGATACGCTTTTCCCCGGATAATTCGCACCATTCATCTGCCTGGTAGTTAGTTACTCGCGAAGAGTATGTCAACGTGAACCAAGCCGTGCCGAGTGGCTCGCATGATACCTGAATGTTCGAGTTGTCTCTTCCTCTTTCTGTTTCCTACTTACTCTTTCTCTCTTTCCATACCCTTTTTATTTTTTTATTTTTTATTTTTTTTTTCCTTTCTCTTCCTCTTTTTTCTTCTTTTTCTCTTCTTCCCCTTCTCTCCGGTTCTCCTCCTCCTTCTGTTCACAGTTTTCTCTCCTCTTTCCGAGTTCTCCTTCTTAGATTCTTGTTCTGTTTTCCTCTACTGTTCATCCTTGCCAATCTCTTCATCATTTTTCACGTATACTCTTTGTTTCTTTGCTTGTTAAGCAAGCGCCCCTTGTCTCTCCTCCCATCTCTTTATCCCTGTGAGGCAAGTGCCTCCTCATTGTCCAAGGCCAAGTCAGTCCATTCTCGGTGCTTTCATACCTAATTTTTGCCCTAACGCGGGCTGTTTCGAAATCAAATGATTCTGCACAGACCACTACTGCCGTAGTTTGTTTGCTGGCTGGAGACCGCTGGTCAGCTTTCCTAGTTGGGTGTTTTCCCCTTCTTGTTCATACTCCATCCCTTTCTGCTTATTATCTGCGAACAACGGTAAGGATGTGGTCTGGGCATTATGGTGTCGTTGGCGGAGAACTCACCTGGTAGATAACTTCGGCAAATGATACCCAATATCCAGAAGACTGTGAGCGTTGATCCCAGTTTTTCGCACTTCATCACTCACATCCCGTCCATCAGAGCACTGATAAAAAGAGAGTCCTGCTGAACTATATACTATGATTATTAAGTTGTTACTCAAAACGACTATCTACAATCGCTATACTGCAATCCGTGTCCCAAGGTATACACCCATCGCTGTAGCTCCCGCTCTTAGTCTTCCATAAATACCATCCAAAAGGCGACCTACTAAACCCACCCCTGATACTTGAGCAAATTCTCCTTCCTCGCGCCCTCCATCTCCCCACTAACCTCCATCAACCTAACCTTCCCACCCTTCCTCTCACTCCACCCCCTCAAAAACCCCTCCAACCTCCTCGTCGTCTCCTCATCATCCCTCACCAGCAACGCCAGCGCATCATACCCTCCCGCACCGGGCACCACACCACCATACACACCTTCCACCCCTTCCTCCAGCGCATCAAGCAATTCCTTCTGACTATCCGGCTCGATCGGCACCTCGCTTTCCGTCCCCATCTTCCTCACCAGCTCGCGGATCCCGTGCACCGCCGGCCTGATCTCCTCCGTCTTCCCCTCCTTCAGCACGCTTGCCAGCTTCTCGTTCCTTCGCTGCAATTCATCCCACAACTCCTTGGCCTCCTTGGGCTGAGCCGCCCGCCACGCGAGCACCTGCTTGACCATGCCGACCGTCTGGCTGCCGCAGTCGACGTCGCACATGCGCACCGCCACGCCCTTGGGCAAGCTGACGGCGTCTTTCACAACCTCGGTATCCCATTGGGAGTCAGTGTCTTTGCCGTTGACGACGCTGAACAGCTTAGCGGAAAAACCGGGCTTGCCAGCCTCGGGCAAAGCAGACAAAATGGAAGGCGAAAAGCGGCGGTAGTGGCTGGACCCGTAGACGGCGGCGGCCACGTCAAACCCGCTGCCGACTTTACCCTGTGCGGCGCAGTGCGCCGCTTGCGCGAGGTTGTGCAGGATGCGCTTGCCTTCGTCGGTGGCGAGGTCGAAGAGGGAAGGGTCTAAGTGGTGAGAGAGGAGGGAGGCGGTCAGGGCGGTGACGAGAGCGGCGGAGGAGCCGAGGCCCGTCTTGTGCGCGTCTTCCAGGGTGGTGGAGTAGCCGGCGAAGCGGCCTCCGCTGCCGCTGGGCTTTCTGTTGCTGGGCGAGCTGTAGTAGTCGTTGTCGGCGAGGATGGTGAGGGTTACCGGTTTCAGGGTCTGCGTGGTCCTGTACGCGGCGCGGCGGGTGATGTAGGTGAGCGCGTAGTTGAGCGTGGTCTCGACGAAGGGGTTGCCGTTGGCCGAGGCGGCGGCGCCTCCCTGCAGCTGGATCGTCTTGATCCCGCCGTCTTCATCGGCCAGGTGGTAGCCGTAGCGCCATTCGGCTTTCAGGAACTGAGGGCTCTTGACGATGATCTCGTTGATGTGAACCCCCGGGCTGGCCTGGATGTCCTGGGAGATGACATTGATGCGGGCGCTGAGACCGAAGACGAGACCGGTGTAGTTGCGGTCGAGGACAAGATATCCGCCTGCAAGGAGGACTTTGCCGGGAGCCGAGACGGCCAAAGCCATGTTGCTTCCTATGATGATGGTTTGTTTTTGGTGTCTGGTGAGGGTGGGTGAGGGGTGAAAAGGGGTTCAGGCTTGGCGTTGACGATGTGATGATGCAAAGTGGTGTAACAACAACTGGAGATAGAAGACAATTATTACCAAGAACGTCCGAGCGGATGTGTTGTTGGATGTGCCAAGTGGAAGTTGATGATTGGGATGATCGTCAGGGACAACGGTGAGTTGGTGAATCTCGAATGAAGAGCCATTCAGGAGAGCTTAAATTCATGTGGGGTCGATATCACCGACAATGCGGGGCGAGAGTGGTGAAGCCCCTTCGGCATGTAAACATCAACATCACGAACTATTTGGCACGCAACTGAGGAGGTGCGACCGTTATTGCTCTTGTCATAATTCAATACTGTAACATATTTGAGGTATTTTAAAGAGCAAGGTGTATATTCGAGACACAAATTAGGCCGGCCAAGCCCAAGTGATGGATTAGAGCTGGAGGTATTATAGTGCATCCTATCATGTCATCCCTCGCCAACCTATTGGCTGCAAGTCGAATTTGGATCCATAGCAGTCATTGCAGGTCGTCAAGCATAACGACGATCAAAGGTATCGCCGCCGAAACGCTTCCCCGGCAGTGCCGACCGCCAAGCCAGCCTTAACGCCGCCCGTGCGGCGTTGAACGATGCTATCCGGGCTATAAGGGAGGAAGAGCCTAATACGGATAAGGAGTAGATTGCCGCTATTTAGCGCGTAATACTAGATATCTGCTCGTCCATATCATCGTAGCCCATCCCCGACACATAGCGACGACCCAGCGAGATGGTAATGGCTGTGACGATAGGGTACTTATAACAACCATCCGCCCTCGGTCCTTACTTACTAGTTGAATAGAATATAATAGGACGTCGAATTAGGCGTAAGTGCCGGTAATAGTAGTATTGGTATAAGGTCGTACGAAAACGGGTTTTGGAAGGTTTATTTTGTATTTATATTATAATTACGGCGTTAATATAATTGGGGATTAGAATATATAAACGGTAATGTATATTTAGAAATTAAGATACCCCTGGATTTGAAGGTACCCTTTAGTCTTAATATATTACCTTCCTAATGTATATTGAAAACTACTATTATAAGAACCCTATTATTACTTTATACTACTTAAAAACTTTAAGTAAGTATAAATATTACTTCGCCTATTATAATCCGCGACTATTATTCTAAATTATCTTACCTTCCTTCTTAATACTACCTTTTACTACTAAACTAAATAGTTGCGATAATAATAAATATATAATATAGGGTAGAAATTTAAAATACTTATTGGCGGCCTCCTGGCGGCCTCTTTAGAAGGATATAATGAAGAACGGAATACTCCTTCCCCCGCCTCTCTCGACCTTTAAATTCTCTCCTTTTTAATATACTTTAATTATATTCTTATATTTAAAATTAATTTCAATATTTACTCTCAAATATTTCTAACTTTTAATTTTAATACTATCCTATAATAGTAGTTTGAGTTTGACTATTTATTTATCGATAATGGTATTCGTTATTATAATAAAGTAAATGTACGAACGAATCGATTCCCCTCCTTATATTTCCCTTCCTTATATTTTAATTATTAATATCTTCCTTATAGAGAAGCGTATCGGAATCTTCTATAGCGCGAGGTAAAATGCGTCGGTTATCTAACCGGTGAATTTATTTTTCTATTACTTAAGTAGTAAGGTCCGCTCTCTTCCTTTCCCTTCCTTTCCCCGCCTCCTATTTAATTCTTTTTAGTTTGTAAAGTTCGTTCTTCGATTATCCGTTTTTGTGGCGGTATATTATCGCTCGGTTAGTTTATATTATAAGTTATAGCGTAAATATATTTGTAGGAAATAATAGCTATAGTTATTATATTTATTTTTATTTAAATTGTAATTTACGGTCTTGTTTGTCGAGGTATCTATAAATAGCTTAATTAATTTTGAATAATTAAAGAGATATTAAATAGTTAAGGAAATAATTATAAAGGTTAGTTTATTTCCTTTCCCTATTATTTATATATTCCTTTGCTAATGTTTTTACTTTTATTATATTAGAGATTCGAATTGAGTAACTTCGATTCGCTCTACGGAGTTCTAGTTATATTAACGAAGGCGATTAGCGATTCGATAAAGACGAGTAAATTGAGACTAAGGATATTTTATACTTACGTTAATATTAGGAGAAAAAAGACGTTCCTATTTATATTCGTCCGAAGGTTTTAAATATATTTAAAGTCCCCGACGGATCTAGAGCTTTTTTAAGTTAATATCTCATCCTGGTTTTTTGGCTTTTAGCCTCTATTCTATTAGTTTAATTACGATTCTATAATAATTATTTGGTTTAATTACTTAATTATTAAATCTTTTAATTAGTTATTTAAAATAAAGGGAATAATTCGGAGGTGTAGTATATATAAAAAAGTTAAACTAATATAAGCTTTTATTGGTAAAAGAGATCCTAATAGTTATATAGTAATATATGATATTTCCCGGCGTTTAATTATGAACGTCTTAATAGCGAAAATATTAATATTTTATTAGAAGAATTATTATAGGTTTAATAGTAGTAGGGAGGCGAATTCGGACCTCTAATTATAATTCGGTAAAAGTTCGAAGTTAGACAATGTTAATATAGTAGTTTAACTTCAGCCGGTTTAAATAGGTGGTTTAAATTTAAATCGTCTTATCGTTCGAATTCCCCGAAGAATATTATTAACTAATATAGTTCCTAACGGTCTAGTCTAAATCCTACCTCGGTATTCATTACTTTATTACTAATTACCCTAATCCCTTTAGCCTATTAAATTTAAATATTATTAACTTCCTTAAATTTAACTTTAATAAATTGATATTCAATCGACTATTAATATTTATTAGTTTAAAATTTATATTCTATAATTCTAATTAATTAAAGAAAGGGCTATTCGTATTAGAGAGGATACTCTAAAATATAAATTCGGTAAAAAGTATTTATAGGATAATTAAAAGACTGTTAAAGCTTATTGATATAAAGATTAAATTCAATGTAAATATCGTTATTAAAAACGTAGAAAAGGAGAAAATATTATATTTACCCCTTTATTAGTAATATTAATTGCTTAGAAATATCCCGGTCTATAAGAGTCTACCCTTAATTAGTAGGTATAAGTATAAGTATAATAAGATTTACCTAACGACGACGGTAAATTTATTTATTCGGAATACTATATTATTCGACTTATTAGGGACTGGAACTTAATTATAAGTATTTATATAATATATAAGATTGAAGACGACCGATTTATTTACCCGAATTATTATATTTCTTAATATATTATACTTTAGTAGTTATTACCCCTTAATATTATCGAAGAGAATTTTATTATTAAGGTATATATTTTTATTAATATTAATATTATTAAAGGTTAATAGTATATATATAAGGGTTAGTATATTAATTTCTTTCGAAATATTGGCTATATTTGTCGTTAATTACTTCGGCTACCTTCGGAAATTAATATTATTTTTAATACTTTTCAACCGTATAAGGAGCCGATTCTAAATTAATAAATGGAAAATTCGTATTTAAATGGGATTCCTTAAATAATATTACTTTAAATATAGCGATATTAAAATTAATAAATAATATTTTATAGTTTTATTAAAAGATTATAATAGATTTCCAGGATATAATTAGGCCTTCGGCTATTTATACTGCGGTATAATAATATTATACGATAATTAGAGGTGCTCCTTCCTTTTAATATTCCTTCTACTTTAAATTATTAAGGTATAATTATAATTAGATTAAGTAGGTACGATTGCTCCTTCTATTTTTAGGGTTTCTATTATAGTATTAAAATGCCTGCCTATAATTTTAAATCTTTATTTTCTCGCGTTTTTATTTTCGTTGTAAGAGTTTTATTTTTGTAGTATTATTACGTTCTCCGAAGTCTTTACGCCGATAATATTATTGTATATTATCCCGAAGGCTTTTATTACGATATTGCTAATTTTAGAGTATTATTCTGAAAAGTATTGGTATATTTAGAAAATTATTCTCTCCTTATAAGATACTTTCCGATTTGTATTAGTAAGTTTTATAGCTTTTAGCGTTTAGTATTCTAGATTTCGACTATTTCGAAGGTTTATTCCGTTATGTATATTACTATTATTATTATCTTTAATTCTAATATTATTCCGAAAGGTATTGGTATATTTAAAAAATTATTCTTTCTTTGTAAAATATTTTCCGATTCGTATTAGTGAATTATAAATTACCTTTAGCGTTTAATATTCTGGATTTTAATTATTTCGAGGGCTTATTCCGTTATATATATTACTATTATTATTATCCTCGGTTATAATAGTTCTTACAACCTATTATAGTGTTCAATATTCGTCTAAGTTAGATTTTATTATTAAGAAATCTATATAGCGCTTATTAAAGACCCCTTCTTATTAATTAAATATTTTTTTACTTATTTTATATTACTAGTACGGGAAATTAATTATTTATAGTATTCGAATTAGCCGTTCTCTCTCAAAATACTAGGGTAAAAATTGAGAGTCCGGCCCCTTGTAGGAGTGTTAAAAATAAGGATAAGGAGCGCCCTAATTATTTCTACTTAATTATTGAGGCCCCCGAAATTCTTATTATATTTTTTATTCCTACCCTTTCTAATATTACCCTTTCTAGTACTTTAATAGCCCTAAATAGCCTATTACAAGATAGTCTTAGTATAGGAAAGCTCTAGGGAATTTAAGAAATTATTGTTAAATTTTATAATTATTTCCTTAATGGTTATAAATGCGAGAATATCTCCGGCGAAGGCTTATTATACGGCCTACGGGCTGTTAATTGTAGTGTAGAATTATAATTCGGTATAATAGTTCCTATTATCGAAGAATTCTATATTTACGCTTAGAGTAACGAAATAGTTAATATAGAACGTATATTTACTATAGGTAATAAGAATGCTAGGTTATTAAATAACGATTATAGTATCGATTAATTGGGGTCTATCTTATAATTATAGTATAAAGATTATTAGTAAGATTTAGTATTTAATTATTGGATAAGTATTAGATTATTTATCTTTATTGATAATAATAATATTACGGTCGCTATAAATATTATATAAATTTATAATTCTAATAACGGGTGGGTAATAGCGGACGAATATACCGACTATTACGAAGCTTTCCGTAGACCGATAGTCCTAAGCCCCTAAATTAGTAAAATATTTTTATTTTTATTAAAAAAGAGATATAAATTTATAGTAATAAATCTCTGTAGGTAAATATATTATTAATATATTTGCTAATAGCCTTCGCCCCGTTTATTTTTATTATTAAGAATTCTGTTAAGAAGTAGTGTATTAAAGATAATTTAGGATACGATTCTAATAATAATAATAATAGCGACGAAGATATTTATTCCGATAGTGAGTATTTTAATTGGATCGACTTCGTATACTCCGATAATGACGACGACGATAATAAATTACTATTTGAAAACGAGGAAGATAATAGCGAATCCCTAATAGTAATAGTACTACCTATAATATCGCTGGATATATAAAGCCTTCTCTACGTTGGGAATTAACTTTTAAAATTATACGCTAATTTAATTTAGAGTACTTTATAAAGTTACGCTTATATAATAATATAGATCAAGATTTTGGTAAACTTATATTTTATAGACTTATTCTTTCTAGGCGAAATTAAAGAACGTTTGTATAGAGTTATAGAAAAATTCGTTTTATACCTAACTTCTACCTTAATAATAGTAAAGGGTAACGATAATTATTGATAGTAGTATTATAATTATACCGGTTATATTATATTTTAGATTCTAGGTCTATGTAGCCTGTCCTTTAAAGCTATATATTTATTTACTATATTAAATGGACGCCTTTAATACTACGTAAACCTAAATATTATTATAATTATAATATTTCTTAATATATTTAAATATATTCGTCTAATATTAATCCTACTTATTATTTTATTATTCCTAAATATTATAGATAAATTGTAGAAGGATTAGGCTTTAAATGTAGCGGATAATTTTTATTCTATTTATTACCCCTTCTATTTCGGATATAATTATAAGAAACAATTAGTTATATAGTCGAATTAGGGTAATACTAAATTTAGGGAGATAATAAATATTATACGAACCGGGATTATCACTTCTAAGCAATAAGAATAGTTAGATTAGTATAGGGTAAAGAAGCTTTTTAGAATTGTAGTAATTAAATTCAAAGAAATTTATTTTATAATTAATACGACCGAAATCTATAATAATATTAAGAAGATTGTAACGAAGTACGATATATGCCCCTACGAATTCGACGAATTATATTTCGTTAATTCCCTATTTAGTATTCGAGTATTCTACTTATTTTAATATTGTTTAAAGGAATTAATAAAAGAGGTTGGTTAGGATTGGTTATTTGTATTTGTATTTACGTTTAAAAGATTTATTCGGTTAAAATTATATTATAACTGTAATAGGGAAAAAGTTAGATTCGGCGAGAAGGGTATGGATAAGGTCCTTATCGTTTATTAAATGATATATTAGATATATAATAAGATTAAAGCGATTAAAGATTCTAATGAGGAGGCTAAGATAATAGAAGATATTATTTAGTATTTAATAGACTGGTGGGGGTTACTTATTATACTATAGGTAAGATATATTTTTGGTATAGCGTTTTATAAAAAATAAAATGTAAGTATTGAATTTTATTAATATATTAAAGAATTAAGTTAATTGTTTTAATAGTACGGTATTGTAATGCTTTTTAGTTTCGTCTTTCGTTAGGGCGTTATAGCTATCGATCCTATTAACGATTTCGACTTATCTATATTTATTATTATAATCGATAATTACGCTACTAATACTATAATAGGCTTTTATAGTACCGACTATTAGCTTAAACTTCTAGTACTCCTATATATAGTACCGGTATAAACTCCCCTTTGGCGGATGGATAATAATTTAAGGAAATGTAAATGGGCTAGTAAAAGTATTACTACTATTAATATTATACCTTGACCCCTAATAATAAGGTTTATTATACTTTTATTCGATTTAAACTTATAAATGTCGTAATATTAAAAAGATATATTAGTCTACTTTAAATATCCGATTTATAAAGCCTACTTTAATAGTATAGGGTAATAGATTGATTATATTTGTCGAAAATATAGTAACCCCCCTACCGCGTTAATAAATTAACTTAGCTTACCTTTAGATAAGTTATATCCGGACTAATTAATAAAGGATAAAGCGTATTAGGATGCTACCCTTACGTGCGACTAATGCGGTAAAGCCTATATATAGGGCGAGTTTAATAAGCACAAAAAGCGCGTATATAATACCGAACGGCCTTATAAATATACGGAAATCGGTTGCGACTATGCTGGTAAAAGAAATAAGGATTTTACCTAATATAAAAAGTAAGTATATAGTATTGAACGGCCTTTCAAATATATAGAGACCGGTTGCGATTTTATTGGTAAAATATAGGGCTAATTTGACGGGTATAAATGTATGTATAGCGCTGAGCGGCCTTTCTTGTGTGGGAATTGCGGTAGACGCTTTAAATATAAGAGTGCTTTTATTAAGTATATAAAATTAAAATAATATATATATAGCGCCGATCGGCCTTTTTTGTATGGGAGTTGCGGTGGACGCTTTAAACGAAAGGGCGTTCTTACTAAATATATAAAGCTATTTTATTCAAAAGGCGGATAAGATAGGTAGGGAATTGTTAATGGGTTACGGATTGTGTGACGAAGTATAACTTCTGCTTCCTTCCTTTCTTCTTTTTTATTCCTATAGCCAAGCCGGGAATGTACCTATATCATAACCCATTTGCCCGCAGGTAGTAGGTTGGAACTATGCTTACTCGAGCAAATTAAAGAACTTTTTATAGTTAATAAACGTATGCTACTTCCCGTCGACGTTGAACCGCTTACTAGCTAATAAAATATAACGATGTAGTAGAATAGCGGTTTCCCCTTTCCCTTATAATTAAATTTAATTTGTTAAATATTACTTTATTAAACGAAATTAAAATAATTGACCTACCGGATAACGGATTTCTTAGGTACCCTCCCGATAAAAGGCAGCCCCCTAATAGGTAACCGCGGATATTTAAATATCTTTCCCCTTAAATAATATTATACTTCCTATTTAAAATACTAGATAGTCCTTAAAGGTTTATTAGCGTAATTCTTATAATAGGGGTTTATAAAATTTTATTAAAAAAATAACGGAATAACTATATTTAAATTAAAAAAAAAGTAGAGGAAGTATATAAAGCGGGGAAAATATATTGGGTTAATACTAATTTAATTTTTTATATGAAAATTGGTAGAATATTAATTAAATTACGAAAAGTATATTATAAAGTCTTATACTAATGAACTTTTTAGGATTAATATATATATAGAAGTACCTTTTTATCGTTTTAATACGTAATATTTTAACGGTCCTTTTAAAGGGACGTATACGTATATAGGCTAGAGAGTTACTAGTAGGGTAAAACGCCTAGTTAATTATACTTTACTATATTAATTAGGGGTTCGTTTAATAAATTTATTAGGTATATTTAATTACGGGCATTAGCCCTATAATAGTAGCTAAGTAAGTAAAATTAAATTTAGCCCCCCCTTACAATCTTTTTCCTTTTCTTCTCTAATCTTCTTTATTATAATCGAATTTAAAACACTATTACAACTATATTATTTAATTTTACTAATTATCGCCGTTATAGTTTTTTCGTATTTTTATAAGCTGTCGACTATTAGGTAATATTTAATATTATTTACGTTCTTATCTTCTTACTATTCCGTCCTATTTAGTTTTAGTAGATTTTTAATATAATTTTACGTAGTTATATAACGTTACTTTTAATATTATACCCTCTAATTAACGTTAATAGGTTTTTCCTTTTGTAAATTATAAAATATTAATTGTAATTGAATAACGCCGCGTTAAATATTATTAGGTAAAGCTATACGGATTTTTATTATTGTCTTTATATAGTAATATAACGCCGCAATCTAAAGTATTAATTTATTAATTTACGTTAGTATAATTCTTAATTCCTTAATTATAAAATACTTAGGCCGTAGTAATAATATTGCGTCGAAGTAATTTCGGGGTGAAATTTATTAGGGAGTGCCGGGCAATAAAAGAGACTATTACGTATATTATATTAAATAAACTATTACTATCCTATAAAGATTAAAGACTTATTAACCTATTAATTTTATATTTTAATAATAAGTAAATACTATTTATTATATTTATAACCACTACTTCAAAGTAGGGAAAACTTATTGCCTAAAAATCTATTAAGAAGGTTACTTTATAATGTTTTAACGCCGTTATATATATATTTAATTTAAGTAGCCTCTTCATCGGCGGTTATAGGTGTCATAGCACGGCTGGACGGGCTCCCAGAGCACTGGCCACTGGGCAATGGGGTGCCGGTGCTAGGCACCTGGCGCCGCGGCACATCGGATGGAATGAGGCTCATATTCTTATCGATAGACAATACGGATCGGGAAGGCGGCGACGAGTGGTAGAATCTGGCTTATATATCCAGATCCCTAATGCCCTCGTTTGAATAGTTTCCCTTTCCTTTTTTATATTTAATATTACTTTGATTTGTGGCTTCTAGTTTTGCAGTTTATCTCTCGTAGGATTACGCTTTTATATAATATTAAGTATTATCCTTTACCGGGGACGGTATCATAATATCCCCTCTTCAATACGTTCAAAGCGACTGATTTCGTTTATAGTCATTTATTCGGAGGATCACTAAGTTTTACGATAGACGTACGCCGGCGGCGACGTAGTGAGCACCTTACCCCCTATCTCCCACCCTAGATAAAATTAATTATACGATATCTGACGCTAGAGATAATATCAAAACCTATTACAGTAGTAGCAGCTCCAGCTCGAACTCCAACTTCCTCTCGAATCCCAGTCCCGAAGAAGAAGCATACCTGTTCGACTAGATAGGTAACGACGGTAGATTTAGACCGATCGTTAACCTCTATAACCTTTTAACCTAGCTAGGAGGTAAATAGCTATTAAATTCGAGCTTAAATTTGCTAAATATAGACTTATTATATCTTAACGCGGCTTCAATACCCGGCGAGATAGAATATAACCCTTAGGGCGGCGGCAATTAATTGCCAGTAACGCCCACTAAATAAACCGGGTATAAGACTCTATTCGTAGAAGAAGAGGCAGACGACTCCTTCCGCTATTTTCGTAATAATAAAAAGAAGTCGACGAATATCTCCCTTAAGGTAGACCTGCAGGCCGTTTTGCATAATATCCGCAGATAGTTTAAAAGAAAAGGAAAGATAATCGCGAATCCGGGGATTCCTCCCCCGCCTCCTCCTAAACCCTTCTTCAAAAAGTCCCAATCACCGTCACCGGCACCCAAGAGGTCCCTATCCTCTTTGGCGCCTCGGAGCCCCTATACCCGACAAGCCTCTAGACAGCTAATTTTAAATTAGAACCGGCTCTTAGACGAAGAACTAAACCAATTATACTATATACCGGAAACTTATATCCAAAAGCTAATATATAGTAAATAACAAATACTTATTCGAGCCGAAGCCGAGACGTCTATAGTCGATGAGGCGAATAAGGCGGGGGTATAAACACTAGTATTAGTTACTAACTATCGGAGTGAATACCTACGACGGTTCCACCCCTTCGCGAAGTTCCCGCGTTGGAACCTTTCGCTTAAAGAGTTCGTTAACGAAGTCGGTATGCGAACTAACGCGATCTATAGCGACTGGACGGATAACTACGGCGATATTGTTTTCTTCCGGCCAATTTCTGAAGCCGCGGAGACTAGTAAAAGATTCGGTAAATTTAATTTGAATATTATCAACTAATTTATAAACGAGAATAAATTTCACTAAGCCTACCGGGCTAATCCCGACGCGATCTGGTAAGAGTTTCGGGGTTATATTATCTTTAACGAGGTATTTATTGATATTATTCGAAGCTTATTAAAGGTATTATAATGCGTAAGCTAGGATACGATATATTTCGACTCATAGGTCTTCTATTTTGCGAACTAGGCCTACTAATTCGATTAAGAAAATAATCGGCTAGGCTACGAAATCTTAAAGTTCAATTCTAAATTTGAAGCGAGAACGAAAGATTAAGGGTAGATCCCCGCCGAGTTCGAATAATAATTCCGTACGTTCGAAAAGTAGAATTAATTCTTTATTAATATAGTAGCCTCTTTTACGGCTATACCCCCGCTACTACATTAAACAACGAAGGCCGAAGTATTACCTAAATGTAGGGTCTCCTTTATAAACGATACTAAACGCGATTCCAAGGATGAACGTATTATTAAGGGTAGTAGTAAATACTCCCGTCGGGAACCGACACACCCGTTACAGAATTTTAATACCTATGTAAGTAACGACCTTCCTAACGGAAATAATTTATTAAACGGCGAATTTAACCTTAACCGAAGCGACGATAACCCTAAGGGGAGAAGATTCCCGTCTATACCGCCGTCCTTACCGTTAACAACCCCCGGTCCCCGCGGATATACTCTAATCGGCCCATTGAACGTAGTTCTCCGTTAAAAGAGATCTACTAAAGTTATTAACCCCTCGGTCTTTAATAACGATGCTAATAATAATAAAATTTCATTCGACGCTTAGATAATATAAATAAAGTATAAACTTCGCACTAACGCGGATTACTTTAATAACGAATAGGACCGCATCGGAGAAATATACTCCCGTTTAAATAACTAAATCTTAAAGGGTATTTTACTATACTTCAACGGCGAATACCCTAAGGCCATCGAAATACTAAATAAGTTACTAAAGTATTTCTAAAATAATTACTATAATTATACAGCGAAAGAAACGGCTATTATATAATACGAAAGGCTAAGAATAAAGCCGTTAAACCGCTTCTAAAACTTCAAAACAACTTTTATTCATTTAACTAGTTGTTATTTAATATTTAAATACTTATAGAAACGTAATATAAAACGCAAAGTGATTTAAGAGCTAGTAATACTAACCGAAACCACCTATTTAAAGGAGCATAAGACTTTCGAAGACTATTACATCCTATTCTAATCCTTAGACCCTAGTATTAAGCGGACTAGCGAAGAGTACAGGTAATACATTAAGAGAGTTTACATTCCCCCCGGTAAAATAAGTAGCTTATATAATTCTATTATAATACCCAAATTCTACTATCCTACTTTTAAAGAAATAAAGAAACTGAGGTTCGAGAATCGTTATTTTAATTATCGGAAAGTAGGTTATTAAACCCCTAAATACCCAAATTGTACTAAGATCTCGTCGTTAGAAGTTGAATTAAATGCTATCGCCGACCAGACCTAGGGTCTATAAACTACGGAATTTGGCGAAGAGGAGGGTTAAAATAGTCTAAAAAACGAGGACTAAGGTAAGGATAGAGAAGAAAGGATAAATAAGGGATCTAACGATAAATTAGAAAATTAAATACTTTAGGAATTGCAATCTCTATCCTAAGGGAAGTATCTATCTAAATTAATAATGTAAATAACTAAGATATTTTAATTAGTAGTAAAATATACCTAGATTTCGACTTTAAGGATTGTTTAGGAGGAGGAATAAAGTTTTTAATCAATTATACTATAATAAATAATAAATTATCTATTTCAATACGACGTATATTAGTAAACATAGGAGTAAACGGCTTATTGCTCGTAAATAAAACTTTTACTAGTAAATTAAAGAAGCGATTCAAATTGGAGGAATGCTCGGATTTTATATTAAGTCTAATTACGCCCTTTAAGAAGGCCCAACTAAACGAAATTAAGTAGGCGTTTAAAGGCTACGTCCGTATAAACGGAATAATTTATAATAACGAATAGTTATTAGTCCTACCTAACTTGAAAATCGATATAATCATCGGAAAGATATAGCTGGCGAAATATAATATACTTCTGGATTACTACTGAAATCTACTCCTATTTCCCCCCAATATTGTACTTATACCGGATATTAAAGATATCGACGTAGGATAGGAGAATCCTCCTATTAATAATCTAACCTTTTAAGAAGACGTAGAGCGAAGGGAAGAGTTAATAAAGTAGGAGGATATAAGAAGGGAAGCAGGAAGGCGAACGTAAGAAAGGAAGGAACGTAATCAAGTTTTGGCACGTTTATAAGAATTAGAATATTTTGCGAAGGAAATATTAAAGAAGGAGGAAAGACTACCCCAAGATAGTACAAGAGAGGAGGCCGATATTTACTTTATAGACTGGAGACCCGTGGAGATTAACTAAATTTCCCCTAGGAGATCTCTATCCTTATACCCCCGTACGCGAGAATTTAACCATATAGATCGGGAATTAACTAAAATCGAAGAAAGGATCGCCAAGAACGGAGATACCTTTAAGGATAAACCCCCGACTATAGCCTAGATATACCCCCTTCGGGACGAGAAAGGTCTTTACTAATTAAAGAAAGAATAAGGATAGGTAAGGGTAAGGCTAATTAATTTGGCCATAATAAATAGGAATATTTTCAATATATACCTAAAGAAAAAGATGAAGCTAAAAACTACTAATCTCTATAAAATCAATAGGCTAATCGAAATAAAGCGAGCTGGCTTACTAAAATAGGACGACGAAGACTTATAACGTCTAATACTAGAGAAAGTTCCTACTAATTACTATAGCCCGGAAGAGTTCGAAGTATTCAATAAAGTACAATCGGATACCCTACTTAATTATAAAGCGGGAATTAATTATAAAATTAAAATTCTAGAAGGCTATAGGCTAGAAGAATTGAAGGTCAACTCGTTGTACTGTATAACCTTAGAAGAATTAGAAGAGTATAGGCGATATATTATAGAGAATTTCTAAAAAGGATTTATCGAAGCAAACTCGGCACTATAGGCTATACCCGTCTTATTTATACCAAAGCCTAACAGTAGGGGGCTGAAATTCTATATCGATTACCAGAAATTGAACGCTATCTTTTAAAAGGATAAGTATCCCCTTCCTCTAATAAAAGAGACGCTAGTTAAAATTAATTAAATAAAGATATTTATAAAGATTGATATTAGGCAAGCCTTCTATCGGATTAGGATGGTAGCTAGATAGGAAGACCTTACTACCTTCAGAACCAATTTTAGGGCGTACCGTTATAAAGTCTTACTATTTGGCTTATATAGAAGGCTATCTTTATTCTAACGATTCATTAATAATAAACTAATAGAATACTAGGACTTCTACAGCGTATATATTAATAATATCCTAATCTTCTTAAACTCCCTAGTAGAGTACAAGGTCTACGTTAAGAAAATACTAAAGAGGTTAAGGGAAGCCGGATTGTAAACGGACATTAAGAAATACGAATTCTATATAATGAAAACGAAGTTCTTAGGCTTTATTATTAGCACCGAAGGCGTATTAATAAATCTAAAGAAAATTACTATTATAAAAGAATAGCCGAGGCCAACTATATTAAAGAATTTATAAGCTTTCCTAAGCTTCTACAACTTTTATCGAAAATTCGTAAAGAATTACAGCCGTATAATAAGCCTTCTAAACTCAATAACTAAGAAAAATAAGGCCTACGAATAGATAAAAGAATACTAGGAAACCTTTAAAGTATTAAAACGCTTACTTACTAACGTACTAATTTTATTGTATTACGAATTCGGCCTTAAAATAAAGTTTAAAACCGACGTATCAAATAGAATCTACATTAGCATATTATTATAGAGAGGGTAAAATAGAAATTAACACCCGACGGCCTTCTACTCCGAATTAATAGCGCCGGCGGAGTTAAATTACCTAATATATAATAAAGAGTTTTTAACCGTTATAAAGACAATTAAATTATAGCGCCCCGAATTTAAGGGGAATTACTTTAAAGCGATTACTAATTACTAGGCCTTAAAATACTTTTTAATAAAGAGGTTACTAAATTCTAAATAGGCGGGATAATTAAAATTACTCTTTAAATTCGATTTTAAAATAATTTACCGGTTAGGGAGGGATAATATTATTATAGATTCGTTATTAAGAAAATCCGAGGAGCTAAAGACAATCTTATAGAAAAGAGACGATTAGAGAACGTTCCAGCTATTTAAGCCGACCCCGGAAGGGCATTTCGTATATATTAGCAATAAAGAAGAAACCCCGGAGGGAATCTTCAATACTATTTTCAATATCGAAGAAGATTTAGAGCAAAATAAAACCGACGAGCCAGTCGATGAGCCATCCGTTCTCCTAGTAGATAAGGTACTCGAAGCCAATAGAACGGAAGAGTCTTTTTCGGTTTATAGGATAAAAGCCGAAATAGGTAATAAATACCTTTCTTTAGAGAATAGGCTTCTTCTTTATAACAGTTATTTGGTAGTCCCTAATAATAATGAGGGACGAATGTACATTACGGTAATTAAAATATACTACGAAATAATATTAACGGTATACCTAGGGAAGAATAAAACGAGGAGGCTAGTAGGTAAATAATACTAATAGGTAAGTATAGTAATAAATATCGATAAATTTATAAATAATTACTAGGTATATAAATCATTAAAAGTATTATAAAATAAAACTCCTAATCTTTTATACCCGTAGCCGATAGAAGCTAGTACGTATTCTTGGCAATTAATTATTATAAATTTTAAATCGATGCCTAAGGAAAAGGAATATAATTATAACAATCTTCTAATTATAGTCGATAGGCTGTCGAAAACTTCGTAGTACTCCCTATACTACGTAATAATTATAATATAGTAAATAACTAAATTCTACTATAAAGGACTATACCGAATATACGGACTATTTAAAAATATTACGAATAATAGGGGACTGCAATTCGTAGCCGAATTTACGAAAGAATTAGCAAGCATTTTAAATATCGAATAGAAATTAAATTCAATAGGCCATTCCTAAATAGCAGGGTAGGCGGAAATTATAAATTAGTACTTAGATTAACGGTTACGGCCATTTTTTAATTATAACCAAAATAATTAGTTAAAAGCACTATTAACCTTAAATATTATTTAAACTATATTACCCTACGATAATTTAGGAGGGTTATTACTATATAAAGTATTATTAGGGTACCCTATAAACCTACTTTTCAATTAGGATAAGAAGATAATTGAAGTTAAAGGTTATTTATAGAAGTAAGAAGCGCAAAAAATAATTAAAATATTATATAATTACTACGAGTAGGCGCGGTTAATTATTAATAATACGTAGTAATAATAGGCGAAGTAAGTAAACCGACATAGAAGGGTCCTAAACTTTAGGGTAGGAGATAAAGTTTTTATTATTAAAAAAGGGTAGATTACAAATAGGAAAAGTAACAAATTAAACTACCCCTTAATAAAGATTCTATACCGCATTATTAGTATGAAAAGCGTATCCTACGAATTCGACCTTCTAAAAGGCTAGAGGGGTAACTAAATATACTATATTAATAGGCTAAGGAAAGATATTAGGAATCTTCTACTAGGCTAAATTAACGAAAACCCTAAGGGGGTTATAATAAGGAATAATAAAGGCAACGAAATCGAAGAATAGGAAGTAGAGGAAGTATTTTCATCGAAGATATTATACAGCAAATTAGAATATTAAATATAATAGAAAGGTTAGGACCCCGATCCTAAATAGTAATTTATAAAAAACTTTAAAAACGCGGCGGATAAATTCAAAGCCTTCTACAACGAAAACCTAAATAAACTGGGGCTACTAATAAGGTTAATTATATAGAAGAGGGCGATGGAGAATAATATTATTACAAAGAAGTATAAAGATAATAATAAACTAGTAGAGGAGTTACCGAAAGGAAGGTCGCGGCGAGTAAGGAAAAAGTAAGGGTAGCGATAAAGAGGATACGAGAGTTAAATACTTAACGATATATTAAAGGGTAGAAGGGTAATAAATACGGAACAGCGTATAATATAATAGCGTAGAATAATAGTCTACAATATTCGTCGCGCTAGTTTAGCGTATTTATCCTCTGCCTAAGACGTACTTATTCGAATCTAATTAGGGGAAATTTTTTTTATATTTTTACACCTTTTAGTACTGCGACAACCAAATTGAAGACTTAGTTGCGATACTTGGTATAGAGTTTCTATTTTTATCCGGTTTCGGACTTTTATTGCAATACAATAGATTGGACCAACCGTTACGATAGGTTCACATATTTATTTATTCATTTCACATAATTAATAATCGTCTTTCATCTTATTTCTTTTCTTTCGGCTTTAGGGTTGAGCCTTCTTTCCGAAGGGGGGGTAATATTATAGCACGGCTGGACAGGCTCCTAAAGTATTGGCTACTAGGCAATGGGGTACCGGTGCCAAATACCTAGCGCCGCAGTATATCGGATGGAATAAGGCTTATATTCTTATCGATAGATAATACGGATCGGGAAGGCGGCGACGAGTGGCAGAATCTGGCTTATATGTCCAGATCCCTAATGCCCTCGTTTGAATAGCTTCCCTTTCCTTCTTTACACTTAATATTACTTTAATTTGTGGCTTCTAGTCTTGCAGTTTATCTCTCGTAGGATCACGCTTTCACAATAGGAAAGTTTAATTAAATAATAAAAAATCTTAATTGAGTAAGAAGGAGGAAAAGTTCGTTTTCGACGATAAATTGGGTAGTAATATTAATATAACCCTTATAACTAATTAGTATAATAGAAAAAGTTATTAATATAACTTCACCTTAAACTTCGATTATAGTGCAAATAATAAAGTTAATAAAGATAAAGGGTTTAGGGCCTATTATTAATTAACGATTAGTAATTTAAATATAATTAAATTCGAATTTAGTAATTAATATATTATTATAGTAAATTCTTACTCCTATATACTTTATTTCTATTATATTTAAAATATTAAATATTATATTAAATTAAGTTCCTTTACAATATAGACGAATATATAATTAAAATGCGGGATATTTTAAATAATGTTGAACTTCCTTAATAAATCTGCGTACTCCCTACGGTTACCGAGGTCGTTATTTAATTTTATAAGGGTAATAAATTCTTAATTGAAGGTTTTAGTTTGCCGTTCGCCAATTTTAATTATACGAGCGATAAATGGATTAACTAATATATACCGATTATTAATAATACGGATCTCTTTAATCTCTTTTCTAATTCCTATTTTACTTTCTTCGTTATTAAATTCGTATTGCGTATCGAATTTAGAATTATAATCGTAGAATTAATATTATTTAACTATTAAAACGAAGGGTTTAAATACCCCTTCCCCGAAGATTAACCGTTCTATATTAAATTATTTGTAAAGATGATTAAGGAGAATATAGTATATATATATAGTATTTATTGTGTATATAATTACTAATTTTTATTATTATAGGGTGAATAATTTAGGTTTATTTTTATATTTAATAATAATGTATAAAATACTTATAATAATAATCTAATTTACGTTAAGGATATTTATTAGTTGTATAAGGATTCGTATAGTATTAGTAAGACGAAAGTTTACGCCTATTTCGTTTTCGAGAAGGAGGAACCGGTTAAATCGGACGCTATTATATATTTTATTGTAATTTGGCTCACTTAAATGTTTCGGGATTAGTATAAGGAGTATTAGGAGTAATTAATTAAAGATAGAGTAGTCTCCTTCTAATTTAAAGGTATTAACGATCTTTTCGAAAGTAAAATTATAGAGCGCCCGGAGACCCTACCGACCTTTATAGAAAAGTATACCTTTATAAAGAAGAATTCTATAGATAAGGACGTTGTTGTAAAGTAATTTCGGTTCGACTTTATTGTTAAAGTAAAAGTAAAAAACGGATATTAAAGTCTTTTAAAGATTTTTAAAGGGCGTATCGAAGCCAAAGAAATATATAAAATTCATTCCTATTATATAAATTTTAAAGGACGTAATAAATTATTAATTATTTATTAAATAAGTATAATGTAATAGAATAATATTACGCTATATTTTAATATTCCCTTTTCCGATTTATAGTGTAAAATTGAAGTTATTAAAACTTTCCTATTTAAAAGGAAATTTTACCCGCTAATTAATAATTCGGGAAACTATCCCCCTAAATTCGAATTTAAAATAGTTATCGTTAGGGGCTTAATATACGGTACGGGTTTCTATAATATTTTAACCGGTTCTAACGAACCCCTCTCCGAAGCGATATATATTATAACGCTAAATATAAAGGAAGTATAACTGCCCTAATACCCCTGCTCCCTTCCTATTTTTAATTTCTTCTAAATTTATAATCCGGTCCTTAAATAAATTATTTTAAATAAAATACTCCCCGAAGATAAATTTAGGATAGAAAAATATAGAAGTAGGCACTATTATAATATTATTTTAATTAATGTACTTAATAATATAAGGAAGACGATAGCTTTTAATACCCTAACGTTTGGAAGTTTCTATTATTTAAATAGCGGGATAGTTTACGGTTCGGGTCCTACCTATATGGCTATTACTAACTTTATATTAAAAGTATATAAAAATAGATATTTTATTACCGATAGGTATAATAAGGTTATTATATCTACGTCCGGTTAAATAAGCCTCTAATATTATTACCCCCTTATTATATACGGATATTTAATTAATATTAAGGTATAGGCTTTTAAAAATATTCTACTAAACGGAATTATAGATAATATAATATACAAATCCTAAAACCCTAACGATATATTTCGTTAGCGGTTAGCGCTATTGCTATTTAATTAATTATTAGTAATTTTAAAATCTAAGTCTCTTAAATAAAATTAAAAAGCCGGTATTATTAATACTTTACGTTTAGAATACGTAATTTTCTTCTACGACCTTTAAAAAAAAATTGATAAGGGTAATAGGGCGGTAGTTTGGATTAAATAATTTATTCGTAATAAAATAATATAGGAAGAGTATTGCGATAAGGATAAAGTTGATAAATACTTCTTAAAGAAATAATTATAAAGGATTGTTAATAATATTAATATTATTATAATTACCCCGGCTGTAATATAGGGTTTATAATTTAAGGAAGTTTAAGGGGTAGTTAAAATTATCGTTATTAATGAGGTAAATTATATATATAAGGTTAACCTCTACTCTATTTAAAGTAATACTTTAAGGCCTATTATTCTTACCGGCGATATTAAGTAACTCCCCCTAATAATAATAGAGTTCGAGAATTATAATGATGTTAATAATTATTATAACCGTTTTGGGCTATATAACTGTATATTAATTTTAGTTTAATTATAGGCTATAAGGCTCCTTACGTTCCGCCTTCTCTGATAGTTAAGGATATATAATAATATATTCGACTTCCCGAACGAACTCTTCTACTCTAATTATAAAAATATAATATATAGCGAGGTTTGTAATTCGGCCTATCCTAATTATACTGTTAGTAGAATTTTCGAATAATACCTATTCGGCCGTAATCTAACCTTTACGTTAAGCTTAGATAGTTGCTTATTCCCTATTTTCTAATATATACCGAAAATACGAATTAAAATAGTTGGCACTTTAAAATTGAATCGGATATAGGTAAAGGGCGCTTTAGAATTATTTAATAATTTTATTAAGAATTCCGATTGCGCTTTACTATAGGACTTTATAATTATTTCGGCCTATAAACCTAATATAGAATATAATAACCGATTCTTAAAGTCCGACCGCCTCCCGCACTTTTATAGTATACCCCCGCTATAAACCGCCGATTCGTTTTAGGGTTAAGAAGGATCAATTTCGGTAATTATTACCGGTATTAAAAACGGTATTACCCCTAGTTTCGTTATAGACGAAAATCGTTTTAATATTATATTAATATATTAAAAGTCGGGTTTCTTTATTATCGGAAATAAAAATATTACCGGGGTTATCGAAAGTAAGGTAAAGGACGTATAAAAGGTAAATAAGGCCTTAAAGATAGGTAAGGTCTTTTATAATATGAACGGGGAGAAGAATTATAATAAGTTGAAGCCTTTACGGGACGTGATTGTTTAGCTTTATAAGAAGGGACGGATCTTAGAGATTAAGGGAGAGAAGGGGAAGGATACCTCTAAGGAGGATAATAAGAAGCTTGCTAATAAGGAAAATAAATTTATAAAGGAGGAGATAAAGCTCGTAGAGGAGCAAACGACTACTAAGTATAACAAATTGGATTGGGGGAATTTATATAATCTTGACTAGGTATTATATCGATTAAAGGTATTTGATAGCTTAAATTTATATTACGGCGATGGAAGGTTATACTAGGCTAGAGTATATTAGAACCTTGGCATGCCCTAGTTCCGATACAGCTCTAGGCAGTTAGATAGTTTGCCACGGATTCGTCTCTCTCTCAATCAATTATTATCTACAACCAGAATTACTTGCTCAGTGACATTGTTTATTGACATGAGTTCTAGGTTGTGATTAACGGTGGTTTTTCAAGACGACTCTGTCACCTGAGTACGATCATCTAGTGCAAAAATGATCCTCGTCTAGTGCAACTACAAGAAAGTCCCTGGGCAAGAAAGACACCATCTTACATCTACTCATGTGGGCTCGAAACGCCAGTCACACCCCTTTGCGCAATGGGTCTGAGAGGCGTTTCTAGCCCAGACGAGTACGTCAACTCATCCTCTTTCGTCAATAGTGTTGTCTCTTCACCGGGCAGCTTTCAGATCAGAATTTTCCTTGTCGCTCGAGTTGATTGGGGCCTACTGGGTTGGTGTCCAACAACAACAACAACAACAACAACAACATCTCTTTCATCACTGCAACCATCGTGCAACACCACAAATCATCTGGAATCTTTGATATCTTTTGCTTTTGAACCCTCAAACGAGTGCGACGACTGTTTGCACGACTTTTCTTTGATGCGCTGAATCGCCCATCACTTTGTGGTCGGGCCGCGATCGCTACTCCAAGTAATCCTATTACCTTGCATCCGGCTCCGCTGCTCCGAGCGGCCTCGGTGATAATCGGGACGGACGCCGGAGGTAGGACCTGGTTGGGAATACGGAGGTCCACTTGATGGGAAGGGGTGGGGGTCCTCTGGTGTCAGTGTGACCTCCGAGGAAGGTACCTTTTTGATAGAACCTTATTGGCATGGCGACAAGGGTCTTGATGTTTCTGTGCTTGAAGTGCGGCTCGGACGGGGCATTGCAAAGCCCGACTCGTAACGGCAAATTCTCGTCGCAGATGCTGTCAGATGCACGTGTGACTCTTTTCACGATGCCAGGGCCAACCAAGCACTTCCCAGCATGAACGGCCACCATGTCACCGCTTTCCTCTTCAAGATGGTGAGGATCGGATCTGATAAGCGAAGGAACTGGTCAAGTGTCACGGCGGACACGGTGAGTGTGGTTGCATTGCAACCGTAAATTGTCGCATTTACTTTCCGCAAGTTGGGGAAAAAAGGAAACCAACAAGATGAAGCATCCAAGACTGTTGGAGTTAAGGATTCCTTATGTCCGCTCTTGCCCCATCAAATGTGTCACTGCAGTGGCATCAACAGTGTACGAAAAGAAACAAAAAAAAAGTTTGCAAATGTCGCAGTCCCCATTGAAAACACCAAAAAGGCGTTGAAGCTTCCAGCGCCCGTCTTCAGGGATGTTCAAGACTGACGAATGACAGATCCCAGCCGCTGGTGGACCCGAAACCTGGGGAAAGTCGCTTGCAGCAAGGGACTAATGCAGAGAGACCTTCTTTTGCAGAAGAAGCACGGCTAAAAGACCCCAGCCCTGTTAGCGTCCTAGCAAAAGGGACGGGCCAACTGGTCCGGTTTCTTCTCTTCACTTTTGCATTCCATTCTCGCGGGGGGCGCATCTGCACCCACTTTCAGAACCTCCACCCGCGACAGCGACCGAGGGTTCCGTCCATCCACAGTCCTTCAATTTCAATATCCACCAGGCCCCAGCAGCAGGTGGTCGACCAGGATCGAGAAGCGAGATCGAGAAGCAAGAAGCAGATGGGGGAATCATGAATGTTACGGACTGCATTCGACCGGTTTGGAAGAGCGGAAGAGAGTGGCAGGAAGACATGGCCTGGAAGGATACCATGGCGATTGGCGCACAGCCTCAGAAAGAATATCAAAGACGCAAATGGCCAAAAAGGGTGGAGGAGGCAACGATGGACGCGTGTCACTGGGACATGGTGGTCGTGGGTAAACGGTGTTTACAAGTGCTACGCCGTAGACACGCATCGCCATGACAATGGAGTCGCAGCAAGGAGTGGAGGTTCGAATCTGCGAACCTGAGGACACAGACATGACTTGGTTTCGTTTTGTTGGTCAAGAACTCTTTTCTGAACCTGGAACACGGTCAGGGTCCATCGATGTCGAAGCAGTTGAAGCCAAGCTGTTCTCTTGTGAGGTTCACGCCTCCGAACAGATATGGAATACGCAGTCTTTGGTCTTGTTGCCTCGGAGGTGATAATATCCGACTCTCCTCCATCACATTCTGACGTAGAATATATTCTGTTCACAGCCTGTTGACGTGAAGGAATCAAGTTGTTGCTTCCACACGGCTTCCAACTGAACAGTTCGCGTAACACAACTTCAACTTCCAAGATTGCCCGGTCGAGATCAGGTACCGAGTACAGCATCAGTGACTGGCAAGACAGCTCCCATCTCCGTATAGCCTCAACTATCGAGACAAGTACTGCGGGACACATGTCCAAGTCAGAGGTACTTTTTTGGAGCAGCGGGAAGGAACGCTAGCATCTGACTAATTTGGCTCGTTTGGTCCCGAGTCCACCCGCGTAGCGACTCAAGCAACGACGACAAGCCCCCGCAGCGAAGCGGCACCCGCTAAACCACCCCTGGCTGCCTCTTCTTTTGTCAAATCGGCGCGCAAACGGTGGCAGGAGGCAGTCCGCCAGGGCGTCGATCGATGCGACGGCCTGGCAGAAAAAAATCGCAAAAAAAGTTACAAGGAAGCGACCAGTGATCATCCACATCTTAGTTGTTCAGGGCATCCATCGTTCTGTACCCGGCACGCGGGCCACAACCGGGGCCGACACTTCAAATAAACTACGCATCCTGCTCTTTTCCCAGACCGCACGCAGTCATTCTTTTTGTTTTCGCTCTTGGTTGTTTTCGAAACAGCTTCCCTCAGTAACCTCTTTACGAGATATTTACTCCTAGATCGCGCGTTTGTTTGACGGCTTAACTGTCGTCAAATGAACCTGCAATTGCGCATCCACCAATCTTTCCCTGTAAGTTGACGGCCTTTCCCATTCGTCCGTTATCTTTTGGGTTATCAGTTCCTGTCCTCATCGACCTGGCCCCAATATCCAACACCCAACCGCCCCCTTCGCCTTCCTCTGTAAGAGACCAAAAATATCTGGCAGAATCACGGCCAAAATCAAGTTGCCATCATCATGTTTTGTGTGGCCAATCTCAAGTGGGGGATCTCGAAAGAACGGGTGGGGGAGTCAATATCTTGCACCAAAAACACCAAAAACATCAAAACACTTCCGAATGTTTATATCAACACATCAACAAACAAAAAAAATATGGCCATGCTAACCCTCAATCCCAAACACAGACCCCCTCCTCCCCAGGTGTCTCCTAAATGCCCTCCGTCTACTCGACCGTCTTTCAGAACGTTATCCGCTCCGGATTTTCAAAGTCCTTCACCCACGGCTACGCCCAGTCATTCGTAGCTGCCACCCATCACAATGTTCTAAACCCTCAGAACCGGCCATCCTTTGCTCGGCGTAGCAGCACGAGATTGGGTGGCCGCCTCTCCACGCTTGGTCTTCAGGATGCCTTCCGTACCAGCAGCAACCTGAACGCTGGCGGTTCCGTCGAAGTTCGCCATGACAACAAGACGACGGTCCTCCCCAGCAATGCCGGTCTTCTGGATGCCTACTATGAGCAGCTGCAAAAGTCGCAGGCTGCCCACGAGGCTGGAGAAGAACAAGATCAGGAATGGGTCCAGTTCCAGTTCCCAAAGCTTATCGAGTGGAAGCCTACCGCCGCTTCCGTCCTCGCCCAGGGAGACGCAAATACACTTGCTTTAGCTGCTGATGAGGTTGCCAAACTGGATGATGGCGTCTCCCGAGTTCCGCCAGAGGCTGAGGCCGCCCTCGCTCACATCAACGCTAAAATCGAAGAGGAGATCGAGGTTCGGAAACAGCTAGAGGCCGTCGAGGAGGAGCTCGAGTCTCTTCGGGCCACATCGCCCGCCCTGGCCGAAAAGCTGGAGGAAGAGATTCGATCCCGATCCCGCACTCCGGCCTCCCACCTGCGCACCCCCGCCAGCGTCGCCCGGACTGCCACTCCTCCGCTTGACGCTCAGTCTATCAGCTACGCCGTCCACCTCACCAAGCTCTCCGAGGCTGCCCGCTATGCCGAGATTCCCGCCGTGTTCGAGGGCATGCTGCTCGCCGACATTCAGCCTACTGCGACCGCCTACAATGCCCTCCTCATGGCCGCCATTCACCTCCCCTCGGAGAAATCCGAGATTGTCTCCAAAGTTCTGGACGTCTACGCTGATATGCTCAAGCGCAAGGTGTCTCCTGACAGTGATACCTACAACATTCTCGTCGGCTTGCTTGCCTCTCGCTCGCTCGAGGTGTTTGCTTCCAAGAGCCTTCTTCAGGATAAGCGTCTCCGCTTCGGTGGCATGGACGAGCCTGGCAAGTTCATGTTTGTCTCACAGGAGCTCGACTATGCCATCCTTTGCGAGGATGATCGTCTGGACTTGGCTTTGAAGCTTTTCCAGTCTTCTATGAAGTCTGACAAGGCCGTCTACTCCTCCGAGACTTACCACCAGCTTATTTCCGCTTGTGCTCAGTCTGGTCGGGTATCGGACATGCTTCACCTGTTTGAGCATTTGGAGGCGAACCGGGTGACTCCGTTCGCCGCCACTTTCCCTGCTATGATCACAGCATTCGCCAACGCGGGTGATTTGATCAGTGCCGTCGAGTGCTACAACGAGTACCGCAATCTTGCCATTGCCAACGATAACGGCGAGCCCACTCTTCAGGATCGCCTCGACGCTCAGGTCTACGCTGCAGTGATCAATGCTTACGTCGTCTCTGACAAGCTTGAGGGTGCTATGAAGTTCTACAAGAAAATTGTTGACGAGTACGATGCCAGCGCTGCGGATATCAAGGACGCCATCATCAGCGGTGGTTTTGTCAAGGGATTCCTTGACCGTGGTATCTACGAGGAAGCACTCCGCTGGGCTCAGAGCGTGGAGCAGGATGCCAGGGGCCGTGTCATGAGCCAAGTTGCCACTGCGGCTGCCGACCATGGCTTCAAGAATGTTGCCGTCACTGCCTTCACCGCCATTGCTTCTCACAACGAGGCCGCCAATCCCGCCATTGCTTTGCTCGCCATGAGCGTGCGCCAGGCCGATGTTGCCAGTGCTGCCAGATACTGGGCCGCTCTTAGCCACCCCGAGGTCAAGGCCACTTCGTCTTTCATTGAGCCCACCGCCATGTTTGCTATCGCTCTCGTTGGCTCCGGCCAGGTTGTCGAAGGCTTGACTGAAGCTGAGCACATGTTCCATCGCATTCGCGAGAGTGCTACCGCCGAGACCAAGTCGCAAGTGACTGATGAGATTGAGGAGGCTGCCGAGTTCATTCACGAGTTCATGAACGCCCGTGGTGTCACTGACCCCCGTTCGCTCCCCTCGCCTGCTCCGTACGCCCCTCAGTCTTTCAGCGCTTCCCCGTACCCGGCTACCCCGACTGCGTCTACTTTCGAGGACACCTTCGACCCCTATGCCCACAGCACCGACTTCAAGGGCTCCGCGCTCATCTCTGAGGACCTCGAAAGCAATGGCCGCAAGGGCCCCAAGTTGAACGATGCTCTCACCCGCTTCCGGAACATGCGCCGCGCTGGTCGTCATCCTCGCTACATCACCTATGCCAAGCTTATCTCTGGTGCTGCCCGCGACGGCAAGATGGATCTTTGCTTCGATATCCTCGCCATGGCCCGCACTGACGTCCCACTTCTCCCTCAGTATGCTGTCGTTCGCTACGGTTGGTCTTCGATCCTGGATGCCATGGTTGGTGCCTGCCTCACCTTGGGTGACAGGGCCGGCGCCGAGCAGTACCACCAAGAACTGCTCGCCATGGGCTCTAGTCCCTCCGCCAACACCTTTGGTCTCTACATCACTACTCTGAAGGAGTCTACCAAGACTTTCGATGAGGCTTCTGAAGCTGTCAAGATCTTCCACCGGGCCACGATTGAGGGTGTTGAGCCTAGCTCGTTCCTCTACAATGCGCTTATCGGCAAGCTCGGCAAGGCTCGTCGCATTGATGACTGTCTCTTCTACTTCAACGAGATGCGCAAGATGGGTATCAAGCCTACGTCTGTCACCTACGGAACCATTGTCAACGCTCTCTGCCGCGTCAGTGACGAGAAGTTCGCCGAGGAGCTCTTCGACGAGATGGAGGCCATGCCCAACTACAAGGCCCGCCCGGCTCCCTACAACAGCATGATGCAGTTCTTCCTGACCACCAAGCGCGACAAGGCCAAGGTCCTGGAGTACTTTGAGCGCATGAAGGCCAAGGGCATCGCTCCGACCTCGCACACGTTCAAGCTGCTCGTTGACACCCACGCCACGCTCGACCCCGTCGACATGACTGCTGCCGAATCCGTTCTCGACTTGATCCGCGCCTCCGGCCAGCACCCCGAGCCCGTCCACTACGCCTCCCTCATCCACGCCCGCGGCTGCGTCCTCCACGACATGGAAGGCGCCCGCAAGGTCTTCGACTCGGTCATCAACGATGTCTCCATCGCTCCCAGCCCCTGTCTCTTCCAGGCTCTGTTCGAAGCCATGGTCGCCAACCACCACGTCGCTGACACGGAGCCCATGCTCGCCGAGATGCGCGCTAGGCGCATCGAGATGACTCCGTACATCGCCAACACCCTCATCCACGGGTGGGCGGCCGAGAAGAACATTGCCAAGGCCAAGGAGATCTACGCGGCTGTTGGTCGCGAGAAGAGGGAGCCTAGCACTTACGAGGCCATGACTCGCGCGTTCCTCGCTGTCGAGGAGCGTGAGGGTGCCAAGGGTGTCGTTAGCGAGATGCTCGGTCGTGGGTATCCCAGTGCTGTTGTTAACAAGGTGCTGGAGTTGCTTGGTGGCGGTAATGCTGAGGAGGCTTCTGCGTAAAGCAGTTGTCCTCTCAGGCATTGTCGGGCTCGTTTCTTTTACTCTTTCTCGGTTTTCTGGTTTGATCACGGCCTCCTCTTTTTTGGGCTGGGAATGACTTTTATGATACCCCCTTATTGCAGCAGCAAGAAAGTTTGCATCATGTTATTGGTTTTCTCTTTTTTCTTGGCTTCAAAGGGGGTATTGTTGGAAGAGGTCATTTGGTTTGGATGACGGATGGATGGATAGAAGGAAAAAGAAAAGGGGAGGCTACGATCATGATTTCTTTATCTCTAAAAGTTGTTTCCTGGGCTGGATTTGGGTCTGGACATGTCAATCATATATCAGCGGGCGGCGTTCCGGTGTAAAGTTTGGGCTGGGATGGGTTTTTGAACCGGGGGGCCCCGCCACCCGACATTGTGTTCGGTGCGGTTGTGTGGCTCGGTTGACGGATGGGTTGAAAATAGAAGAAGGTTGGCCTTTTTTTTTTGTCCTTCGTGGCTGGCCTTGCCTGTCTTTGCTTTGGGCTTTTGTGTCAGTTTATACCATTCTGGGTGGGCGTTGTTATGTACCATTCATCATTGGAGGGAAGAAGGAAGGAAGGGAAGGAAGGCAGGCATGGTATGGCATGGGAATCTATACCACAACCATCACGGCAAGGCCAACCATATAGACGTTTCGAGGAAACGAATCTCCACTCTGCATATATTAGAAGCAGCAAAAACAATTCAAATGGTACCACCGCAACTTGAAGCGCGTACATGTATGGATCAGTGATGAGTGTTGATATAATCCACAGACGAGCACAGAGCAAGGTATTGTGTATGAGTGACGAAGCTTTCGAAAAACTGGGGAAAACGTTCAGTCTTTCTGGATATTGTTGATCTACCATGTACTTGTTCCGTCGACAACACCACAACACTCTGACCACACCGCATCCCCTTTCGCTGTTACAAGAACACATATCGTACAATTTCTACCGACTTTTCTTTTCTTTATCAATCTGACACACCCACCCTGCCCTGTTCTCCTCAATCTAACGGCTGTTCACCATCATCTCCAACCCTCGGGAGGTGAAAGGCACCCGACCGAGCAGAAAACTGCCTGCCCTAAGCCACATCCCGTCGAACATTAAATTCTTTTACCCGTCCCTTCCTCCATCCCCACAATATTCCAATCTTTCAACATTTTCCTTTTCGGTTTCCCCCCCTTCTGGCCAAAAGAACTCCAGCATACCTTATCTGTCTCAGTCAAGTCCAGTCTAGATCCTCTCTCCAACCCAACCCAACCCAACACCAACATTAAAAAAAAAAACGAGAGTAAAGAAAAGAAGTTG
The DNA here is from genome assembly GCA_009806015.1 of Neurospora sp. CHS-2018b. Taxonomy (NCBI): domain Eukaryota; kingdom Fungi; phylum Ascomycota; class Sordariomycetes; order Sordariales; family Sordariaceae; genus Neurospora; species Neurospora sp. CHS-2018b. The sequence goes on from RAOV01000019.1 coordinate 399,915, forward strand.
AAAGGTGATATTAGGCTTTTTGTGAATTCTTTCCAACAAAACAAAGAACGAAAGAATGGAAGAACTTTTAAGAAAAAGAGCGAAGCGAAAGGAAAGTGAAATAACCAAAAGTGAGGAAGAGATTGGCCGGGGAGTTGTTAGAACGACATCATCCCAGTTCCAACTACTCCCGTTCCCGTTCTCATCCTGGTTGTTTCCGAACTCTTTGTATGATTTCCATCATCATCAAGACTCAACGGACTAACAGGACTAACAGGGCTGATGGGACTAATCGGGCTTCCCAGAACAAAAGAATCCAGATCTGCGGTTCCCATTACGGAGACGGCAGACAGGGCAGAGACGGCAGAGACGGCGGATACCTCCGAAGCTGCTGAGACTGGGGAGGCCGCCGAGGCAGGGGCGGATACGTAGGTTTCTGTCACTGTTGATGTAGTCGTGGTTGAAGGGGATGTGTTGAGCTGTAGTTTCGCTGGGTATGCTTGCTGTTGCTGTTGATGAACAGGGCTGACGCTGACAGGGTTGACCGGACTGATCGGGCTAAGACTAACAGCCTCCGTCCCGATAACCAAAACCGGTGATGGCGACTTGGGCGTCGTTGCACCACTCCCACTTCCGTTCCCACTCCCGCTTCCGTGACCGTTAACCCCGTGTCCGTTGATAGAAGCCTTACTCCTCTGCGCCCTAACCGTTGGCTCCATTCCCATCCCCAAAGGCGAGGTCGGCGTAGGCGTCGTCCCCGTAGGGCTAGTCGGACTATCCCCCCCCGTCACGCTCGCAATCCCCATCCCAATCCTCGTAGGCAACGACAAACAAGGACTAGGAGGCCTCAACCCCGTTCCCATCTCTCCTCCGCCGATACCTAGATCGAAACCGAGTCCGTGTCCATGTCCATGTCCTCCTAATCCATGGGAGACGGTGGGTGAGGAAGCGGAGTTGGGGACTGAGAACTTGCGGGGTGGTTGATGCGGTTGTCCTTGTCCGTGAGAGGGGAGGGCGTTGAGGGAGAGGCAGGATTTGGAGATTAGTAGTTGTTTTCTGTTGGTGTTATTCAAGGACGTAGTAGGGGTGGTGGGGGATTCTGCAAGGGCAAGGTTTGCTAAGCTGGTGGAACGGAGTTGGTTGTGGCTTTTGTTGGTTTTGTTATTCTTATTCTTGTTGCGGTCGACGCCACGGCGAGAACGGGAGGATGAAGGTGAGTGTTGGCGTAGGGGGTCGAGATGGGAGGCAGCGGCTTTGTCGCGGAGGACTTCGAGTCTGATGGAAGTGGCAGTGTTAGGATTGCACAGAGGGAACTTGAACTGATAGAGGGAGGAAATACGTACTGTTCCTCTGTGATACCGGGAATGACAGTGGTTTCTTTTTTGAAGTTGTAAGGAGCCGACTGGGGGTTTTGATTGTTAGTGGATTGCTTGTTGTTTCTATGCTCAGGGGTAACACTTACAATATCCTGGCCCCTGACTTGCTTCCTCCTCTTGATCCCTAAAAGCTCCTGGAGCGAGGCGCGAAACCTCTTGAAGTTGGAGCAGACCTGCATATTTGCGATGTACTTGCCGCCCGCTATTTTCTAAAAGAGAGAAAAGAATGAATGAATGACCGGGGTTGTGACGGCTGGTATTAGTGTATTAAGTGGTTTTGTTGGACGATATAAAACGAGTGAGTATTAGATAAAGACCGAAACCGAATCGGTATCGAAAGGCCGCTTCCGAGTTGCGCGTGCGCATGCGTGCGTCTAAGTGAGTGAAAGTAACGTGTCTTCTCGGCAGAGAGAGATGCAAGAGTGATAGGCGTCTGCGTTACCGAGGTCGGCGTGTACCTGATGATGATGAACAACAAAGGACTGTGTGAAAACGAGGAGATAACAGGAGATCTAAAGACAAGGAGTAAGGGTAATGCCGAAGTGAACGGCGAACTAATGACGCACAACAAAGTGCGGAACGAAGGAAGATTCTACCGTGGAAAGAGCGGAAGAGGATAGGATGAACAAAAAAGAGAGTGAGTGATCAGAAAGACAAAGGAGTGGCGAGCCCGTCCAAGTGACCCATTGACTTGTCTGCTGGCCTTCTCTGGTGACAACCCAGTGCGGCTCGGCAGTTTACCCCTTCTGAAGTATGAATCCGGGCACAAGGAGAGGATTGCCTGAAGGGGACCACACTTCCCGGGAACCCAAGAGAGAGGTCAAAGAAGATATACTACCGCCGCATCGGATCGTCGAACTCAACTAGGTTAGGCTTCAGGAACGTGTTCCCTTGGCCAGGGCAGACAAAAATGAGCATTGATACTCTCAAAGGGCCGCGGGTGAGGTGAAGGATCGTGAATGGACGAATGGACGAGAAGAAGATGGAAGTAAGGAGGAATGAGGAAAAGATTCGGCGGAAACCATGACCACGGCGACGCCCCTCGCTTAGCTTTTGGATAAGGCCCTTGGAATGCGGAACAATTGATGTGGGATCTCTTTGAGACATACCCTGAAGCAGAAAAGGCTGGTGTCTTGGATTCGCTCAATAACAGGTAAAAGGGAAAGACTATCTATTGCTGATGATATGCAGCGCGCACGCGCCTGAGTACCTCCCTTATTGACGATTCAAGCCTCCTTGCGTCCAAGGCCGGGCGGCAGGGCGTTCCGAAACTCTATTTGGGATAGTCCTTCAAGTGGTAGCTCTTCAACTTGACGAACTGGTCGAAGCCATACTTGCTCAACGTTTGGCCCTTGCCCGAGTTCTTCCAGCCAGTCCAGGCCAGATCCTGCGAGGTGCGTGTCAGTTAAACGGCGTGGTAAATTGTTGTCGCAGGGCACCGAGTACTTACAGGGCTGGGGAAATCGCAACGGTTCACAAAAACAGTCCCTGCCTCCACTTCCTCGGCGAGTTCGTATCCCTTGGCCGTGTCCTTGGTCCAAATACTGGCAGTGAGGCCAAATTCGCTGTCGTTCATCAATTCAATTGCCTCGGCATCGCTCTTGACCTTCATGACTGGAATGACGGGACCGAAAGTCTCGTCCTTCATGACGGTCATGGCGTGATTCACATCGGTCAGTAATGTCGGTGCGACAAAGTTACCTTTGTCTGGCAGAATGCTGAATGTCTCATTCTCTGGCGTCGCATTTTTGGCGCCCTTGTCGAGCGCGTCCTTGATGTGTGCCTGGATCGTCTCCTTGGAGCGCGCCGAGATGACTGGGCCAAGATGCGTCCCTTTATCCAAGGGATCTCCAAGCTTGTATCCCTTAAGAACGTTCTGGACGGCTGCAATGAACTCGTCGTGAATATTCTCGTCAACGTACACTCGCTCAATCGAGCAGCAGCTCTGACCCGAGTTGAAAACTGCGCCGTCGACAATCTCTTCTGCGGCCCAGGCAATATCGACATCTCCCCGAACATATGCAGGGTCCTTGCCACCAAGCTCGAGACCGACGTTGACAATGCGATCGGATGCGGCCTTTTGGACGGCCAAGCCACCAGCAACCGAGCCGGTGAAGCAAATGTTGGCAATCTTGGGGTTTCGCACAATTGTTTCAATAATTGTCGGCGAACCCGAGTGGAAGTACTGGATGACTCCGTCGGGCAACCCAGCCTCGGCAAACACCTTGGCCACCTGCTCGACAACGGTGGGTGTCTGAGGCGAGGGTTTGAGAATGACCGAGTTTCCAGACAACAGAGCTGGAATCAAGGCGTTGACAAGAATAAGGTAGGGGTACTGGTCAAAGTTGTTAGTGTCGAGGTGTTTTCCAACATGATGGGCACTACTTACGTTCCAAGCAAAGATGATGAGAACAGGACCAACAGGAACCTTTCGGATGAACCTCTTGAATCCCTTCTCCTCCTCACCATCCGTGTCCTTCAGAGCATCGTTGCTGATCTTGAGTAGATACTCTGAGCGTTTGACGGCAGTGGCAACCTCCTTGGCGGTATAAGCAATGGGACGGCCCATCTGGACGCTAAGCTCCTCTGCGAGTTCATCCTGCTTCTCAGCCAGCAACTTCAACGCCTTGTTGACGATGATCTGCCTGTCCTCCAGCTTGGTAGTGCGCCATCCTTGAAAGGCCTTGAAAGCAGTCTCGGGCAATTGGACGAGTTCCTCCTCTGAAATGCCATTGCGAGTGATGATGGGTTCACCTGTGGTGGGTGAGATGGTGGTGATCACTTCGACCGACATCGTATGTTATGCTTATCGGCTAGTAAGTGATAAGGATCGTGATGTGGGATGCAGTGTTGGTTGGAAAATATGCGAGTCACAAGGAGGGAAAGAGAGTCAAAGGGAAAGAAAAGACAAAGTTACTATGATTATATGGTCTCGTTAGACCTTCCACAAGAAGGAAAGAGCAAACAGACTCGATTCCCGCCGCCGCCCTCATGACCCAATGACACAATGTCGCCCCTCCGTCGCCGTCTCACTAACAAACACATCACACAGAGTGGGCAGCAGCTCCCCTCAGGGCTCCGCTCCGTTCCTCGGCGGCATAGCCGGGGGGGGGGGGGAGGGCTTTGATAAGATAAGCAGCTAGCTGTTGGGCGGGCGCAGCGGGGTCTTACAGCAAGTGGAAGTGATCTTCTATGATCTTATCTCTTATCGGCTGTGAGTGCACGGTCCCGTTTGCGGCCAGTGGAGCCAGAAATTTTGAGAAACAGCAGCGATTCCATCCATGTCCGTTCCAGTGCTTCCACGCCAAAAGAAGACTTGTGAATCGCGTCGTGATCTTTCTCCAACGCAAACAAACACTGCCTCAAATTTCCCCCACTCCAGCCCAATTCAACCTACGGAACTTCAGCATACGACCAAAACAAACTCCACGAATTAGAAACGCCTTCCATAATCAACTCTACAAAGTCAATCATCCATCCACAATGCCGGAGGACGATATTAGAAACAAGTTCCTCGATGCTGGCGACAGCGACGACGATGCGGGCCACGGTTCCGAGTCGGAGGATGATTTCCAAAAGGGTGGTCGCAATGCGAAGCGCAGAAGAGTGAGCGACGACGAGGACAGCGAAGCCGACGACTTCACCGACGCAGAGGAGGAACACGACCAAGATGATGCTGCAAGCAAGGATGCATCTGCAGAGGACGGCCAGGAAACAACAGATGGAAAGGAAGAGAAGGATGGAAAGAAGAAGAAGAAGGAGAAGAAATCGGTACTAGAAGGCGACCTTCCGGGCATGGTGAAGCCCCTCACAAAGAAGAATCTCATTGTCACGGAGGAGGCCATCAAGAAGTCGGGAGTGGTGTACATCTCCAGGGTACCACCTTTCATGACCCCTGCCAAGTTGCGCTCTCTGCTGGAGCCCTATGGAAAGATGAATCGCATTTTCCTGGCCCCCGAGGACCCAACTGCGCGGCGCAAGCGCATTCGCAACGGAGGCAACAAAAAGAAGTCGTTTACAGAAGGCTGGATTGAGTTTGTCAAGAAGAAGGGTAGGCCATCATTCCGCGAGGTTCCCTGAGACTCAATACAAAGGCGCTAACAAGAAAATCCGTTTGTTTACAGACGCCAAAAAGACATGCGAACTCCTCAATGCCCGTCCAATCGGAGGCAAGAAGGGATCCTTCTACCGCGACGACATCTGGAACCTACTCTACCTCAAGGGTTTCAAGTGGCACAACCTGACCGAACAAATCGCTGCTGAGAACGCCGAGCGCTCCAGCAGAATGCGCGCCGAGATTTCCAAGACGACCAAAGAGAACAAGGAGTTCGTCCGCAACGTGGAGAGGGGCAAGGTGCAGCAGGGCATTCAGGCAAAGAAGGCGTCCAAGGGCAGCAAGGAGGGCGGTGAGGGTGCCGCCCAAGTGACAGGATCTACTACTCCCCAGGCGACGACGACGAGAAATGACGACTCGCGCGGCGAGAGGAGGAGAACATTCAAGCAAATACCCCTGGCCAAAAAGAGGAAGTTCGATGAGCAACAGCCCGAGCAGGTACAAAGAGTGCTCAGCAAAATCTTTTAAGCTTTTCGTTTGGCCCCCAAACAATGGGGTTTGAGACAGGAGCGTCCATGTAGCTGTGGGATTTTCTCGTCAAAGCGACTGCGAGACATTGGAGATGGGTTGTGTTGATTTTCTTTTCCTTAGGCAATTGTATATATTTCTCTGTCTTCAGTCATCTTGATACCCAAACTCATTTCCTTTTGCTATGATAGCATCTCTATTTCCGTTCCTTTGTCACGTCACCACTCATCGAAGCTGCAAGCTCCAGAAGCCGGCCGGCGTTGGCCTTCTTTGCCCACGATGAGCACATCCCGAATCCCGGCCACGAGGAGGAGTGCCCCTGGCGATACGGCCAGCACTCGATACGACTTCACCACATGTCCCGTCGCAGATGCTTTCAGATGGGGATCATATTTCATGACTCCCCCGGCTTACTCCCTGAGTATACTTCACGGATACATTCGGCGTATGCTTGACGCAGACGAGGAAGGTTGCGAACATTGTTCAAAACGTCACTGGGACACCACATTCCAATATACGTATTGGTCTCGATATATGACCAGTACTATCCGCCAAGACCGCGGAGTTAGGGTTTTGAGTGAAGATCGTATACAGAAGTTCTTCCGTGGATGTATCGAAACGGTCGAGGATGGGTGTATCCTCTGGGAACATATATGCCTTTTGAAACCTAGTTGTTGTGCTGGGTGTTGGTGGTCTCAGGGCGAGAGCCTGGAAATGACCACATCTTCACCCAGGTGCTTTTCGAGTAGCGCATCCTCAGTATCAAAAGAGACCGTCAGTTCAGCAACTCAAACACCCCTATCTTGTTCAAGAAACACCTCCCCCAAACCGGAAGCGACTCCTACATCATCTTCCCCCTCTCCTCAAGTCCCAGCAAAATCCGATCTGGTGCTTTTCCAGCCAGGCAAAGTTAACTCCCTGCCGGTAAACAACGACTGGCTTTCAAGACTCCGCAAAATAATCGGTCTTTACTGGCAGAAGTTCATCAACCGACCCTTCGCCTCCCTCTATATGTGGTTCTGGGACACACAAGCCAACCGCCTAGGTCAAAGCTTCGGGTCACTTCTTGGAGTGAGGATACCCACCTTTCGCTATTTCGCACCCAACGCAGGACAGTCAAACCCGCAGAAGCTATTAGAGTGGCCAAGTTCATCATCACCACCACCAGCAACCCCGTCTGCTAAGAGTGTTGTCAACAACGACGGTACCAGAAAGGAGACAACTGAAGATCAGACGCCAACAAGCCGAATGGCAAAGACAAGGGAGGAAGTCAAGGATATGTGGTGGAAGGTGATGGCCAAGATCTTGTTGGCTGAGCATCGTGAGCGGAGGGAGAAAGAAGAGGTGGCTTCAACTTGGGAGAGGGCGAGCGCAGCAAGTGTTACGGAGAGTACCTCTAGGCCGTCTTCTCCTATTTCGTTCGTGAGTAGCGAGGAAGGTGATATCTCGCTGCGTCCTGAGGACTGCTTCTCGACCGTTAGCTCGAGCAGTGGTCATTCAGAAGACACCGGGGAGGATCAACAATCTGCTCAAGCCGCTAGCAACGATTCTTCGAATCCTGAATTCGACGAATGGTACGCCGAGTGGTTCTCTCAGTGGGTGTTAGAAACCTCTCGCAAACTTAGATCCCCTGAGTCTGAATCAAGATTCTCTTCTTATTCCTTTTCTTCACCAGCTGCGTCAGTAACTGGCAGCGATCATCATGAGGAAGTGGAAGGCAACGCCTCCGACGAAGAGGCCACCTATATCCGAACCAGACCCTCCACACCGACACCCCTTTCTTCACCCACCATCAGCACCCGCGGCCGAGATCGATACCGTCGTTCTTCCCTCTCCGGCTCATCCTCTGGTTCTTCACCCAGCCCGACTCGTCGGAACTCTAACATCTCCTCCACGTCTTCCCCGGTCTCGGGGGTTTACTCCCCATGCCGCCGTCGCTCACCTAGCCCCGTTTGCACGAACCGGTCAGCTAGCCCATCTAGTCCCGTCTTCCGTCGTCGAACTCTTTCTCCCTTGAATATCAACCGCTTCCCTCTTCCTCCTTCTACGATATCCCCTACCTTCCCTACTTCTACCTCTTCCTCTTTCTCCTGCTCTTCCTCCCGCTCACCACCCCCACTCCCCACCCAAACCCTTCAAGGCCAAAATCAAGCCCAAGCCCAACCCGAGCCCCAATCCCCAATCATTAGCACCCAAACCCGACCCAGTGTCCGCCCCATGAACGCCAAAACAGAAGACTACCTCTCCAACGCCCATCTTCTCCGCTTCCCCGCAACCGTGTCCGCTCGGCTGATGATGACCGCCGAGACGCTGGGGGTGGCGGGCGAAGGGAAGAGGAAGTTGGTTCAGGAGTTGCAGAGGACTCCTGCACCAGAACCGGTGGTTGAGACGAAGTGGAGGAGGGCGAGTGAGGAGGTTAAGGGGTTTGATTGGGGGTATGGGATGGGGAGTAAAGATGGTGGTGAGGAGGGGGAGGAGGGGGGTGAGGAGGGGTATGAGACTCATTGAGTTTGTTGAGGGGAGTGTTGGTGGTGTTTTGAAGGGTATGGAGGGTCTGGAGGGCTTGGGGGGCTATTAGGTTGTTTGGAGGCAGTTGGAGTATGAATTCTGTTATGTTGTTGTTGAGTTTTCTGCTGTTTTGTTAGAGGTTATGGTTTTGTATGGTGGTGTTGAGTGGTTTGGTGTAGAGAGTGTAGTTTTGTTTTGGTAGATTGCTAGATGTTCCTCTACCGAGCCTTGTTGTTTTATTCATCATGTTTCAAACATCTTTCCTGACAATATGCGGAATGTTTGCGTCAGTGTGAGAGATTCCGGTCTGTGATGCTGTTTTCATGAAGTCAAACTTTGGAAGCATGCAAAAGTCACCACTTGGAGATGCGTCGATTGATGTAATGCGCATGAATAATTTTAAGGGGTATCTACGAAGCTCTAACGAATCTTTTAATGAAAGCAATTGCGTCTAGATGCTAATTACGTGATCCTCCTATGTCTCTGATTACCATTCTTTCTATACCTCTGGCCATGCCGCAAGGTCCCTGGCGAAACATTCCCAACTTTTTGGTCGTAGCCATTCCAACCCTAAACTCCATTCGCCTAAGCCAATTCAGTGACCCCCTATGCCGCCTGCCACCAAGAAAGAAAAAGCCGAAGGGAAGAGCCCATGCAATGAAAGATGCTAAATATGTAAAGCACTTGGAAAGGTCGAAAAGCATGCTCAGTTGGCGATGCCCTCGGTCTGGACAGCCTGCAGAACCTCGCCCTCGTCGATCTTTGCGCTTTCCTTCATGGAAGGCTCACTTTCGACTTCGGCAGGGGGGATCTGGATCCCGTACTTCTCGTAGGGGAAGTCAACCAGACTCGGGAGGTGTTCTGCCCATCCGTCATCGATCTCGCCGGGCTTTTCGTTGTCGGCCTCGGTCTTCTTCTTCTTCTCAATCTCGGCCTGATTGAGAAGGCCAGCGAGAACCAGCTTAGCGTCGCCATTCTTGTCCACCTCCTTCTTGAGCATGGGATGGGGGCACCACACAACGCGCATGCCCGCGCGACGACCGGCCTCTACGCCGGGAATGCTATCTTCGAACACGAGGCATTCCTCGGGAGTGATAGGCTTCTCGCCCTCTGGAAGCGAGTCATTGATCGTCTTGAGGGCGATCAAGTAGATATCCGGGAGAGGCTTGCCACGGCCCTCAGGGATGCGCTTGTCGTCGCCGAGAACGCGACGGTGAGTCTCGAAAACCGAGAAGAGCTCCTGGATGTGGTTGGTTTTCATGCGGAAATTGGCCTCGTGCGAAGAGGTGGCGAGAGCAATGTGGACGCGCTGGGGCTTCTGCGCGGGCTTCTGCGTGGCGCCGTTGGTGGTGGTAGCAGCCGCATTCTCCTTGGGAGCGGCATCGTCCTTGGTGACAGCGGCATCCTCCTTGACAGCCGTCGCATCGTCCTGGGTAGTCGTCGCATCGCCCTTGGCGGCAGCCTTATCCTCCTGGGTAGCCGCCCCATCCTTCTTCAGGTCCCAGTAGCGAGTGCTACCAAGCTTCTGAAGAAGCTCCTCGACGCCGGGAAGAGCTGTGGTGTGCCGAAACTTCTGCTCTTGGAGAGCGTAATACTCTTCTTTGTACTGTTCGCGACTGATGGGCAAGTCGGCCCAGTTGTGAAAGATATCAAGAGCCGCAGGACCGGGGCGGCCTTGGAGCTGTGCCTTGATGCTCCAAGGCAGGGGGAATTTCTCCTTCTTGTGCTTGAGCAAAAGCTCGTTTACACAGAGGGTATAGATGTCCTCGGTGTCGAGGAGCAGGCCGTCCATGTCGAATAGACAAGCCCGAACGGGAGGGAAGCTGCATGCAAATGTTAGTACCAATCCATTGTGAAGTGAGATGGCGCAACTTACTCTGTACGGGGAGCCATTGCGGCGGTTGAGAGATTGGTGTTAAGAGATGCTGGTAAGAGTGCCGGGCGAAGGGCGGATTTGTTGTCGAGACTTGCTTTCGAAAAGGAAGTCTTGATCCGGGTTGTGTTTGGAGGAAGTGGAAAGTGCAAAAGAAGTGGTGGGAAGGGGTGGATTTTATATCTAGGACAGGAAATATTTCGGCCTGGCCAAGGGTCGTCAAGTGCAGTGAATTGGACGTCGACGAGGGTGAATGAGATGCCAATTCAGACGGGACCTTACTGCCGAAGGTGAAGCCTATCGAGTAAACAGAGAAAGGCTGGTGAATGGGAGTCGGACCAACAAATTGAACAACAGATCGGCACAAAGAGCAAGTGAAGCGGTATCATGAACCTTGACAACGGTCTGCTTTGTTGTGAAGAGTTGGTGAAGTGTAAATAGATGTTGTGAAGGGACGTTGGACGGGATGAATCGTCGGTTTTATTGTTTGGAAATCGGTTGGCCTTCACTCCCGTCCCGTCCCCCGGCATCAAAAAAAGTTGGAGACAGCTCCAGGTCCCGCAATCGCCTCCCCGCCCTACAACGGGAGCCCGTGCGGGGGACCCTGGTGCCCCTCTGCCCCTGATGTCAGGAACCTTGATAGGCGCTGGCTGGCCGATGCAGTAAACAGAGAAAAATGTGATATTTCACCAATTCAAAGCATGATGAACACCAGTGAAACCACTCCGTAACTTCCAGCTTGAAAAAGTATGCGCTGGTCCAAGAAGACTTGCAGCTGCCAGCTTCCCAGGAGACATCGAACGGTTCCAGTTTTCATAATGCCACGCAACGAACAACTTGAAGCTGTGACAAACACAGTCGCTCGCACTTGCTTTGACCTTGACCAACAACTGGTAGTCTGAAATCTCACTGAAGGGGCTCCTTAGACGGGATCTTTCGGACCTTTTTCTTTTTCTTCCCCTGTCACTTCGGACAGGCCCCGGTAAAAAGTCAACAGAGGTGTGATGAAGCAAAGATAACAGATGACAACATGTGAAGATTCGATTTGATCACGGCCTTGGCTTTGAGCCGCATTGTAACGGTGGTACTACCGCGTCCGTGGAATTTCTGGCAACGGATGTTTTCCTTTTCTTCCATTTCACCGCATTTCGTCCCGGCTGTGGATGGTTTGGTACTGACGTCGTATTTGAATGGGATTGCGACTGGTCACTCAGCAACAGCCAGTGGCCAGCTGTTGTTCAGTGCCTTCATCAGGTTACCGGACGACTGGGTGAACAGCCCAGGCTTTGCGAAGTCGCAACCTTCTGGCTTTTGGTTACCGGTGGGTAGACAAGATCGAAGATTGAGGGAAATAGCAGATACCTACCCACTCGACAAAGTGAAGGGCATTGTTTATCACCGTGCTGGTGTCTGTGGAAGCTCTCGTCTCGAATCTCTTCACCTGTTGTCAGATTCCGATATCAACAGACTTGGGTCCACTTTTGCCAAGACATGCGATACCAAGGAAGCTGCCGTGCCCAAGCTCGTCCTGCGTGAAATGCCCGCCCTGGTCCCTGACAGCTTCCGCGACTTCTTATCTCGCATGTTCCATCATCCTCGCGAACCTCACCTCCAAGCTGCTGACAGATATCACCATTCCGATACCGGCAACCCTATAGCACTTCAATAACAATTCTGCCTTAAAAATGAGTTCCGAAACCCCTGACCACAAGCCTGAGAAGAAAGACAAGGATCTTCAAGGAGAGCAAGAAGACGATGAAGCCAACCAGGCCGACGTCAAGTTCTCACCTGAAGAAGAGGCTGCAAGTACCCATGATTTTAAGCAACAACAAAGACCATCTTGATGCCCAAACCTCTTTGACTGACCGCCTCGGCAGGAATTGGTAGCTGAGTCCAACACACACAAAGCAGAGGCAAACGCCCTCTTCACCTCGGGCAAATACGATGCCGCCATCAACAAATATGATGAAGCCATTGCTGTTTGTCCAACCTACCTGGACTACCCCCTAGCCGTCTTGCGCTCCAACGTGGCCGCCTGCCACCTCATGCTGGAAGAATGGAAGGATGCCGTCAAGCACGCCACCACAGCTCTGGACCTGCTTGACAAGCTGGAGCGAGAGGACAAGCTTGCGGCCGAAAAGGAAGAGAAGGAGAAAGAAGATGTCGAAGAGGAGATTGTCAGCGCCGGTGCTGCAAAGGCTGGGCCCGCTGTTCCTGTCGTTGAAACTGAGGCTCAGATTGCCCGCCAAAAGCGTCAAGAGGACATTGCCAGGATACGGGCCAAAGCTCTGCTTCGCCGGTCCCGGGCAAGGAGCGAGCTGGGTGGATGGTCTACGCTTGAGGGAGCTATTGAGGATTACAAGAAGCTGTCTGCTATGACCAACCTTACAGCTACCGACCGAAAGCTCGTCCAGGCGCAACTAAGAGCACTTCCGCCCCGGGCCAAGGCCGCTCAGGAGAAGGAGACTGCTGAGATGTGGGGCAAGTTGAAGGACCTGGGAAACGGGCTGCTTAAGCCGTTTGGTCTTAGCACTGACCACTTCAAGATGGTGAAGGATGAGAAGACTGGCGGATATAGCATGAATTTCGCGAATGGTGGTGGTGAAGGCAAGAAGTGATGTAGTGGATGAGATGAGGCGGCCCAGCCTTTTTGTTGAGGGATTTTTGGGGACTGCATGAAGACTCTAATATACGGATCTCCTCAGGTCGGGACAGCTAACTTTTTGAGTCACATGAAAACAAACCTGGTCTGGTCAACATGATTTAACAGTTGAGGATCAAGACATCAAGAACAGGAACCGGAGATGACCAGGGGCAACAGCTGATGATTGGTGCTGGCAGCTGGCCGGAGCTATAGCTCCAGGATTTGAGGCTGATTAATTGGTGTGGCAAAGCCGGCAGTGGAACGCCACAAAAGTACGTACTGCATTGTACTGATAGCCGATAGCCGATAACAGTTGCTTATCAATGCAGCGCGGGGCAATTTGGTGCTGGGTCCATCAAGAAATTTATTGACGACCGTCAGCGCCCCAGCGTTCCCCCAGCGACTCGTCCTCAGTCCCGGTCCATTCAATTTTCCAGTTGACTTCTTCCCATCCGCCAGCAAAGTCTCTTGTGATTGCGACGGAACTCACAGGTTTTTCTTTTCACGACATAGCGACTTTTGTTTTGTTTTTACAATTGATACCCCGATTCCTATCTTGTCGCAAACCACAACTTCGTTAATCATGGATCTCGACGCTCCTATGGGCATGGCCCCGTTGATGGGCTCTGCCAGGACAGGCGCTACGTAAGTTTGACTTCAAAAGACGGACGTTATCAGAGACATCATTGCTGACACAAATGATAGCATTCTCTGCTGCAACTGCGGCGCTCCCATCGATGGCACAGCCTCTGCCGGCGCTCTCTGCTACGACTGCATCAAGTCCACCGTCGATATCTCCCAGGGCATCCAGCGCGAGGCCACCCTCCACTTCTGCAAAGATTGCGACAGATGGCTCCTACCCCCCGCCAGTTGGGTCACAGCCGCCCCCGAATCGAGAGAGATGTTGTCGCTATGCTTGAAGAAGTTGAGGAATTTGGGCAAGGTCCGCATCACAGACGCCAGATTTATTTGGACAGAACCCCATTCGCGAAGAGTCAAGGTTCAGGTTACGGTTCAGGATGAGGTTGCGGATGGTGTGTTGATGCAGCAAAGTTTCGAGGTCACCTATGTTGTCTCCAGCCAGCAGTGCAAGGACTGCGCCAAGTCATACACAGCCAACGTCTGGCGCGCTGCCGTACAGGTCCGCCAAAAGGTCACCCACAAGAGGACGTTCCTTTTCCTCGAGCAGCTCATTCTCAAGCACCAGGCGCATCGCGACACCATCAACATCAAGGAAGAGAGGGACGGTATCGATTTCTACTTCGCCCAGAAGAACCAGGCCGATGGATTCATCAGCTTCCTCAAGTCGGTCGTACCAGTTCTCACCAAGGAGTCGAGGCATCTCATTTCCGCGGATACACATACCGGCAACAAGTCGTACAAGTACAACTACTCCGTCGAAATCGTGCCTGTTTGCAGAGACGATTTGGTCGCCCTTCCTCTCAAGCTCGCCAAGTCCATCGGCAACATTTCACCCCTTGTCCTTTGCCACAGGATAGGAACATCCGTCAACCTCCTCGACCCCAGCACCCTCCAGACCGCCGAAGTCAGCGCCGATATCTACTGGCGTGCTCCCTTCCAACCTCTCGCCGGCACCCCCGATCTTATTGAGTTTATCGTCATGGATATCGAACCCACGGGCGTACGAAAAGGAAAGTGGCTCCTCTCCGAGGTCCAGGTCGCTCGTGCCTCCGATCTCGGCGTCAACGACAACGTCTACTTCACTCGCACACATCTCGGCCAGCTCCTCCGCGCCGGTGATTCGGTGCTGGGTTACATGCTCGAGGGCGCCAACTTCAACTCGGACGCGTACGAGGCCATCGAGAGCTCCAAGGCGTACAGCTCCATGATTCCCGATGTCGTTCTCGTCAAGAAGCACTTCCCGAACCGTCGCCGCAACAGAAAGAGAAACTGGAAGCTCAAGCGCATGGCCAAGGACGATGGCGAGCTGCTGCCCAAGGCCTCGGACCAGGCCAAGATGGATGCCGAGTACGAGATGTTCTTGCGCGATGTCGAGGAGGACGAGGAACTGCGTGCTGCTCTTGCTCTGTACAAGAACTCGCTCAAGACCAAGAGGGAGGCGGATGCCATGAGCATTGCCGATACGGACATGATGACGGAGGCTGAGGAGGATGGTCCCAAGATCAGCATGGACGAGCTCCTTGACGACTTTGAGGAGATGGAGATCAAGGATAAGGAGTAGGATGTGATTTCAAGTGGATTGTGAAGGCGACTACAAATGTGATGGGCTTGGGTTTCGGGGTAATCAAAATTCCGGGAGTTAGCTGTTTTTTATGGTTTGCGTTTTACGGACGTTCATGAATAGATTCGGGAATGGGTTTGCCGTGGGCGCCCTCTGCATCCAACACTTTGTTTTCTCTGGCAGTCGTGAATGCACGGACGTGAAAGACAGGATGACACAGCCGTTACGGCACTCCGATAATGAAATCCTGAAACTGGGGTCTGTCTACGATAATGTTGGGAGAGAAAAGGTGTGCTATATTTTATATCTCCTCAAACCCCTTTTTCTCTGTCATTTTTGTTGGTCGCCTTCCGTCCTCATCGATCATGAAAACGAAGCCTTTTCATATTTGTCTCGCCTGTCCATTAGAGGGGGGAAAGGAGAAGAAGAAAAAAAAGTCAAGATATGATGATGTACACGAAAAGTGTTTGGGAGATGAGATCCCTGGGGGCAAAGGGGAAAAAGGAAAAGGGAAAAAAAAGGCCCGAACACAAAAAAGTCAAAAAAGAGAACCAGAAGGTTGATCGTTATCGCTCGGATACCGGGAGTCGAACCCGGGGCTGTTGAGAAAACAGACACTTCTAGGAAGTGAGAGTCAACGATGTTACCGCTACACCATACCCGATGGAGGATGGCTTCCGATTATTTGATGGTTGTTGCACAGGGAGATGTGTTTTTAAACTGGGAAAGAATCTTTTGGTTGTGTGGTGGAGTCGAGCGTTGGGGTGACATGGGTCAAGGGTTCAGCGGTGGTGGGCAAAGGAAAATGGGAAAGGGTGGGTGGAAAAGGTGGAAAAGGGGGTTTGTTTACTTCGTGACATTTTGGGTTCGCACCGGAAGTTGTTTTGAGTGAGTTTACCTTGTTGTTTTTCTTCTTTTTCAATCTCCTTTCTGACTTTATTTTTGTCAGTATTTTGTCACTCCTCTAGAAGATGCCATCATGAGCATCGTCAAATCCATGGATTCTAGAAAGACCTCCGAGCCAAGTTACACGACGGCCTGAAACGCGCAGAAAAGAGGCCAAGGATGTTTCGATGTTTATTCATCTACAATGGCTGTTACCAGCATCGCCCAAGGCTTCCAGGCAGTAACAGGGGCCGGACAGACAAGAACAAACAGGTCTTCTTTCAATCACCATGAAGATCCATGATGCACAATCCTCGAACGAACGAAGCAGCGACTAAAAATGACGAAACCTCTTAAAAAACTGAATTTTTGCGGGAACGAACAATTGATATGAACACCCAGGAACAGGTAACATGCCCGGTTAATGGTCTTATGGCGCATTGTTCTATTCTCGCCTTCGCTCCCGTCCCGTGCGACTGTCTGGTCCTTATTCTTTGTTTTGAACAACTTCGAACATTGGACAGAGGTACGCATTTCTTTGTTCAATAATGTACAGAGCACACTCTAACCAAATGACGCCTCACAGTGAGCGGGCCGCGTCTTTCTTCGTCTTTATATGTCCACGATTAGCGCCTTCGCCCTCGTGATTGTTCCTGGAAGGCCGGACAGACGGGACGGGATGTAAAAAGTGATTTCAATGTTCGGTGGTGATCGACCGGGGGAGTGGGCAAACATATACC
Source organism: Neurospora sp. CHS-2018b (assembly GCA_009806015.1). Taxonomy (NCBI): domain Eukaryota; kingdom Fungi; phylum Ascomycota; class Sordariomycetes; order Sordariales; family Sordariaceae; genus Neurospora; species Neurospora sp. CHS-2018b. The sequence continues at coordinate 416,705 of RAOV01000019.1, forward strand.
CTCCCGGGGAGCGCCTGGATGCACTCTGAATCGGTTACTGGAATTCTTGTCATTCCTTCTTTTCCAAGAACTTTCCCAACAGCCAGTCGACAGATGTGGTTTGGAAAAATCTTACCAGACCCATACTGAACCTTTTCACTCCTTTCAAACACAAACGACGCAGTAGGAGAAGAAGCCTCGGGGACTCCAGAAGTTGACGACTGCACCAATGATGAAGATGGGCATCAGAAAACTTGGCGATACGGCCCCAACAGCGACGACAGCGACATACCCATTGAGGGACAAAGCCGGCAGCCGAGGACGAAGCATGTCTCCTTCTGAACTTTTAAGGAGAAGACACAATCCTCATGAGCGAATCACCGAACGGGAAGACGACCACGAAGAAGACTCGGGATCCGGAGATGATTCGGGTAGCGGTAGTGACAACGATGAGGGCGATGAAGAGGAGGGTGACGAGGGAGATCAATCCACGACTGAGAATGAGGACGACAACGAAGAGCAAACGGTCGATGTCCAGAAGCTCTATGGCTCGCACCCTCCGGGTTTCGGGGCCTTTCCGGGCATCCAGGCCTCTCCGGATCGAGCATCCATCTTGTCACAAATCCAGGCATCACATACTGCAGGTAAGAGACCCTCTTTCACTGGAATCATCAGCACCCCAGACCCACCCCATGAGCATACACTGGAGTCAACCTCGGGTTCTTCCCAAGAGCACACGGCCACAACGGATGATTTGCAAATGGTGACCGCTAGCCCGATGGCGGATGATGGTAAGAAAGCCCGTTCAGGTTACGATTCATTTCTTTCACCGTTCGGTTTACAAAACCGCACCTCGCTTGTAGGCAAGAGATCCATGTCTTCCCTCGGATTCATCAGTATCGAAACCTCATCCTATGAGGCTACATCGGACTCAACCACGGATGCCTCCAATGATGATTCTTCCGCAAGCACTATGAGGTATGCGTGCCCCTTTACCTGATGTTTTTACTCCCTCAAAACAAACAGACACACTGACCATGAAGGTGGGAATGTATTGCAAGTAGTCGCCCCTATAAGGTTTTGAACCTTCAAACCTCTGGGACCGAAATAGTTACAGCAACTCTCTCTAAAACCACCACATTCACCCAGACTCAAGAGCAACCGAATAGCTTGGGGAAAGGAGCAGCGACCACCGGAAGCGATGGAACCGCAGACTCATTTCACTACCCTGACCCGTCATCAACAGTAGAACCAGCTGACCTGGGATCGGATGAAGCCACAGACTCTAGCGGTATCGTATCGTCCACTCCGGGACTAATCCTTCCAGAAGATTCAACGTTTTCCAGCTCAACACTACCGGTGACGACAAGCACCAATCCTGAAACGGAGTTGATCCCGTCTACCACGTCGATTTCTCTTGTGTATCCAACAACATCGGATAGCCAGGACTTGCCTGGCGCATCAACGACGAAAATCGATTTGACGGTAATATATGGAGGCCCGTCGCCGGAGCATGGTGATGACAGCATTGACCATACGGATCGCCATCCAAGCCCAACAATAACACCAACGATCGTGGATGGGATCACGACACCAGGTGTGTTCAGAATATTTGTTGAACCAGATCCGTTTTCCATCGAAAGCTTTTGGGTAGTTGCTAACAACGAAGCAGGAAACTTTTCTACCCGCTCTGAACTCCCGATTACCTCGCCTACCTCAAGTACGCACCCGGCGCATAGTGTGATAGCCTCTGAAGGGAAGGAGGATACTTCGTCGGACGATGTGCTGAAAAAGGGAGCCATAATTGGCGCTATAGGTAAGCGTCTTCACACGCACTTTTCACTTGAACAAACTCACTGACCGCGGTTCTCCATCGACTGCTCAGCTGGTCTCGTGGTCTTCGGCGTCCTCCTCTTCTTCCTCTGGCGAAAGCGCAAACACAACAAGAAGCGCCACAGTAATTCATCTACCAGTCACCTCCTCACCTCAACCTCAAAGAGTGCCGGAAAGCTTCCAGACAAGGACCCTTGCCCATTCGACGACAATGACGACAGAGGAAGCATCGGCAGTGAAAGCATTGGACGAACATCCCAATGGACTTTTGAAGGTGTTGCCACAGCCATCCGCAACTCGATGCGGCAATCCGTCGGCGGCGGCCTCGGCATCACAGGTCCCGGTCCCGTCAGCCCTGTCAGCCCCAGCGGTGATGCTGTCAGTCTCGGTGGTCTCTCGTCCGTCTCGCGGGGGTCGAGCTTCTCGTACGCGTCGGACGATTACTCCTGTCGAGGAAGTGCTGCCAGCAACGCGAGCAACATCTACCAAGCCACTGCGCTGGCATACCCTACACCGGGGCGGGTAACACCCGTCATGCCTGCGTACCCGGCTACGGCGAAGATTGTGAATCTCTCACCGAGGCCTCAGAAACCGGAGATGGTGATGGTGAGGAATAATCGGAATAGCAGCACTGCGGAGCTTTTGGGCCTGAGTCGGAATCCTAGTAAGAGTACCACTGGAAAGTCTGGGAAGGGAATGGGACAGTGGGACAAAGAAGCCTGTGGATGTGATGGTACTAGGAAGGGAGTGGGGAAATGGGATAAAGAAGCTTGTGGATGTGATGGTAGTAGGATGTCGACGTCGACAGCGGGACAATGGGATAAAGAAGCTTGTGGATGTGGTGGTAAGAAGGGAGCGGGACAATTGGATAAAGAAGCTTGTGGATGTGGTGGTAGCAAGAGGTCGGCAATCTCGGAGGTATCACCACCACCGATGGCAGCAAGGAGTTTGTATGAAGCTCTCGGGGGATCAGGACCAGGACCGATATCCCCTCCTTCGTCGTCGAGGCCGGTTACATGGATGAGACAGCCGTCGCCATTGTCAACGGCGAGAAATTCGGCATCATCAGCGTTTGTACCTTCGCCAATTGTGGGGACACCGATGCCGGGGAGTAATAGGAGGAGTTATATGAGTTGATGGGACGTTTTGTTGAGTTGGAGGGTTGTTTTGGGGAGAGGAAGTGAGAAGGGAGAAAAGGCATGAGGAGTTTGGCCATGTTCGCGGGTTTAGCATAGAGTATTATATGTACAAGAAATAGCATATACCTTCGCTAATATCCGGTCATCGTACACCCATTTCTTGTACAGCTACCCCAACTGATCGTCCCTGCAGCCAACCCCTGACATGATGTTTTTGGCACATGTCAACCCCGCAGTCGCATTTGACGCCGTCCTGCCGTCCCCAAAACTTCGCTGCAGATATCATCACAGGGGAAAAAGAGGATCCAATTCCAATTGCTTCGGTAATACTATAAAAAAAGCCGCTCGCTGGCGACGGCTTTTACCTCTGCTTCTCTCCTTTTTCTGTTCTGTTCCAGTTGCAAGTTGCAAGAGTCATTCAGCAACACAATGCGGATGCAATCCACCAACGCCCTGTTTCGGCGCGCAACTTTGTCCTCCTCCACACTCTCCATCGTCCGACGATCCACCTTGACGACCGCACGCGGCTTCTCAGCTTCAACCTCGACAACCCAAACAAACGCAACCACGAACTCATCTGCGCCCCTTCAAACCGCTACACGAACCCAATCCCAAACTATCCAACAACTCTCCGCCGTCACCCCCTCAACAACACGCACCATGGCTTCCTCCTGCGGCACCAGCCCCTCCTCCCCGGGCTATGAGAAGATCCCGAATACATCCATCCGCATCCTCCGCACCGTCTCCTCCGTCCGCCGCTTTCGCAAGCCCTTAACCCTCGACTCCCGCTCCGTCGCCCTCGTCCCCACCATGGGCGCCCTACACGCCGGGCATTTAAGTCTTATCCGGGCCGCCGCGCGGGACAATCACCACGTCATCGTCTCCATCTACGTCAACCCGGCACAATTCGGCGTTAAAGAAGATCTCTCTTCGTACCCGGTAACCTGGGACGCTGATTGCGCCGCGCTAGCGAAGTTGGATCGCGAGCTTGCCGACGATGGGGAGAATCTCGGGAGGATCAGCGCTGTGTTCGCCCCGACGACACAAGAAATGTACCCTGCTGGATTCCCGGGGCAAGAACCGGAGAGTAAGGGGTCGTTTGTGACGATTACCCCTGTCGGGGAGGTCCTGGAGGGCAGCAGCCGCCCGACGTTTTTCAGGGGCGTGGCGACGGTTTGTATGAAACTGTTTAATGTTGTGCAACCGACAAAGGTGTATTTTGGGCAGAAGGATGTGCAGCAGACTGTGATTATTAAGCGACTAGTGGAGGATTTCTTGATGCCTATTGAGGAGGTGGTGGTGGTGCCTACTGAGAGGGAGGAAAGGGATGGGTTGGCGTTGAGTAGTAGGAATGTTTATTTGGGCGAGAGGAGGAGGGGGGTTGCGAATGTGTTGTACAGGGCGCTCAAGGCGGCGGAGGGGGTATATGCTGGTGGGGAGGGGGCCAAGGATCGTGAGGCGATACTGGGCGCGGCAGAGAAGTTGGTGGAGGAGACGTTGGCGGAGCAGATAAAGATGGAGCCGAGCAGGAGGGTCAGGTTTGAGGTGGATTATTTGAGTCTGGCGGACCCGGAGACGATGCTGGAGTTGGAAACGGTTGATCCGAAGAAGGGAGGGATTCTGAGTGGTGCGGTGAGGTTTTTGCCGGTGGAGGAGCCAAGGGAGGGAGAGGATTTGGGACATAGTGGGGGGCCGTTGGTGAGGTTGATTGATAACATCATCTTGCCGCCCAAATAAGTGTGGATGGGGTTCAGTTGAATGGGTGTCTTGGGTTGCTAGACTAGAGAGATGTTGTTGTTAGAAAGCATTTTGCATGGGTTGGCGTATGCGATAGAGTTTCCGTTGGAGCGCATGTTAGAGTCACTTGCGATCAGCATTTCGTTTAGACTTGTATTTGCGTGTCATATCTATAAGAGTTGGATAGTGCTTATATAGCTTCCTTCCTATACCGTGACGAGCCGCTTAAGCTCTCGTCTTTCATCCGTGATGGTCTCCACCCTCTGACTGCTCATGCTCAAGAGTGACATGTCCCATTGTCACATGTTACCACCTCCTCCTTCCAAAGCAGAGCCACGAAGTCAAAGTAGAGATGCTTCTCATCCTGTCCAACCGGTCCTTCAAATGCTAATGAACACCCAAAAGCCAGTGGAACTTGCCAAACGTGGTTCTGGTTCCATTCACCTGTCCTCCTGTCGCTTCTTGACTTGATGGTCCTCTGATGCGACTCCAAGCCACGGTAGTCCCCGCCCTTGAACGAACATAAAGGCTCGACGGTCTGTCGTCGCACATTGTGCGCGTCTCGAATCGGCTTTCGAGTTCTGGAAACACTCAGCCGAGCTGGCTGGTTCATGAAAAGACATGTCTTTTTCGGTAGCAAACCTCAGCTTCCATCGAAGCTTTCACGGCTGGTGTCGCAGAGATGGTCTGCGGGAGGGCTTGCAGCATCGGTCGAGACCATGAGCGGATTTCACTCAATGGCAGCATCGGGCCCTGATCAGAAACCCCTTCGCTCGTCTTCCACAGCATTAAAATCCAGGCAAGTCGAACCGAAGTCGTCGAAGGATGTGTGCCGTAGTGTCGTATAGTGTATCGTATCTGCATCTTCCCTTCGCCTCACAGAATCTTGGAGAAGTGCGACCTGAACTTCTTGTTCGCGCGATCCGCCGACCGAAACTGGAACTGCTCGCCGTGTACCTCAAATATCATCTTCGGTTGTTCGGCCTCTGTTTGTTGTTGTTGTTGCTGCTTGTTGTCGTCATTCCGTCCCTCCTCCATCGCCGCCATCGGCACCCCACCCAACGGCACCTCAATCCTAAACACGGTGCCCTCCTTCGGCACCAGTTTCCTCTGATTCCTCCTCGTCACCACCTCAAACGTAAACCTCGAATCCTTAATCACAATCCCCTTCAATCCCACCCGACTCACACACCCGCTCCTGACAACCTCCACCTCAGCCCCATGAAAATCCGCGCTCGTCAGCTTCGACGCCGCCCCCTCGCCGCCCGTGTGTATCTCGTTCCCCAGGATCTCGCGGATGTACCCCAGCCAGAGCTGATGCAGCGGTTCAAACAAAACGTATTTTTGTCCCGAGCGAGGCACGTCGTAGAGCCCCAACTTGCGGCGCTCGTTGGCCGAGAGCGGTTTGGGTTTCAGCGCCTTTTTGCGGGAGAGCCGCTTCTTTTCGCGTTCGCGGCGGCGGGCGGCGCGGGCGTCGGAGGGAGGAGGGGAGGATGGCGTCAGGAAGAGTGGACGTTGTTGGATCTTTTCGGTGAGGATCCGTTTGGTTTCTTCGGGGTCGTGGGCGCGCGAGAGGAGGACGGCGGCGATGGGTTGGTTTTTGGAGGATGGTTGGGATGTTGATTCCATTTTGGAGATGTGAGGATGTTCCTCCGGTCGTGAGGTACTGTGGTTGAGGAGGATCGGGATCGATGTCGAGGTATGGTATCGGTTGTCGCACAAGGTAAAAGGATGCTGATGGGAAGCTTCCAATTGCGATGGACAAGTTCGAGAATTGATAAGGAAAGACGAGGCGCTAAGATAAAAAGCTTCAGAAATTGAACCACTACACCTTTCCCTGTCCGGTTTAGCTCCTACCTCGGCTCGTGTTACCCCGCTGTAACTGAACCCCATGCATGGGACGGGGCACCTTAACGGCTCTGTGATCCCTGCTGGTGACGCTTTCCAGTGGCGGCAGGCAAGATTACACCGGATTACAGTGGGCGCTCTAACAATTCCAGGTTGGATGGGCGGTTTAGCATTCCCGATGTTACCGTTGGTCTGGATACATAACTCTACATGAACCGAGGAAGGGAAATCATTTCTCGCTTGACTTCTTTTCTGCTTGTGATGATGGTTGCAGTGGCAAGTTGTTGAAAGACTCCCATGTTCCAACACTGATACCCGTGTATTATTCCTGGATGAAGTCATTTCCAGTTACTGCCGACTAGGAGTCTAGGTACCTACACCACTTGCTCTCTTTCAAGTTATAACTCCTTCCCGAGTCCTGCCGACAACAACCACTTACACCGAGACGTGTCACCTCACCTTACGCGCTACCAGCAAACGCACGACAGGAACACAGAACTGGTCAACTTGGTGGGAAGTAATAGCATTGGGGACTTGAACCAGACAAGTCCAACTGGAAAGAGGATTGGGAAATACTTGACCAAAGAGCAGTCAACAAATGGCCGACGAACAAGATGGACGCGACGATAACCCGGCGCAAGTCGAGGACTCGGCGCCCGATCTGCGCATTTTGGGTGACCGCATCACTTTCCAGCCCAGCGGCTTTGTGGCGCCCTCCAAGGGTAGCGTAGGTGATGAGAAGGAGGAGGCTCTGATGAAGAACATGGCGCGCTTTCGCTCGGAGCCGCTACAGTACGTTTAACGCCTCGTCTTGATGTGCTTGTTAGACGGCACTCTGATTAAGAAAGTCCCACCACTAACACAGCTGTCCAGATTTCTCCGCGAAGTCTCCCTCTACGTCTCCGGCACAGGCTGGCGCGCCTACGACGATGTCATCGGCCAACCCGTCTTCTACCCAGGCTATACCGAGCACATCAAGTCGCAAGTCATGTCGGCCACGCTATTGCAGACCAAGATCGCACAACTGGCTGACATGCGCCTCTCCATCGAGGAGAAACAGGGGCTGCTCAACAAGAACGACAGGAACTTCGAAACCAAGCGCAACCAGCGCCGCTCTGTACTCGTTCAGAGTCTCCAAGAGGTTGCCGAGCAGCTTACGGATAACATGGTGTGCAAGATGGAGAGCAAGGCCTTTATCAGGGGCGCTTACTACATGGTCACCCAGATGTTGTTGAGGGCCTACCACCAAGGAATCCACGTCTCTAGCGAGGAGGTGCTGAGGTTGCGAAATGTGGCCCGGGAAGCGGAGAAGAAGGGACAGAGCATCATCTTCTTGCCGTGCCATCGATCGCATGTCGATTATGTTGCGTCCCAGTTGCTTTGCTATAGACTGGGCTTGACTATGCCAGTCGTTGTCGCTGGCGATAACCTGAACTTTCCGCTGGTAGGAAATTTCTTGCAGCATGCCGGTACGTCACTCGTTCCCAGGGTGCTCCCCATCAGCCATCCACCCTAACCGCTCGACAGGTGCCATGTTCATCCGCCGCTCCTTTGGCGACGACCAACTGTACACGACTCTCGTCCAAGCCTACATCGACGTCCTCCTCCAGGGCGGCTACAACTTCGAATGCTTCATCGAAGGCGGCCGCTCACGTACGGGCAAGCTGCTCCCGCCCAAGTTCGGCATTCTCAGCTTCATCCTCGACAGTATCCTATCCGGTCGTGTCCAAGACGCCGTCATCTGCCCCGTATCATACCAATACGACAAGGTGGTGGAAACAGAGGGCTACGTGACCGAGCTGCTGGGCGTGCCCAAGAAGAAGGAGAACCTGGCAGACTTCCTCAGCGGCGGATCAAGCGTGCTTTCACTGCGTCTGGGCAGGGTAGACGTCCGCTTCCATGAGCCATGGAGCCTAAGGGGTTTCGTTGACGAACAGGTTACCAGGCTGTCCAAGGTTCCGTCTAGCATTAACTGGAAGGACATGAAGAACTCCATTGTACGACAGAAGCTTCTTCGCACGCTTGGGTACAAGGTTTTGGCGGATATCAACCATGTCTCGGTGGTGATGCCGACCGCCTTGATCGGTACCGTTCTACTCACCCTCCGCGGTCGTGGTGTTGGCCGTGCTGAGCTGATTCGTCGTGTCGAGTGGTTGACAGCCCGTGTCCGAGCCAAAGGTGGACGTGTCGCCCACTTTGGTAACACGCCGGTCTCAGACGTGATTGAGCGTGGTCTGGAGGTCCTCGGAAAGGACCTAGTTGGTGTTGTTGAAGGCCTGGCTGAGCCCACTTACTATGCCGTTGACCGGTTCCAGCTCTCTTTCTACCGAAACATGACCATCCACCTGTTCATCTCCGAGGCACTGGTCGCAGCGGCTCTGTATACGCGCGTCAAGCAAGGTGGCGGCCCGGCGATCCAGGATATTCCGTACCAGGACCTGCATGACCAAGTACTATTCCTGTCGTCGCTGTTCCGCGGCGAGTTCATCTACTCGGGCGAGGGCCTGACCGTCAACTTGGAGAGAACGCTCATGGGGCTAGAGGCGGATAACGTCGTCTTCTTAGAGAGAGATGAACTCACAGGCGCCATCACCAAGGTCGGACTGTCGGATGCGGAGCGCGCTGCGGGCAGAGAGAATTACGATTTCTACTGCTTCCTCATCTGGCCGTTTATCGAGGCAAGCTGGCTTGCTTCGGTGTCGATTATGGGTTTGACGCCTCCATTGGGGCAGAAGGATGATATTTGGATTCAGTTTTCCAAGGCACAGGAAAGTGCACAACTTGTGAGTTACCACTAACCCCTGCTTAAGAGTTATGCATCATTGTCCCAACAGCGACTAACAATTACCTCTTCAGCTCGGCAAAACCCTCTATCACCAAGGCGACCTCTCCTACTTCGAAGCCGTCAACAAAGAAACGCTCAAGAACTCGTACCAGCGCTTCGAAGAAGAAGGCATCATCCAAGTCGTCAAGTCCAAAGACCCCAAGGTCCCTCCGCGCATGCGTATCGCGCCCGAATGGCGGCCCGCCAGAGACGAGATCTCGGGCGTTCTCATCGCTTCCGGACGTCTGTGGGATTTCACCGAGAAGATCGCGTCAAGCAGGCGAGAAGGCAAGAACAGACGTGATGGGGCTACGGTGAGTACCAGGGTGGTCAGGTTGACCGACGATCTGGGCCAGAAGCTGTTTGAGGAAGCAATTGCGGGCACGGATGGCGGGAAGAAGGGTAAAGGAAAGGGTAAGGGGAAGGGCAAGGGAGGTGCGCCGGCGAGGTTGAGTAGGGAGGAGGAAAAGATCTTGACGGCGGATTTGAAGGAGAGTAAGAGGAGGAGGACGTTGGAGAATCGGGCGCATTTGTGAGGGGTGTTGGTGGAGGGTTTTTGGATGATATAATACGATACGTAAAGAAGAGTTTGAAAGAGAGCTCGTCCATAATTGCACGAAGTCCAAGACTGTGATCATGTTCTCCCAAAGTGAGGTGTTGTCATTCTTCTCTTCGTGGTTTTTAGCTTGTCCCTTTGCTAGTAGCTGTATCGCCGGATCCGAAATGCGCTCGAATTTGGCGGAATTTGAGCAGGCTATCCCACTAACTGGAAATGGCCAGGGAGTCAGCTGTGGTCTTGGCACGGATTTATGGCGCCGCTGTGATGAGATATTAGTGTTCTTAACAATTTAGGTTGCCCATCGTGGCCCGTTCCCCAAGATTTGGACTGCCGTCCATCTGCAGCTGGAGATTCGCATCTTTTGCGTTTGCATCACCAACCTCATACCTCAAAACCCCGGCGTCTCGCCAACTTGCAGCATCAGAGTATCACGACCTTTGCAGACTTTGTTGAAATGGCGGTCGAGGGCCGGCCCCCAACACCCAAGTCGATCCTTCGGGGTCACAAGGCGCAGGTACATGCCGCAACCTTCATCCGCAACAATGAGCGCCTCGTCACTGGTGATGCCGATGGTTTCGTCATCGCCTGGGACCTGACCATCATGAGGCCTCGCGCGGTGTGGCAGGCTCATGAGAACGCTATCCTAGGAATTGCCGGATGGGGTAGCGACCGGATCATAACACACGGTAGGGACAACAAGCTCATTGTCTGGAAGTTGACCGGCGATGATGAGGCCCGGATGAGTACCACGCTTCCACTCGACCCATGCACAGACCCGCGGCCAAAGCCATGGATGTTGCATCTTCTGGAGGTCAACACCATGAACTTCTGTTCTTTCTCATATTGTCCTGTTCCGGTTCCTGTGCTACCAGGTCAGCAAGAAGGCCAAAGTCAAGACACAGCAGAAGAGTCAAAGCCTGGGTCAGAGCTACTCATCGCAGTTCCCAACACGCTGGCGTCCGAAGCGGTAATTACGTCCGATGAAGAAGCCCCTTTTCCTACTCCGAAAGCTCACTGACTCCTGCAGATTGACATCTTTCATCTCCCTTCCCAGACGCGCCGCCATACTGTTAAGTTGGGCGATAAGAACGGCATGGTCATGGCCGTGGCACTGTTCAACCAGGCAGACTCTTTAACCCTGGTGGCTGGGTATGAAAATGGCCTTGCCATAGTGGCGCATCGTGATCGCATCAAGAATGACTGGATACCCCTATACCAAGCAACCTGTCACTCTCAACCTATTCTGTCGTTGTCTATTTCTCCTGCCCGGGATTTCTTCCTCACGTCAAGCGCAGATGCGGTCATTGCTAAGCACCCCTTGCCTCCTGTGGTCTCACCGGATACAACATCGACACACGTCACAGCGACTCAGGCCGCTCAAGTGTCTGAGAGTGAAGAGAGCAACAGACCTGTCAACGCAGGGGACAAAGCCGTTGGAAAGTCTCTGCTTGGTGCGGCCTTGGCCAAGGCGAAGCAGAATCCTTCATCGCAATCAAAACCACCACACAAGCCCCAAGAAGTACAAACTCAGCCCCTGAAGACGGTCAACACAAAACATGCAGGACAGCAAAGCATCGAAATTCGGTCTGATGGCTTGGTCTTTGCCACTGCTGGCTGGGATAGCAAGATCCGCGTCTATTCCACAAAGACGCTCAAAGAGGTTGCCGTCCTGAAATGGCACCAAGTTGGATGCTACGCTGTTGCTTTCGCCGATATTGCACCAGAGGCTAGTGCTCCTTCGATTAACGACCAGAATCCCAAAGCAACCGAATCGACCACTGGGACCGAACCGACTGGGTCCGATTCTCTGGGCCATGGAACCCCAAAATCAAACATGGACAAGAGCCTCACCGTGGTACCGAAGCTTGTCGAACTGACAGTCAGGGATAAGCGTCTCAGACAGGCAAAGACGGCACATTGGCTGGCTGCCGGAAGCAAGGACGGAAAGGTCAGTCTCTGGGATGTCTTCTAGACGTTCGATGCGGCCGCGGCAACGTGGAATTAAGTATCTTGGGAGCACTTGAACAGCAAAGATTGCGGCTTCACTCATGCCATCCCGGTCGTCAAGCAAAGACGGGAAGCAGCATCAATCGAGCTCAACATAAATGACCCCATTTCACTTTGTGTAATAGACGTTGGGCATCCGTGATGTCAGGGGAGGAGGTTTCACTTGACAACAACATTGCCATGCTCCGTATATGGTTCCAGAATTCCTCAGGCTTGGCAAGTGAGCCCGTGACGCGGTCAGTTTTGCAGCAGATCATGCTCTTGGCGCCATCCCAATTCCATGCTCGGCAACTCAAGCCGATGCACTTCTCTGACACAGGGTTACCCAACCCGGTCCGGGTAGCTGGCGTTCCAGATCCCGATCTGCCCCTTCTCATGGCTGGCTCCCCAAACGGGAAACTATTGTGCAATTCTAGAGTGGTGATAGGCCAGCCGGACAGGACTCCATCGGCCCCTACGACGCCATCTGTCGGCAAGTCACGTTCAATCGATGCGAAATCTTGACGACGACAAGCTGAAATCGGAAGAAAAAAGCCATACCGCGATCCCACAGATCTGGCTGGCCAACTAGCTCTCGTCATGGCGTTCCTTTGGTCCAAGCAGGGCAGTCATGAAGCCTCTATTGCCCCAGCCATCCTTGCAAAGGCTCCTGTTGTACTCCTGCCTGTAACCAGCCCAGCACATACACATAACACCACTTTCCAAGACATGCATACTCTCACCTTGGCTTGCATTGGAGCAAATGGGCATTTGGTTCCCCTTGTGCCATCTGGATAGTCGTCAAGAGTTACAGAGTCAACCTAGTTGTGCCCCCAGCCAGTATCACTACTTCCACATAGGCGCCCTTCATCAAGGCCCTTGCTCACATTGGCATATCCATGTCCCTTCAGAGCCGTTCTGTCTTGTGTGTCTCGACAATTCTTACCTCTTCTACTGGGCCTTCCCCTGAGAGAATTCCGAACGCCTCGACCGGAGTTGCTGTATCGGCCCAAAACGCAGCATCACTTCCGAGGCATCCACTTTACTTTTCCTCTCCCTTCTCCCCAGATTACATGTATTGGCGAGCGTTCGGCTGCCTGCCTGTTATTCTCTTTCCACGGATCTCGATCGGGAGACGCCGCGGCCCGACTTTTGGCAAGTTCTGAGCTGTTTTCTTGATGACGGTTGCCGTGTTTCTAGAACAGACCCGTCATTTTTTTCGACACCGAGACACGCTTCGTGGCGTTGCCTTTGCGGCCCCTGCTGCGTTCAACATCCTTGCGGACGTCAGTGGCCCGGGGTCTGGGTTCAGAAGAAAATGAATCCAGGCGTCCAACACCCAAAAATACACACTAATCACTGGAATGTCGAACGGCATCGTGCCTTACCGCCGCCATCATCAGCCCATCTTGCTGCATTCGAAGATCACTCACAGTCCTATCCTGCCGTCACCGACTCGTATCCGACTAGCGGTGGCCCTTACGAGGTGTCGCCAGCGAAACGGGTAAGGATATCAGGCGTCCTAGCATCTTCGGCCGCAGGCTGGGCCACAGGTCAACAGCAGGGCCAAGCTCATGATGCAGAACTAGGGCCATCTACTGAAACGGACCCAGGAGCTCCCAAGTCCAGTTACCGTGAGAAGAATGACGATATCACGGTGAAGAAGTCCAACGCAACACCGCAAAGCGGCAGCACGAGCAGCAATGTCAACGCTAACAACAAGTCTCGCCGGGTCCGCACTGGGTGTCTAACCTGCCGTGGCCGCCACCTCAAGTGCGATGAAGCCTTCCCGGAATGCAACAACTGCCGAAAGAGTTGTCGTGAATGCAAACGGGGTCTACGCCTGAACTTCATCGACACCCGAGTCAAAAGTCCGCCATTTGTGCCGCCCACGTTGGAGTGGTCAGGTATGTCGTTCCGTTCAAATTCCAAACATCCGGTGCCGGTGCCGGAAGGCTGCATAACTGCATGGAAGATGCTGACACAAGGGTTACTACAGTACAATTTCAAGACGAGTCGCGGCTGATTGCGTCGGAGTATCAAGGCGGATTGGGACGCTATCCCCAGCTGGATCAGAACACCGTCGTCACGCCTCCTCATGAGACAGAACTGAATGCCACGCTCCGTGTCGTCGCCCAGAAACAGGATGCCGGTGCCGGCAAGACCTACCGCCCGGACAACTACGTCGCTCCGGGCTTCGGTGAGCAGCAGGAAGTAGTCGACAATGGCAGTGGTGCTGGCTTGATAATAAAACTCTCCCCTGACCAGCCGACTTATGATGGAAGTCAGTTATTCCAGCCTCAAGATCTGCACATGCGGAATGATAGTGACAATCCCTTTACGATGCGCGTCAAGATCTCACAGGTAAGCATAGTCTGATGATCCACCCAGAGTGCACTTATACTGACGAAGGCTTTACAGCAATACACAGCAAAGGATGGCTGGGCATCGCAAACCCATGGGTACAGGAGGAGCGAGGTATCGAGTGCGGTGCCTTCTTTTTCCCAACATGGCCATCGGAGTCAGCCTACTCAGCACACCGTCCCTTTGACGACCTACGGGCTGCAAGCCAGCCAAACCCAGCACGCGCCCGAAGCCATGGCAATAAGCTCGACAGCGAAGACTACCCCGTCAAAGAAACCGACTGTCGAGCGGGACTACCTCAGCACCGATACCGAAATCCATCTCATGCAAGTGTTCATCAGCGAAGTCGCCCCCTGGATGGACATCCTCAACAAGGACAAGCATTTCGCCAACATGATGCCCGACCTAGCCCTCAAATCGCCCATGCTTCTCAATGCCCTCCTAGCCTGTGGCACCATGCACCTCTCCCTAACACAACAACAACAACAACAACAACAATCTTCTTCCCAGCCTTCCGGTAACAGCAATGTCAACAAAGCCTGTTCGTACTACGATCTCGCAACGATGGAGCTCTGGCGCAACCTCGAGCAGACTGGCCCACCATCGGACCGTAATGCAGCCGAGTGTGCCACCACGGCTACTGTGCTCAACGCGTACGACGTTATGAACAGCGGCGGGAACCCGTCCTCGTCCCCGTTCCCGTTCCCGTTATCGAGATCGCAGCAGCAGCGGGTAGCAGTAGATTACCACATCGCCGGCTGCGCCAGGGCGCTGGTAAAGGAATGCGGGTGGAACGCGAACTCCGCTTCCGCGCTGGGGACTGGTGTGGGGGAAGCTTGTTTCTGGTTCAACGGGTGCATGGAGGTGCTCAGTTGTTTGCCGGCGCTGATGCAGATGAACGCGTGGCAGGAGACCCCGACTGTTTGGGATCCTGATCAGTGGGGGTTGGATGTGAATGTTGATCGATGGACAACGACAACTGCAAATGCAAATAGTACGGCGGCCACGGCCACGGGAGGCGGTGGTGTGGACAGCAGCAGCAATCTGACGACAGTCAATGGTAACGAGGACCAGTCGTCATTCGGGCTTCGTCGGCTCGGAGCGGGTGCGGGTGCGGGATACAGCACCGTCAACGGCAACGGCAACGGTAGTGGAGAGGAAGAGCTCTGGGCGCAACGCATCCTCTACGTCCTCGCCAAGGTCGTCAACTTTTGCGCCGCAAACAACAACACCGTCTCACGCTACCAGGAGACCTCGCCTCACGACGAACAGATGCGTCTCCAGAGACGATTCACGGAGTGGAAGAGCCTCAATGATATGTGCGACGCCTGGAAAAGTAACTGTCCGCGATCAATGCGGCCGTACGGATACGCCCACTCGTCGTCGAGCGGGTCGTTGTTTCCTAATGTCTGGTAAGCCTGCCTCATTTTTATCTCGATTTCTTGCTTTCTCTCCCCATACAAAACAGACAGAATGAACACTAACAAGCTTTTTTTTTTTTTTTTTTTTTTTTTTGCAAAAGGCTCACCAAACGCCCCGCCCTCATCGCCCGCCTCTTCTACCACGTAGCCATGTGCATCCTCGCCCAAGTCAACCCCGTCAGTCCGCGCGACAGCGACGCCAACCGCGAGCTCCAGCAACATCACGCTCGACAGGTGTGCGGCATTGCCGCGCATAACAAGGATCGCACCGTGGCGTCCATAGTGACTCGCTGCGTTGCGACTGCGGGCGGTGTGCTATCCGATCGTGCTGAGCAGACGGAGACGTTGGCTATTCTGGAGAGGATCAGCAGCGAGACGGGGTGGAGGTTGGGTAGCATGGTGGCTGATATGAAGAGGACTTGGGGCTGGGGAGTTGAGGTTGTTGAGGGGTCCAACGGTGGTGCAAGTGCTGCCAACGGGAACAATAATAATGCAGGAGGAGCCTTTGCTTCGGCTCTTCTTGGTGGTGGAATAACCTCGGCAACTCAGCAGACAACGATGGAATTACCGCTGCCGTTGCCTCCAAGACCTCCTTCGATATCGCAGCTTTTTGGTGCTGCTTCGGCGCAGAGTCAACCACAGCAACAACAGCCGCAAACCACCAGGACTTCTTCCACAGCGGCAGCAACTTCCTACTCCAATTCGCCTACTATACCTAACTTGACGGCGGCTCCAACTTCCGCTCTCACTCTTAACCGGCGCCACCAAACGAACCAAAGCCGGCCTAGTCCGCCTCCTCCGGGTCCGGCTGTGGGCGTGGGTATCAGTCAACAAACATACCAGGGATGGTACCATCAACAGACGCCGCAGACTAATATCAACAGTTCTATAAGGACAGGAAGCATCGGTTCGCAGCAGTTGGGAGGAGCAGGAGGAGGAGGAGGGGAAGTAGGAGGGTCGTCGGCTTTGGGATGGGGTTAGACGAGCGACTGAGACTGTCGAGTTCCGAGTTATGCCTCACAACGGCTTGACAGAGAGACTTTGATACTGTTGAACTTTCATGAGTAATGTCTTTTCTGTCTCGTTCTGTTTCTTTCCATATACAGATTGTTTGTCCATAGGTAGCCCGGGGAAAACCAAAAGTTTGAAGCCTTTTGAGGGGATTTGATGCTTTTTATGTCTTTATGAAGAGGAACGAAGATACCACTTTGCTTTCCATAGCTTCCTTTTGCTGCCTCCATAGTTCGATACGAGATACTTGATAGTTTTGGTATGATGCTTCGTGTTTTGGAAACGAGAATAGTCTTCTAAAGGAACCTGTACCGGATTTTCCACGTCCGGCTTGTCTTAACAACCTCCAGGAGTGCATAATATAAGCTTTTGTGCAAGAAGTAGTAAGTACATACGGCCATAGATGGTGGAAAACTCGGGATCCCGTCCGCTCTCCCATAGATAAGCCACCAATCGCTTGACTAGTAGTTGGGTCGGTGACGACCAGCGAATCCCAGGTGCTGTATGTTTTTTTGTCTTTTTCTGGGCCACCGACACAGCGGTTTCTCTTTTTGTCTTCCATGTTATGTCTGTCACCAGTGCTTTGTTTCTCTCTGTCCCTTTTCGACTGTGTTTATCTCTCTTTTGGCGACTGCTTGTTCCAACCCGTGTACTCCGTTATCATTGAGCCCTCGCCTAGGTACCTCTCCGATCCGCCTCTTTCGAGTCATAGAGGGGGGGGGCGGTGATGATGTCTGCTTTTCCAGATTGGTTGGTCAGTTCTAGTGGTCCTCGATAAGTGCCTGGAAGATAGACAGACCGTGAATACGCGGCGTAACATAGGGGTCACGAATAACCCGCCCTGCGGTACATTCTGTACTTCTGCCTGTCGTCCAACAGTTCCCCCCAACGCCGCCGGCGCTTTCTCCATCCCCTCTTCCTCGGCCACTCTCCTGACGCGATCTTTTATCAGGCGCTCGTCACACTTCCTTTGCCAGGGCAGACGCTCCCTACGACGGCTGTAGTGGCGACGGAAATGTCGGGTTTTGTGGTGGTGGAGGTTCTGTAAAGAGGTTGATGCGGATGTCGAGAAATTGATGATCTTGGTGGTACATGTGTTTGTGTGTAGCTTCGTCCGTCGCTGTAGTTGTGGAAGCTGGTTTGTGAAGCTGTTTGAGCCCGTAGCCAGAGATGTTAAAGAACCAGTGCGCAAGGATGACAGTGGTGAGGGGGTGACTTGATTAGAAGGCAAGAACGATGGCGCCGATTCCATGGATGGCCATCTACCTCTACAATCGCTCTTGACATCTCTTACTACTACCTTCTGAAGCTGTACTATAGCTAGGTAGCAAGTTGCTGTTGCGATAAACACAAGCGAGGTTGATGTTCTCTGAAGTGTGAGGAAAGGGGAAAGGAACACGAAACGAACGCGCACGGAAGTGAGAACTGGTTACTTGGTATGATGGGTAAGTTTAATAGGCGGGGTAAGTACCAAACCTTACACAACCGAATGGTTGTAAGGATAAACCGAATACGTTACGGTCAGTATATTACACCTTAGCTATCCTTTTATTACGCATCCTTACGTGTTTAATATACCTTTGAACCTAGATTCTACGCAGTTCCTAAAGGAAAGAATCCCTAAGTAACTCTGGCCAATGTGTTTTCAAATTGTTGTAACCCCTATCATAGTTTTATAACGGCCTTTCCTAGCCAAAGCGAGCCGTATTATATTCAATTTATTTTTACAACCACCTCGACAACCCCGAGTTTGGCCGTGGTGGTCCGTGCCAGATGCTTGATATGGGGGGTTGTTTTCTTTTGCTCGGAACCGCAGTATGGCACAACACGCAGACCACCATGTGACTAGATAATGCATAAGACAGGCCTCAAGCACTGTTATGAAAGAGGCATAAGTCCTCATTAGACCCCCAGTGGACACTCCAGTACGTACTTGCCCCCATGGGGGGTATCTGAAGGCCTCAAGAGCGCCTCATACGCATCCAACAGGCCCTACAAACACTAAACTTGAAGTCTCTTACAGGCCTAGTGTGAGCCTACGCGGAAGGTTTCGGGTACCCATGGTACTGCAGGTGCATGGAGGCCCAGAGTCCTAAACATTCAAGGGCCGGGGGGGGGGGGGGGTTCTGGTTCTTCCAGGACGTTTTCAGGCAGGTAGGGACCTGAAGGGAGGAGGAACCACAGTCGACATGTTCCCCGAAGTGAATGAGAAGCAGCGGCCGTCAGGACAGGTTTCAGCGAGAAGGATAGAGAAACCCACACCACTTACCATGAAGCCGAAAAGAGGGAGTGACAGTTGCTCGGAACATCCATCTGGTCACGATGGTTCTGATCCATCTGAAGTACTGCAATCTGTTCCTACCTCTAGGCAAGTTCCACCGGGATAACGACAGCTTAACCTTTAGACAGACAGTCCCAAAGAGGCTGTGGTAACTATGAAGTTGTCACGACGAACCATAAAGACGTGGGAGGCTTTCCACAGTAATAGCTTTAGAGTGTCCTTTAGCACTCAAAGTTGAATTGTCGTTGAAGAGACCATCGATGTTGTGTATAACATCTCATTGGTCAGCCCTAATTGTGGACCCTCGTACCGCTGTCTTGGTTCCTGCTTCCCGCTTCCCGCTTCCCGCTTCCTGGCGCCCATCCTGCAGTTTGCCATCTGTACCTCCACGCACATGGAGGCATTAACAAGAGAGGAATGAACCGACATGCCGCTTACATGCTGCTCTGGTCTGCCCCTTCTGAAATAGTAGCCGTGAGCTTCCGCAGCCGCACGTCTTGCGTGTATCTCATCTTTCCTTGTCCCCATCTCTTCAGAGAACTCCAGTTTCTCTTGCAACCAAGTAACGATAATCGGCAACAGTAGCCAGACTAGCTTTCTTCTGTTTCAAGAACGAACACCTACATGCTTAACCACGACCTACGAAATTCAGCAGTTACCTCTTGCGTTTCGATGTTTTTGTCAGAGTAGTGGCCCGTGCTCTCATTCCTCCTCCGCGGGTATTTATAGACCGTCCCCCCCCATGCTATTCTCCTCTGTTTTTCTTTTCCCCATCAGAACATCCACCTTTTCCATTTTCCTTCTGCCCCAAAAGACTACCAAGCCTCTTGTCAATCTCGCGCACCTCTTTGAAGCTATTCAAACGCCTCCTATCTTTTCCTTCCTCTTCAATTTGTCCCTCATCACGCAAATCATTCCCTTTCGCAGCAAGACTGCACACATTTGCTTCCCATGCGCTCAGAATTCTGTTCTGTCTCATTACTTGGGCGATCGACGCCATTGACGTCAAAACAACACACCGTGGTTGCTCCTTGTTTACGAGTAGACTCCTCAAGGGTTTTATCCCGACTCACCCAATTGCCAACTTGAAAGAACAGGTAAGGTGAGGCAACCAAGGCTGAAATTCAGAGCGAACAATGGCTGACCTTGACGTGGAAGCTTCTGAACTACAAAGACACTTCTGAACCGTTCGACCCATACCAGCCGGAAATGGTCCGGGTTACTTCGACAGTACTGCCAGAAACCGCCCCCTGGACGCTCGCGACCCGGCCACACGGGCACGGAGAGACATCATATCGAGTCATCGCATCCAAACTCGACAAACATTCAACGGGCAATCTAAGAGCAACATAGCCTCGACCGACCCCCTTCTGCTGCATTCCCGCAAACCCGGCTACGAACACCAGGCAGCAACCTCCTGCCGCTATTTCGACAAACCATCATTCCCGTTCTTCCCTGTCAGGCCTCTTACCTTCCTCTGTCCTCTTTGGACGTCTGTCATCAACTTCATCAACGGAATCTTTTCTACTACAATCTTATTCACCTTCGGCTACCGAAACAAAGAGCCGCTGGTGCTGCCAGCCAACTCTCTGCCGCGCTTGACAAGCAACTACGATGGCTTTCCACGCAGCTTCTGCCAACACCAACATCACCAGAAGATACTACCATCACATATTGCATGGAAGAGAGACTATGACGAGCGTTTGCAAAAGGACCTTGCTAAGAGGGCGGTCGAGAAGGAGAAAGAGGAGAGGAGAAAGGTGGCGCTGGAGGCACACCTCCAAAGACAACGAGAAAGCCAGAATGGCACCACGTGGCCTTAGGGTCATTAGAGATCCCATTTCGGGACGGCTTTTCAGCAACTAATTTGACACCAAGGTTTGTCCATCTTCCACAGATATTTTTCGAGGACCATGAACACTAACAAACCAATCTTACACAGGAGTCGTCTTGCAGGATAAAGCACCAAGGCCGCCGCTCCCATCAACGAGCTAGCCAACAAGACGGGTTCCAAGGCTTGATGGATAAGCAGATCGAAAAGACCACCTGCATCTTGAGCGGAGGAGTTGTGAAGTCAACGGATGCGTTGACTTTCGGTGCTCCCTCCGAAGAGAAGGCGGACGGCGAAGGGATCTGGACGGGCCCGGAGTCTAAGCCGACTCCCAAAGAGAAACACGCGGACGGAGACACACCTCTGTACAAGAAGATGCACTTCGCAGAGGGTACCAAACCCCCGATGCCGGACACTCCGGAGATGGGAACAGAGGGAGCACGCCTTGCTACGTTTGCCAAGACTTGTGTAGCAGATTCACCACGACTGGGCCTGACGGTACTTCAGTCTATCAACCTCTGTTCATATCACAGCAACAGCAGCCATCTAACCAAAGCAATCATCAACGCAACATCAAAGACCGACCAAGAGTAACCTTGAGAAACCGGCTACTCTTTCACCCAACAACCTCAAGCCCAAGATGATTCAAAACGATCCGCAGTGCTCAGCACTTGCCACAATTTTCGTCCGACTACTACTTGTCGCCATCGACACAGTCATCCTATGGCCGTTCTGGAAGGCGGTCACCATTTTCATTGATCACAAGTTCGAAACAATCACCTGCTTCCTCTTCCCTTCCTGGTTAGTGCATACCACTCGGCCTGCCCACCAAGCACCCGCGACTATCGCGAAGTTCCTACAATGGGTAGCAACCATTCATCACCTCTTTTCAAAATGACTCCCAACAACCACGCAAATTGTTCCGCGCTCGCCGCGCTGCTTCTGGCACTGCTCTCGATCTTCTACACAGCTGCCACCAACACAGTCCTCAAAGTCGATTCCTTCTTCCTGCATTTCTGGACGTCTACCATCCTCTTCATCGACGGAATTCTCGCCTCCACAAACCTGTTCACCTCCGGCCTTGGTCCCGCCTTCCAACTCTCTAACGCCATCGGCAAAACGCTTCAGTGGATGGCCAAGCAAGTCTCACCAACAACAAAAACGTGCTCGTGGCCCTCGCGTGATCCGCGACCCCATCTCGGGTAGAATTTTCACAAATTGAACTCAAAGGTTTGTCTATCTTCCATACCTGGACATTCGTCGAGGATCACCAAAACTAACCAACCAATCTCACATAGCTGACATCACCAACCTCGCCATATCTTCGGCGCTACCCCAGCAGTCTAGCACCTGCCCAGGTTCCCTCTCAGACCTGCCACGTCTGACAATGGGGTTGAGAAGGCCGCGTATATGTTGAGTAGGTCGGAGACTTGGAAGCCCCAAAGGGGCGAGATTGCATGGCTTCCTTATCAGGAAGTGTTTGTTGAACGCCTCAAGAATGATTCTACCTGCCTGTCTGCGGACCAAAAATCGAAATTGAATGTTATCAAGCTTCTCGACCAGAGGAGGAAAGGAGGAAAGGGAAGACTGACGAGAGACGGACGTGGGGAGCAGTGGGGGGAGCAGTGGGTGGAGCGTTGGTTACGGAGACGGGGAGGATACTCGGAGAGAGGTGGCAGACGGAGACCGGGAGGGAGAGAGGAGGACGCTGGAATACATATGCTTGGGATTGGATACCACAGGAGTTGGGCGTTTTGGAAGTTTGATTTTGGGATTGCTTTTTTGGATATGCGTTTGGACATCGATTGGGACTTCTTGTGACGGGACGAAAGTTGCTTTTTGGATGAATACAACATCACTACGTCTTCCTCATTCGAACTGTGTAACGTCCATGTGAATCTGCATTTTGTCGGCTTTCCGTCCACTGGTGTCCAGATGCTACTAAGTACCTGATAACTCGTATCTCCTTCTCATTCATCAAAAGCAGTAGAAAGGAAGAAAGGAAGTTAGGCAAAGTGGTATCTTTCATTCAGGTCCTCTTCATAAAAGCCATCAAATCCCCTCAAAAGGCTTCAAACCTCTAGTTTTCCCCGGGCCTGACTATGAACAAACAATACGTATATGAAAACGAAAAAAGAGTGGAAAAAATAGACGTGACTCATAAAGTAGAACGGTATCAAAATCACCCCGTACCATTTGTTTTGAGGGGCAACCTGGGACATGACGGCTCCCTGTTCTAACCGTGGTGAAGTGAGACACGAACAAAGGACAGGCATCACATAAGTGGAAAACAGCTAGATTCGACCTAAATCATCGACCGTTGTTGTTCAACGAATATCCGCCTGGCGGCCAAGTTTGCTGTTGCATCGGTTGAGGCCGATGCTGTGGTCCCGAATTCTGTTGTCGTTGGTGTTGTTGATGTTGTTGGTGTTGTTGCTGCTGCTGATGGTTCTCCCATCCACCCGGTCCCTGCGTATGCGCCCGTCCTAATCCCTGTGTTTGCCCCTGACCTTGTTGCGCCTGCCTCTGTCCCATCTGCTGCTTCTTCCCCCTAAGCGTCTCCATCAGATCCTGAGAATACATCTGGAACGTCTCCCCAAGTGACAGCGCATCTTCCCACCTTGCGCCGTACCACTCCAATAGCTTGCCGATCTGTCCCAGGGAAGTTATAGCCCGGTCAATGTTGGGAAGGCTGGTATTAGTATCCGACATCCTCTTCCTAGGCAGAGGCGGCGGGGCGACACCACCCTGCTGCGAAGCAGAATGCGAGATGGTGTGCGGCGAAAAGAGTAGAATGTCCGCGGCATCAGACCGGAGGATGGCAGCGAACTGCGTGCCGACGAAGAATAATCGCAGGACATCGTGGAAGGTATACAACGCCGTGTTTATCGGCGCGTCGGCCAGGCCGCAGAGACCGCTGATATAAGATATGGCGTACTCGAAGATCAGAAGCTCGCCGTAGGTGGAGAGACGCGGCGACCGGATGCCGGGCGAGATGCAGAAGACGTGGCTGTAGTACATTTCGAGTTCGAGCATTTGGCGGATGGAAGCGTTGAGGGAGACGGGGAGGGTCGAGAACCAGGCGTGCATGTCGTGGCACATGCGCCAGATGAAGGCGGTTGAGTCGGGCAGTGGGTGCGAGGGCGAGCCTTGGAAGAGGGATTGGTACCAGGTGGATTGGAGACGGCGCAGGCGGTAGAGGTAGGTGGAGGCTTCGGCGGTGGGCGAGTCCTTGTTGGGAGTGTCAGCGAGGGCGTCCCGGACTTCGGAGGGGATGGCGTCGTCGGCGAAGGAGAAAGCGCGGGCGTGTGCTAGACTTATGGCTCTGCGGGGGAGGTCAGTAGGCTGCATATTTGTAGGGAGAGGGTGTGTAAGAGTCAATACCTGTCTAGGGAGTAGGCGCTGCGGAAGATCCTTCGACGGAGTTTGACATCGGTTATGCTCATACCGTGATGCTCAGGGGGGTCTGCAAACGGTCCCTGGTCAAGGATCGCACGGCAAGTGAAGCCCAGAACCTGCCATGTGTCGAAGTGGTCGGGGTCGTAGGTCGAGTAAAGAGTCAGGAGCAAAAGCGACTGGATTTGCTTGACATTGCCCGGTGAAAGGACTTCCTGCGCAAAAGGCAAGGCACAAGCAAGGCAGTCGAGTCCGTCTAAGTAATGGCTGTCATCCTTTTGTCGGCTCTGGGCTGTGGAGCCAATAGCAAGAACCATCCAAAAGAGCCAGTACTCTGCTGAAGTGAACTGCCTTTGGCTTGTTCGGTATATGTCTTCGAGGAGACCGTTGAAGATGCGGCGAGAGAAGGCCGGATAAAGCTGGTGGACGCTGCTCATGTAAAAGTCGACAATCTTACTGGCCTTGTCATACGGCGGTAGTCCGACAGACCGGGACTGTGGCACGAACTTATTGGTGGAAGCGGCCAGGATGATGGTGGCGAGAGATAGACGAGTCTTCTCGTGGTCTTCCTGGGATACGGGGTTAATCGTTCTGAAGACAATCATGGATGGTTAGGATCCGTTCGGACAAGTTGACGCAATGGGGAACACATACACTGAGCTCAGTGAGGCTATAACCTGCTCTATCTCTTCATCCCCATGTAGGCGTGCTGCCCTCCGGGCAACGTTGACTCTGATGTTGTCAAGAGAATCCCGGCGATCTGGACCCCATTCGTCGTCGTTCCCAGGGTCCAAAAGGCCGGGGGCAGTGGCGGGATCGGGACCAGGACCAGGCTGGGTCTGCGAGGACATCTGCGACCGAGCGTAATGGAGCTGTTTCTCCAGCTTCTCAACCCTAGCTTCGAGAGCTCTCACATAATTTGGTTCCCTCCCTCTGATGAAGCGTTCACTGATGGGCATGCACTCGGATTCACGACCGAACTTGACGCATGAGGTACAGGCCGGAAGCTTTCCGTCACACTTGATCTTGGCACTTCGGCCTACATGTCTCGACTGTCAATATTGGCGCAGATACGGTTTGATGTTCAGGCTGGCTCACATCTTGTACACGCCGTGACCGGGCGCGATACTTTGAGCACGGGGTTGTCGAGAAGGTCTTCTTCAGTCGCTTCTGAGTCTGAGGGGAGGTCCGCGTGTGGATCATCCCAGGTGAAAGACATTGTTGCCGCTGGGGATAAAGGAGGTTTTTGGGTGTATAGAACAATGACTCCGGCTTCGCGAAATGACGATATGAAATATAGAAGAAAGACAGCCAGAGTATAAGCTGCAAAGCGCCAAGTGAGGTCAAGTGTGGATAAAATAGAGTTGATGCCAGTGAGAAGAGAGATGGGACGATGAGTGATGAAGTGGGATGAACCCGCAGCTGCACTGTCATTTTACACTTTAGTCAGCGCTTGGTATGCAGGTACAGGCTGAACTCCTGTACAGAATATTCATGTTTAGGGGTGGGGTAAGCGGGGGTCATTCTCTCTTGTGGTCTTATCCGCTTCATTTGAGGTCCTACAAACAGATAGGTAAAGAATGAGATTGTGGCATTTGGAATACTTACGTCCGCAGCTTCTAACATACGGTAGACTAAAGGGGTATACGAACAAACGGGAGATCACAGAAGGATCGTTTGAATTTGACATATATAATGCAATCCACCTAGGACGGCCATGTCCGCCAGGATTTTGGAAGTTTCGCATATGTGCCTACCTTATCCACTATTCGTAAACAAAACGCTGTCGGTAGGCGCCGACGGTAGGTTGCTTGCTCTCCCGAGTCTTTTCTGTCAGGGGCACCTCAGCCTCCACGACGGTGTTTCAGCCAGACGCAGAAACCGGGGCATTAGAACAGGAAGCTTCCAAACACGATCAAATTCCAAATCGCATAATTGAGTTTGACACATGCCATGCGCGGGACCTGCCGCTGCGCATTCCTGGCCCTTTCTTCTTTACTTCGTACCTGCGGCGAGTAGCGTGAGGCTTTGTTCCGACTGGGGATGAGCAAGGGTTTCGAAACTCTTGACATGATCTTCAGGGTTTTGCATGTGTCTTTTTTTCCCTCCTTCCCTGCCCCACATGGCTTCATCGTAAACTGGGTGGGGTACACACCGGGGTTATTTTGCATCAGAAACGCCTCACTGGAGGTATCGAGTATCCGGAAGATATAACGACATGTACCTTTCCGCGCTTTGGTGGCCAAGCTGTATATCTTGGCGCCAAGTCCTGCGTCCAGCTCAAAGTCACTCTTGTTCAGTGCTTTCAACACCGCTTTACAAAAAGCCACTGCATCGAAAAATTGACTGCACCAGTAAATTCAGCGCGCCCAAAAGGGGGCTTTTTGCGCGGGTTAGTCTTATATTGGATTGTGATGTAGTAGTTAGAAGAAAGGTTGGCAAAAGTATTGGGACTTGGGGTTTGCCCGTTGGGCGTGGAAAAGGTACATGTCGTTATATCTTCCGGATACGCGTTGCCCACTGATGACCCGATCAATGGAATTCCAAAAGGGGGTTGTAAACATGGAGGGCAAGTCTCTTTAGATCTTTTCTTCGCAAGGAAATGGGTCATGAAAACAAAAGGCCTCTCAATGAAAGTGCTGATTTTCTGATTAGTTACAAGACAGCTGTGTAACTCTACCTTATCTTACCCGACTTTATGCAGCGTGCGAGATAAGTGCGGCTATCGGGCCGGTACAGAAAAGTAGGCGCCGCACGGAACGGAATGCTATTCTCACTCTGCCATCTCAAACCCGCAACACCCACACTGCCGTCCGTCCAACTGCCCTCTCTTTTCGTCCCTCGGTCTGCCACGCCGGCTCGCTGCACACTCCCGTCCACGACCACGGCACCCTTCTCTCACGAGGTGACCATGTTACTCAGCCGAGGCGGTACAGAATCTCGAACGCAATCCAATCCAGGCCTATTGTTGCCCTGTAACTGTACCCTAGCCGATCGAGGAACCCTGCTGGCGCCATCAGCGTGCCCGCCCCTGCCCGCCATGAATCCCCCCACTTCACCACCCACTCTTCCGCCCACATTCCACGCTAGCCCAGCGTTCGGACAGGCCTGAGGAGCCCCAGCTT
Source organism: Neurospora sp. CHS-2018b (assembly GCA_009806015.1). NCBI lineage: Eukaryota > Fungi > Ascomycota > Sordariomycetes > Sordariales > Sordariaceae > Neurospora > Neurospora sp. CHS-2018b. The sequence goes on from RAOV01000019.1 coordinate 444,039, forward strand.
GTGTCACTGCAAAGTGCAACCACCAAAACAGCACTTTGACAAGCCGAGAGCCTCTTCACCAAACCAACTCCGTCCTTCGATTCGTCATCAGGCCCTCGAGAGCTCATATATCCACCTTCTCTGTCGACAACTCCGAGGCGCCTCCCGCCCGTCCGCCATGCTTCACGTGCGCGCAGTGGGAATCTCAAGCTGTGGTACAACTTGAACTGCCTCGACAACTCGACGACTCCAAACCCCGCCTTGCCTGTCTCTACAACCTCAACCCAGCCAGCAGCCAGCCCATGGATGCTGCCGAGATCGTCCGCCGGGCCCTGGGCTCTATCGCCGAACGAAGATCTTCACAGCAACACCTACAACCACAACAACAAGCTACGCCCTCCTACTTCCCCTTTCCGACCCAACAGCCCGCCGTACATAGGCCTCCCGCCCCTCGTCCTCAACGTCGCGATGCCTCCAACCTGGGATACACGTTGACGGCATGCTGCAGATGTCGACAGGTATGTCTCTCCCCAGTTGTCGAGTCTGCCACGTTCTAACCCGATACTTCGCTGTCTCTAGAGGAAAACAAGATGCGGCACCTCCTTACCTCGATGCATGCCTTGCGAGCGAGCGGGCGCCGTTTGCGAATACTGGGACTCGACCTTGCAAAGGAAGGTCAGCCGCTCTTACGTTGTCAAGCTACGGGACAAGCTACGCCGCCTTACCGACGAACTCGCTCAGTTCAAGACCGATGAACCAGACCCACAGGATCGCCGACAGAGTCCCGATCTATCCAGCAGCCTGGTGCGACCCAACGTTACCGATGAGATCTCTTACTGGTTTGGGCCCAGCAGCGGTGTCGGCCTGCAGAGAACCTTGATGGAGGAGGCTAAGCGCTACATGGAATCCGAGTCGTTTGCGAATCTGTTATCAGAGAGCGTTACAAGGCGCGTCGACAGGGCAAACCGTATGCAGAGCATCTCGACAGGGCGCAAGAAAAGCTACCCCTTGATCAGTGAGATTCCAGTTCAGCAACTGCCAAAGCGCGCCACAGCCGACAAGCTTCTTGAAGTCTACATACAGAGAGCTCAGATATGGGCGCCAATCCTCCACGAGAAGATCCTTGAGGAAAACGTCAACGACGTGTACGACGGCGACAAGGACCCCTACAAGAGGTTTGTCGTACACATGGTGTTTGCTATAGGTTTGCGCAAATTGTCGTCGCAGTTCGCCGGTCTCGCCGACAGTTTCTACATTGCCGCTACAGAGTACTTCTGGCAAGTCATACAGCCTCGAGACCTCAAATCGCTACAGTGCATCATTCTACTCGCTCAGTACTACCTTTTGTGTCCCTACAAAGCACCTGGCTATTACATTGCTGGACTGGCGACCAAGCTTTGTCAGCAGCTTAACATTGTTGACGAACAGACTATCTCCTCAGGGGTTGATGAGCAGACCCTCGATATGCGAAGGCGGCTGGCTTGGGTGACCGTCAATAACGAATTGGGCTTGGCCTACATCACTGGACGACCAAACGGCTTTTCCAAGAGTCATGATGCGATCAACCTCAAGTTTTTCGAGAGCCTCCCGGATGAAAACATTACCGAGGATGGCATCAAGTCAGGGCCTGCTTGTGTGAGGAAGCTGGTAGCCATACACTTTTGCAAAATGACCCTCCTACAAGCAGAGATACGACGAGTCTTGTATGAGCAAACTATGCCTAATGTCAACAGCGAAGAACATTCCTGGGTTGCAAAGATGCAGAAAAAGCTGGAGGAGTGGCGGGACTCTGCTCCTGAAAAAGCCGAGCCGTGGTGCAAATCCTTGTACGTTTCCTATGCAATTGCATTGTTTCCCGTTTTATTGCTAACTCAAGAATTCCTAGGTTTGCATTCTACTTCCACAACATGGTCATCTCTTTGTTTCGCCCATCTCCGCAAATACCGGACCCATCTGCTACAGCAGCCGCAAAGTGCTACGATGCTTCCCGCCAAGTCATTGAGATTTCAAGCACACAAATCAAGGCATCGGCCGTCGACATCACATACATTTTCCTATCGACTATTCACACAGCGTTGAGTACTCTGCTGTGGTCCGTTTCCTACGCAGAAGTTCGAGCCGACCACTCCGCAGATGAAGTCAAGGATATCACGGAGACTGCGCTGGAAATATTTGATCAATGCTCCGAATTTCTGCCAGAACCACAAGCCGTCTCGGAATTTTACGACGTTTTGATCTCGGTCTCTCTACGCCGCTATCACATCAAGGAAGAACCCATTAGTCCTACGCCGGGAATTCAGCACCTGCCGAATGCGAGTGGATTTGGTCAGCCTGGCTTGCTCAACTCCACCATTTCCAGTCCCGACATGTTCGCAACACCGCAAATAACACAGACGCCTCAGGATAAGGGGACACCGATTTTCCGGGCTCCTAGCTTTCGCTATGTCTTTGACGGCACTCCCGAGCAGGAGCCGCCAACAGATCTCCAAAACTCACCATTCCGCCCTTCCCAACCCATGTTCCGCTCCAATTCGATCTTCGGAAGTCCTTCGACGGATCCCGGCCGAAGGCTCTCTCACTGGGCCCCTGAATCTACCACCTCTGTTAACCACAATGCCCCGGTAGACGCCCAAGGGCCACCAACAGGCCGTTTCGAACCGTCGATATCACCGCCAACAGACCCCTCCACCCCGATCGCCATGCCGGGAGCATTCAACCCACCTACAACTCTTCCGCAAGCACCAGTCCACGTCCCCGTCAACACGCTACCGATCACAACAGAGCCTCTCACCGCCTACCACCTCGCCCCCAGCCCAGCGATGCCCCTCCCGCAACAAGCACCGCCGCTAATACCGACAACAACAGCGCAGCAAGCCTGGTTCAACCCACCCCCACCGCTCCTCTCACCACACACCTTTTCCTCAAGCAGAGGCAGCATCAGCCTCTCCGGAACCGCAAACGATGTCATGCTCAACCCCGGTCTCGGCCTCTGGCTCACCCGGTTCAGTGACAATTACTCGCTTAACCGCGGCCCACCACCCACTTCGAATGGGTGGGGACCTGCTTGGGCGAGCACCAACAATCCCAATGGTGTTGCTTCTCCGGGCGTGGGAACACCATGGGGAACTCAACCGCCCCCGGTTCACACCAATAGCATGGGAGGAGGAGGAGGGTTACCGCCAAACAATAACGGTAACATGAACAACGTCTGGGCGACGCACTGGTCTGATCAGAGACAAGGAAGTTTGAGTCAGGAACAGCAGGATGAGTTGATGGATGTGTTGGAGACAGAGGGGATGGCGGAGATTGATATGTTTTTGAAGATGGAGACTTCGTGAGTGTGAGCTTTCTGTCTCGGTAGGAGTTGGAATGGGTTTTTGGATAATGTGTACCTTGGAAAGATGGGGCGCCCGTCCCGTCCCGTAGGATCTGGAAGCGGATGATGGACTTGTTGATTTGTATAGGGATAGGGCGCCGTTAGGGTAGGTGGATTTGGATACGAGGACAAGGAGACAGACAGGGTGGCGCGGGCGGCAAGATCTGATTTTAGTTGGTTGGTGGGTGGGTGTATGGAGTCGGTTCTTTGGGGATATATGGGTAGCAGGTGCGTAGCAAATAACTGTGGTAATTCGTTACATTGCAGACCAGTTTGATTATACTACTAGAACGTGACCGTAGCGTACCAGGTAGGTCCGAAGGCATGTTAAGAAGATGACCGACCCTTTTACAAATTGAATCTTCCAGGATGTAAAGTGACTCTGTAAAACTGCGCTGGTAAGAATCCCGATGGCGTTCATGCCCTTGCGCTAACAAACTGGCGCACTATTTAGGTGTGACACTGTTAGTTTGAATTGGAGGCTACTAACAGATTTACAAGTCGAGACGATCGTCAGGGGCAATGACAGATTAGGGTTGGGGTTGAATGAGCAACTCGTCACAAACTGACGAGGAGGACGACAACAACCAGAGAGACACACAACATGAAGTAGTAAATGGGCTGTTCAACGCTGTTCATTTTAACGTCTAAACTCCCTGCCTCACTTATTAAACCGGCTCGCAAAGAACGTAGACATCCACACTCTTGTTACGCTTGAGCAACAGCTAGTCTAGATCCCATAATCAACTGTCCGATACTCGCTGCTCGATAACTCTGTTCTACTTGGTCCCAAAACGATCATGCCGAGCCTGTTCAGACCCTAACCTAAGCAGAACAGAACCCCCTACACATCACCCGTACAACTCGGCCCCGTCGCAATGGCCACCCCAGGCCCAGAAGCAGATCCAGCTCTATTCTTCGAAACAACCTTCTTCTTCTTCCTCCGCGCCGTTCCGTCCCCGCCAGCACCAGTACTCAACCCAGCATTAGGCGGTGCCTCCAACACCCAGCGCGCAATGGCCGACGCGCGGTCCGTGGAGATGGGATACTCCTTTCCGTCGTCTACGGACCAGCGGCGGATTTTTTGTTGTGGCTGTGCCGGTTGGGCCGGTTGAGTTTGGGCTTGAGCTTGAGCTGTTCCGCCACCGTTAGTGGTGTTAGTAGAGGGTTTGGTGACTCCGTTTGTGTTTTTCGTGCCGTTAGCGGTACTTGAGGTGGTGCGGGTTAGGGCGGTTGAGGTTGAGGCTGAGATTGAACCGTTGGTGGTTTGTGAGGTAGGTTTGGATCCGTTGGTTGCGGTAGTGGTTTCTTTTGGCGGCGGCGCCTCCAAAGCAAGAGACTCGAGATCACGGCCGGTGAGCTTGGCGTCCATGGCTGCCACGGCGTTGTCGAGCCGGTAATCGTTTTCCGCGCGTAGCTGACGGGCCTTGACCGCCATGCGGAAAGAGGCTTCGTCTTTGATCCTGTCATCTCCGAGGGCGTCGATGATGGCTTGGTGCTGGATACGTTCCTTGCGATGCTTCTCGGCCTCAACAGCGCTGCTTGTACCGTTGCTAGAGGTCGAGCGGACGATGGCTCCTGCTCCTGCCGGACCCCCGGTCGGAGGTGGTGGAAGGGCTTTGTTTTGCCTGATGGGGCCTGGCAACGCTACCGGTACTGATCCGCCGCCGGGGCCCGAAGGCTGGAAAAGTGGGAGAGGTGCTGGGGCGCAGAGGTCTTCCCATGTCCCGGCTAGCTGGATGTAGTTGCCGGATGCTCGGAGAACCTCAGTCCAGTCGGCGCGGGCTGGTGAGCGACTAGCTTGGAAGATGGGATAACCATCGGCAAGGCGCGCCAGTCGTGCTACCATGTAGGCGTGCCGAAGTAGCTCCTTTGCTGATGTCTGAATGAGACAGTGGCAGAGCAAAAGAGCGTGCAATGCGTCATTCATCAGAGGATGGTAGGTGAGGGTCTCCGTTGTCGTCTGGAACGCAGCGAATGTGGGCTGTTGTTGCTGAGGGCGTACTGGTGTAAGCTCCGTGCTAGGATACGGAGGTAGGTCAGCCGGGGGAGACGCCGCGAAAAGGTCCGAGAGAGCATAGATGCGATGAGTAGGTTGGCTCTCGCCAGGTTCGCCGGTCACGGGAGAGTCAGAACGAGAAGCATGGGAGAACGACCTAGGGACGCGAACCCCATTAGCGGCGTAGTTGACTTTCCGGGCAAAGTCTTCGGCGATCTCGATGGGTAGATCAGGCGAATACTCAAAATGCGACAGATAGTTCATGTAGTCTTTCAGCGCACGCTTGGCGTTGTGACGGACAAGCTTCCTCGCCTCCATCACCTTTTTCTCGGCCTCTTGCTCGGCAGGCGTTAACACGGGTATGGCCAGTGGTGTCGGCTCTGAGCCAGTCTTGTTGCCTTCATCAGAGATATCACCATTCGCAGCTTTTCCTGCGGCAGATTTGGCTTCGGCAGATTTGGAGGGGAAAGCAGCTTGGACGTGCTGACAGGCAATGGTCAGATAGACACCAGCGCGTTGGAATAATAGCTGAATTTCCAAGCTATTCGGCTGCTCCTCCTCCTTGAGCACAACGTCCTCCTGTCTTCGTCCGCCAGGCCGGGCTTGAGGATGATTGTGGTGCTTTGGAGCATTTTGTGGTAGCCGGTAAAACCGATGTATCCTGAGGGCTTCTGTCAAATCGGCTATGGCGCCCTCAAAGTCCTCCTTGAAAATCCTCACTGTGGCGCGAGTCCTTAGCGGCTCTCCCTGGGTAGATTTCTCCGAAATGATTTCACTCAAGGCATCCAGGTTGGTGCACTGGGCCAGCTGCCTACTAGGTATTTTCTCGTGGAAGAAGTGTACGTATTTGGCGTCGGCATCCTGGGGGTTGCGCTGGAGTACAAGCGAGGCCACCTCCTCGAGGGGAGAGGCACTTTGCATCGTAGCCACACTGGACGCTATCTCATCTAGATGATATGCTTTGGAAAGCTTCTGGGTCGCCTGTTCCCTCATCCGGTGTTTTCTTTCTCGACTGAGCTTCGTTTGCCCCCCAGGCCCAAACAGTCCCAGAGCATGATGGGGGCCACCGGACATGTTGTGCTGGGATACCGTTGCCACACCAGTGGCGGCACGTACAGCCAAATTCGTAGCATCGTCGACGAGGCGGCGGATCTTGACGAGATCAAAGAAGACGGAAGGATCAATAGGACGCGGTCGTGGGGTATTGTAGTTCAAATTGGCCAGAGTTTCGAGGATCTCAGGGGGGAGCTGAAGCCATGGGCCGTGGAAGGACGAGATATAGCGCCAATGCCTGGTTGATATCAAGGACAGAAGGTCAGTCTATGGTTCAAGGGCTCGCTGGCGCATATGGAGGAGGACAAGTGAGGAGGTCAAGAGCAAAGACATGGACTTGGAGAAGACCAAGGACGGGCAAAGATGGCTCTTCCTTCGGCCAATTGGCAGTGCTATGGGTCGCGGAGGGGAACGGCGCACTTATTCCGACAGATGATGAGTGCCGGCACCGGAGGCGGTTGCTGCTGTGGCTGGGCCTTGGTCTTTGCCGTCTTCTTGCTTCCACTTCCACTTCCACTTCCACTCGAGGGATCTTGGGTCGCGGGGACAGCAGGCGACTGTACCTCACTGGCGTTGTCCTCGACTGAGGTAGACTTTTTCTTTTTGGCCATCTTGCCGATTGACTGGTATTTGCGACTAACTGTGGGGGGTTGTGGTTGTGCTGCCGTGGGCATGCGATGACAATGGGAGGGGGGGAGAGGTCGCGATAGTCTCGAAGGTGTGGTCGGGCAAACGAGGGCACCGAGGGCTTATGGATGGCAATCACAAAGAGCCAGGCGGCGTCTCAGGTTCGGTGATATTATGTAGTGTAGATGGTGGCCGTCATCGAGATAGGATGCTGCTGGCCGGCCAGTCGTTGTTGTTCAAAGTTTGGTCTCGATCTCGATTTCAACTTCCATTTCCCTCGGCGGTTGCATTTGACGTCAAACCAATCCGGATCTGTTAGTGCATGCGCCTGTGGTTTCCGGAGTGGGGGGCTTGTAGGGCTGCTTAGGGGTATCACCGCACTATCGGGGAGGGCACAGCAGCCTGGAAGCTGCACCCTAGGCGCCAAGCAGGGTCTCTTATCGTACCCCAGATAAGCGTGTGGAGCTCAAATGTGGGGTAGTACCTTACCTTTCCTTTAAACCAGCTTAACTTCTCTCCAGTTTCACTTCATCGGGCCGAGTCTCCTTGCTTCAAGATCTTCAATCAAATCGTTTACATTGCTATTCCAGTATCATTGCATACATATACACAGCCTTTGTCTCACATTCAAACCCTGGATGCAACTGTCACAAACCGCTCACCGTTTCATCGTCAATCGAATCAACCAACTCACCAGTCACCACCAACCCCAACCCTCGAGCTTACAAGACATTTGTTCCCCCTGCCGAAGAGGTCCTCATGAGCTATTCAATAACCTGTCCAGGAGTCAGCAATGGCCTCTCTTTACATTCCATCTCAAACGAAGTACCTTGACGGGACCACTTACCTAAAATCATCTCAACTCCTAAACGACGAAACATCCGGAGCCGGAGCCGGAGCCGTCATAACCGCCGTCGACTCCTCAGCCCTTGGAAGGACAAACGTTCCCTTCGCTCGCCCAACAAGACATTCACACGCCCTCCGTATCTGATCTTCCGGTCGACCCCGCCACGCTTGAGGACAGTGTTCCATCATGGGCGGCGCCCTGGCTACCACCCTTCGTCGTCGACTAAGCCGGGGAAGGGCTCTGGCTCTGGCTGGTATGGTTGCTGGTCCGTTGTTATTCGTGGCCCGCGTTAGTGTGGTAGTCACCGTCGTGGTCGGAATGATTGCCCTGGTAACTGTTCTGGTGACGGTTATGGTGACTGTTATGGTGGTCATATCCGGTTCGCTGTCGTCGCCGTCGTCGTCGCCGTCATCTTCGTACAAATGGTGACCTCCAGCACGCACCTTTGCGGGTTTTACTATCGGCTTCGGCGAGACTGCTGATGGGGGAGTCACTGTAGTGATTCGAGATGTAGCTTGGGGGGTCCGAACTGGTCGCACAACTGCCGGACCTGCGAAGTAAGACGAGCAAAACGACTCGGCAAGCTTCCGGTTTGTGTCGGGTTGGTCGGCCGGGTCGAGCAGTTGGAGGAGGACATTGTCCTCGCACCTGTCTTGATGCTTGATGCTTTTCTCACGGCAAGTGCGTGAAGGGGCTGAGAGGACTGAGTGGACGAGTAGTAGGAGACTCCAAGGGAGAAAATGCGTCAGAATCATGGTGGTGAGGAGGTTGCGCTTGCGCTTTTTGGTCGGATACAATTGATCTCTACACCACACCTCGCCCGATCATGGGCATACATCTTATAAATGGGTGGCGGCCATCTCGAAAGCTATCGGTGACGTGTGCGAGTGCGCGGAGGTGGCAGATATCGTGGCTGGGAGATTGAGTTGGAATGCTAACCTCCCTCCTGCCATCTAGTGTCTCTCTCTACTGCCCACATTCCGTGCTGCTAGTGCGAGCACCCTCACATTGGAACGAACCCCAAGTACTCTGCGGCATCGACAATTAATTCCAATGCCTTCTCTCCCTGCTTCTAGAACTTGTCTGGCCCGTTCTTGCTTACACACTTCCCAGCCTCTGCACATGTAGTGGGCTTCTATATCTTCAAAGCATGATGAACAGGCAAATTTAGCTCCAGTGATCCAGCATGACTCACAGCCTGCTTGCCTAGCCGTTCACAACACTATGTACTCTTACTCTATTTCCTTTGACTGCCTTCCAATGTTTCGCAACGGTCAAGCTCGCCCTCCAGCCCGACGTCGAGTTCTTCGTGCGTTATCTTCTTGCAATGAACGTTCTATCGAAACACAGAGTAACTAGGTGACCAATGTGTCAAGTTTCGGAGAAGCACGATTACTGCCATATTTGGGTATACTACACAAAGACGGTGTCCGTTTTCCCAGCACGATTTGAGTTATATATACGAGTCATATATACACCTTTACCCTCCCATCGAGGTCTCCTTCGTAACGACATTAATCCTTTTGCTTTCCTCTATCGGTCCCATCGCTATTTATCCATTTCAAGAACAAACAAAAAAGCCAGACGGTCTTGTCTACCCGCCTACCCCTCATCACAACTCCGAACTCCGTCTCGACGGGTTTCCGCAATATAATTGCTTCGACAAGACGAGGGTCAAGACGAGAGCACGTCTTCGCGCCGGTACAGTCTTTCCTCACCCGGATGAAGTCCGCCATCCCAAACGCTGGGACTTTGACGTCGCGGTATTGGTTCTCTGAATGAGCTGAAGCCCAACACCATATAATCTATTAATAACCGGTTAGTAAAAGGCTAATAACCCGACATTAAGATAAGAGGAAGACGTATTAAATCGCGCAGCTTCTGCATCTGCTTTTACTAGGTTATTAGCCTTTTACTAACCGGTTATTAATAGATTATATGGTGTTGGGCTTTAGTTCATTCAGAGAACTAATACCGCGACGTTCCGGGTGAGGAAAGACTGTACCGGCGCGAAGACGTGCTCTCGTCTTGACCCTCGTCTTGTCGAAGCAATTATATTGCGGAAACCCGTCGAGACGATTCTGCTCGAGAAGTAGGCTTGGTTATGACGCAGAGACCTCTTCGCCCTTGGTGTCTGCGAGCTTCAACTCAACCACGCCATGGGGAGTTCCCTTTGGGTCCATGTGCACGCGTGAGATCTCCAGGCCTGCGGCAGCGGCTACGGACCTCCATTGTGAAAGACTGCGTTCCTTTCCACCGATAGGAAGCATAGCGAAATCTTTGAAAGCAGCGTACATTTGCTGCGAAGAAGGTTGCGAGGTCGTAGAAGGATTGTCCGGAGGAGTGATCTGCTCGGAGATCAAGATGCGAGCTTCGCTGGAGAGGGAACGAGCCACATTGCGCAAAATGTTGGCGCAAACCGGGTCGGAGTAGTCGCGCATAATGTGCCGGAGGTAGTAAATCAGCGCGCCTATGATGATTTGTTGTTAGATCCATGATATGTCAGCACGAAGGCGGGAAGGTTCTCACCTTTAATGGGACTCTGGCAATGGAAATCCAACGGCAAAAACCTCACGCCCTTCATCTCATCGTCTTCTTGGGCAGCTCTCCTTGCACCCTGAATGACGTTGTCCAAATCATGAACCACGCACTGGTTGGCCTTCAGACCCTCATGTCCATACTCCCTCAGAAACAGCTTAACCGAGTGGCCGCCGCCACCGCCAACATCGACCCAGACCGTCTCACGTCCAGCCCTCGCTTCAGACAAAACCAGAGTCATATCGTAAATGCCGACGGTCGGCACCCTCGATGAATGGGTGATAGACATCGCCTTCATGAACTCGGCCATACGCTTTGGATCCTGACACACCAGCTCGAAGTACTTCAACTCCGGCTTCTTCTCGTGAACAGTCAAGGGTACATGGTTGACTCCGACGGGCTCACGGCGGCCGTACGTGTCAAAGTAGGACGGCAGGGATGCGGATACAGACACGATGTTGGTGTGCAAGAGCGAAAACATGGCCGACATCGGGTGTGTTGAGACGAGAAAGAGGGACGTAGGGGTGTGGTATAGGCCATCCTTGGACCGGCCGAGGATTGCGGTTGAAGTGAGCATCTTGGAGATGCGGACTAATAAAGAGTGTCATTAGCTTCTAAAGTCTGGAAGCTGAAGCACAAGATCGATGTGAGGAGATAAGACTTACTCAGCAAGGACTGCTCAACATTCACTTTCCCTGCAAGGTTGGCAAACGAGATCCCGTTCAATTCGGATTCCGACGATCCGGAACCATTGTTGGTCACCACCGGGATTGGGATGGCATCAAAAACACCCCAGTGCTTGAAAAGGTTGATGGCCGATACAACGCTCATTTGCGCAAACAATCCCATGATCACCTCCTGAGGAGGACGAGGAGCACCATCCGATGACTTTTCAACAATGGGTTTCGGCGGAACAACAGCCGCCCTAGGTTGTAAAGTCAGAGGAGAGATGTTACTCTTGTTGCTTGGAGGCGTTTCTGGCAGCGATGCGCCCGAATCCGGAGGAGTTACGAAGCCATCCTGTAGCCCGGAGGATGCCAGCAACTGTTTCACCTCAGTAAGAATTGAGAAGGCCTCCATTTCGCGGTCGGAGTTTCCGCTGGTGTTCCTTTGATCGGCTTCGACATTCTTTTTGTTGAAATATTGGCCAGTGATCTGGTGAATGGCCTCCAACGACTCGATGGCGCTCGCGGCGCTGTTGCCATTGGGAACGCTGCGGACGGCACTCTGTTTCGCATACATGTTTTTAAGCTCAGGCCCGCCTGTTGGACTTGGACGACGGAAAATGTGGATGTATTGTGGTTGTGGTGGAAACGGAAGAAGGGAAACGGAAACTAGGGCAGCCTAGAAATACTGACGGGCGTGCCGGTGAATGGGCGCCAAGGCACGGCCGGCCAACACCGCCTCTTAGAAAGAGTAGTTCTTGACCACGCGGACCATAGTGTGGAGGGTGTTTGGTTGTGCTGGCTCTTGGTTGTGCTAGCTTTTGTGGATTTGTGTAAAGATGGAAGGTGATGATAAGAAGGAGAAAGATATGATCGATTTCACGGTAAACCTCACCCTTATATGCACGACAAACCAACTACACGCTGCCCTGGTCTGGGGTGCTTAGTCAACACGGGCTTGTTCAACACGGACTTGGTCATCTACCCGCTGTATTCATCAAAATCAAGTAACCGACGAGTTATCAAGGCCATGCCAACAGAACCAAGGACCTCAACACCATGCCAACTTGGCATGCCTTACTGCTGCGTTAATGTTGCAGGTATACAGCTGCAGACCCTGCACGGTAAGAAAACCTTCCCCCTACCGCAGAGTTTCGGGGCATAGGGTTTCAACAACCCTGGAAAGTTGGAGAAATCTACACGCATACTGCTCGAATATGTGCTTTTATTGCCCGGGAAAAATAGTGGGGGAGACAGCCAGAGAGCGCGGAGCAGTGTAAATTCGATTCTCCTGGTGCCCTGCCTTTTCCCACCTGTCTTTTCAAGGGAGCTGGAGGGTGGGGACATTGAGAATCACGGTCTTGCATAGAATTTCTGGCGGGCATGCATGTTGCAGTATGCTTACAGATTTGGCCAGATTTGGACAAATTCCAGGGTTGTTGAAACCCTATGCCCCGAAACTCTGCGGTACTGGGCTACCGCGGTTTCGAACACCAGCCTAGGAGCAGTGTCTTTGGGTTCGAATAGTGGGATTTTATATAGAGTATTCGACTTGGTGTTCTTAACCCGAAAGAGGAGGAGTGAATACTTTTCTTCAGAACACTCGAGTGAATGCCGCTTAGCTCAGGGCGTGTCGCGTATGTGCTGATTTGTAGATGGGATCAAACGGCACGCGGCCCAGGGCCGTGGGAGAGGTGGGCAAAGGACATTATCCAGACAGCCTGACTGGGTAACCGAAGTTCAATTTCCAAGGGTCCGGATCGACGGCGGCCGCACGACGGATACAATGTTGGTTGGGAGGTGCCATTGTCCCATGATTGCGAGAGGTTGTCTTCATGGAGAGTTGGGCCTTTGTACTTTGTACTTTCGGCAAACATAAAGAGCGAGCAAAAAGGTAAGGGCATTGTCAAAGCAAAAGCAAGAGCGGTGGCAGAAGGAATTTGGTATTTGCTAATTGCCGTGTGACTGACGGTTGCAGTGTCATGGTGACCTACTGCGGTGAAGTTGGATGGAGAAAATCCGACAAGTCGGCTCGAAGATGGCCCAGCAAACTGCCGGCAATTTGACGTTGGATACGGAGACGGAGACCCGATGGGAAAGAGCAAGTTTCGATAGAGTGAAGCCACCGCGCCTTCCCGTCCAACGAGACAGTGCCTCCGATCCTTCACCGGGACCGAGATAAGGTGACCCCACTTATCGGGGCTCAAAAGATTCTCTCATCCCCGAACTCAGGTGAGTTGTTCTTGCCTGCCATAAGCCCAGAACCATGGATGGGTTAGCCTGATAACTTCCAATGAACTGAGTTTGCAATGTCAGCCGGACATTGGTGGTCTGGGGATTTGAGCTCAAAGGATTCTCTCATCCCCGAACTCGACTGAATCGTCGTTGCGTGCCCCGACTAAGCCCTTGGTTACTTCCCAACGAGATGTGAACCTGGATGTGGTGGGATTTGATATGACAGGGCCAAAGTGCTTCCATCTGTCAGGGTCGATTGCCGATCTGGAGGTTGAGCTTTTGGATTGTATACCTAGTACGTGGACAACATGCTGTTAGCATGGGACGGATGAGGGACCGACTCTAGCGTCACAGATAATGAGAAGTGCGGTACCGAGAGTTGAACCAAATCCCCCATCTGCGTGAACCTTGCTTTGTTCTCCATGCCCATGAGCTCGAAGGTGAAGATCCGGTTTCGATACCCAGTGAGGCCTTCATGCAACGCCGTTCGGATGCACCACTATCCAGAACAGACTCGGGGGAAAACAACGTGGTCTTCAGCCGGGACGGCGCTGTCCTCACGCCGTGACATATGCGCCTCACAGTGTATCGTATGTATCCGGGGCGGCATAGTCGGGGATAATGACGGTGACACTGGAGGGTATCATCACCCACATCGTCGACCAACACACTACAACGTGATGGAAATCCCCAGGCCTTGTCCGGCTGACATTGCAAGTGCAGGTGAAAGTTACGACGCTCATCCATTTTTGAGGCATGAGCTACCTGGCCTCTTCATCACAAATGGGGGAAAAAAGCTTCTAGGAGTATTACGACAATTATGTATTACAGCCGGTCTCGCCCGTCTTACAACAGTAGACGACTACCGACACAGCCACAAAGTCCAGACGAATTTAAAGCCAGAACTCAAAGCCGGTGCGCTTGTCAAAGATCAAGTTCAACCAGCCCGCAAGTCTGACGCCGCCCTTGATGATGCTGCGCTCAACAACCTCCGCAGCGCCCTTGTAGTAATCACCGCCAATCTCGGTACCGTTCAGCTGGTTGCCGGGGATCTTCATGACATAGTGGCAGACCTCCTCATTGCCGTCCTGAGCCCAAGCGGCGGCAGCGCGCTCGGCAGCTTTCCTGTTGACAACCGAGTGATAACGCAACCACCTGCGGACATCCTTGCGGTAACTGCCCTGGTTGATCTTGGCGGCGAGGTTGTTGGCCCAGCCGAGGAAGTCGGCGTTGGTGATGTTGGCGGCGCTGGTGGGAGGGGAGATGCCGAGCATGGTGTTGGGGATCGACGTGTCCCAGGCGGCGTGCAGGTTGGTCTTGTAGCCCAGGAAGGTGACGGTGATGTTGTTAGCTCCCTCGCCGAAGGCTTCGGTGTGCAGAGGCTGGGCAATATCACCCAAGAACTGTTACCGGGGGTTAGTGAAACGGCCCATTGATGGAAACCCAGGTTTATCGGGTTGGAAGTGGAACGAACGTGGATGATGAACTTGAGAGCCTGCGCCTTCTGGTCGGCAGGGAGGTCCTTCTTCTGCACACGCTCGGTCTACAAACAGGTTAGTCAATTCCTTCACTGATCACTCTACAATCACATAGGCTGAGGTCAACTAACGTAGTTTCCGATAGCGGAAACGACACAGCCCTCAGGAGGGCAGTCCTCGGGGAGGATAAGGTGGCAGCTCTCCGGGGGAGGAGCGTCATGGCCGTTCACATAGTGAAGACCCGAGGACCACTCATTGCCAGACTCGTAGCGGAAAGAGTCAGCCCACGAGGCAATGTTGCCCATGTAAGTGGTCGAGTTGTCGCCCAAGATGGCCTGAACCTGCTTCACAGTGTTCGGGGTGAGATACTGCTGAGCAACGGACGCGACGGTAGCATGGCCGAGCTTGCCCCAGGCGCTGACGGTCGCGGCCTGGAGGACGACGGGGAGGACAACAGAGGTCTTCATCATGGGCGTTCAGGTTGCTGAGGACGAGAGTGCTGAACAAGAAGAGACTCGGAGACCGTGAAGAAAGCCAGCAATTGCTGGTCCACGGCGCCGGCGACCATTTTAAAGCCAGTCCTTCTAGAAGCGAGCCATATCTGCCGGTGGCAAGCTCGGAGTTGTGTCCATGATAGCACTAGGGTTGCGGGTTGTGGGGTTGATGGACGTCAATATCACGGATGTCGGATCCCCGAAAAGGAAGCTGCAAAGAACGCTTGTAATCGGCGCCGATCATTTCAGGTCCCGATGCTGTGGACCCCAGCCGGGGCGAGTACGGCACATCCTGTACGGCCTGACGCCGCAATGGACCGGAAGGTGATGCAAACAGTCCTGACAGGTACTTGTAAGGTGTTGTAGGTAGGTAGCCGCGAAGATGCAAAAGACCGAGAAAAGGGCGGACGAGAAGAGGCAGAGGACGGACACCGGCTAGAGGTAGGTAAGTACCCGGTGCCCACGTGACAGTTACACTATCCTTGATTGGCAGGTGCACTAACATCACCCTTGTAGTGTGGGAGTATGGCTATCTATCCCGATCCAACAACTGCCTACTTTCGCAGCACGTTTTGACTTATTTGACCTATCGCCGTCATCAATATTCTCCTAGGATCCTTGGGACGAATGCAACCAACTCGGTGGTTGTGTTATGAGTATTAATGATACCGAACCGCAGGCATGTTGTTAGAGCACTATCTGCACAGCCACTTATTACAACCTCCTGAAGCTGTTTCCTTAACACCGGACGTCCTGCGGCAAACGACCCTGACAGATGGAAGCACTTTGCCCCGGTCATACGAAGACCTTGTCCCGCATGAAGCCTGTGGTCATTTGCCCAGGGGAAACCAACAGCTCGCAAACACAAACACGAATCGTCAATTCCAAATCCCATAACGACCACACATCCCCTCCCCAATGACACTACCTAAATGTGCGGGAAGATCTGCAGCCAGTCTGGAACAAAGTAAATGCCATACGGCGCGTGGCGAATACTGATGAACGATTCCACGATGAAATATCCTCGCACGATAATGCCGAAAAACAACAAGTACATTATTGCCAGGAAAAAGGACGAAATGCAGAGGAGTCGACTGAACCAAGGATACGTTGTATGATAGCCCTGTCGGTGATACTGGAAGTAATACCGCTGGAGCAAGACAACGTATAAGCGCCAACACAGACCAACAGGAACGGTAACTATCATCAGGAGGCTCGCTATCCTCCAAATGGTCCTCTCCACTCTTGTAGGAAAGACGGAGTCCCAGGCTGCTAGGTGGATAGCGCCAATGAAGGAACTGACAATGATGCTCGCGAATTTGCTCACCCTGATGCTGTTGGAGATGGCATCTATGAAGGCCGCCCACCGGAGAATGACTCTGGGAGCGGTTCCCTCACATAGTGCCTTGCGATGGACATCGATGGTGGTTGGTTTAGGTTGCTCGTCGTCTCCAACGTATTGGTTTTTATCCTTTCGTTTGGCAGCAAGAGGGTTGAACTTTTCAACCTCCCACGTGGTACTTTGAAACCCGGTCCTGTATCCGAGATTGATGTACCGATAATGTTGGCCCGTCGATCCATATCTTTTGTAAGCGTAGGGCTCTGGTTGCTCGACTGGTTCCATGTTGTACAGTCTCTCAACAACCTCAATGTGTCTCGCTGCTCTTTCCGCACGGCAACGATCGGCCCGGGTGAGACGGATTGAGAGCTTGTCTTCTTCGCGGTCCGGGCGGTATGCGTTTTTCATGTCAACTCGCCAGTTGTCCGCACCGTTCCAAATACATCTCCAGTTCGGCTGTTGAGAGACGGGCATGTGGCCGAATCCGCAGGGGAGTTGCTGGTTAACCCCTAGATCGAAAGTTTCCGGGTCCCCAAATGGTGGCTGGTCCGGGTCTACCTCTTCAATCGCAACCGGCAGGACAGAATCCTGTGAGCCTGTCGTCGACTGTCCGGATTCTATAAATTGCTGAGGTTGGTGTGCTGGAGTCGGCTGAGGCGTCGATCCTTGGGCCATCTCATTGATGACAATCCGAGATGTCTCTTGTTTGATAGGGTTCCGGCCATCCTCCTCCTTGGAAGCCTTCAGTTCGTCCAGCTGTTCTTGTTTCCACTTCAGATTTAGGAAGCCAGTGAAATTCTGTAGGTCACAGAACTGTTCCTGAACCATTAGCGCTAACGCATTTTGGAAAGTATCTCGTTTATCTTTGAACTCGGCAGGCCTAACAAATACAGGTTGTCGCACGTCAAGTGGTTTCTGAGGAAGTGTTAGTCACAAATTGGCGTGGAATCGAGATGGGAAAAAAAGAAGAAATGAAAGTAACGAAAGGCAAAACTCACATTTAACCATATCAGATACAGTAACATTGCAACCACAACGTGGCCAAAGGTGTGCAATTCCAAGAGAGAAACGGGGTACCCCGCGGCTTTTCTGGCAATGCACTGAATTCCCATCCACGCGACTTGGATGAGAACTACGCACTTTTGTACCAATGCCCCTTTGCTTTTGTCTTCTATCACGGTGGGCTCAACCAGAAGTTGATCCAGGCACCCCAGCATGGCAAGCTCTATCACTCCATCCGCCGATAGAGGAAGGGTTTCGAACATGTTGTCGCCATGGAAGTGAAATCGCACATAGTCTGACGGTTTGATGTCGGAGATGTCGACCTGTAGGCCACCCATAACAACGAAGTAACAGAACTTCATATCAACTATAGCCAAGGCCTACGTGAAGGGTCAGCATCTTTATTCACGCCAAATAGGTCTTTAAGCGTGCCCGCATAACTCTCTCCGTTTGCATACCTTGCATTTCTCGCATTTCTTACATCCCCCACATGGATCGCCCTTCTCTTTGGCCTTGATGATGATCTCCTTGAGCTTCTTTTTCAACCGTCGGGCGTCGAGATACTCTTGGGCAGCGAATGAGAACACGGCCTCGGGGCACAGAACCGCGGCAAAAACCAGGACGGCTTTGATGAACATGAAGCTCCATTTGCCAATGCCTCTGGGGGGTACAGCCGGATGAATAGAAGTATAGGCGCAGGCTGTCAAGGTGATCAAACATGATATGATGATATCACCAGTACCCCGAACGTTTGGCGAGCTCACCCAAGGCGGAGCGGGCTCCTCGTTCAGTATCTTCTTATCATCGCGATTATCGTAGATGAACTCGCGTACCTCGTCGGAGTTTTTGGTCGCCCATACGCAGACGACAAAGAGGAAGGTAACGAGGAAGGGACGAAGATTCAAAGCTGACATGGCTTGTGTCTCTCAGATGATGAAAATGAAAAGCCAGTCAAGGTTGGGAATGCCGCCTTGAAGCTGTTTGCCAAGCAGAGAAGGGTGACATATAAACATACGTCGCCCATCATATCTTAAGTCAAGTTGCCTTGATGACTGGACCGTCCCAATTCCCGTCTCTTTCCCCATTTGCGGAGCACAAGCCAACACACTCTGTTTCATCAAGCCTCATCGCTCATCGAGGTCGTAGATTGGTCTGTGAAATACTCAATCAATTTGATGATCGTCGCCAGGTTCGGTTAACATTGCTTCTTGGGAACACCACGGGACCTATCATCTTCCAACACAAAGAGACACCTGCACCTTTGACAGGTCTCGACCAGAGAGCAGTCCGCCCGCCTACGATCATTGCCAGAGAAGGCGTCGAATGGATATGCAGCCAGGGTCCCACGGCTCCTTCCGGCTTACTCGAGTCCATAATGCCATCAGCCGCAGCAGCCGGTGTGATGGATTTGGAAGTGGCTGCGTGTCTGAGTAGCTGAACAGGAGATGTGTAGTGGATGCCAGGATGCCCAACACAGGTAAGGCTTCCCATCGGGTGCCATTTGTTCGCCTCCAGACCCTCGGGACGACCAGCAAAGCGCATCAATTACCTCCCTTGATCGTGTATGGCTCTCGGCGGAAAAATTCAAGATGAGGAGAGGAGAGCCAAGCATCCAAATCTCGTCCACGTCTCCACGACGCAGCATTGCTTTCTGTTGATTGGGAAGGAGCGATGTGACTGCCTCCGTTCGTGCGGGGAAATGAGGGCCTCGAAGGCCAGAAAGGTCTCTCGTTGACTGTGGTGTGTTCTGATTGCGTGGCGGCAAGACCCTCATGCAGGAGCGAAGGAGTGTACGGTCATGAGAGCGGCATGCGACAAAAGGCTCGCCGCTCGAGGGTGCGGGCATTCAACTCATGTTGTTCATGTTGCTTTTGGGAACGTTGTGAAACTGGCTGACGAGGTTCGTAGTTTGGAGAAAGATGGCTCTATCTGTACCTTGATGGTGTTTCGGTAAAAGCAAAGACAAGGTGAACCAGCCAAAGTGGTGAAATTGTAGTTGATTGGAGGTTGAAGAGAAGAAGAGGGTGAAAGCACAGAAGATTCATGTATGACGGGAAAATACGACACACCCCGCTCCCGGCTTGGCGGCGATCCGGGACGGGTACGGACTGCCCCGGACGCCCCCACAAACCGGGAGAGTGGAGATTTATGGCCCCGCATGCATCCCGATCTCATAGGTTACGGCTACCTCAGCTCGCTCAGTTCCACCCGACCGTTCCCCGCGAGCCCGCGCAACTCTTTCCCCGCTTGAGCCTCAACACTTCTCAGACCTCACAACCACACTCCATCCGTCGTTCATCTTAACCTCTCCGCGGATCCCGTAAATGACCAAAGCACCATTCGGATTTTCTTCCCTAGTCCTGTAGCAGAGCGGGTTCTTCCTGAGCAGATCGACCTCTTTGGCGATTACTTGGTACGAGTCAAGTCCCTTGGTGTAAGGGTTCTGTTTATTCGATGAGATTGTCAGCCAGATCGATTCACACTTACTGATGCCTGTACGCCAACGTCCTGAAGGAGCCATAGGGAAGTAGAGCACTAGAGACTGAGGATGACTTACATCATTGCACCAATACACAGCAGTATCATGGCTGCACGCAATCCTCCCACAAGCGTTCGGTCCAGGTCCGTTGACGGGTTTCCCTTCGACGCCGCTCAACCAGTGGAAGTTATCCGTAACACCCGCCGGGACACCCCATTGGTCGTTTGTTGCCCGGTCCGAGGGACAGTGGTATTCCCTGCGGGGGCGGTTGATGTTTCTGTCATTGAGGGATATGGGCAGGACGATGGCATCAACGGCCTGTGATATCGGGATTAGGTAATGAACCAGGAAGCGCGAATCTGGGGGAGACGGAGGTTGTGTGACTTACTGGAAGGGAAGAGAAAAGGGTCAGGTGAAGGATGTTGGACAAAAGCATTGTTGCTACTTGCTACTTGTTACTGCGATTTGGAGTTGCGAATGAATGGGTGGGTGGTTAATGCTGAGACACGGGATGAAATTGCATCGTTCTTTCTGTTCAATTCCAACATGATCACGGAGCCTTGTTCAATTTATGTTGGTACCAAGTTTCGTGAAGTGTAAAAACTACGCAAGAAACAAAGCACCAAGACCCGAGGGCGGATAATTTGTTGCGCAAGATGTTTGCTGTATTCTTGGTATCCCACCAACACTCACGCCACGGACTACGATCCTTCAGTTTGCCCTCGCTTCGATGACAGTAACCCAACAAACTATCTTCACTTTTCAACGCGCATCAATGTTCGGGCAGTCCTTGCTTCTTTCCTTCTGCGTTAGTTGATTTGGAATATCTTTGAGGCCGATGTCGCTGCAGGCTGGCTGGGATGCAGGAAGGAGCACTCGGCTTCCACTTCTCGATCGAGGCAGGGACAACTTGAAGAACTATCCCGGCGAGCCCGGGAAGGAAGATTGGGCACTCAGTTCGGAAGGCATGGATGATTTGAAAAAAAAAACTACCTCTACCCACTCCCTGTCCGATAAACGTCGAAGTGCCGCCTTGTCAAACTTCTTCTCACTTGCAACCAACAACCAAACAACCGCCGACCTCCAACCTCCGACCTCCAACCTCCGACTCTGACGAAATTCTTTGGGAGTCACTTCGCGTTGCGCCGGCGACAGTTATTATATCTTAGGCGCTGTCCCAAAATAGCGGTCGTGTATGGTCTTGTGGCCCATTCTCCTTTTTCAATGTTCTGATCTTCATTGACGATGCTTCTCAACAATGTTGACGCGCGCTTCTCATATCCAACACCCTCATTCACTGAGAATAGCTAACATTTTGTCTTGCAATGGTTGATCACATTGGACCCTTCCGCCGATATGGGCTCGGAAATAATGGGCAACATCGTCAAGCGTCCGTATAAAGTCGCCATTGCCAGTGCAATGGACTACAACATCCTCGACTCATTTATCAAATGAGTATTCACGACAAGCTCTTCAAGTTCTGCTCTCAGTTATTCAGCTTGATCGTCATCCTTCATTTACAAACTGCCTTTCCTGACTTGCAGTATCCCAATATGCCATCCAAGAACACCATCTTGCTTTTGGCATCGCTGTTTTCCATCTTACAGGTATATCCTTTTAGCCATGCATCCATACACCCCCGCCACCGGTAACTGGACGTGGACTAACTTGACTCCTTGTCTTTTCACAGTTTGCTCCCATCCCGGTCGCTGCTGTCGACGCTACTTCTTCTTTCCGTACGCAAACTCTCTCAGCGAAATCCTTGCCGACCTCGACTTTGAGTCCTATTGTCAACAGAGACTCAAATAGGCACGTCCTCGCTCCACATGGCTGGCTATTCAATAACTGCATGCCATCTAATCCCGATCTCGGAACGGTGAGCAAGGGCCGAAACATTCGTCCCGCCATAAAAGAAGATATCCAAACGGGAATGCAAAATTTAAGAGAGTTGTTGAAAAAAAACGCGACAAATATACCGCGCAACCAAAGATGGGTGCAAGGCATCAAGGACAATAACTGCGGCCCGGTCACCTGTGTGAAGAATACCGTCATCCATTTTTGCAACTATAATTCCGAGGTCAGTACTATATTTCGTTATATCCAATGTGTCCTTTTCGTTAATCTCTCCACTTTTCTTTCCACTTGAGCCCGTAAATGCCCCTTCCTGTATCCCTTGGGTATCTTAGTACAGAATCATTCTCTTCCTACCTTTGCACTTCCTTTCTACATACAAATGAGGAGGTCTTGATTTGGTATAGCATGGTGGTGTAGATTCATTCCCATTCAGTTGCTGGAGCTCATGTGCTAATGTGTCTCATCTAACCAACAGACCGATATAGGATTTGACGATTGGGAACCCATCATTTATGGAGCTGAGCGAGTTTTGGCTGACCCCGAATGCCAGAGAAGTGGTGGTCGTGTTTCGGGGGAGTCGGTTTTTAATAAAGGATGGACCGTTGTTGTCACCGCGGAGGAATGCTAGTGATGGTAATGGATCGGCAGGTTGGTGATTTACGGGAGGTGGGAGGCGAGTATCAAAGGCCTAGGAATAAGTCGAGGATTACAAAGGGATGTTAGTTGTAATGGGGCGTTTCATTGTTGGTTGGACGGGATGCGATTTCACAGGGGTTGCTTCATTTTTGATTTGTTGGTTTGCATACCGGTTTCTTGGGTAATGGTTCTTTGGAGACGGGCGATGTGAAAGAGAATAGTGTATGTTCCCTGGGCTTGTGTTACTTTGGTCGAATTCCATATTCCTGTCGAAATGCCCCTCATCCGTTATTACTTCTAGTAGTAGTTTAAGAACAGCGTGGCACACAAGGCAAGCCATCTCAAGCAAGTCAAGTCGGGGGTCTGGCAAGGCAAGCCAGGTCAAGGTAAATTTGGGCAAGTCAAAGCAAGTCAACCCCCTGACTTGCCTTGTGAACTTGCATATTGCATGCCCCCCCTTTTTCTCGTCAGAAATACCCTTCTGGTACATTGAGTGTGCGGTTTGGTGCGGTAACCCGGGTGAAAATGTACGTACCAAGATTTATGCAAGTCAACAAAGCAAGGCAAGTTTGGAGTTATCCTAACAAAGCAAGGCAAGTCAAACCCCTGACTTGCCTTGACTTGCCTTGTGTGCTACGCTGGTTTAAAAGGTCCATCATGCCGATGTTACCCTTTCGCTCCGGCGACGAATCAAACTCGCATGCCTACTTCTCCCATACATGTGCACCTCCCAAACGTAGTTCTAATCCATCATGTTCTTTCCACGAGTCATCTTGAACCTGGCCCTTGCGACCTTCTTCCCAGTGAGTCCCTCATCTATCCCACTATTCTCGCTCAGAGCACACCCACTAACAACTTCACCTCACAACTTAACAGCTGACCATCGCCGCCCAATTCACCACCTCCCTCCTGACCCCCAACACCGACCCAACTCTCCAACTCCGGGATCACAACGCCACACTCGCACTCCCATCCTCATCCAAAACCCTCCAATCCGCCGCCGACACCGTCGTCGCCCGCTACGTCGAGGAGACCCCCACCTTCATCGGGAAAGTCTGCCCCGGCTCCCAGGATAATATTGCCAAAGCCGACAACCGGGACGATTGGGCCTGGGGCGACGCCTACTCGGTCCATCTCGGCATCCAGTGGCTCAGGTACCCACCGCTTGGAAAGCCAAAGAATGGGAAGGGACCGAGGAATTGTGGACGGGTGAGCTGTAGTGGGAATACAGCTATCTATTGGTGTAATAATGATGTGAGGCCCTTCTTCGCCCCTCCCCCCCACTCCTCTCCCCCCCCTTCTCCCTCCCGCGCGTTTCATTATATATGGGTAGATGTAGAGTTAGCTAACAAATGACTGACTTTGGTCACATAAAACCAGCCGGGACGGGAAAGAGAACTTCCCGCATGGAGCTGGATTGCGGATGGGGCAAACGCGATCTATCGAGATTCGAACTGTTGGCAATATGGTACAAAGTATTATATGCATGAGGATGAAGATGGGAGGGTTAAAGGGGAGATTTATAGTGATCAGACTTGGAGCGTTTTTATTAGAGGGGAAAGTTGTGCGAAGCCTGGAAAGACACAATAAGAAAAAAGGAAAAAAAAAGGGGGGAAGGCGTCAATATACGGGTGTGAAGGGCTGAGAAATAACGTGGCAGTTGGAAGTTGCTATGTTGTGGATGTGGTGTTGTTGATGCCGGCTATGTTGGTCACTGTGTTTGAGGAGAGTGATCTGGGGTCGGGTGTTTGGTGCTGGGTTCCCTTTGCGTACCTATCTGTCCGTCCTTGATGGGTTTCAATTCTGTTCGTGTATAAAAAAGTGTTTGTATAGCGATAAGGCCAGCGTTTGGGCACCGAGATATGTTGGTGAAGAAAAGTTGTTTTGCCCATGTTCAGGTGGAATTGTGTCGTGGTCTTGCCTCCTCTTCGTTTGCTTTCCGTGTTTTAGTTCGAGAACGGATTCAGAAGGGTTGGGATACCACCAGCTTACTGCAACAACTATAACCCTTCTCAAAAAGGGTTATCAGATCGATGAGATGCTCCGTTTGCTTCTGCTTGAAGATGTATGTAATGCTTCATGTTCGATACCTAGGCGAGTCATTTTTCCTCTCGATGTTATGGGTCGTGGTAGTAGTTAAAAGGTCCATGAACGCCGAGCTTGTCGAGTACGTTCCAACCAATCTTCAACTGGCAAATTACCTCCCCAATACAATATCAAGCCCTCCAACCCACGCAGCCATGCCTTCGCCTAGCGCCATCCTCCGACTGGCTTGTTTTGCCTTCCTCCCAGTTCGTCTTTCTCTGTGCCTCGCCGTCTCCATTGTTCTGTTTGGCTTTTGATCACGAGTCTAATGACACATGTCCTCCTCGCAGCTTGCTGTCCTTGCCCGCAGTGTCGGACCTTATATGCAACCAAGGGACGCCAACACTACCTCAGATGGACTAATCCACCCCAAGCCGTTGACATTCAGCGTCAACTGCTCGCTTTCCGGTTACGACTATGGCCATGGCAACGGTGTGCTGGAGGGATTCCATTACCTCATGAATCGGGGCGGGATCCCGGGGAACGATCCTGAGAGTTGTGGCCGGATTAGCTGCGCTCATGATACTGGAATCCGTTGGTGTAATGAGGTGAGTTATGGCTTTTACTGAACCGACCTATCATTCCTACAAATCACCGCCCTATATTTCTTTTTTGATGTGCTAATCCTCGTGGATTATAATAGGACAAGACTAATCGCAAACAACTTGAATCCTACCAAGTAATTGCGCGTGCCGTCATGGAGGTTTTCCAACAAAAGCCCTGTTGGCAGAACTTCGACGACGATAACTATATGGAGGCCGGGGTCAGGGGGAAGACTTTGGTCGATGGTGAAGATTGGAGTGTTTGGGTGGTCCGCGAGGACTGTTCAGTGCCGTAGTGAAGAAGATGGGGTCGCTGGGAAAGGGAAGCAATACAACGCCGGCTGCAAAGGTGCGTGTGTGCTGAGGGTGACGGTGAGGATGAAATTACCATCCGAAGGGAAATAAAAGAGGATAATGCTTGGAGTAGCGTTCACGAAGAGGAATAAAGTAAGGAAATGTTTGCCCAGGAGGGAGCATCGTGGTGAAAGCTTGAGAACAGGATAGTCACTCAACGAAGCCAATGTTTTCTTAACACTTCACGTATGATGGAGATTGTGCTGATGATGACGAGAGATGGTTGAGATGTGGAAGGTCAGTTGCAGGCACGGCGGCAGAAGGTCGAGGGCCTTATCTTATCTCAGGACCCACAATTAGCGGGTACTGCCTGCCCGCCCCGGCAATTTGGGGATGGAAAAGCCGATTGTCTGTGAATCACCCGTAATCCATAGCAAATTCCAATTGGATGCAATTCGCAGTTTCTTTGAGTGATGGTATACTCATTTACATTCCTCATTTTACTCTAAATGTATCTGTTGTCTCAATGCCCTCGAGTGGACTATGGTGGTTGCGATTGGGGATGCCACGTGACTCGAGATGCTGGACTGCCACATTGCCTGCCGGTTGCCGGCTTTAAACCCAAGATAAGATAAGGAAACGCCATTCTGAGTTGCATCTTGTTCACAACCTCCCGTCTTCTTTCATCCACTTAAAACGACATCCACGGTGTTGATTTATGGCGATGATTGATCTACGGCTACACAATTCCGGCTTTCCTTGCCTCGCGGTACATTCCCTAACAATAAAATGACCTGACGGCTGTCGCCACCTTTGTGAGCGCCTTCATCATTGCCTTCATCGAGTTTTGGAAACTGGCCCTCATATGCTCGCCGGCAATGCTGTGTCTGCTTGGGGCCATCAGTTTTGGTCATCGGTTCATCATCAAGTTTACTACAAAGTCTCTAGCAAGATATTCCGAGGGGAACAGTGTGGCAGCTGAGGTCATAAGCTCCATCCGGACAACCACTGGTCTGTTTGACGTCCTCAAATCTGCTGTGATAACCATGCTAACCGCCTGCTGAGCATTTATAGCCTTTGGGACACATGATCGACTGGCGAAACAGTATGAGGTAGGCACCCTCCCAATGAGTTACCGGATGCTGATAATACGAGCAAGGTTGACTGTTTCTGTTAGGTATTCTTGAAGAAAGCAGAAAAATTACGGCATCCGGATGCAAATGATCCAGGCAGTCATGCTCGCATCTCTCGGCGCCATCTTGTTCCTAACATACGGTCTCGGCTTGTGGCAAGGCTCTCGGTACCTCGTTGCTGGCCACGTCAACGTTGGTCAGATCCTGACCATCTTGACAGCCGTGATCACAGGGTCCTACTCCCTCGGCGGCGTCACCCAGCATGGCCAAGCTTTCACGTCTGCTGCTGCCGCTGCTTCCAAGGTTTATAGCACCATGGACCGTCAATCTCCCCTCGACTCAAGCTCCAAGAACGGAAAGACTCTCGATAGCATCCAAGGTGCGATTGAGCTATGGAATATCAAGCACATTTATCCCTCTCGGCCTACGGTTGTTGTGCTCGATAACCTCGGCCTACACATTCCGACCGGCCAAGTCACAGCATTCGTAGGCCCTTAACCTGCCGCCTCTACCTTGCCGCTCCTCATCCCAACTCCGACCGGCCTATGCACTGGGTCTGGGGTATATAAGGTTCCTTTCCCACGCATCTTCCCGTGGTCCGTTGGTGTAACGGTTAACACTACCTATCCAGGCATATTGCCGTGCTGGACGCGGTATTTAGGGTTGAGCGGAAGTTACCGGTTCGAATCCGGTACGGGCCACACTTTTTTCTTTTTTCTTGATGCTTTTTCTACCACAGGCTACTTTCCTAGTATATCTGTCTTCTCAATCAATGCCTTCTTCAGCTATGGATATTTTCTTTGTTTTCAATTCCAAGTTACTTTATACGCTACCCTTTCTAGGTCCGGCAATACTACGATTATTGGTCTATTGGAGCGCTTTTACCATCCGGTCAGCGGTACAATCCTATTGGACGGACATAGCACTGACTCCCTCAACCTGCGATGGCTTCGGCAACAAACGTCGCTCGTAGGGGAGGAGCCCATCTTGTTCTCCACAACTATCTGAGAGAACATCAAGTTTGGTCTTATCGGGACTCCCTTCGAGCAAGAACCTGAAGAGGGGATTCGTAAACGGGTTGAAGAAGCGGCTAAGATGGCCAATGCCCACGAATTCATCACATATCTTCCAGATAGATACCAAACCACTGTGGGCGCACAAGGGTTTCTACTGTCGGGTGGCCAGAAGCAGCGTACCGCTATTGCGCGAGCTGTAATCAGCGATCCCAAGATTCTGCTCTTGGACGAAGCTACCTCGGCTCTACATACTAGATCAGCGAAGATCGTCCAGGCTGCTCTTGATAAAGCATCCAAAGGAGGTACCACAATTGTTATCGCACAACGACTATCGACGATCAAGTCGGCTCACAATATTGTTGTCTTAGTTGACGGCCGGATTGTAGAGCAGGGAACCCACGACGAGCTATTGGATGCCGGTGGAGAGTATGCCAAACTGGTGGAAGCCCAGCGTCTTGAACAGGACAAAGGAAAAGGCGCCCATATTTCCGAAGAAGGTAGTGAGATGGATGTCAAACAGGAGACCATGGATTATGCAGTTTCTACTACGAAACTATCCGGCGTACCAACCGAGAAGGAGTAACAGACACCTCCAAGCCACAAAGCACCCCCACGACCAAAAAAGCCGGCTTATTCACTCTAATAAAATTCATCGCCTGCTTCAACCGTCCCGAAGCCAAACTAATGGCCGTGGGCATCATCTTCGTCATATCTACCCCCTCAACCCCTCTCAACCCTGCTCATCTCCCTATTCGCCCTCCAACTCCTCGTCACCGCCTCCCCTACCAATCCCTGAAATCCACCATCAATCATATGGTTAATTGCCTTCTCCGTGCTTCCTCCCGGCACACAAACTTCCTTCCTCAACACTGAAACCGGCCTATCACATTCCCGTTTCGACAACATCCCCGACCCCAAACACGACTGCACCACTAGCTCGCGAGCCGTCTCGCTATCTAGTCCGTGGGCTTCCGCGGCGGCTACGAGAGATTCGATTAGGAAGTAGAAGTGGGCTGGGGCGGATCTGTTTTCTCGAATGTCAGTCGTTCAGTCCCATGCATAGTGATAAGATGGAAAGGGAAGAAAAGATGCACCTACCCAGAAATAGCAGCAACAACATCCAACTCCTCCTCTCTCCCCAGCACCACCGCGGCCGGACTAACCAGCCTCGTCACACCTCTGACCACCTCCGTCCTCTGTCCCCTCGCATTCTCACAGGGAAATAACCCCGTAGCCCCCTCGCGCACGGTAACGGGCAAATTCGGCATCGACCGCACTATGGGCGTGCCAGCGGGCAACCAGCTCTGTAGTTGCGCCACGGAAATTCCGGGGCACATGGTCACTATCGTCGGCCGTGCGGCCGGAGAGGAGATGGATGCAATGGCTGGTGCGATTTGCCGGCAGACCGAGGGTACGTCGATGGGGAGAGTGCAGATGAAGAGAACGTGGTGGTAGTCTTCGTCTGTACCATTCTTGGGAGTTTCCCAGATATGGTGATCGAGGTTGTCAAAGGTGACGTGCGCGAGGGGGTATTTGGTTTGGAGTTGGCGAAGGTGGTCGGGCCGTCGGGCGGTGATGGTTATGGGACATGGCTTGTTTCTGCTGCTGCGATGTTTCCAGATGCTATTGCCGTTGTTGCTGGCTGAGAAGGACGCGTAGATGCCATCAACAAAGGCCTGGGCGAGGTGGCCGCCGCCGATGAAGGTGAGACGGTCGGGGGCTACCGCGAATGGTGTTTCGCCCGTGGCGGAGAGGGGAGGGGAGGATGGGGGTGAGTCCATGGCGAATGTTGAGTGATTCTGGTAGGAAAGATTATCCGATAGGGAGTTGAGCTAATCGTGATAGCTTGAAGGTACCATTCTGTTATAAGTCAACCGATCATGGCCCAAAGAGGCAGCATGTACCTCTACGGCACGAGAGAGTTCATGATGCCCCTGAACGGCTGTAAACAAACACAGTGTGACTTGGTACATACAGTGCTCTGACGAGACGCCTAGTATCAGTCCACAACCGCTGCAAAGCGTCCACCTTGACCTTACCTTCTCCATACGGCAAAGATATGCTGAATGTGTCACCAAGCTCACCTAACAAAGATTCTCTCGTCACCCACGGGGATCTCAAGATCCCCAACATGTGTCCAGGACCCTGCGGATCGGACCCTGTGACCCTTTGCACTCGCAGAATTTTGATCCGCTGTAGCGTGGTGATGAATGGTGTGGTTGATGTTGACGACATCTTCAGTCATCCCGGCCTCCACTTTTGAGGAATGAGGTCGAAGGGAGGAATATTTGTCAACGCACAACAGGGCAGCTCCGAGACTCTGACACGACCTGAAGAAAGAAGAATCTCGGGTGCTTCTTTCCCTTGTCCATCCCAAGCAAAACCGGAAGGACCTCAACTATGCCAGGCGCCACCACCACCAAATTTACCAACTTCATTCCTTCATCTTCTTTGTCTTCTCTCGAGCGCATCGCCAGTGCCACTCACCATGCTGTCTCTCCGGCGCCCAGGAGCTAGTTGAGCTTTTTTGAAGCCAGCAGACTTTTCACCTCTCAACAATGCATCTTCAAGCTCCAAGATTATCTTCAGCTTTGCCCTTTCCGGATAGCTTTGGGCCTGTACGAGATGCAGGTTTCAAAATACCATACCTTCACTACGGTAGCTCCTCTCACACGCATCCACCAATCGAAGGGCGTGCGCGTGAAGACTTCGTTCTGGGACGGGAAGACTTCTAGAGTTGTGTACAGCCAAGGCATCCACCCAGTGCGCCGCCCATCCCTCAAGCAGTTTAGCAAAATGGGTCATCTTCTATTGTCGTGGAGACTTCTGAAATCTGAAGGCTTCAGGCTTCTACTCCGACCACGATGCGTCAACGAGCTGGGATACTCGTGTGGGCTCGAAACGCCAGTCACACCCCTTGGTCCGGCCTTGGGTCGGGAGGGCGTTTCTAGCCCAGACGAGTATTGGATGATTTCGTGGATCGTCAGGGTCCAAGGGTTTGGGTCGATCCACCCCGGTCGTCGATCTCAGATCAAACCCGATTAGTGTCGGAGTAGAGGGTGGATTTCTGGGATTCTGGCTAAACTCTATGTAGGTTATTTCTAGGCATGTCTAGGTTACCCCAGCACCCCCCATACCTTCTGGGCGAGTTAATTAGAACTACACACTCTTCAACCTATCAATCAATTCTGCACCGTCACATCTAACAAGATCTATTGCGTAACTCGTCGGGGACCTACCGATTCAGCCGCACTGCGCTAAACAGGGCAAAGTGGCAACTGTCAAGGTGTTTGAGTGTGGGAATGGCTCGGCTTACTATAGGCTCGTTGAGCTGGTTTTGAGAATTTTATATCAAAGTCCTCTATTATTGCGCGCACTTCTCGAGGACGATCGGCTTTTTTTTAAAGAAGAATGGGAATAGTGGCACCCACTTCTTCGAAGCCCCCAAGATTCAAATGGCTTAGTAGATCTGAATGCCAAGCTCTAGTACGTACTACAGTACAGATCAATGCTGGAGAGTTTGTTAGCGTGTGTTGCGTGCTCGAGGCAGTCACGCAATGATGAATGAAGTCTGGCATGAACAGCGATGTTAATCCGGTCGAGGAATTGATGGTCCAATATATCCCCAGACGCTTTGATATCTCTCTCGCATCCGTACGTCGTCTTCTTATTCTCCACCCTCCGCTCTCTGCCCCATGTATAGAGCTAAGTACATATCTTTCTATGGCTAAATGTAGGATGAGTGTAGAGGTATAGACGGGATTTTTGAACACATTTTTGACTCGTTTCCATTGTTTGTTGCTCTTTCAACCTTGTCTACATGATTAGGTAGGTACCTCCTCCTTTTCTCCTTTTGTTTCTTTTACCGAAGCATCTCTATAACGTGTCAAACCGTTGACCTCCTACCTAATAAGTCCCCTGAATCCTCATCTCCTGAAACTCTCCGGCCGTCATGTACTTCTCCACTCCTTCTCTCACCAATCCCTCCACCAAAGGCCTCAAACTCGCCTCCCTATCCGGCTTCCCAAAGTACGCAATACTGAACCTCGCATCCACTTCTCCGTCCCCCTCCTCTCCCTCTTTTTCGGTCTTCAGCGCATCAGGTAAATGCACCCGATGTCTACACGCCGGCAACCCCGTCAACTTCTCGAGACAGTCACCCACGAGCAGGATGATCTCGTGCGGGTTTCCGGATTCGATCTCGATGAAGTTGGAGGATTTGGGGGGGAGGGCTGCTTCTGTTTTGGGGGGGATTTCGTTTGTTAGCCAACCATCCATTCTCCGTCGTCACTCGCTTTGAAGAGAAAGAAAGAAAGAAAGAAATAACTTACGAAGTCCCCCAACACTATCCTGAAACAACAACGTCACACTCCCAAAGTCCGTATGGGCCGCTATCCTCGTCTTCCTTGCTTCGTTTCCTTTCCTCCCATCCCCGTCATCCTCCCCCCCAGATCCAAATTTAAACCCCCCAAACTCCCCCACCCTAACAGGCGGATAATGCGTCAATCGCAATTCATTCGTTCCATCTCTATGTAATCCCCCCAGCCCTCCCTCCTGTCTCAAACCAAGTCCTAAAGAGATTGCTTCCAAAACCTCCAACTCCGCCCGATAACAAACCCCAAAAAACCTCTCCATCACTTTCCGGAAATCATCGTACACCCCCCCAGGAGGCCAAATGTTGGCGTAAAGCGGGTCGAGCGGGGAACCCATGTCGTAGGATTCTTTCATGTCTTTAAGCATCGGGATTGGTGGTGAATCATCACTCTCAAAAGTCTTGGATGCGGCTGAGACGTTCTCGATCCCGAAAGCCGAGTAACCCCTGTGGGGGTGGACGGAGGCGGGGTGGGGGGAGAGGAGTTTTTGGGAGAGGGGGAGGTGGAAGAATTTGCGGCTCTGGCATGATTATTACCTAGGATTAGTTTTTGGTGAGGACTGGAGAGAGAGGGGACTAGAAAGACGGGATGGCAGAGTGAAGATGAAGAAGAACGTACGGTTTCAAAAGCCTTGTCGATTTCCGACGAGGGAACAACGCCGTGGTTGATTAGCCTGGCGAAACCATTTTGATAGAGAGTGGTGACGAGTTTCTTGCAGAAGGAGGTGCGGACGGTTGGGTTGGCGCTGTGGAAGAGGGAGAAGTCGAGTTGGGTGGTGGTGGTGGCCATGGTGAGGTGGTGGTTTGGGAAGGGAACATGAATTGGGAGGATCTGAGTTTCTGGGGAATACGGACAAACAGGAGAATTGGATGGATGGTGAGGATGAGGAAAATATCACGGAGATCCTACGACGCTCATCTTCTGGGTTTGCTCCTACGATTTTAAGACTTCATAGCAGTGCTGTGTTGTCGTTCGGTGCAGTTGCATAGGTAGGTACGCACGTGTATTCTCGGCCTTGGCTATGCGGTTGCGAGCAAAAGTAAAACCCCCTTGTCAGGTATCTGGCATGAACCACTACAAGCAAAGCTTCATGTAATTATTCGTATGGTCAGTGATCGTCAGCGACCGGAGTTGGATCCGAAACCAAAACCCTCGCTCAAAACCGCAAAACGACCCCTAATTGAAAAACTTGATCGGCCTGGATGAGCGACAGGGATCATGGGCCCGGAGACATATAAAAATTCTGAAGGGGTTCAGCTCACCCACTCGGCTTTACAAACACGTAGCATGATAGACAACGAAACGGGGTAGCTGAAGGGTAAACTTGGTGCATAGAAGATTTCGGTCGATCGGGTGACATTGGACAGCACTTACCCATATCACAGCGTCGTAGCACTTGTGGAAGGATTCCTATGTTGCAACGCTAAAGAAATCCACTCCAGCGGCTTGGATTCGACGGCTTTGGGCACTGTGACCCCTAAACACCCCAGAAATCCACCGTAGGATTACGCTGTGACGGTGATCAGCAGTGGCTTCTCCCCGAGGGGTGACTGAGCCTCACGTCGAGAGGCATCTCGTAGTACGTAGCGCAATGAAGTGCGTGTTAGTCTTACGTACCACTGTCTTGCGGACAAATGGAACTGTTTTGAGCAAAATAGGACACAAGTCATACATCCGGTATAGGACAGTTGTGGTCTCGCTGGGCTTTGGTGCTTCTCTTACAGCGTACCTAGGAGACCATGAGTTTCCGTTTCGAAAGTGATTTGACAGATTCGACACACCACGATATTGGATACCTACCTCAACTACCTGGCTTGAGCTTCATCATGGCGATACCAAGCAAAGACGGCTTTGACAGCTCAGCCATGCCCCCGATGGAATCTGTTCGGGCTTCAGATCCGGAGGATGACAACCACACGGCATCTCCCTCAGCAAGTCCCGAAGACCTCGGTCAAATCTGGGCCTGGAACGCCTCCGTGCCGGACCAGATCCAAGGCTGCATCCACGATCAGATCACCGCTCACGCCGAACGGCAGCCGGATGTCCTGGCCGTATGCGCCTGGGACGGAAATTTCACCTACTCGGAACTCGACGCCATAGCGACCAAGGTTGCCCGGAAGCTCATCATCCATCAACATGGAATCGTCCAGAGGTCTAGCATTCCCCTCTTGTTCTCCAAGTCCAAATGGACAACCGTGGCCATGCTGGCTGTGTTGAAGGCGGGGTGCAGTGCCATAGCTCTGGATGCTACTCAGCCTGATACGAGGCTGAGGTCGATCGTGGAGCAGGCGCGGCCTGGGATCATTATCTCGTCTGAGACGCATCGGGAGAGGGCAGCTTCTTTGGCGGGTGTGCCTGTGCTTCAGCTTGATGAGGCGGTCTTGGAAGATGGCGCTGAAGAGAACTTGGCTGAGTTGCCTGTGGTATCGCCAGCAGATATTGCGTATATCTCATTTACTTCGTATGTAATCCCGAAGCCTGCTATAAGTGATTTTCTCAACTGACCTTGGTATATAGGGGTACAACAGGCCAACCCAAAGGTGCCTGCATCAGCCATGCCAACGTCAGAAGCGCTTCCCACTACCAAGGCGCCAAGCTGGGCTTCAACTCGAACACCCGCGTCCTGGACTTTGCTCCTTACTCGTTTGATGTCGCATGGGGTAACTTTCTCCATACGCTATGTGCTGGCGGAACGCTGTGTATCCCATCTGAAGAGGACATGTTGACAGATCTGTCCTCGGCGGTGACGGTCTTTTCCGCGACCTTGATCAACGTCACTCCCACGGTCTTGCGCACCATCCATCCTATTCCAGAATGTCTGGAGACGGTTCTCTTGAGCGGCGAGATGCCGTATCGCGAGAACATGACCAAATGGGCTGGCAAGGTGAGACTTGTCAACACGTATGGTCCGACGGAGTGCACCTTCAAGTGTGCCTTTACCGATATAAGCCCCTCATTGGAGGGTCGTCCGGATATCGGAAGAGGTGTCGGCTTCGCTACGTGGCTCGTTGATCCAGTCGATAACGATCGACTTGTCCCAATAGGATCGGAGGGAGAATTATGGCTCGAGGGCCCTCAGGTCGGCCAAGGGTATCTGAATGATCTGGAGAAGACAGCCGAAGCATTTGTTGAGGATCCTCCTTGGCTAGTCGCTGGTGGCAGGCAAGGTAGGCTCTACAAGACGGGTGACCTTGTCAAGTACCTGCCTGATGGGCGATTGATGTTTGTGGGTCGTAAAGACTCGTCCCAGCTGAAGATCAGGGGACAAAGAGTGGAGATTGGGGACGTTGAACACCATGTACGCGCCTGTCTGCATGATGAACTTGACATCATTGTCGACGTTGTCGTGCCTAAGGACACTGAAACAAACTCTCTTGCTCTCTTTGTGGTGACAAAGAACCAAGATGGCGAGAGGGTTAAGAATCTGATGGAAAGCTTGGGAGATAAGTTGCGGGAGGTTCTGCCAGGATTCATGATCCCCGGCGTCTATCTGCCGATTGACGAGATTCCTGTCGCCAGTACAGGAAAAGGTATGTCGCCCTGTCAAATCTATTAGAGGTCAGTGTTAACAACAAGCAGTGGACCGACGAAGCCTAAGAGAGATGGGAAGCGCAATGAGCTGGGAGGAGATTGTCCAGCTACAATCAACCATCATGACGGCGACAGAGTACCACGAACCCACAACCGGCACAGAGACACGTCTCCGCCAGATGTGGGCTGATGTCTTGGGCTTGGACCCGACTCGCATCAGCACAGCAGACAACTTTCTCCGGCTGGGAGGTGACTCGGTTGGTGCCATGCGAGTGGTTGCGGCGGCACGGGAACATGGCATCTCGTTGTCTGTTGCTGATGTCTTCACCAGCCCGGTGTTGAGCGATCTTGCCCTGGTGGCTGACTCCAAAGCTCACGGGCACGAAGACGAGGAGGATCTCGACACTCGGCCGTTCTCGCTGCTGACGGTGGAAAGAGACGTCGATAGTGTCTGTCAAGTGGCCTCTGAGCTCTGCAGTATCAACCCAGACGAGGTCGAAGATGTCTTTCCGGTAACCTCCTTACAGGAAGGCATGTTGGCAGACGGAGCAGAGTATGTCTCGAGGACTGTCTTTGCACTGGGGGGGGATATTGACCTGGAGCGGCTCGAGGCGGCCTGGGAAAGCACCACTGAGCAAGCAACCATCATCCGGACGCGTATCATCGATCTTCCCGGCGAGGGACTTGTCCAGGTTGTCGTCAGGTCCAACGAGTCTTCGCTCTCCAGATGCTCGTCCATGGCCGACTTCTTTGCTGCTTCAATGGGCTTGGGCACTCCCTTGTGTCGCGCAGGCCTGATCGTGACAAGAGAAGGCGAGCCGTGCTACTTTGCCTTGGAGATGCACCATGCCATTTTCGACGGGTTTTCCAACTCGTTGATCATGGACGCGGTTGAGAAGGCGTATCGTGAAGGAGGGAAGTTGGAGGACCAGTCGTTTGTTCCTTATCAGCGGTTTATCAAGCATGCCGTCTCTGCAGCTGGCGACAGCCGGTCAGACACTGTTGCATTCTGGCGCGACCAGCTGGCAGACTCGGAGGCTGCTGTATTTCCACTTCCAGCGGTCACTAACACTGCCAACAGCCCTGAAAAGAGAGCTTTAGTGGACTTGCATCATTCGATAGCGGGCTTACAGTGGCCAGCCAAGGCGGGAATCACACCCTCTTCAGCAGTCCGTGCAGCGCTCTCGTTACTGCTAGCCGCCCACACCAACTCCAACGACGTCAAGTACGGCGAGACGGTCAGCGGAAGGAATGCTCCCGTCATGGGCATCGACCGCATCGCCGGTCCAACCTTTGCCACCATTCCCGTCCGCGTCAAGTTCGACTGGGATCAGACTGTTCAGCAATTACAGCAACAGATCCAGAAGCAGGCCGTTGACGTCACCGCCCATGAACAATATGGCCTCCAGAATATCCGGCGCATCAGTCAAGACGTCGCCGAGGCCAGTCAGTTCCAGCTGCTACTCGTCATCCAGCCACCGCAAAAGAACATTCGGGGACTACTCTTCTCCCAGGCCAAGAGCGTTGTTGTTGGCGAACACTTGACATTGGTGGCCAAGGATGGCGACGCCGACAGTCTGGCCATGTACAACTCGTACGCCGTCATGGTCATCGTCCAGTTGGAAGACAACGGTCTGACCCTCAACATCAACTTTGACTCGGCCATCGTCGAGGAGACGGCTGTCCAACGTATGGCCCTTCAGCTTGAGCACCTGCTCCGTCAACTCTGTTCGGCCGACCTGGCCCAGTCCAAGCTACGGGATATCACAGCCCTCGGTCCCCAGGATGTCGCCCAGATATGGAACTGGAACAGAGCCCTCCCTGAACCCGTTGAGGGCCTTGTGACGGAGACCATTGATGCCCTGTTATCAGACGCCACAGCCATTGCCGCGTGGGACAAGGAGTTTACCTACCGTCAGGTCAAAGACTTGTCGACCTTCCTTGCGAACCGTTTACGTCAAGACCACGGCATAGCCAAGGGATCCATCATCGTCTTGAGCTTTCAGAAATCGGGCTGGCAGCTTGTCACCATGCTCGCTGCTCTCAAGCTCGGTGCCGTTGTTATGCCACTCTCCGCACCTACTTTACCTCAGCGTGCCCGCGAAGTGGTCGAGGCTGTAAAGCCCAAGCTCGTCATCACCTCAAGTGCTGCTTCGGACCTGGCTCCATTTGAAGGCATCGTGCCCGTGTACCCTGTTTCCAGCCTGATCCAAGACCATGTTGATGACTGGGTTCATGTTCTCGATCCCATTGAGATCCTACCTTCGGACCCAGCCCTCATCCTCTTCACATCCGGCTCGACAGGAACTCCGAAGTCCATCCTCTGGACCCATGCCGCCCTATCGACCAACATCCGGACACACAGCCTCTCCTTCAGTGTCACTCCGACCAGCAGGATATTCCAATTTGCTGGATACGAGTTTGACGTGAGCACGGTCGAAGCCCTCTCCGCCT
The DNA here is from genome assembly GCA_009806015.1 of Neurospora sp. CHS-2018b. Lineage (NCBI taxonomy): Eukaryota > Fungi > Ascomycota > Sordariomycetes > Sordariales > Sordariaceae > Neurospora > Neurospora sp. CHS-2018b. Next base: position 482,068 of record RAOV01000019.1, read on the forward strand.
TGGCTTCAGGCGCGTGCTGCATAGTCCCGTCTGAATCGGACAGGACCAACCGTCTGGCCGGAGCCATCAATGACACTCACGCCAACTGGATCTGTCTGACACCCTCGGTTTCCGAAACTCTCGTCCGTGCAACAGTCCCCTCGCTAAAGACCATCGTCTTTGCAGGCGAAAAGCTGCCGCAAAAGACCGCTTCCAAGTGGGCTGAGTCCCTCGATTCGGTGTACAACTGGTACGGTCCAGCTGAGGCTTCCGTTGCTACTTCGTGCCGCGTGGACAAAAAGGCGTGGAAGCCAGCTTTGATCGGCAAAAGCACGTCCGGCTTGACCTGGCTAGTTGACCCTAGAGATCCCAACCGTCTGGCCCCTATTGGTGCGGTTGCCGAGTTGTGTATGGAAGGCCCGATCCTAGGTGCCTATACCGGCGACAGCGGCGCTGCTCTGAACGAAAAGTCCTTCTTCTCGCCGGCTTGGCTTCAGCACGGTCATGGTGAGGTACCTGGCCGGCCTGGACGCCTCTACAGAACGGGCGATCTGGTCAAGTACAATGGCAATGGGGACATCGCATTCATCGGCCGATTGCAGGAATCCCAAAGGAAACTACGCGGACAGAGAGTTGACCTGGGCGAGATCGAGTCACGAGTGCAGTCTTTCTTGTCCGGAAAGCTCAAAGTCTCGGTGGTGGCCGAGATTATCACCCCGACCAACAGCAATGTCGAGACTTTGGCTCTATTCATTAGCCCTTCGAGCTCAGAAGAGGATGCTTTGGCCCTGGTCAAGCTCAGATTCCCTGTGGACGACCTAGAGACAGATCTATCCAGAGTCCTGCCCTCCTACATGATCCCCAAAGTCTATATCCCCATCCAGACTCTTCCTATCTCTCACACTGGAAAGATGGACAGACGACGCCTTCGACAGATTGGGGGCTCATTGACGTATGAAGAGCTGGCATCCATGCAGCCCTCTCGTCAGGAGGCGAGAAAGCCTTCCACGACCATGGAAAAGCAACTTCAAGAGCTTTGGGCCGAAATTATCGGCATTGAATCAAGTGTGGTCAATGCTACAGACAACTTCTTGCGTCTAGGCGGTGACTCCATTGCTGCTATGCGCTTAGTAGCAGCCGTCCGCAAACGAGGGCTCCTTTTGACAGTTGCCGATGTCTTTGAAGCTCCATGCCTTCAAGATATGGCGATCCGGGTCAAGCAAGACTGTGATTCTCCGGAACAGCAGCTTGAAGTGCCTCCCTTTTCACTGCTTGACTCTGGCGCCAATGAGACCGAGGCTCGGTCTCTCGCCGCCAAGTTGTGTGCCATTGATGAGGCTCGGATTGTTGATATCTACCCTGTTACCCCTATTCAGGAAGGAATGCTTGCGTTGGGCGCCAGAAAACCTGGTCTTTACGTATCTCGCAGTGCCTTCGAGCTTCAGCCTGGCATTGACACAAAACAACTGGAGAAAGCTTGGATGTCCACGGTTGACAAGTTAACTACTCTCAGAACTCGAATCGTGGACCTTCCTGGTCAAGGGTTCGTGCAGGTTGTTCTCGATAACTGTCCCCTACTTTATGGGACAGATGTGGATGCCTATTTTCATGAAGATGGGCACAATCACATGGGCCCCGGCACCGAGCTTTGCCGAGCCGCCATTATTGATCGTCACTTCATCCTGTCAGCCCACCATTCCATATACGATGGCCCAATGCTCAAGATGATCATGAACGAATTAGAGTCTCAATACTTTGGAGCTCCCGGGATGACAGTCACACCGTTCAAGAACTTCATCAAGCACTTAAGCGACAAGGTCCCACAAGAAGCCGTCGACTTTTGGAAGGCTCAGCTCTCAAAGGGCGAGCCCAGACAGTTCCCGGTCCTCCCCTCGGCCACTTACCAGACACAGGCCAAGGATGACTTGCAACATTCCATCTCACTCAACTGGCCACGGACCGGCATGACGCCTTCAACCATGATCCGCGCCGCTTGGGCCATTTTAGCTACTCAGTACACGTCCTCCAACGATGTTATATTTGCCTTGACAGTTAATGGAAGGCAAGCCAATATGAGAGGCGTGGAAAACTGCGTCGGTCCTCTTCTATCTGCAGTGCCCATCGCAGTGTCCGTTGACTGGAGCGAGACCGTCGAAGCATTCCTCAAGCGCATGCAACAGCAAATGATAGAGATCACATCGCACGAGCACTACGGCCTTCAGAACATCAAACGTCTTCATAAGGAACTGGCTGAGTCTCGACTTCTTCAGACACTGCTCGTCGTGCAACCAGTTGCCGAAGGAAAGAACTTCAATGAAGACAACCTCCTGTTCAAAGCTCGTGACTTTTCGTCCAACATGGACACTCTGGGCCATGATCCCTTCAACAGCTGGGCGTTGATGGTGGTTTGTGAGCTTTCAACGTCGGGGCTGCAGCTTCGTATGAGCTTTGATGACAATATTATCGACAAGTTGCAGATAGAGCGTATGGCCAAACAGTTTGAGACGGTTCTTCGGCAGATGTGCTCAGAGAGCAATACAGCGGCTACCCTTGACGCCGTTCAGATTGCCAGCTCGGATGACTTGGACCTCTTTTGGTCACAGAATGCAGAAGTCCCCGAAGACCCTGAGGCATGTGTTCATGACCTGGTTTCTCTGGTGGCACGTACACGGCCGGATGCTGTTGCTATTGATGCATGGGATGGGCAGCTCACATACAAGGAAGTTGACGAGCTTTCCACTAAGCTCGCCCGGAGCTTGATACACTTGGGCGTCAAGAAGGGCAACGTTGTCGCACTGAACTTCGAAAAGACCAAGTGGGCACCAGTACTCCAACTCGCCATCTTCAAAGCCGGAGGCATCGAAGTCCAGCTCTCAACCGTCGTCCCCGACCTCCGCATTAGTAGAGTATTCAAAATGGCCGGAGTCGTTCTCGCCGCCGTCTCCGAATCCCGTCTAAAAATGGTCTCCCAATACGCCCCCAGCTACACCATCTCCCAGCTCATGTCCCTCTCCCAACCCAACACCACTCCCCTCCCCACCATCACCATCCACGACCCCGCCGCGATCCTCGTCTCCTCCGGCAGCACCGGCGAGCCCAAGCAAGTCCTCTGGAGCCACCGCACCCTAACCGCCAACCTCCTCGCCCACGGCTCCTACCTCTCCATCACCCCCTCCTCGCGCATTTTTCAGTTCGCCTCCTACGACTTTGACGTCAGCACCATCGAGTCGCTCTCGGCCCTCATCCACGCTGCCTGCATCTGCATCCCCTCCGAGTCCGAGCGGTTGGATGGTACCACGGCCGCTATCAACCGGTTTCGATGCACTTTTGTGAATATCACGCCCTCTACCGCCAAGGCCATTGTCCCCAACTCCGTGCCTACTATCGAAACCGTCGTTTTGGCAGGAGAAAATTTATCAGAGGATGACGTCAACCGCTGGGCGGGTATCTGTTCAGTGCTGAACTGGTACGGACCATCCGAGCACCCGGCCACTATCTGCGCCGCGGACGTCGCCTCCTGGCGCACGGGCGTGGTTAGTCGGCTTGATCTTAGGCAGCCGGCGCTTTGCTGGCTTGTTGATTCTGGGAATCCGCACCGGCTGGTTCCGTATGGGGCGGTTGGGGAGATTGTTATTGAGGGACCGTTGTGTGCGGAGGGGTATGTGGGAAATGAGAAGATGACGGGGGAGAGGTTTAGGAGGGGGGCGGAGTTCCTTACCGGAAGAAGAAAGAGTACGACAAGATTGTACTACTCGGGCGATCTGGGGCGGTATGATAGTATGGGTAATCTGGTGTATATGGGTAGGAAGGATGTGCAGTTGAAGATACGCGGGCAGCTGGTGGCGCCGGAGGAGGTGCAGTTTCATGTGCGGAGGAATTTGAATATGGGTATGGCAACGGTGGGGGAGAAGGGAGAGGTGACGGTGGTGGCGGATGGGATACAGCTGCAGGCTAGTACGGGGCTAAATCTTGTTGCGTTTGTTGGGCCGGCTACGGAGGAGGAGGTTGAGAGGGCAACGGTGGGGTTGAGGGAGAAGTTGATGAGGGTGTTGCCGAGTTATGCGATTCCGGGGTATTATATTGCTGTGGAGGAGTTTCCTATGAATGCTTCTGGTAAGATATCGCCTCTCTTTTTCAAGTCCCATTCTGTTTGCTAACCACATCTCAGGCAAAATCGACCGCAAACGTCTCCACGAGATCGGTGCCTCGTTCAATCCATCCCGCCAGACAACCACCAGTGGCCGTAGGGAGCCTACCACTCTCGAAGAGAAGACCCTACAGGATTTATGGTCCCGTGCCCTCGGAGTGAACGCCCAGCCCATCTCCGTAGGCGACAGCTTCCTACAACTCGGCGACTCCATCCAAGCCATGCGTCTGGTAGGAATAGCTCGTCAGGAAGGCTGGCTGCTTTCTGTGGCGGAGGTATTCGAGCATCCAACCCTGGAAGAAATGGCCAAAGTCATCATTCGAAAAAAGGAAGACGAGGGTGAAGAAGACGCCGCAGTCCTCCCCTTCTCACTGCTGGATCCGAATCAGGACATCAAGCTCGCTTGTCAGCGGGCTGCGTCCCTTTGCGGAGTGGAGGGCGATGATGTTGAAGATATCTTTCCGTGCACAGCTTTGCAGGAGGGATTGCTGGCTTTGACTATGAAGAGCGAGGGGAGTTATACAGGTCGGAATGTGCTGAAGCTGGCGTCGGCGGTTGATGTTGCCAAGTTTAGGGAGGCGTGGGACAGCGTTGTTTCGGCGATCCCCATCTTGCGCACACGCATCGTTGACCTCGATGGGCAAGGTCTCGTGCAGGTGGTTGTTCACGACCATTCCCAGTCGTGGATTGAAGCGACAAATATCGAAGAATACCTGAGGAAGGAGAACCAGCCCCCGATGGGTCTGGGTACGCCTCTCATGCGATGCGCAATTATTGAGCCTCAGATCGACGGTCAGGAGCCCGCGACCTTTGTCCTGACCCTGCACCACTCCCTGTACGACGGGTTAACATTGCCCATCATCATGGAAACGCTTGAGGGTTTCTATAATGATCTTGCACCACCCCGTCTCGCTCCCTTCCAGTCATTCGTTAACTACATTGGCACGCGGGACAAAATCGCAGAAACCGAGTTCTGGAGAACGCAGTTCGCCGACCTCAAAGCTGCGCCATTCCCTGCTCTGCCATCGTCTACATACCAACCTCAATCAAATTCGACACTAGTCCACACGGTCGAAGACATCACCTGGCGGACGGACAACATTACTTCATCCACTGTGGTTCGCGCCGCATCCGCTTTGCTTTGCTCTCTCCATTCCAGCCCAACATCTCCCGACATCGTTTTTGGCGCTGTGTCTTCCGGTCGCAAGGCCCCTGTGCATGGCATCGAGACGCTTCCTGGCCCTACCATTGCCACTGTTCCTGTTCATGTCAAGACCAGCAACGACAGGAAAATAACAGAGCTTCTCACATCCATCCAGACCCAGGAGACGCAGATGATTAGGTACGAACAGACGGGCTTATCAGCAATCCGCCAAATCAGCGAGGAAGCGCGACTGGCTTGTCAGTTTCAAACACTAGTCGTCGTTCAGGCACCGAACGAGGAAAGCACGAAGTCAGGGTTGTTCGTTTCTGAAGATGCCGAGCGCACGGAAGCAGAGGAGGAGGCACATTATCGTGGGTTCCAATCTTACGCACTTTCGCTTATTTGTACGCCGGAGGATGGGCGGCTCAGGGTCAGGTTCTGCTTTGACTCGGAGGTGCTTGAGAGGGAAAAGGTCCAGAGAATGGCGCGAGACTTTGAAAAGTTGTTGAAGACCCTGTGCTCTTCAATCAACGACCAGATCAGCCTCGGCGCCATCAGCTTGGCCACACAAGAGGATCTCAACCTTATCTGGCAGTGGAACTCCTCACTTTGCCCAACTGTCGAGAGGCCGATACACGAGCTCATACTCGAAACAGCCTCACGCCAGCCAGACGCCATAGCAATCAGTGCCTGGGACGGTGAGATCACATACGGCGAGCTTGCTCGCGTTACCGGCAACATCGCTCTCCATCTAGTCAACATGAGTATCAGCCAAAACATGATCATCCCCATCTGCTTCGAAAAATCCCTCCACGCCACCATCACCTTCCTCTCCGTCCTCCGAGCCGGCGGCGCCGGCTTACTTCTCGACACCACCCTCCCAGCGTCCTACCTCCAATCAGTCATCCAACAAGTCTCTCCCCCCTTCATCATCTCTTCACCAGCAGAGCAAACACTCGCTGCCAAGTTATCCAACAACACCTTACTCCTCGGCCCTAACTCACCCCTTTTACAACCCCCCTCCCCTTCCTCCCCTTCCTTACCCCCTACCACCCCCCAAGTACCCCCCAACTCCCTAGCCTACACAGTCTTCACCTCCGGCACCACCGGCGCCCCCAAAGGCGTTCTCATCACCCATCGCAACATCAGCACAGCAGTCACCCACCAACGTTCCGCCATCTGCGTGTCCCCCCGCGAGCGCGTGTATGACTTCTCAGCACACACCTTCGACGGGCACCACTGGGCTGTTTTTCACACTTTGGCTTGTGGCGCCACATTGTGCATACCCAGCGAGAGGGAACGGAGGGAGGATTTGACGGGGAGTATACGGAGGTGCGGAGCGACGATGGCGTTTTTGACGCCGAGTGTTGCGAAGGCGGTGGATGTCGAGGGGGTAGGGGGGCGGTTGGGGATGGTGTATTTGGGTGGGGAGAGGGTGGGGAGGGATGATTGGGGGAGGTGGATGGTTGATGAAAAGAGGAAGGTGTTTAATGTGTATGGACCTACTGAGACTACGCAGATGGTTATGTATGGGTTGATAGCACCTGAGTCTGAGTCACAGGAGCTGTCAATGGGCAAAGGAGCAGCAGCTTGCACATGGATCGTGGACCCCGAGTCTAGCGAACGACTTGTGGAAGTAGGAGAGGTGGGCGAGCTTTACCTCGAGGGCCCCTTGGTTGGAAATGGGTACTTGAATGATCCTGACAAAACGGCCAAGAGCTTTGTTGAGAGTCCGGGGTGGTTGAGGAGGGGGAGTCCGGATGGGAGGGTTAAGGGAAGGAGCAAGTCGAGGTTGTATAAGACGGGGGATTTGGTTAGGTATAACCCGGCTGATGGCACGCTGGTTTTTGTCGGCAGGAAGGATACGCAGGTTAAGTTGAGGGGACAGAGGATTGAGTTGGCCAAGGTTGAGCAGGCTGTTCAGCAGGTTCTGGCTGGCAAGCTGGGGAGGGAGGCGCCGCCGGTGGTGGTGGCGGAGGTTGTGGTGTCGTCGACTACGAACAGCCAGGTTCTGATGGCCTTTGTCGAGACTGGCTCGAGCGAGGTCCGGTTTGCGAACTGGATAGATGGTCTACAGGATGCCTTGCGCGAACAGTTACCGCCGTACATGGTCCCGGCGGCGTTTATGCCAGTTGAGGCGATGCCGTTGACGACGAGTGGAAAGACGGATCGGAAACGGTTGCGTGAGATGGGCGCTAGTATGACTATCGAGCAGGCTGACAACGAGGGGAATGAGGCAGATGGCGAGCTACCGGGAACAGAAGAGGAGATTGTCCTTCAGCAATTGTGGAATGTCATTCTGGGTGTTGAAGAAGACAAGATCCGTACCGGCAGCAGTTTCTTGCGTCTTGGCGGTGACTCGATTTCGGCGATGCGGTTGACTGCGTTGGCACGCAGTCGCGGGTATACCCTGGCGGTTCAAAGTATTCTTCAGAGTCCGAAGTTGTCTGGTATGGCGAAGGCGATGGAGAGGCAACAGAAGGAAGTTGTTGAGACATCCAAGCCTCGGACTATTGAGCCCTTTGTGCTCCTAAAGAACCCTGCTGAGAAAGACTCGATACTTGACTACATTGCAAGTCAGTGTGGTATTGAGCGGGAGCAGATCGAAGATGTCTTCCCTACCACAAGTGTGCAAAAGTCTTTGCTTTCCATGTAAGTACCACATCATTTTCTGGCGATGAGAGTGTACTAACCCACGAATTAGGACGGCCAAGTCAAAAGGCTCTTACGTTGCCAGATATATCCTCCGTCTCAAACCCGACATCGAACTCGACCGCTTCAAGGCCGCCTGGGAACATGTCAGCCGCACAGTCGCACCCATCCTCCGTCAAAGAATCCTAGACGTTCCCACAGAAGGTCTCGTCCAAGTCCAAGTCGACGAGTCCCTTTCCTGGGAAGAATCCAGCGACCTAGACACCCACCTCCAGCGCGACCTCGCCAAACCCATGGGCCTAGCCACAGAACTCACCAGGCTAGCCATTATCACCAACAACGACGAGCACTCCTGCTGCATAACCCAACACCACGCCATCTACGACGGCTACTCCCTGCACCTTCTCCTCTCTGAAGTCACCAAAGCCTACGCCGGCATCACCGACCCCAGCCCCATCGCCCCCTTCCAGTCCTTCATCCAGCACATCTCCAGCATCGACCAAGACGCGTCCCACTCCTTCTGGCGCACCCAATTCGCCAACTCGGAAGCGATCCCCTTCCCCGAACTGCCTGCTGAGCAACAAGACTACCGCCCCAAAGCGGACAGCACCGTCAAGCGCCATCTGACCAACCTCCGCCTGACCAAGCGAGGAGACGCAACAGCCAGCAGCTTGATACGCGGCGCTTGGGCTATCCTGACGGCAAGGTACACGGGTGCGGAAGATGTGGTGTTCGGCGCGATGGTCACGGGAAGACAGGCGCCGTTGGAGGGGATGGAGAGGATGGTTGCGCCGTTGATCAGCGCGGTTCCCGTGAGGGTTAAGTTTGATGGGAAGAGGCAGACGGTGAGGGAGCTGTTGGAGGGGATTAGGGATCAGGCGTTGGCGATGGTGGAGTTTGAGGGGACGGAGTTGTTGGAGATTAGGAGGGTTAGTGAGGAGGCGGAGAGGGGGACGAGGTTTAATAGCTTGCTTGGTAAGTCTTTTTTTTTTTTTTTTTTTGGGTTTAGTGAGGAGGGTTTGTTTTTGAGATTGAGGTGTGCTAATGAGATGGCGATGCAGTGGTACAACCGGCGTTGCAGAATGTGGACGAGTCGAAGCAGGATGGCCTCTTTACTTCCGGGCCGGAGTACATCTCCAGCCGCGATGGGTCATTGGATGACTTCAACCCCAATGCTGTCATGGTCATGTGCCAGCTGACCAACTCGGATGAGATAAAGCTGGAGATCAGCTTCGACTCGAAGGTTGTTGATCAGGCGCAGATGGAGCGGATAGCTGCTCAGTTTGAGCATGTCCTCCGCGAGCTATCCACTTCACCTGCTGATCAGAAGATCGAGGATATCACAACAGTGAGCAAGCAAGATGAGCAAGAACTGTGGAAATGGAACGCCAATGTGCCCGAAGCCATTGAAGCATGCGTCCACGACCTCATCGACAAGACCATGAAGCGCATTCCTGACGCCCCTGCCATCTGCGCCTGGGATGGTAATCTCTCTTATGCCGAGCTGGACGGGTTATCCAGTCGTTTGGCAGCGCATCTGGTTTCTCTCGGGGCGGGACCGGGAACCATCATCCCCCTTTGTTTTGAAAAGTCAGTGTGGTATCCCGTTGCGGCCCTGGCTATCATGAGGGCTGGTGCAGCAGCTGTGGCGATGGACTCGACACAGCCTGAGGGCCGGTTGAAGTCCATTGTCACGCAGATTGGCCCCAAGATATTGCTGGCATGTGCTACCACGCGAGAGTTGGCAGGCAGGCTGTCGGATGCTGAGGTGGTTGTCGTCGATAAAGCCCATAGCCACGAATGGCCTGTTGATCCGGTCCCGGTCAAGGTCAGCCCGTCCGATACGCTATATGTCGTCTTCACCAGCGGCTCAACAGGCACGCCAAAGGGTATCGTAACCACCCACGAGAACTTCTCCTCAGCAGCCACTCACCAAGCCTCCGTCCTAAACATCTGCTCGGGAACCCGCGTCTTCGACTTCGTCTCCTACAGCTTCGACGTCTCCTGGTCGAACCACCTCCAGAGCCTGATCTGCGGCGCCTGCCTCTGCATCCCCTCCGAGACAGAACGCAAGAACGACATCGTCGGCGCTTTCAACCGCATGAACTGCGACTACACCTACTTCACGCCCTCCGTGGCCCGCTCGCTGGACCCGTCTACCATGCCAGGACTCCGGACGCTGGCAATGGGCGGCGAAGCCATCATGAGGAAGGACGTTGCGCGCTGGACGCAGGCGGATACCGTTATTGGCATCTACGGCCCTGCTGAGTGCGCCCAGGCGCTGTCCTTCACGCGCTTTACGCCCGAGACGCGCAATAACCATGTGGGTATCCCGTACGGCGCGAACACCTGGCTCGTTGAACCGGGTCGTCCGGATAGACTCGCTGCCGTCGGGACGATTGGCGAGCTTCTGATTGAAGGTCCGACGGTTAGCAAGGGGTACTTTGGTGATGAAGCCAAGACTGCGGCGGCGTATATCCGGAGTCCGTCGTGGCTTCAGCAGGGCGCGCCACCGGGACACGTAACGCGACAAGGCACGCTTTACAAGACGGGTGATCTTTTGCGCTACAACTCTGATGGGTCACTAGACTTCATTGGTCGCAAGGATGGGTTAATCAAGCTCCGCGGCCAACGTATCGAGCTGAGCGAGGTGGAGTATCATATTCGCAACTCACTTGGGGATCCGAGCTTGGTCGAAGCCATTGCCGCGGAGATCATCACGCCTGCTAATAGCACTAGTCCGATTCTTGCCGTGTTCTTCAGTCTTGTCAAGGCAGAAAAGGATGACGTAAGCTCGGGTGACGACGCTGACAATCGAGCTAGACTCGCCCGCGCCATTGAAGGTCTAGAAGAAAAGCTTTGGGACCGGGTACCGCAATACATGGTACCCGGAGCATACATCTACGTGGACAAGGTGCCGATGACCACGACCAACAAGACCGACCGACGGGCTCTGAGGCAGCTGGGAAGCAAGTACACGCTAGAGGAGCTGGCTGCTATGCAACCACAAGGTGTGGAATCCAGACGGACCCCATCTACGGAAATGGAGAAGCGGTTACAGGCATTGTGGTCGTCGGTCCTGGAGATTGAACCGGGTAGTATCTCGGCTGATAGCAGCTTCTTCCGGATTGGTGGGGAGTCGATCGCTGCCATGAGGATGGTTTCCATGGCGCGACAGGAGGGCCTGGCTTTGACGGTGGCTGAGATCTTCAGAGCGCCGAAGCTGTGCGACCTTGCATTGGTGGTGGCGGAGAGCAATGGACACGAGGAGGATATACCTACGCATAGCCCGTTTTCGTTGGTGAAGACGGATGATTTGGCAGACTTCCTGGAAACCAAGGTGGTTCCGTTCTTGGATGACGGGCTCACCATCGGCCACATCCAGGACGTGATTCCCGCCACAGACTTCCAAGCGCTTTCGGTCTCGGAAAACCTACAAGATCCTCCCGGAAGATATCCCCATTGGATCTTCGATCTCCCCGCCAACGTGGACTTTGCACGGCTCAAACAGGCATGCACAGACCTAGTGAATCACTTCGACATTCTCCGCAGCGTCTTCATCTCAGCAGCGGATGACGACGACGGGAAGTTCTGGCAAGTTATCCTGCGAGAACTCACTCCGGCCTACGACACCATTGACGTCGAGGACGTGAACGACCTCCCGGACCTCGTCGACTCAATCTGCGCCCAGGATCTCACCCGGCCTCGCAAGCTCGGACAATCCTTCATCCGCTTCATCGCCATCAAACACTCCTCCGGTTCCGGCTCGCACAAGCTCATCTTCCGGATTTCCCACGCCTACTTCGACGGCTTCAGCTGGTCGCAAGTCCTCCATGCCCTCTCATCCTTCTACCTCGACGAGCATGAGCCAGCAATCCCAATCCCATCAGCCATCCCCTCGTTCGCGGATTACATCGCCTTCCGCGAATCTCGCAAGCAAGAAAGTCTAACCTACTGGACCAACCGCCTCCAAGACTGGCGCTACCCTTCTCACCTCAGCCGCTCTCCCAAACCAATCACTTGGTCTGTCTCCGACCGTCTTTCCCTTCGCCATACCATCCCGCTCCCATGCACCTCTCAATCCAATGGGAAAGAAGACAACATCTCCCCCGCAACCCACTTCCACGCCGCCTTCGCCCTAGCACTCACCCGTTTCTTCAGCCAAAGAAACCTCCTCTTTGGCCGCCTCCTAACCGGTCGCTCTATGCTTCCCGCGGCACTACAAAACGTGGTGGGACCGACCATGACCGAACTCCCCGTCTGCGTTTTTGTCTCGGGTGACGACACCTTGTCTAGCATTGCAAAGCGGCTGCAGGAGCAATTCATTGAGGACTCGGCGCATGAAACGGTGGGGATGAGGGAGATCATTGAGGGGGGTACGGAGTGGGATTATGGAAGAGATTTTGGGTGGAGGACTGCTTACCAGCAGGAGGACGAAACCGGCAGTAGCAACCAAAACGTGGAAGGTGAAGGGGGTGGGTTATTCGGGAAGGGGGGAGTAGGATTCTATGAGAGCGAGATGCCTGCCAGACAAAGGCCGGAGGTTTATGCTACGCCAGACAAGAAGAGCGGGGTGTTGGTTTTGGAGTTTGAGGGCAGCAAGGAGTGGGCGAAGGGGATGGGGATTGGGGAGGAAGGGGTGAAGAGGTTTTTGGAGGTTTTGGGATGTGTTTTGGGTGGTGATTTGGGTGATAACGTGAGGTGAGGCTGAGGGTAAAATTAGTTGGAGGAAGTGTATCGGGCTAGCTTTTTCTTTTGGTTTACAGAATTTTTTGTTGGTTTCTTTCTGATGTTTCCTGGGTGCGTGGGCTTTTTGTATGTTTTTAGGTGTGTTTTTGTTCTGGATTTGTTCTGGTAGAAAGCAGGCGCAGGGCTTGACAATGGTCAGGATGCAGGCATCGCCGAACAAAAGAAAAAGAGAAAAAAAAGGGGGAGAGAGAAAAGGACGCAGAGGTTACGAGACTACAACATTTTCCAATGGTACACACGAACCAGTAATCAAGATAGATCACCAGCACGTGGGTAAGGTCAGTCACATGTGAACCGGCTCTCCTCCTTTCCGACAAACCGTGCGCAGAAACCCGTGGCTCAAAGCCAGACGTCCCACGAAGGTCCCATTACAAACATCGGCCACAGACACAAAAGGAAGGTCCAATGTCCCTTTATACCTCTAATCATGAGTTCCCCGATCGGAAACACCATCAAGATGCAAATTGCTGATCCAGAAATTTCAACCCATGCAAGCACGTTGACAAACAAGCAATTCCCAGACGTTCAACGATTTAAACGAGATCTAAACCCTGTCGCTATATCATCATGTTATTACCTCCGCAAAAGGCTCCGAATGGAACATGGAACGTGGAACCGTGGAACCTTACAAGGTGATCATGAATACTGTTCCCTCCAAAATTCCAGATTTTCACGAACTCTTTCCGAAATTGACACAGTTGACATGCGCCCGAATGGTACTCAAACGTTGAGCAGTTCTCGTCGAAAAAGCAAAGATGCCCCTCCCGAAAGCCCGCTTCCAAGTTTTTGTAGGTAGCCGAGGTAGCTCAGGAGCTCAGGTAGTAACAGCTGGTGATGGTTACACTCCAAAGATCGCTGATCAGATCAGTCCCCTCCAACACCGTTTAGCGCCAGCAAGTCTAACCAATCATCTTACACGGATTTGCCCACAGTGCCTTGCATCCACACTTTTGTCCAACGGCCAACCACGTGCGGATATCGCTGGCTGTACACTCCCATAGGTTCGCCAACCACCAGTTGAAGATGGAATTGACCGATGCGTAGATGTTGAAGCCGTGAGGCTGAGACTGAACAAACGAAAAGTGGTGATGATTGAGGAGAGAAGGCCAGTCAGAAGGACTGGCCAGACTACGAAATCTATCTAGTGCGCAGTGCGCAAACGGCGGAAGTGCTTGGTACGTGACTAATACGGTACGGCTGGCAGGCAGCCGTGTCAATACAGCCCCCCCAAGCACTGAAGCCGATAGCTAAATACAGGTAAAATGAAGCCTAAGTTCTCCTCCACTCGTCGTATCGCTGGAAATTCTTGGTATTCTACTCCCTTTATCCTCTATTTACTATCATTTCTTCAAAACCGAGGCCTTTTGCATTATTCCACGTAACAATCCTCTCTTCTTTGTATCCTCGTGCAATTTTATGTAATCCCTCTCCTTGTGACCTGTTTGTTACTGTAAGATCCTGTATCCTCTTCTACTCCTTCTTGTTCATTAGATACGTAGGAGGCTCACAGAAGCCCAATTGCTTAATAAAGCCATCGTGCTTGTCCTTATTTAGGCCTTTAGTGAAGCCATCCGCCACTATATCCTTCGTACCAACGTATTCTAAGTAAAAATTGCCTATCGAAACTTACTAAATCACCCATTTGTAGCGCAAATCCAAGTGATAAGTGCGTGCGGTCTTCAGAGGGTTTAATACAATTGCCCTAGTATTTGCTAAGTCCGTAAATAATATTATCGGGCAAAGCTAGGGGTATCTAATTTCCTCCAGTACCTTCTAAGCCCAACGCAAGGCCAGTGCCGTGGGGGTAAGGTTAATAAACTCTACCTCGGTGCTAAACAAAGTCACTAGGGTTTACTTCTTGGAACGCTATAATATAGGGCAACCCCCCAGTATAATAATATAGCCACCGATAGAAGCTCTAGTAATAGGGTCGTTAGCGAAGTTAGCATCGCCCATTCCCTTTAGTTGGAGGTTATCGATCGGTAACTTTCCTCTATACTTTAAACCTCTCATTATATCCTTTAATAGGTACCTCCAAAAGTGCTTATTGAGAGCCCAATACTGCTCGGTTGGACCCCAATTCGCCTCACAAAATCGTATAACTGTATACGAAATATCTGGTCTGGTACCGTAAGCCAACCAATTGATAAATCCATTCTCCTTCTAGTATCGCTTCCTCTATACCAAATTAACGTAAAATTCCTCGAAGTCCTAATATTTAGGTAGGGTGAAATTCGACGGCTACGGTATATTAACCGGGTACAAACTATCTTTATCGTATTTCTCCATAATCTTCTTCAAGTAATTACCCTAGTGCAGGTATATAGTATTATTTATGCAATCCCTAACGATAGAGTAACTAAGGAAGGAGGTCGCCTCTCCAATGTCCTTAACCTCAAATAATGAACTTAGGGTAGTAGCGACCGAGTCGATAGCGGCCTTCATAGGTGCTGCGATAAGGAGATCATCAACGTAAAGTAGAATCAGTGCTCCTGTCTTCTCATTCTTGAAGACACATCCATTAATTGCCAAGGGCTCGAAGCCTTGGGCCTTCAACTCGGGGACTATGGTGTTATACCAGTATAGGGCGGATTTCTGAAGGCCGTATAGCGCTTTATTCAGCCTATACACCCGGTTGGTACCGTCCTCGAAGCCCGCCGGCTAGATAACGTAGATATTAGTATTCGTTAGGATAATAGTATTAAAGTAAGTTACGATTAGGTCGAATTAACGGTATTCTATATTTATTATCGCGACGATAACGATGAAGATACGTATATTAGCGGCGTAGACTACGGCCGAGTATACTTTAAAAGGGTCGTAGTCTCCGTTCTCAAAGTTACCGTAAATAACCCATTTGCCGCGGTTCTTTAACTATTCGCCAAAACCGTCAAACTTCTGGTCTAGAACCCATTTCCTAAGTAAAACCTTTATACCCGGCGTTTTCTCTACCAAATCCCACGTATTAAATTTAATTAATTTATCGACCTAATCTTTATAAGCTAGGTACCACTCTATTATATAGTCTAGGAGCTTACGTGCCTTATTGAAGGATTTGGGTAAGTAATGCTTATTGGACTTTGAGATACTGTGTTTGGAAGCGAATTGGTCGTTGATTATAATGAGAGCGACCATCGGATCCTCCTTAATGAACCTATCGTTTTAGTAGCTATTACCCTCATTCGCTAACTTAATTACCAAGTTAACGATCTCCCTACCCTTCAAGTCGTACTCCTTCCATATCTTATATTTCGACCAGGCGGGTCTAGGGGGACGGAAGCGGCGAGGGGATAGGCCCTAGTTAGTATTCGCCGCGGGTTCTTATTCCTCTCTTATCTCCTCCAATAGGGTATTACGGTCGTTTAACTATTTTTCCGGAGTATAGAATTCGGAATCCGTTATTATATTCTCCTCCGTTACATCCGCCGACGTAATGTCTACGATTTCCTCGTCGTCGGTATCGATGCCCGGTATCGCTGGGCGGTTATTTATTTATAGCGGGGCGGAGGCTACCTCTATAGGCTCGGGGATGGTATCGGTATAGTTACTAGTATTACTATTGTAATATTAAGGTTCCGCTTTAGTTTGGGGAGTGCTAGTAAATTAGTTTAGGGGAAGGGGAATAGCTCCTAGAATAGGTAATTAGGTAGCGTTAGTCTACTTAATAGATTTGCCCGTCTCCCTTTTACTGCGGAGCTTGTTATTAATTCGATTAATCTAATCGTTAAATATTGTTTTGGTCGGTTTAGAGGGCCTATCTTTCATTATCTCGTACTTCAAAATGACCTCGCTACTAGATACCTTATAGTAGATATCCTTAAACGTTGCTTCGTATTCTAGTACGTAATCCAGCTCGTTTAAATCTAAGGGATGCTTTAGTTTGTAAAAGCGGGCATCTCTAGTACGGATAATTCTACCGCTATTATTAAGGCGAATTAAGTATACTTTGCCGTTTTATCCCTCGTATCCGTATAGCTTTCCTATTATTGCGGTCGTTAATATCTTTTTACCGTATAGTTTATCTTTCTCTTTATAGATATGGACGTAAGTAACGGCGCCGTAGGTGCGTAGATGCTTAATAGTAGGGATATACTAGTACTCTAGTAGTCCAATACCTCTTATTATAACCTCGAACGGGGTTTTACCGTTCAAAACGGGATATAGAAGGCGGTTAAAAACGTAAACGAAGGAGCTTTTAGCGAATGGCCAATACTCTTTGGGAAATCCTGCCTCTAAATTACTAGTTCTACCTCCTTCTATAATCGTACGGCTATATTATTCGGAGAGACTATTCTATTACAAGTAGTCTAGTACCGACGTAATTAGCTTCTTTCTATAATTTAGATACTATTGTCTCAACTGGGTAATAGAGAATTCTATACCGTTATTAATGTGGACGATTTGTATCTTTCTTCCTAATTGAATCTCGATAAATTCGAATATTTAAATTAAAGCGAAGAATCTATTAGACTTCTTATTAATTACGTTATACTATTAAAATAATAAGGTGATATAGGTTAGATAGATGGCGTGATTTTTGCCGCCTATGCCGGTCGGCTTGTAAGGTATCGAATTAACGTATATTTCAGAAATAATATCCGTTGGTTTATAGAATTTTTCATAAGAAATAATACGTATTAATTTGCCTATATAGCACTAGTAGCAGTGGTACTACTCTGCCTCCTTCCTGTTGATAGTAATGCCTTCTATACGGTAGGCTTGAATGATTCTATCGATAGACGCGTATATTAAACGTCGGTGTATTAGGCCGTAGTCGACGGATGCGAAGGCTAGATAATCGAGGGAGAGATAAACGATATTATCTTCTTTCTTAGGTTTATCGACGACCGCAATAATAGCAACGTCAGCTTTCCAAGTGACTTTAGCCACCTCTTCGCCAATATTCTTTATAATGAGTCTATCGTTAATACCGTCAAACACAATACCTAAACGTCTCAATCTACCCGTTGACAATAGGTTAACCAATACGCTAAAGATTAACGCAACGTCGTAAAAAACAATATTCGCGGCGTAACTATTACTACCCTAGCATTTGAGTATAATCTTGCCTCCCTTCCTAGAAGTAGCGCGACTACCGTCTGCCGCTATAATATTAATAGGGTTCTTAAATATAACGATCTCTTCGAACCAATCTAGTCTATTGAACATATATATAGACGCTCCTAAATCAAGATAAACGTCGTCTTTCTCAATAGAACTACTAATTACAATAAGGGTATAAATACTAAAGGCCTCGTCAATATTTTCCTCCGCCCCATTCTTAAAATCCTCCCCTTTACATAGAGATTCGAACTCTATACGGTCTCCCACTCCGAGAGAAACGTTCTCCAATATACGCAAAGGCGGGCACTCCATACGGTAACCGGCAATCAAATTAGGAATATCGTTATCGGTCTTATAATCGTCGATACAAATCTCATAACTATCAATCGGATTGTCGAAATATAATATAACTATAATATTAATAGCAATACTCGCGAGGCCGGTATTAAATATTAAGATACCTCTATTTAGTTAAAGTTTGTCGTCTTTCGAATATAGGTTAAACTTTAAATGTACTTTCCAGCAGCTATCCATTTCTCTATTATAATAACGGCCGTAATACTTATAAAAAGGATAACGTAGTTCGTTCTTATATCTTTATTTACACCTTATATCACTACATTTCTTACTAGTACTGGTACCCGTAGACGTTGACAACGTAGAAACCGGTTCCTTTTTCGCGGCGACTATACCCAAGTGTTGTTATCTGTTTATTTGAATAGTAAGTAATTATAAGAATACTTCGTAATCTATTACTTTATTATCCAATTAGAAACGTATAAGACGAACGTAATCTTCGTTCCAAAATTCCAAGCTATTAAGGATACGATTCTAGATAGTGCGGTTATCGATAACAATACCATTACTCTTGAATTTAATACGAAGGTACTAAACGCGAATAATAAAAGCGTAAAAATTATCGTAGTAACTTTAATCAATACTTATTAATTCGTCCATCAACTAATCGGTCGCGACTTCTACTAAATTACCAACGCATTTAATAATCGTATCGTATAACTTCTTAGGATTATAAACCTTATCTTTACCAAAGGTTAGACTATAGTAAGCTAGGCGATTAATAATCGGGTCGATACTATCCTTAACGATAGAGTACGCCCATATTCTTTTACGACGGATATATATATTCTCCTCCTTATTTACGTCGTCTCCTATACTCTCCTTTACGTCCTCTAAAATATACCTCTTAATATCGTAGAAAGTAAATACGAAGAATAAGGCTAATTCCTATTTCTAATAATTATTTTCGCCTTAGAACTACAAAATACCTTACATTCCGAGTTTAGCGTCGAAATCGCCTAATCTAATCGGCGCTATAATTACGATAGTAACGATACGACCGGGTAATTAAAGGAAATCGCTTAACTTCGGGGAAAATTACTAATAAAAGAGAGATAGGGGGAATACTTATAGTATCGTATACCGAACGTACTTACGTATAAAACCCCAACAGTTTCGTTAAATTTACTCGAAAGCGGTCCTTAATTTCGAAGTAAAGAGGGGGATCGAAGCTTCTTATACTTAACGAACGAACGTAAAGTCGGCGCAAAACCCAATTAACTAACGCGCTAAACGCCTTAACAATTACCTTTACTAAATAAATAATTGGGCGGTAAGGGCCAGATTAAAGGTACGGGGTACAGTCGAGAAGTTCGCAATTAAAGCGGTCACAATCTCGGGATTACGGCGGTCAAATCGTTTAACTCTTTCGTTACAATAAAGCACAATCGATCTAGTAATATCCTTAGACTAAACGGCGCTATATACATATACGTAAGCGCTTATAACCTATTGAAGCCGTAAGGTTAAAATTAAATAAACGAAAAGTAATAATAATTGAGGAGAGAAGGCTAGTCAAAAGGACTAGCCAGACTACGAAATCTATCTAGTGCGCAGTACGCAAACGGCGGAAGTGCTTGGCACGTAACCAACACGGCACGGCTGGCAGGCAGCCGTGTCAACAGTAGAGGTAAAGAAAACGACGGGATGTGGTACCGAATCGCATTGGGATGACCGGTTCGAGAGTTGATCGCTGCTACGACTGCGACGCTGAGATTGGCTCCCCTGACCTTGACCTTGACCCCTGAAGCGGTTTCGGACAGCTTGAACACTCGAAACCGGGTGGGTGATAGTTGATGCTGCTATTGCCAGGTACGAGACGCGGATCATACCCAGCAGGAGTGAAGGGACGGGACAGATGCAGGTGTTGATAAACCGAAGAGCCCCATGGCCTTGATCGTTCTGATCCCACTCTCTTGTGCTTCTTCCTGGACGTGGTAAATTTCATTGCTAACGGGTACGGCGTCGGCACCCCGGTCATCATGATGGACACTCTCCTTACCTTAGTCAAGGGACTTCCCTTGTTGGCTCTGGGCGTGGCAGCTGGAGCGACATACCCTCCGATTCCTGTCGACCTGACCACGCCCGTCCAACACCGCATCGCCATCAACAGCCCGACGTGTGAGTTACGCTTTTCCCATCATAGAGCAAGACCGCAAGGAGCTGACATCAAGGTCCAACAGCCGTCCGCATTGCCTGGAACACTTACCAGCAGCTCAGCCAGCCGTGCGTCCAATACGGCACATCGCCATCCTCCCTCGGCTCCCAATCCTGCTCAACCTCGTCCATAACCTACCCAACATCGCGCACCTGGGCCAACGTGGTCACCATCAACAGCCTAACACCCGCAACCATGTACTACTACAAGATCGTCTCGACCAACTCCACGCTCGAGACATTCACCAGCCCGCGCCTACCGGGCGACAAAACACCCTTCAACATCAGCATCGTCATCGACCTGGGCGTCTACGGCAAAGACGGCTACACCATCGAGCAAGACGAGACCAAGCGGGACCTGATCCCCTCCATCGACCCGTCGCTCAACCACACCACCATCGGCCGACTTCGCGACAACATCAACAAGTACGACTTCATCGTGCACCCGGGCGACATCGGCTACGCCGACGACTGGGTCCTCAAAGCGCACAACTGGTTGGACGGCAAGGACGGCTACCAAGCCATCACCGAGACCTTCTTCAACCAGCTGGCGCCCATCTCCGCGCGGAAACCCTACATGACCAGCCCGGGAAACCACGAAGCTTCGTGCCAAGAAGTGCCCCTAACCAGCGCTCTTTGCCCCTCGGGCCAAAAGAATTTCACCGACTTCATCAACCGCTTCGGCCGCGTCCTGCCCACCGCTTTTAGTTCTACCTCGCCCGATTCCGCAGCAAAGGTAAACGCCAACAAGGCCCGTCTCCTCGCCAACCCGCCCTTCTGGTACTCGTTCGAGTACGGCATGGCGCACATCGTCATGATCGACACGGAAACCGACTTCGAGGACGCGCCCGACCAGCCCGGCGGGTCCGCGGGTCTCAACGGCGGGCCCTTTGGCTCGTACCTTCGCCAGCAGCTGGACTTCCTCGAAGCCGACCTCGCATCGGTCGACAGGTCCGTTACTCCCTGGGTTGTTGTAGCGGGCCACAGGCCGTGGTACACCACGGGCACGAGCGATTGCCAGCCGTGCAAGAAGGCGTTTGAGCCGCTTTTCTACAAGTATGGGGTTGACTTGGGCGTGTTTGGGCATGTGCATAATAGCCAACGGTTTGCGCCGGTGGTGAACGATACCGCGGACCCGGCGGGCATGGAAAATCCCAAGGCGCCCATGTATATTGTGGCGGGCGGCGCAGGGAACGTGGAAGGGCTAAGTAAGGTGGGACAGAACGTGTCGACGAATCGGTTTGCGTACGATGACGCGTTTAGCTATGCGACGGTTAATTTCTTGGATGAGCAGCGGATGCAGGTGGACTTTATCAAGAGCGAGACGGGCGAGATTTTGGATCGGTCGGTGTTGTTTAAGAAGCATGATCAGAGGTTTGTTGTGCAGTGAGCGGTTGGTCGGTTGTCTGTTAGGAAATCAGTTAATGAAGATGGCTTTGTGATGATTGGTTCCGTCTTCCGTCCGGGAGTGTGGCACCGATACCAGTCAATCGGAAGTTCCGAGGTCTCGCGCTTGACAAGTGATGGTGTTGACTGTTGAGGAGCGAAGGAAAAGAGAGATACGGGCTGCATTTGCTTCTGTAATCAGAGGTCGGCACATCTTCGTCATTGCGCTGCCGCCAGCATGCGATGTTGTGTCCTAAGGAGGTGCGGGACGAAGCGAGCTGACACTTTGACAGACCGGCCGACATGCAATCGAAGCGACGGATGGCGTCAACCGTTCGGCGATGAGACCCAGTTTTGCGCGGTCGCCCGGTCTCGGATGATTGAGTGAGCAATTCTTTCGTTTTGAATTGACAGAAAAGAGTCGGGACGGATATCCCCAAGTCAATCCGGCAACGCCTTGTGGGCGATAGGAGAATGTCCATGTTGTTGAATAAGGAGAAGGGTGGTTCGGAATGGAAGACGCAAAATGCGTTCATATATTCCCGGAACATCACAACTGCCGCGTTCGGCCGCCCCCCTCCCTTCCCCCGCACAGCACCCCCCCTGCAAGCTGCAGTGCCCCTGACAGGGCAACCCCCAATCCCCCACGGATCTCTCCGACCCGAACGGAAACAACCAAACGCCGACGACGTCAGTCATTCACTTTCTTTGCTCTTGATCTCGGAAGACGCGATGCTGTGCTTCACCAGTTCTGCAGTGACAACATTGCTCCCCTCCCGAAGTTGTCACGTTAACGAAAGGACCTGGGAGGCCCCTAAGGGCGTATGGGTCTCGGCAGTCCTCCTTCCCTTTCTCTCTTCTCCAAGCCGTCCCATTCAATTCGGCCTCCCAAAACGGTCCGATCCGTTCGGAAAACTCGAGTACAACTCGGCGATTTCAGACAATGTTTCGGCATCAGAATGGTGAGCAGCCAACCACACAAGGTGACCTGGAAGCTACCTCAACACATATCCCGAATCATCAGAGTTCGACCAAAGGGTCTTTGGCAAACAACATCAACGATAATAATCACCGCTTGAAGGAAAAGGAAGGCGAAAAGCCTCTGGTGTTGGATACAGACGCAGATGCCCAGTCGTCAGGAATATCGCTACCCCAAGTCGCGCAAGTCGATGGCGTTGATGAAAGTACGGCAACTCTCGATAGAGGACCATGGAAGAAACAACTCCAGACAGTCTGGCACTGGAAGCCCAAAGCGGCTAGGTATGACCCCAACAACCCCCCAAAGTTTACCATATGGATGAACATCCTGTTCGGGTTTGTGAGTGTTTTGTTCTTAATGCCTAACGAGTCGAGTGTCTAATATCAGTTACTGACACCTCCCAACCAGGCATCATGCTTCACCGTATCCAACCTGTACTACAACCAAGCCGTCCTAAACAAGATCGCAGAGACCTTTGATGTCACCTTCGAAAAGGCCTCGTCGGTAGCCACGCTGATGCAAGCCGGCTATGCCAGCGGTTTGTTGTTCATCTGTCCGCTGGGTGACATCTTCCCAAGACGACCGTTCATACTTGGGTTGATCGCTTTTACCGCAACTTTGGTACGCCTTCCCATCCTCCCCATCCCCTATCCCCCATCCTGCCCTCACTAACACCTCCTCCCACCTCCCCAGTGGATCCCCCTCTGCCTAACAACCTCCTTCCCCCCCTTCGCCGCCATCTCCTTCCTCTGCGGCGCCACCACTGTCACCCCACAACTCATGCTCCCGCTAGTCGGCGACCTCGCGCCCCCCGCGCGCCGCGCCTCTTCGCTAGCCGTCATCGTCTCCGGCCTCTCGCTCGGCGTCCTGCTCGCCCGCACTCTTGCGGGCGTGCTAGCCAACTTTACTTCCTGGCGCAACATCTACTGGTTCGGCTTAGGCGTGCAATGGCTCGTCTTTGCGCTGCTGTACATCTGGATGCCGGATTATCCCTCCAAAAACCCCGACACCAAGTTCAACTACTTCAAGATGCCGTGGCAGATTGCCACGCTGCTGGCCACCGAGCCCTTGCTGCTACAAGCCGCCTTGGTGGCGTTCTTACACAGCGGGATTTTCACGAGTTACTGGACGACGCTGAGTTTCCTGCTTTCCAGTCCGCCGTATGAGTACTCGTCTGTGGTTATCGGACTGTTTGGGTTGATTGGCGTGGTGGTGATTGTGTGCGCGCCCATTTATTCGCGCTTAATTATCGATCGGTTGGTACCGCTGGTGTCGGCGATCATGGGACTGGTGGTTGAGACGGTGGGCGTGGTGGTGGGCACGTCAATGGGCAGCTTTAATGTCGCGGGTCCCGTGGTGCAGGCTATTATGATTGATTTGGGAGGACAGTTTACGCAGATTGCGATGAGGTCTTCGATTTATGGGATTCAGCCGTTGGCGAGGAATCGGGTTAATACGGCGTATATGGTGGTCAGCTTTGCTGGGCAGTTGACGGGCACGGCGGTGGGGAATAGGCTTTATGCTCAGGGGGGTTGGGTGTATAGTGGTGCTTGTGGGAGTAAGTATCAACTGTCTAGGAACGTGTGCCCTGATGGAGAGGGATTGCTAACAGAAGATAGTTGCCTTTGGCGGGTTTGCGCTGATAGTATGCCTTGTCCGAGGACCAAGAGAAAAGGGATGGATCGGGTGGTCAGGGGGTTGGACCTTTCGAAGGGAAGACATCCCGCCGAAGAAGAGTGAGACGACGACGGATGAGGCACTCGAGGAAGCCGGTGCAGCTGGTGAAGGCGGCGAAGACGTTCGGCATGACGTTGATGGCGCCATTGCGTCCAATGGTGGGAACGGTACAAGTGATGGCAAGAAACAACAATGATCATTCGGGTTCATCTGGGCTGTTGGCCGATTTATCCATGTTTTGGATATCATCCCCGACTATGTACACGTTAAACTTTTGAAATATACGCAGGCCAAATACCCGAAGCACATATAACATTTATCATTACAAATAACGATATCATAGACACTGAGCGTCATCAACCTCGTCCAATGCCACTATGCACTCACCATCTGAGTCAGTCTTATCATACCCATCCCACAACTTGTCCTGTACTACCAAACGGCCAGCCCTCCCATGCTCCCCCCCTTCCATTACCTCTTCATCCTTGGTCTTCCTCCTCAACACTCCATCCAGCCAATTATGGACTTTCCACATTGTAATCTTCGCGCTGTAATGCATCATCCACGTATGCCCCGTCTCCCTAGCCACATACACACCAACCTTTCTCGCATCAGGCCACACCCTCTTTCCCATCTCTACCAATTTCTGCTTGCAGCTCTCCTTTTCCACGTTACCATCACTAGAACCACCACAAAAAAGAGCATCCCTCTCCCCAGCAACCAACATCACCGGCCCTTCATACCCCCTCGCCACCCCCACTTCTTCCTCCCTACTATCCATAATTGCGAGATACACCGCCTCGCCCACCGTAATCGTCCCCTGCCCTCTGAAGTCCTCCACAGGAATAGTACCCGCCTCATAAAACCCCGCATAAAAAGCCCTCTCCCTCTCCGCAATATCCCCAAGAGTCAAAAACGTCAACGGCAGTTGCTCGAATCGATTCGGATCGACCAACCGCGCAGGCACCAAATCTCTTACAACACTGCTATTGAACTGGCCTCTCTCCACAGGAGAGGTATGCACCACCGCGTCCAAATCCCTCGGGTACCGTCTCGCGATATATGCAGCGACAAACCCACCGCCATAGCCATGGCCCACGTAAGCAATCCGGGGAAACCGATAAGGTAACGGGTTGCTCCACCCCTTTCTGGGGTTATCGATCGGGCCGTGGCGCAGGAGGCGGATCAACGAGTGCAAAATCTCCGCTTGTAACGGCGGTTGAACCACTTTCACCCCGTCATAGGTTTCCTTCCCAAGTTCGTTCCTGTTCCTGTTCCAATACATAGAATCCCCGTGTCCCAACAAATCCACAGCCAAAACATGATACCCCCTCCCCGTCGCCATTTTGGTGTAGTCATAATCCTCATGTCCCAATCCCAGACCCGACCAGATTGTTCGGTTGTAGGTTGTCCCGTGGACAAGCAGCTGGAGTGTACGCGGAGGAACTCCACGGGGGTGGGAGAGTGGACGGCAGTAGGTGGCGTGCAGGCGGAAGACGCGGCCGCGGATGAGGTGGGTGCCGTTTGTTAGGGGGCCTGAAGAATTGGAGTAGGAGGCGTGGAGGAAGGAGAGAATGGAGGAGGAGGAGGCGGCGTCGGGAGGGTGGAGGAAACGGGTGTTGTGGGCGGTGGCGCGGAGGAGGAAGGTTAGGGGGGTGCAGGTTGGTGATAGAGGGGTGGTGGTGGTGGTGGTGTTGATGGGAGATGATGTGGTGTTGCTGGCGAAGAATAGGAGGAGGATGAAGAGAAAGATAAGCCAGGTGTAAGGGTGTGATGGCATGATGAGTGGTATTTGGCCTTGTGGTTCCGGTGTGAGTTGGGCAATAGGTGCTGTTTGAGCGGTTTAGGTTCGTTCGCAATCTGAAGATGTGGTGCGGCATAGTATGATGAAGCATGCGATGCCAGGTTGAGAGAAAACAACCACAGCAAGTCAGTGTCATATTGTCGAACGCGTGGCCTTGACGACTGGATAAGATGGGAAAGAGAACTTAACTCTATGCTCCTTCCTTGTCAATACCCAGCTCTGGGTCATCGTCAGTGTTCAAAATCATACCACTAGGCAGGCTTACACTATAGAATCTTTACACAGTCATTGTTCATCAAAAGTAAAAATACCAGGGAAAAAAGAAAGAAGCCCGGGCAGAAAGAAAGGACAGGAAAAATGCAAAGAAAAAAAAGAAGAAAAAAAAGAGGAAGTACTTGATGAGTTGAATCGTTATCACTCGGATACCGGGAGTCGAACCCGGGGCTGTTGAGAAGGCAGACACTTTCTGTGGGAAAGTGAGAGTCAACGATGTTACCGCTACACCATACCCGATTGTATGGATTTCCTTCCTTTTGGTTGTTTCTCGAGGTTCCAGAGTTGTGGTGATAATCCTAGAAAACAAATTTTGGTGTTGTGGAGCAAGCGCAGTGGGGACCCAGGGCTTCGTAAGAAAAAAAAAAAGAGCTTGGGTGTGGCCTGCTAATTTTGACCAATGGACTTACACCACTTACACGAATGGTGGAGTTGTTGCCGGCCGGGGTCCCGGGATATCTCATGTCTTGTGAAGCCATGAACACTGGTTTTCTTCCACTTGATCTCCGTAGCTTATCATCATCATTCGCTTTCCCTACAACACTGTGCGTTTCTGATTACGGCTGGAAGAAACGTACTAGAAAATCATCAAGTGCGAGATCACGAGACAGAGAGAATAGAGGGACAGAACTTATGAACAAATGCATGAAATATATACTGCCAAAGACCCAAAGGTCATTTGAGGCAAAACTATGTACAAGATGGTAGAAGAATGCAAAACACGCTAATATGTACTTGAAGTCGAGGTACTGTAGAACCCTCTGTTTTGTGTCGAACCATTATCATTCCTCAAGCGTTAATCGTTTCGACGCCCTGGCTGCCCCCGTTTGTTCGCACGCAGTCGAGGTTCACCATGCTGCCGATGATGACCGGCCGATCAAAAGGCTACCCATCCAGGCTAGTAACTTACAAGCACTGGGAGTAGTAGTCGTTAACCTTGGTGCAAGTGTAAGGGCTCTGGCAAGTGGTGGGGCCGGAGAAGCCGATACCACCGCACTGGGCCCAGTGAGCAGCACCGGTACCGCTGGGGTTGGAGGCAGTAGAGGTAGAAGAAGGCTTAGCAGTGGAGGTGGACTTGGCAGTGGAGGTGACGGGCTTGACGGAGCTGGAAGGGTTGGAGGGGGTAGAGCCGCCGGAGAAGGTAGAGCCGATGGGGCCGAACTTGATGTTGGAGTAGATGACCTTGGAGTTGGGGGCCTGGGCCTCGACGTCGGCGGGGACACCGGAGGTGGTAGGGCACTCACCACGGTAAGCACCGGGGTTGCCACCCTCGACGGGGTAGGTGGAGTCGAGCCAGAGCATGTTGGCGGCATGGTCGTCCCAGATGGACATGACGAGGACCATGGGCTTGGCAAGGGCCTTGCCCATCTGCTTCAGGCCACCCTTGGTGTTGAAGTCATTGATATCGCCGAAAGCAGTCTTCTGAGCATTGCAGAAAGACTGGGTGATGGAGTTGCCAGAGACACCAGCAATGGTGGACTGGGAGTTCTCAATGACCTTGCCGTTCTGGACGTAGAAGCGCTTGATCTCAGCAAGATCGCCAGCGGAGTCCTTGATGAACTGGGTGACGACGGTGAACTTGGAGCGGGTATCGACAGTCTTGCCCTCACCGTAGAAGGTGGTGTTGCCCATGCGGTAGCTGTTGAAGTCGCAACCATCGGCATCGCAGGTACCGCCATAGCGGTCGTCGGAGTAGGTACCACCGCAGGAGTTACCCTCGCACATGTGCTGTTCGATGGTGGTGCAGGGGTGGGGTGTGAAGGCGGTCGAGACCTTGTTGGCCTCCCAGATATCCATCTCAGAGCAGCAAGTACCGTGGTTACCAATACCAGCGTTAGCATCGTTGGTGGAGGAGGTCCAGCCCTCAACGTTGGCAATACCGTTGATGTACTTGAGATCACGGGGGCACTGAGCGTCGCAGTAACCGGTACCGTACTTGGCACCAGCCTTGTTGTTGGTGTACTTGGCCTTGCCACCATCAAGATCCATGGCGACGAAGTAGAGGGCGCCGTTGAGACCGCAGCCGGTGCCGGACACATCGACATCGAAGGTGAACTCGTTGCCGAGGAGCTCGAAGCCTAGACGCAGTGATTGTTAGCCTTTAGGTATTCAAGGGATGGGGAGAGATGAGCACGAACCCTGGTAGGCATCGGCACCGTTCATAAGGTAAGTGCGGGAACCAATGTTGGTCGAGTACTGGCCCTTGGTGACGAACTGAAGGCTGAGCGAGTTGCCGCTGGCCTGAATACCATAGGTAGAAGTGTACTCAGCGCCATCAAGGCAGCACTTGGTAGCGCAGTCGGTGTTGGTGCTGCAGATGGAGCTATCCCACTTGTTGCCGTTGTAGCAGTTGGTGCTGCCGGAAAGAGTGTGAGTCCAGCGCCAGTTGGCATCAACGGTGATGGAGCCGGCGACGTTGGTGCATCCGGAGGAAGTGCACTTGGACCAGTTGAGGGAGGGGTGGGTCTCAGCAGTGAGAGAGCAGACAGCCTGGGCGTTGGCAGAGGCCACAAGGGCCGCGAGGGCAGCGAACTTGGCGAGCATGGTGAAGACGAGGCTGAAAGGCGTGCTTGAGGATGATGGTTGCGAGATCGAAAGGAGTCTGAAGAAGTGTTGAATCGACAGATTATATAGATCTAGAAGTCTTTAATATTTGGGCCCAGACATCATCTTTTTCGGCCGCCCCTTGGTTCGTTTGCCACGCCAGTTCCGTGAAGGCGTACCAGGCTCCGAGGGGCGGTCGGCTTTGCGGGAGGAATGCCTTTCCGGATTTCGACAAGGTCAGTAGGTCAGAGTGAGAGGCGTCCAGGACGTTGTGGGTTCGGCTCACGGCCCGTCACAACCAAGATCCTGAAGCGGAAATGTCGCTCCCATCTCCCGAGCTAGTCTCCAGGCGAATGGAGGACCTGGACGCGCGCGCCATGCTTTACGAAGGCCCACAGCGTACGTAGCCTCACGTTGAAGGAAAGGGGGCCGGCGGCATGACCATCTTGGCTTGCGGAGGGGGGCAAGCGCGAGGCCGAAGACGGTGGACGCGGAGGATGGATTAGTCCACTAGGTTGGATACACAGGGTCGTAGGATGGTGGAAGTGCGGAACGAGCTCGACGGGCAAGACACAATGCTCTCTGGCCACGAGACATGCGGACAGACACTTTGATGGGGCTTCGACGTTGCAACGGCGTCGTCTTGTCCTTGGTTGGCGGCGCCAGGTCCCCCAGGTTTCCAGGACCGCACCTGAAAAGGGCAACAGATTAAGGTTGGGTAAAGCGGACAGGGGCAAGTGCCGCTTATTGGAGGGGCGGCGATGGAGATGGGTCCCCATGCGACTCTACGAGGGGATGCTTGGTCCTGAGGTCGGGTTCGGCTGGGGTTCGGATGGGGCTTTTCGGAGGGCCACGCACCGAGCCCCACCAAAACGGATGCCAGTCCGATTCTAGCTCGACGTTTCCACCGGCGAGCGCGCCCAAGGACCGCGAAGGACCGGGGCCACTAGGGCGACTGGAGCCACTATTCCCGCCTGACACTCACATTTCGAGATCTCAGTGTATCCGCTGGGCGCTGGGTGTTTCCGAAGAGCCGTTGAGAGTTGGCAGCTTCCTTGGCCATGTTTGATTTTGCCCCGGATGACCAAAACGGGATGTTTATTGACTTTTGACCGCTGTCCCCTTGGCCCCTATTCGACTCTATGGTACCGAAAAAGCATCAGTGAGAGGCGGGCGAGCGAGGCTTTCACAGCCGACTCAACAGACTTCTTGTTGATCACGACCTCGCTTGGACCGCCCAACCCATTCTGGCCGTCCTTCAGTTGTTCTCGAAGTGGTGGTATTCCGCTGTTCTATGTAGCTTCTGTCTCGGCTCCGCGCTCCACCATCCACGGCACCCCAGGTTTCTCCGCAGCCAGTGATCGGCAGGGGCCGAGAAGGGAATAGCTGTCAGATGTGACTATACAGAATTGATTGATTAAAGAGTATATATAACTAAATCGAGCGGTCCTCTCTAGAAGGTATAGGGGGTGCTGGGGTAACCCAATTATGCCCAGAAATCAGGTAATATCAAGGGGTTGGGCAGCTAACCCATATAGAATATAGCTAAAAACCCAAAAATCCACCCTCTACTCTAACACACCCCCTCACTTGCAGACCTTCCAAACAGGGCAAAAGTAAAGCTATTTACAATTTTCTCTCTTCTAGCACATTAATCTCTCCGGCCAAACTCTAAATATCCTCCAAAATTTTATTAGGAAGCTCCTTATCCGTTCCTATCTCCTTACGAGCTAGAGCATTCGTCATTCCTATCAATTCCCGAAACTTCTCGTAATCTAATTATCCTAAAACCTTCGTCAATCTATTAGCTAGTATCTTCTTTATTTCTAAGTATTTAACCTCAATCTTACCCTCTACAATCTCCTATCTTAATTAATAACGATAAATATTAATATACTTCAATTTTATTATCAATTTTACTACCTCAACAATTAATATACGGATCGTCTATATATTATTACAATTGATTATAAGTACCTCCTAATCGAAGGGAATATTAATCTCCTTATATAAACGTATAATAGCGATAGTTTCTTTAATTATATTTAAAATCGATAGTAGTTTTACTTCTATTATTAAAATTAATACCGTCTTTTACTTAATAGTACCCTAATAAACTAAACCGCTAAAGAGTTTAATTGTAAACCTATATAAGTTCTTTCAATCTAGTAAATTATTTACATACGATGTATCTAAAGCTATTTCAAACTTTAATAACGTCCTATAACAAAAGGAAAAATTAAAGTAGAATTAAAAGTAATACAATACTTTATTAGCAACTTTATAATATTAAGGATTAGGGTTATAATTATAGTGAATTAAATGGCTAATAACGAAGGCAATATTAAATCGAATAATAATAATTATATATATTATAAATCCAATAATAATTTAATATTCTTAGATTTTATTAAAGGAAGCTATACCGTCGTAAAGTATAAACTCTTCGTTATTTATTAAAATAAAAGTAAAAGTATAAAAATTCTTAATCAATTTAATAATTTTATAAATATACTCCCGTTAAGATAGCCAAATAAAGCCTACCTTTCAATTTCGAATAATTTTAATACTTAAAAACTATTAGAAATTATTATTACTAATAAATTTATATTTCTCTTTTAACTTCTTTATAACTTAAGTAATTTCGTTTTACTATATTTTATCGAAGGTAAAGATAATATCGTCGACGTAGTAGAAAATTAGAACGCTATTATATTTAAAGATATATAGGTCCTTAAATAACGGTTTGAACCCTAGATTTTTAAAAATACCGTTAAATTCTCATTACTAAAATAAAGGAATACGTCGGAATTTATAAAGGGCTTTAAAAAATTTAACGATAATATTATACTTACGATACCTAGGGGGTATACGTATATAAATCTCCTTATCGAAGTAAGTATTAATAAAGGTATTTACCGTATTATATTAAATAAATTTAAGGTTAAACTTAGCGGCGTACGTAATAATAAAACGAAATAACCGACCTACTAATATAAAAGTATATATTTCTTTACTATAATTATACTATTAATTACCTTTAACGACGAAACGAACTTTTACCTTCAATAAACGACCGTACTTATTGAATTTATAAATATATACCTATATATAATCGAAAATCTAAAGACTTTTAGCGTAAAGAATATCCTTATCAATCTTAACTTATAACCTTATCTCTTTATAGCTATTAAAATATACTTCCTCTATTTACTTAAAGAAATTACTTAAATTATAATATTCGAAATTTTGGTAAATTTTTAAGATTAGAAGAAAGTTTTAACGTTTAATAGAATTTAATTTACTACCTTTAGTAATTAAATAATTAATTTTTACCTTTATAATTATTTTGCCCTACTATATCCCAATTAATTAAATAAATCTCCCAACGTTAAACGCGGCTTCCTATAATTCAAATATCGGGAAGGAAATAGGTTCTAGTAGGTCTATTATAAAATTAATAAAGAAAGTAACGGGCAATATATTTAGTAGGGTAAAATAATTAAATATAAAATCGATAAACATCTTATTCTAAGTGGCGGGCTCTAATAACTTCGAAGCAATCTCGTTATTATCTTCTTAAAATTCGTTATTAAAGAGTAATAGTAAGAGATAATTAAGACCGTTATCTTTTATATTTTAAATTGCATTAATAAACTCGAAGTATCGTGTAAAAAGTTATAATAAATAATTAATTTAATTAAGAAGGTTAACGATCTTATTACTAATTAACTTTAATCTTTATTTAAAATTATTAAATTTCCTTAAATAAATTAAATCTTTATTAAAAAGTACATTACAGGTATAAACGATATAATTAGTCTATAAATTCTAAATTTAATAAATAGAGGAAGTAGAATAACTAATGAAGAAACTAATTTAAACTTTTAATTAAAACTTCTTACACCGTTACTCTTTCTTCTATATAATACTTATTATTATATATACTTTATAACTATAAACGCGTAAATAATTAAAATTAAATTTATAAGGCTTAATCTACACTCCCTCACAATAGGTTACGAAAATATAAAACCTCTTATATAGTAACTTCCAATTATAAAAATACCTAGGCGACTAGTTAATAAAATAAATTAAGGCTAAAATAATTTAAAATTAGAGATTATTAGGAAAGTAAGAATTATTTATTATAATACGCGCTTTTTCTTTAATTATACCCCCTAAATATTTAATACCGCTATTTTAAATTTAAATATTAAATGCTAAAAGCTCGAAAATAATAAAGCGTATAGTAAACTTATTTCTAACGTATTAACTATTAAATTCGTTATTATATTTAATATATTTAACTTTAATATTATACTAATAATTAATTATATTAATAACCGAAAGAAATCCTTCAACGATAATTTCAATAATACAATTCGCTATATAAATATCCTAGATAAATCTAATCCATCGATAAATAATAAATATAATGTATTTAAATCCTCTTCTCCCTTATTTATATTCGAAAAAATCGATAGCGAATTACTCTCCTAAACCAAATCCTCTATCGCGTAATTTTTATTTAACTTATTATTTAATCTTTAAAATACCGTACGTATTGTACTAATAAGTAGTAGGGCCTTTAAATCTAGCGCCCTCAACGTTATAAAAATATTCGAAGATTTAAGGACTATAATAACCGAATTATTCATACTAGAATTTAACGGGTATCTTATATATACGGCGGCTAATAAAGGAATTAAAGTAATTTCGGCGGGCAAAAAAAGCGGTATAATTAAAAAAGAAGGGAAAATATTTAAAAACCGTCTAATAATAAATTTCTTAAAAGAAATAAAAGAATAAGCCGTTTAATTAACGGAAGCAATTATTAGGGGGTTTATAATTCTAATAAAAACCTTATTTTCAAAATAAACGTAATAATATAAAATTTATAATAAAATCAAAATAGAAGGCTACCTCTTTTAACCACAGCCTTAAAGCTCCCTTCTCTCCCTATATTTCTATATTAATATTCCTAAAACCTTTAATAAATATTTAAAAATTACCGGCCCAAACGCAATCCTTTAGAAATACTACTCGAAATAAAGAGAAACGATTAATCTCATTAAAAATATAAAGGGAAACCCCGGAATCGAAGATTATAAAATTCTTAAAAAAATAAATATTATCCTCTCCGTCCCCCGCATTAAAAATACCTTATTTAACGAGAAATACTATATTATAAATACCGATTTCTCATCTCCTTTAATTCTTTAAAGTAATAATTTACGCTAAGGCGATAAAGCGGTCCCGCATTTAATTCCTAACCTTCTTAATTTCTTTACCAATCTTAAAATACTTTTCGAAATTTTTGTTAATAAGTTTTTAAATAGGACTACTAAGCTTCTAAATAAAATTATCCCTAATTTTAAATATTAAATACTAATAGCGCTTTACTAAATAAAAGCCTCGCTCGCAAACTTTATAAAACGGTATAATACCTCCTCTCTTTCTCGGCCGTAAAGAATTTCTTATATTTTTATTTACACTATATTTCTTCCTTATATTTACCTTCCGCTTCTTTTTATACTTAAAATTAAGAGCATCCTCTTTATTAAACGTAAATTTTTACGAATTAAAGTAGCCAATACCTTAAACGCTACGAACTATAACCTTCTTTAAATTAATTAATAGTATAATACGTTCTAATATACTAACCCTTTTAAAATTAACGGACATATCTTTATATTTTAAAAATATATCTTTAAATTTATTATTGAACTTCCAAACGTTATTTACCTAAATAAATTTATAATTATAGACTATATCGACGAAATTTATAAACTAAAAAGTAGGGGAATTAACTTCGCTAATACCGAATCTCTTCCCATTAGTAATAAGGACTTCCCAATTTAATAACCACTTTTCAAAGTCTTTAAATTACTTCTTATTAATTTCTTTAATAAAAATTTAATATTTTCGCTAAGCGTTAACAATTTAATCAATAGGGCAATAATTAATCTAACTCTTAATTTCTCTAAACTATTCGTAAATAAATTTATCCTATTTAAAAAAAGTATTAATATAATAAGCGGTAATATAAGTATTTATCCAATTTTTAATTCGGGTATTAGCGTCGTTAAAGTCTTTCCAATACTTATAACGAATATTATAAGTATTATTAACTTAATTGTACGCTACTTTACTAACGGTAATTAAATTAGTAATAAAGTTAATAACTATATCTTCCCTAATATCTTACTTAATACGGTATTTATTATCTTCCTCTTCCTCTTCCTCTTCTTCGTCTTTATTATTATTATCGTCTTTATTAACGTTAGCGGCGGCTTTATTTTAGAATTAAATAGCAGCGGCCGTTTCAATAGTAATACTATTCGTAGTAATATTAATAATAGTAATTATCGTAAATATAATTACGACCTTCTTAACTCGGATTCTTCAATTAAATTTAATAAACTCCTTCTTTACTGCTTAAACGCAATCCTTTACTTACTTAATAAGGAAGAAATCTTCCGGCTTAAATAATAATATTCTTTAAATTATAAATCCTCCCTTAAGCAACCAATTACCAAAATCCTAATTACTACTAACGAATCTCTTAAGAACTTTATACCAGCTAGGCCAGTCAGAAGGGGTATTAAAGATAACTGTAACAGCCTTATCGGTAGATTCCTTTAATAGAAATATAACTAATATTATCGGTTTCGTAGGGATATTACTTATAATCGTTTATCGTAGCGTATCTAGTCGTAAATACGCAAATCAGACTATTAATTATCAAATATAACTATACAGAATTGATTGATTGAAGAGTGTATATAACTAAATCGAGCGGTCCTCTCCAGAAGGTATAGGGGGTGCTGGGGTAACCCAGTTATGCCCAGAAATCAGGTAATATCAGGGGGCTGGGCAGCTAACCCACATAGAGTATAGCCAGAAACCCAGAAATCCACCCTCTACTCTGACAATAGCTTCTCCGCATCTACTCAGACTGGTGGTGTGCTGACTGCTGGGCACTTGACACCGCACTAACAAATACTTGCGGGCTAGCGGTACCCGGACGAGCCCCTGGAATCTCGCTCGTTTCGCTTCTCTCCTGTTCTGCGGTTGTCGGCTACACGTCGCGCGTAGTACTTGATTGAAATGAGAAAGGATGTGAAGCGGGGCGGCATCGAAGGGATTGTTGGTCGTCGTGTCCGACTTGGAAGTCATGGACAAGCAATGAGGCTCAGTGGTGCAATCTATCTGACGACGAGCAAACCGGGAAGGCGGTAAGAGAGCAATATCTCGAGATTGCAGTCATGGCCTCCAATGCCGCTCGCACCGGGTTCGCAGGTCTGCATCCCTCCATCCTTCCCGTAAAATGAAGGGCACAGTGACGCGCGGTGATGGTGGTGGTGGCCTTGGCATCGTGGGATGCTGACGGATTCCGCCGAGGTCGCATTGCTGGCAACTTGCTTGGCTGCCACTGAACGTCAAACTGTTCGGGAAAAGTCTGTCCGCTGGCCGCTGCAGACATGACGATCAAGAATTCTTCAGTGACTGTCGGCTGCTTAATCCGACGATAGTCACCCTGCGATATCACGCATTGTCAGAAAAAGATTGAGAAATGTCATCGACAGTGACCTGGCACGTGCCAGGAAGCAAGGAACTGCCTGCCAGTTGTCAAGCCTGCAATTGTTAGCGTGAGTAGCCGGCAGGCAAAGATATCCAGGTCCCGTGCATGGACCACCGTGAGAACCTGAAGGCTGCCAGGTGCTGCTTAGGTCTGTTCCTGATCCGATTTTCACTCTCGTCATCCTCTTCTCCTCCGCTTCACTTCCTGCGACTTGCTTATGCCCGTGATACTGGCTTGCGATGACAACGCCAAATCTTATCTTCATCTCCATTTTGGAACTAAAATTCCTATCCTAATACGGAACTTGGGGATCACTGTTCTATCTACGGACTGAGGACTCCTTCGTCCTGCCGGCACAAAAAGATGGCAGCAACAGCGGCAAAACACCACTGGAGGCAGACGCAGCCCAGCATGAGTGCTTCATGTCCGATATCTGATTTCTGTCACGTCCGCAGCTCGTATTTATGTCTGTTAGCAAGGTCATGAGTTCATTGAGCATGCGGGCTTACCAACCTGCTTGACAAAATGGTTCTCACCACAGACAGTGAAAGAAGAAAAACAAACTCGAGGGGTGGAAATCATCATCTGAGATCCAGTCAAGCCAACGATCGCCAAAATGAGTTTACCACTCTGGGATTGGATTGGTAAAACACCCATCCTCATCATCGCCGGGATAATGTGCCTTGGATTTTTTCCATTTTCCATCTTTCGTAGCCTCAGCCAGCAGGCATGGAAACGATGCCGGGGTTCCTTGGAGAAGCATGGATGGATCAAGCCCGCTGAGGCCGATGAGGAAAAACTGAAGGAACAGCATCAAGCCCCCGCGGCTCCCAAGCCTCTGCTATCGGCCATCCCGGCAGTCCTCAAGAAGCCCGAACGAGCCTACAAGGCTCCAGCCCACATCACAGCAAATGACCACCCAGACGACTGGGAACGTTCCAACCGGGCAAGCTGGGACCCCATCAGAAGATACCAACCTTCTAACCGGGACTCCGGCGGAAGATGGGATCCCACCTCCATCAGAAGCCACCATGGCGTGTCCCTGGCCCATCTAGACCCTTCGGCCCCTCCCAACACTGGAGCATTCAACTCGGCTCAAACCAGCTGGCTGCCCACCGGCTCCTCCGTGCCCGGCCTCGACTCCGCTATTACGGCTCCTCATGGAGCTACCTACCACGGCCGGGGCAGTCCCTTCCATAGCCATGACAAACGAGCCTCCGTCATTAGTGCCTTTCCCTTGGAAATGACCGTGATCCCCGAGCGCTTGAGCGAGGATAACCACGACGACGATGCCGACGCCCAGGACACCAATCCTTATCCAGTGTCAGCCTACATCAAGACCAAGATGACCGACGGCAACTACAACCACGCTGCCAGAAGAGATGCCATTGATCACGGACAAGGTACTGGCACCGGTGTCTGGCTTGAAGCAGAAGGTCCTGAGGGGCCCGTCGATGACAGCGGCTCCGCATCACCGCCGCCGTCGGAGGGTGTTCCTAAGGCGAAAGAAATATTCCCGCTCGTTTCGGTCCTATCCCAAGCCGCTAGTACTTCGAGCTTCAGCCCCAGTCCCACTCCCAAGTAGGGTTGGTTGCCATCCAAGTATCGAGAGGTTGCATCCGTTATTGTAAGTTGCA
The DNA here is from genome assembly GCA_009806015.1 of Neurospora sp. CHS-2018b. Taxonomy (NCBI): domain Eukaryota; kingdom Fungi; phylum Ascomycota; class Sordariomycetes; order Sordariales; family Sordariaceae; genus Neurospora; species Neurospora sp. CHS-2018b. The sequence continues at coordinate 520,205 of RAOV01000019.1, forward strand.
TGTACCTTAGCTCCCGTCTGCTCCGTCTTGGCGATGCCTGCTTTCCACTTGGCTGCTTCTTCGATGGGATGTAATGTGATGAGATGTGATGGCTAACCTGCTTTGCTGCGTGGACAACAGAAACGGAGCAACGTAACACACCAAGTGGCATCGTGGGACTGACTCTTGGCCTTTTGGTCCCCTGTTCTTTCGGTCCCACCAGACTCCCCGTCCGACTAAATGGTACACAGCACGCGCAAGAAAGAGAGAGGCGCTTATGGGAGAGAGCATTGTTGAAACGGTGTCCGCGGCGGAAACGAGATACGCGGACTACCTATTCTGGCAAACATTGAATACGGAAACGAAGGGGTTAGCCTCTCTCTGTGTCGGACGGAACCAAGATAACTGTCTGTAATTAGAGTACATCGACTTCCTTTTCGGTCTTACGTAGACGGAAGAAAATAAACGCCAGGCACTGGCAAAGTCACATTGATGTCGCCCCGGATCTGGGACCTGTCATCCTTGAACACTGCAGTGCTGCATAGGATACTCAACAAGACGGCCAGGCTTCCCGAATACAACCACACCCAGCCCGCATCCACCTGGGGAAGCCTGGCCACCGACAAGCACCAGTCAACAAAATGTTTCAAGTTTCATCCCCAGATCAGAATCCAGTCGGAGCTAGTCGATGCACAGTCAGCATTTGATCTGGGGGTGGGCTCTCGCCTCGCTGCCGCTGCCACTGGCGCTGGCGCCGAGGCCGCTAACACCCAACGCGGAAACTGGAGTTTCCTGCCTCCGTTCCGTTACGGAATCCCAAAACAGCCTGGAGAAGCTGGGGGAGACGGGAGGCAACCAGCGTGGACTTAACTCGGAGATTACTCCATCATGCTACTATACTGCCCATGACTAGATGCCAGAGAAGGCTCTCGCTTGGAACTAGCCTCTCTACGTGGCTCACTTATTTACTTGCTCTTCCTCGTCCCCTACTCCAGTCTTTGCCTTGTCGTCTTCACCGCTCCCTCTGCTAGGTTTGCAGCAATATCGCGTGGCAACCGAGATATGTTACATACGAGTTCCTTAGTTTCTGCTTTCTCCAGTTTCTCCAGTTTACTTGCCGAGTTGCCTCAACAAAATTTGAAGAGGCCTGAGATGCGGGTACATGGAGCTGGATCCTGACCAGGACTATTCAATCTTTCCTGTCGGGCCAGCTGGGGCCTTTCATGGATTGGCGTTCGCGTGCATCTTGAGTCTTGGATTGACGATCATTGCCTCAAGACCTGCCGTCGCTGTGATAGTTGCTGCTTTTTGGTTGTTGTTAAGGGGAACTTGACCCTTGCGCCGAATACCATACATAAGGTCATGATCTCCCCGTCAGTCCTTTTTGGTTAATTCTCTCTCGAGACAGAGAGATTACCTCTTGGTGGTTAGAAAAGCAAAAGGCACCAGTTACCCTAAGCCGCTCCTACTCCACGATCGACCGCTGTAGAAAGAAGCCGCCCCTTCCTCATTGAACGGGAAATTACAGCAATAATGCAAGAACAACCGTGCTAAATTACTTTTGCGTGTAATTGTTCATATGATAGTGGTGACGCTCAGAATGGGGACGTCGAGTGAGTATGATCGATTGCTGTCAAGACAGCTGGGGCATTTGGTGAACATCTGGTCATCGGTTTACGGAACCTGAAGAGACACTGGATTATAGCTCTCGGTTTGGGGATGAAAGCATTACTGCAGCCCTTATCTGCCAATTTCAAGGTTGGATCTTCACGAGTCTTCGAGCTACACAACTTCTTGTCACTTCGACTGTAGGAGTTTCGCCAAGCCATATTGACCTTGCAAACTGCGTGATCAGGAAAGGGTCAAACTATCTCCGCCGAGAACTCAAAATCGAGTCAGCGTAGGAAGTAAACAAATAAACTTGGCTTATGGAGGAAAGACAGCTGAGGAGTTTTCTTATTCGGAAGTAAAGAGTGGCCGTGGAACTCGCATCGTGGACAAAGAAAAATGACAAATTCTATCGTACCGTGCGAATTTACCTAAACCTTATAGGCTAAAGAAATTTGGCTTAGCACTAACAACTTAGCGGCGCCCGGCTGGCGCAATCGGTAGCGCGCAAGACTTCTATTCTCTCTTTGAGATATCTTGAGGCTGCGGGTTCGATTCCCGCGTCGGGTTTCTTTTTTTTTCATCTACAGATATGACATGATTGACCCATAATACATACAATCAGGGTGTGATCCAATTGGATTTTTTTAGGCGTTTTGGCATTGCTCACCCGGGTGAACACCTCCCGGAGGCATGAGTGGAGGATTTAGTTTTGTTGCTTTTTGTACAGTAGGTGTTTGGTGTATCGGGCGTAATCGTGTGCTGCAATTTTTTGCTTTATTCCCTCTTCCTTTTTGTTTGTCTGGTACTGACTGGTCTCCTCAGTTCATTGTTTTCACTTTTGTATTATGTTGCTTTGAATAGAAATTGCGTTGGTGGCTTTTTGCTCAGGTGCATCCGATTTTGTTTTGCTCATATGGATTATGAAAAGATGTGAAGAGGTTTGTTTGCGTTCGAAACTTGACACAAACACTTGATGTAGGGACAAACGTGGTGATGATTGCTGTATGGGAACTATTATTAGGAAAACGATGATCCAAATACGGCATGCAATAGCGTGTATAAGAAAATCGGTCACGAATTGAATAACGATGTTTCTATGTAAGAGACTGCTTCAAAGTATACCTACTTAGCATCAACCATCTCAAACTCGTATCTTCCTATCACCAGCCCGGTCACATCGAGAAGGACATGTGACCGCACGGAAAGAGAAGGAAAGAAGCCCGGCTATGATTCTTTCCTCACTCAACCTTCAACCGTGCCTCTACGTTTTTGTGTTACCGTCATTTCACCTGTACCATTCATCCGCAAGTGCCGCCATACACAAACCAGAAATGAACTGACTGAAAAGCGACCCTTCTTGCCCATGACTGGCGAGTGGAATCATATCACGATACCAAGATCAGATTTCTGCTACTCCTCCGTCGAATTTATCGGGTTGGCTGTGGCCGGTAGCAGTTGTCACTGGACATCTCTAGCAAGTCGGGCCTCAAGCGCTCGGTATTCGCTGGACAGGATAAATCGATGCATTCACTCAAACCCGCATCTCCAAAATGTCAATCAGCAACTGGACATCTTTTGGTCCTCTTATGAGACGCGTTGACTCCTGGCTCCTGACTTCTAACCCGATGGATGGTCCGAACCTCAGAGTCCATCTCAAGAACGACGTCGACGTTGGAATAGAGTGCTGACAAGGCCTGGACAAGCGAGGTTTAGTGGCCCCCGCAATGGCCTGAAAAGGCCTGGCTCGCTTGGTTAGGGCCTAGCAGTGCTACGCTGCGTTTTGTTTTTCATATCGTTTTTTTTTCCCTTTGCTTTCTCGAAAAGATGTTCTCGATGTACATGTATTAGCATGAAGTAAGATGATGATGACGAAGGCCACCTTGATGGTGGCTTGAAACTCGTGGAATGTCATGAGGAGGCGTGTCTTGGAATGCTTCCTCGACCTGAGTGGTAGAAATAGTAGCTGCTAGAATGTGGGCGGCTGGTTCCGCGTGGGCGTAATGGCTTTCGGTGTGTACGGTCAATGATTGATAGTTGTCCGACTCCGACCCTCTTCGCGTTATTTTGGCTGGTGGGTGATTGAGGCAGCCGAGCGACAGAGTGGTGATGCGCAGCTCATGCCGTATCCCAACGTTCCGGGCACTTGCACGCCAACAACGCAAGACACTCCAAACTGGTGAGCGAAAATTGTTTCCATCGGGTACGCTAGATAAGGGAAGAGATACAATCGCGCTGGCGATTTGTTTCCTCAGATCGGCCGCTTTACATACTTCGTTTCGTGCCAGCATGTCGCGTCGCACTGGACGCCCGGGTAACACAGCAACGGGAATGCGCCAAAATCATCTCATCAGGCGCCCTGGGGCCGTCACCCTTTGGAGCGCAGGACGAGGTCTTGATAACGCGACGACACCTGCTTATTGAACCGCAAGAACAATTTGGGTGACAAAGGAGTCTGTGGAAAGCAAATCAGATCGATAGTTCATCGTTCAGACGGGAGTGTTGACCGCGATCAGTGTGTAGAATGAAGAAAAGAAGATGATGAAGTAATAGGTAGAATGAAAATGTCGCCGACGTCGCGATGGGGGACGCGCACGAGAAAAGGAACCGGGGTTACTTCCAATTCGGGGTCTAGCGCGCCGCGCTAGCGGGAGGGGCAGGGGCCAGGCACGCCCGGTTGATCATCGCATATCTATCAAGGACACGGTTGCAAGTATTCACTCACAAGTCACAACACATATTGGAATGTCCCATGGATAAGATGAGGGCCATATGAGGGAGGATGAGGGGCGCAAGGTTGGCGAAATTGGTTCCCATGAGGCGGTGAGTTAAGCTTGAAAGCACGTCCCTGACTCCGGCTGTGAGCAAGCAATTTCACCATGTCGAAGCTGAGCTGATCATTGGGTGCAGGACACGGTGAAGATGAATGCAACGAACCGTCGCGCTCCTACCAGGGAGCGAGATCGAGACAAGGGAGGGAGATCAAGACCTCTTTCTGACGCGGTGTTCCGAGTAGACGGGTCTCACTGCCGGCATACGGCTATGCAACGGTCGATCCGGGTATGCAAGCGTACGGCCAAGGGAGGACGTCTCTTGGAATGCAGCGCAATGGTCTTGTTGACGGCACGGGCCGATGGCGACAACTTTTTCTGCCTCCATCTCGAGTTTCGAAAGCCGGCCCTGTGGATGATAGCGGCGGGTGGTGAGCTCCATGGCACAGACTGGTCCAACAAAATGTACGACATTGGTGGGTTGCATCTTGTCGGACGTGAGATTGTCTCGTTCACATCCTCCAGAAGCCACTATCACTAACCCAGAGGTGCACAGCCAATCCAATCAGACGCAGATTCATTCCCATGTTTGTCATACTTCAGCCCCGGGCGCCATTCCGTTGAAATGCATGCCCTGCGACACCGCTCGGATCGCTTGCGGGACATAATAAGGAATGAGATATGCGTCCTATCGCGCCGTTCGCGCCTCGAAGTTCGTCTCTGCCACAGCATCTGATATCGAATTCCCGTGCCTCGCATTCACCCCAACATTTCCGACCAGGGGTCTTTTTCGATGGTCGGGATTGCTTGTCTTGATGTTGGCAATCAGTCTCCGCAGAAACAGTGGATTTCCGTTGTCGAGGAAGACCCTGGGACGACCTCTATCCACTGTGACTGGTCGATTACGGGACAATGATCGGTCCAGAACCGAAACCCTATTCGAACCAATTCAATTCCTTCTCGTCCGCACCATTTTTGTACTTGGGATGGAAGAGTTGTTTGCTTGCCGGATGATTGGTGGCTGGCAGGCACGCCCCTGTCGAGCTGGCTTCCTCGAGGGAACAAATCGCCGCGACCTTGAGACATTCCCAGGGTAGCCCTTTGCAACAGACGCGCGACCGGGCAAGTGATAAGCTTGATTAGCCAAAAGGGGACCCAGCGAGGGAAACAAGAATTGGTGATGCTTTCGGCCTTTTGCTCCTCCTCCGCATCTTCACCGGTCCCTCATCAACCCTGAAGGCGCCAATCTTTTTCTCACCTCCCTCTCGCCCTTTGGTCCCTGTTTCACTCGCTCCCATCTTCTGCTCGCCAACTCTCGCCGCCATCTTTCGTCGCGTTTCCCTCAGTTGATGCCACTCGCTTCAAGGGCTGCAGTCCGGTGCACCTGCCCTCGATGATCGCCAAGTTGGTATCGCCGTTGGGCTCCCCCAAGCTGGCTGCCACAACGGCGCAATTCCGAAATCGCTTGCCAACCCAATTTCGGCGCGGCGCGCCCCTCTACACCGCGGTCGTCGTCTTTGTTCTTTTGCTCTTGAACGTGACACTCTTTCACTCAGGTGTCCAGGACACAACATTCGTTCGTCCTCATGTGCCGACCAAGCACAATATTCCCAAGTACACGCGCGCCGAGTTCCCACGGAAGATATGGCAGACTTGGAAAGTCAACCCGCTCGCTTTTGAGCAACGCGATCTCGACACCGCGCGGTCCTGGGTAGGAGAGAACCCCTCGTACCGATACGAAGTTCTTACCGACGGCAACGACATGCAGTACGTCGAGTGGCACTTTGGCCCCGACGGATTCAACCGCCCCGATATTGTCAACTTTTACCGGAGCGTCAAGGCCGCGATTGTCAAGGCCGATCTCTTGCGATACCTGGTCATGTACGCCGAGGGCGGCCTCTATGCCGACATCGACGTTGAAGCCCTCAAGCCGCTTTCGAAATTCGTCCCGGAGCGGTACGACGAAGCCGATATTGATATGGTCATTGGCGTCGAAATCGACGAGCCCGACTGGAAGGACCATCCCATTCTTGGACCCAAGTCGCGGTCGTTCTGCCAATGGACCTTCATGTGCAAGCCGCAACTTCCAGTCATGATGAGGCTGATTGAGCAAATCATGACCTGGCTGAGCGGGGTTGCTAAGGAGCAAGGGGTGCCGCTTGCCGAAGTCAAGCTCGATTTCGACCAGATTATCAGCGGAACCGGCCCATCAGCCTTCACCAACGCCATCATCGCCGAGATGAACGAGGCCAGCGAGAACCCGGGTAGACCGATCACCTGGGACGCGTTCCACGATTTGGGAGAATCCAAGCTTGTCAGCCGTGTCCTCGTCTTGACCGTCGAGGCCTTTGCTGCTGGCCAGGGCCACTCTAACTCGGGCAACCATGACGCGCGCGCCGCCCTGGTAAGGCACCACTACCACGCTTCGAACTGGCCCAGCCGGCACCCGAGATATAAGCACCCGGCATATGGTGAGGTCGAACAGTGCAACTGGGTTGACGAGTGTGTCAAGAAATGTAAGTCCAACTTGCTTCCCCCACATTCTGATTTCCCGACAGGTTCAACTGACAAGTTATATAGGGGACGAAAATGTGGCCGCTTGGAGCAAGCTTTCGGAAGCCGAACAAAAGAGCATTCTCGCGGAGAAAGAACGAAAAGAAAAGGAACGCGAGGAACAGAGGAAGAAGGAGGAAGAGGAGCGCAAAAAGAAGGAAGAGGAGGACCGCAAGAAGAAAGAGGAAGACAAGAAGAAGCAGGAGGAAGAGGAGGCGAAGGCGGCCAAGGAAAAGGCAGCCAAGGAGAAGAATGCCGGCAAAGGGGGCGAGAAGGCGGCAAAGGACATTAAACCTTAGGAATGGTTCTGATGTTCTCTTGCTTGCTTCATCCCCTCTTTGAACCGGCGCATAATGTCGTTACGTTTTCTACGACGAAAAGGATATTGCATCGTTCGGATGCCATGATGTAAAGGCCCAGGGACCGGCAGGCGGGGCTTTGAACGACGGGGCGAGAGAAATGCCGGGATGGGTCGGTATGTATATATAAATAAGGTGAACGATGGATGATGGTCTGGTATGGTAGCAGACCTTGGCTAATGAATACCCCAATTTCCTTGTGCCTCCATGTCAGTAATGGTTGTGGATGTGAAAGGGAAAAAATGGCAGCATACCGAGAAGGCGATGGGAGTACTCACTATGTCTCGATTTCCTACGGCCAAGGAGCCGGACTGACCTGATTGAGTGGCAAAGTGAGTAGAGGATTGGCGATCTGGACATGGCTCCAAAGTTGGAGGTACCTTAGGTCGGGAGATGTTTCCTCCCTGGCCCTGGATGGTTCCATTTGGTCGAGGGTTGCTGATGCTGATGTGTGCATCTGGCAGGTGCGGCCAATGCAGATGTGGGACGGGAAAGAGGGCAAGGCCAAACGGACCGTGATCTTCCCCGGTTCTGTGAAAGACTTGCGTCTGCCACCCGGCTGCAGCTTCCATGACAGCAATTTGGACTGGTGGGAAGAAAAACTTTGACGAGGGAAAAATCTCAACCGCAAACCGAGCGATCAAACATTCACGGCATCAATGAAGCCCACTGCACAATCAAAGTCCACAGTTAGGTCTCCGTGCACCATCCTTAACCATGTGTTTGACATGAGAGCTCTCGACGGTACGTAACCCTCCCACACGCCTCCGACTACTGCCTCTAATCAAGACAACCTCCGCAAGGTCCGACTCCGTTCCAACTTCTCAAATCGAAAAGTTGAGCCGTCGATGCTTTCCTCTCTCCCTCTCCGAATTTGGTAGTTCCACCCCTACCAGCATGGCTACGGTCTTCCGGTGGCGATACCAGTGCCAGAGAATATATTGTGTCGATGCCGTCAACTACTCTAGCATGCTCTGCTGCAGAATCTAGCGGACACAGCAACCACTCAGCTCGATAAGGCTGTAGGTGAAATTGACGGCGCAACTGATGCTAATCAAGCTGGCGAGCACTTTGCTCAAGGATTGACCTTGTACCGCGAGGCCTTGGGCCCCATTAGTGCCTTGGTCAGCGCCCTTGGTGCCGATTCCAGCTTCGAGGAGCTTAGAGATCTGCTCAAGGACGCTTTGGATAAGAAGAAGCCAGTCCAGCAACGCATCGATGAGGTTCATCGCTGTGAGACTCGTATTGAGGTGCTCAGGAAGCAACTCAAGCAGAAGATCGAGAGTGTCCTTGCCATCAGGGGCGCCCCTCGCTTTGTCCTTGTGGCTGGCGGCGACGGTCACGAGCAGTTCATCCTTGACTGGAGTCGCGTTCTGCCAGCACCCGTCCAGGCTCAAGTCCAGGATGTTTTGAGCACACTGGTATGGGATATCTCCTATCAGGGTATCAAGGGAGACAAGGTCTCTCAGATTACTCTAGGCTCCTCTCAAACCTCTTGGACTGTGCCCACAACTACTGTTGTTCCTGGAACCACTGTCAAGGTCTTGGTTCGCGCTCGTTTCGTGTACCAGGACGAGGAGTTCACTGGTCCCTGGTCTGATACCAGTTCTGTTGTCTATACCCAGAAGCTGGGTGCCCCTAAGGGCATCAGCATCATCACTGGGCAGACGGACCGCCGGGCTGTAGCTTTCACTGTCCGCTTCCCACGGGCCCCTGCCGGTACTTATGAGGTCGCTGTTACTCCTGCCGACCATCAGACCCACAAGCTGGCGGTCCTGCACAAGAAGATTACGACCTCCACTGATGGCGAGTTCACCTTCCCTCTTGATGTCTGGCAGTTCCACCCCGACGTCATCAAATACGGCACTCTGCATGTCCTTGTTCGCCGTGTTACGGCCGACAAGTCCAAGTACCGCGACTCCACCTGGATTCTGGTCCCCAACAGCGAGTTCGTCGTCAAGAGCTTTGAGGGCACCAACTCGGTTGTCGCTAGACGCTTTGGAAAGGCCATTATTGTGGAGTGGGAGCAGCCCGGCCGTGCTGCTGATGACTTCGAGGCTCTTGGCAAGCAGTTGAAGTTCAGCAGCGCTGGACCTTTGCAGGTTGCGGCTGCTGCGGATGTTAGCGGCAAGAGGGCTATTGCTTGGTGCTCGGAGGATCAAAGGATTAGCGAGTTGGAGTTTGACTTTGAGGGGGAGTGGATTCAGTATTAAATGGGTGTCGAGGGAGATATGAAAGTGGTATGATATTGGATACCATGAGTTGTTTTTCGTATTTTTGTTTTCCTTTTTTTCCTCTTGGGTTATCGTGTTCTCGCGATATGTATTAGATACGGTAATGTCTTCTACTAGTAATCAGCATCATTCCTATTTCGACCTTCTTACCACTTTTTACCTGATCTAAGCAAACCATGGGTGTCGAAACAGGAGAACCAATATAGATTTGCGACAACACAACTATGTTTTCCATCTGACTTCGTCATCAATCTTCTCTTCTAATGGCCTTACTCCGGGGCACAATCTGCCGATTAATGCAAATCACAACTCTCATCTACAAGTTCCAACAAGCTCACCAATCAATCCTAAACCTACATCGCGCACGGTATTCAGAAACAAAGGGGCCCTTCCCTCCCTCGATATCGCCGCCTGGCACCGCCGTTCACCACTCACACTCGAGCAGCGATGCCGGATCAAAATGGCATCCAAGATAGATGTCCTTCAGCGCCATAAACCTTCACGTCAACAAAAGAAAAGAAACCAGAACAAACACGACAACCAATGATCACAGCAAGCAAAGATTAAAAAAGAAGTTGAGACTGTGCCAAAAAAATAAAAGAAGATGCCCAATAACAGGATTGAACTGTTGACCTTCGCATGGACTTGATATCAGAAGAACCGATATTAGTACGACGCTCTAACCAGCTGAGCTAATCGGGCGATTACTGATTATTGACATCTGCTCCGGAACAAGGGTATAAGACTACCCATTGCAGGTGGGTCTTGTCTGGTCGGCTTGGGCCGCAAGTGCTTCGGCTGCCCGACGGTCACTCACTCGTGTTTTGCACAATCGGTGACGGAGATGAACGGTGTATAAATGAATTCGAAGTTGAAGGGGATAACTTGCAGAAATAGACGGTTACGATATTTCTGAGCGCGACATAGCTGTGTAGTGCGAGATTGCCCACATTTGTGTTCCGCTAGCAAATGGAATAACCGCTGTCTCACTTTTTGCAGTGCTACGGACGTAGCTCATTGCACGCAGCCATCCCGTGATGTGTGAATCCGATTGTCTTTCTCTATAGTCATGTTCTTTAATATTGTCAATCCGATCATGTTTGCGCATCATCTGCGCCGAAATGAACAAGTACGTGTGGGATTCGGGAACGAAACTCGTCGGAGTAAGAACACCACTTGCGAAATCGGAGAAGGGTATTCCTCAACCAACACGATACGGCAAAATATTGCATCGAAAGAATGAATCGCAAATGGCAGCATAAACAAACATGACCGAATATTCAAAAAAGTGGAACAAAAAGAGCAGAAAAAAACATACAACACCAGGGATTCGCTGGTCGTCACCGACCCAACTACTAGTCTAGCCCTCACTGGCTTATCTATGGGAGAGCGGACGGGATCCCGAGTTTTCCAGTGGGTATGGTCGTATGTATTCATTTCACTCAGCTTTTCCACTTATATCCCCTGGTGTGCACATCCTCTACGTTTGCAGTGTCCCTTTCCCTATTGTCTGTCACCACCGACTGATTGACAGAATCCTCAATCATCGCAAGTCAAGAACAGCTAGCCACAGATTGTAGAACATGCAGCGCGCGAGGGGAGTTTCATGCCGAAAAAAATGCAGATCAGCCGTAAGAGTTGGAAGGAAAAATCCGGATGTTCACCCCTTCCGCCTGCTTCGGACACATCATAGGTATCCGGCAGCGCCGATCCACTCAACATCCGTGAGGCTCTGACACTCCGACCCTCCTTCGGAGGTTAACTCAACATCCTTCCAGTTCGTCAGGCAGAAAAAATGCCCTTTTCAATATTTCCGGGCTTCCTGTCCTGTTCTTATCGCTCGTTCCCAGCCCGCTCCGTGACGATGAACTCAACAAATGCTGTGCTCCCCCAGAATCTAAGCCACACACTCTAAAGACACATGCCATCAGGTCATGAGGCTGCGAGCTGTGTAATCGTATTTGACTGAACAGAGCTTCCAGTCGTGGATTGAGCCTCAATCTGCCAATACAATCGCGGGGTCTTCTTGTGAAACAAGTGGCTTCTATGCCGCCTTTCGGCTATATTGAGGCTTGCATACCTCTACGGTATATTCTACTCGGTTGGTTTCGAAGACTCGAAGCGTACTTCTACCCAAGTGCCAGCGCACTTGGGCTGGAGCAGATTCTCCGCCTGAGGTGTATTGGGTGCCCAATGCTTACGTTTGTCGCTTTGTGTCATTTAGATTGTTGAAGTCGATAGTACATCGTGCCTGGGCGGTCTTTGTGGCCTTCTTTGCCGTCAAGTACATTGAAACTTCATTCTTGCACCCACCAATCGGAGTCAATTTCGAGGACCTGGGGAGTAGTGTGAGGGTTCTCTACCTCGGTGACGTGTTGGTCTCTGTCTTGGCAGCCTCGCCTTGACCATTTCAGGTATGTGAACGTCACAGACACCATTGGTTTTCGGCGTAGACGGTTGTTTTTGGAAATGTTTCTCTGACATGTGTATGACAGGTATGAATTCGTAGTCTTTGACAGCCTGAAGCCAATGCCTCATGCATGGCGTTTGAGCACTATACCGATTTTGCGATAAAAAGAGCATAATGGAGTGCGTACATAACACCCAGCGCACATCGACAGGTTTGTATCTGGCTGCTAGGACGACAGGATTCCCCAATAGAATGACATAAACGCTCTTGTACGACAGAATGAGTTGGCTTCGCAGCCACCTAGCCGGCATCCAACAAACCACAACTGCCGTGGGGACTTCTTCTCTCATAGGATTTCAGGAAAACGCTGGGCTATGGGGAGGTGGTCTGAGAAGGAGCAGATAGAAATCGACCCGAGAAATGGTCATGTGTATGGAGCGATCTCAACGCCTTCAAGTATAAGGCTCGGGCTTGCCCGTCGTCTTTCAAATGGTGTGGCCATCTTCATCTTCATCTTTCTTGCACCTCGCACACTCACACACAAACGAAGAAGTCTCGTCGAGCACCTCCGCAGAACATCAGGCATGTCCAAGGCAACACCCGACGACCCTCCCCCTTATCGCGGTCCCGACCTCCCCTCTACCCCCGGCATCACCCAGATATTTATCGCGGTTATGGGTGTGACAGGCTCCGGCAAAAGCAGTTTCATAAGGCACTGCGTCGGTAATAATGGCATCAAAATCGGCCATGGCCTCGAATCATGTGGGTAGACGCGAATACGTGGACCATTGAGACCAGGATAAGCTAACGTGATTCTTTCCAGGCACGAAGGATGTCCAAATATACCATTACAAGCATTCCGATTCCATCGAAGTCAATCTCATTGACACCCCGGGCTTTGATGACGACAGCCTAACCGATGCTGATATTCTTGAGGAGATTTCTGATTGGCTTTATCAATCGTACACGAAAAAAATCAAGCTGAATGGCCTTTTGTATCTGCACCGCATCACCGATACTCGCATGCAAGGATCTTCCATCAAAAACCTTGCCGTATTCAAGAGCTTATGTGGTCTTGATGCCCTCAAGCACGTTACTTTGGTCACAACCATGTGGGACAAAGAGTCGTGCCATGAGACGTTTGAGGACCGTGAGAACGAACTTCTCAAAAACGATAAGTTCTGGGCCACCATGATTCAACGCCATGGCGCGTGCAAAGGTCGACACAACAACACCCGACAATCTGCGATGCACTTACTGGAAAGATTCATCCAGCAGCCTGGAAGTAACGTGATCACCGACCTTCAGCGCGAATTGGTACACGACAATCGGCAATTGCGTGAGACCGCAGCTGGAAAAATTGTAATGAGCGGGATCGGTAAGGCGACAGAGCTGACAACAAAAAAGTTGCGGCAAACGAAACAGGCGCTCGAGATGGAGGATCTCACATCCATGGACAAGGAAGAACTTTTGGCGCAAAAGGCACAACTCGAGGAAATGCTTGAGAAGCTCAAAGAACAGGAGGAGAAGTTGAGGAAAGCTGAGATGAAGAAGAGCAGTGAGAGATGGGATCGCTATTTCCGTGCCGGCTGCGTTCTTGCTGTAGGCTCTGGCGCAGCGGTGGTTGCAGTAGCCTCCGGTGCTCCTGCTGCCGTGCCGATAATCCTTACATTAACTGTCAAAGCGGTTGCTGAACAGCTGGAGCAGAACGAGGCTATTGCTCCGTGATGGACACGGCAAAGCGAAGAGGTTGTCGTATGGCGATTTGTGGGAAATCAGTGTGCTGAATTATCCGAAGCATCAACGATCGGGGCCTCGTGAAATGTACTTGCTGGGCATGGGGGATGCTCTGCGGAGGCAATACGGTAATCTTTGGCGGATTTCCACTATTCTTATTTTGGTATGCCGCGATGGTCATCATTTTGCTGGAGCATTGCGGTGAAGTCAACAGATGCTCAAATAAATAGGGGGAATATTCAAATGACTCACTCCATTCATCGAACTCCTTCAATAGACCCTCCCAGTTCCGCTGAAGTACCATTGTTCCCGCTCTTCCCATTTCCCCTTTCGGAACATGTACCTCTCTCTGAATTCCAGCATCGTCATAGAATGTCAAGACGCTCGCTTCCACGCAGGGCTTTGGTCGCTGTTCACTTAGACCGCCAGTTTTTTGTTGTCCCCCACTCAGGTTGGTATCAAAACTGCCATGCCGTTTTTCTTCTTGGGGGGGATGATACCACCACTCTGCGCTGCACCCTCCCCTCACACCGTCAGGGTCAACTTCCCAATCATTGGACCCAAAGCCAAGCATGCAACAGTCACCCTTTTCGTCGACGGCTTCGAGTTGCCGACAGTAGTAATGTCCGAAGCCTGCTCCATGAATCGAACAGTCTCTGATGCCCGTATATAGCGCCAACTCAACCCCTTTGCCGCACCCTTGAGCTCGGTCACAAGCCATGGCTCCACAAAAGGGCGGAAGGACAGCACAGCATGTGTTGGGACGGACGCCTGGACAGCGCACGTAGGGGATTGTGAGAGGTGAGCATTGCAATTGGGTCGGGCAGGTTATCTGGGTACCGGTGCAATTCAGCGGTATTTCTGCGAAGAAGATGAGGTCAAGATACTCGACAGTTTGCGGCTGAGCGGGTTTCGCGTTGGCTCCATGGCTGAGAAGAGACAGAACCATAGCCACCAGTACGGTATATGAGATGTTTGGGAGGGACCGAAGTGAAGGGGTTGGCTTAGGCGCCATCTTGTCTGTTGATGGAAAGCTAGGGCTCGGCTTTCTTGGTTTCATTGGGCTGAAATGGCAGGAAAAGCGAGAGTAGAATGAGAGTATGAGGCGAGTTCAAATACTCACGAGAATGTTCCCTGGCGTAGGTCTCTCTCGGAGTGGGAACCTACCGCCCAAGATCGCTGCCAGATTTCCTGGTGATTTATCACATCCACTAGAGTGGTAAGGCGTTCTTTCCTTCATCGTATCCGGCAACTTGCCTACCTACATGTTGCCATACCAGGTGAGGATCGTGTCTGCGGTGACACTCGGAAGACATCTTGTTGGGTGGTGTAACATGGGAGTCGAAACGGCACGAGTTGTTATCAAGGGCATGGTTGGTAAGTTTCAAGGCATATGTCATGCTCCGAAACCCACGGGCTGATGCAGGACTGGATGGTTGTTGTTCTGGACTGTGAAGACGGTGATGATGTCGAGATGCGTGCCGAGAGGATTTGGAAGTTGGGCTTTCGGACCTCCGTTCCCGTATGGACAGTATGGGATGGCTTGCGGCCGGAGGCCAGTAGATCTCTTGACGATTGATGTTAAGTTAAAGAGAGGGCGCTGTCTTTGTGACTTTGCCGTTGTGACAAAAGGCACGAGAGGCTCGTCGGTCGTCGCTGACAATCACGTAGACTCTTTCTCCAATCGCTTCGTCTTCAGTTGTCGATGCTCCACTGACTCAACCGCACAAATGGAAAGAACGTACCGGAAGAGCAAGGAGAGAACCAATGACGAGCTCGTCAATAGCAGTTGACTGAATGTAGCGTGAAAACGTGAGGATGGGAAGGATCGACACAGTCGTTCGTCGTCGTCAGATTGTGTGCGTGCCGTTTATCCTCACCTATGACGTCATTGGACTCCTATCCGCCACAACGGCCGTGATGCGCGTTCCTTCGAACCTGTTCACCGTCGGCGCACCACGGAAATGATGGAAAATTTCGGCCTGGTGATCTCATGGCTCCTTCTATCATGACGGGAATGGAGTGGCTCCATTGACAAACCAAGGCGTGCTGGGGAGATAGAAATAGGCAGAAGCCCCCATTCACAGCGTCGCAGCTTGACTGAACACCAACATCAACCTTCATGTACCGAATTATTTTTACCGCGCAATACCGAGGAGCATAAACCGAAGTCACCTCAATACCAACTAATGGTGATTTTCACCGAAAACCGAATCGAGCATTTCTACGAAAACCCCCCACATCCAAGCCTCCAAGATGCAGAGCTCAATGGCACAAGCATACGCGGCACCTCCCTCTGTCCCTAACACGTCGACGGAGAAGTCCCATCATGTTGCCCCTACTGCTGCCACTGCTGGAGCTGGCACACCCCTGACCACCCAGGCGCACCACACCGCGAGCACAACATACCCTCAAGCCGATACTACAACCGGTACTACCACCGCCGCCGGCACAACACCAGCCACCAACCGGCCGACCACAGCAAGCACCTATGCCAACGAAAAATCGGTAGCCACCACTCCCGCCGTCACCCAAGCACGCTTCGGCGCTTCCGACATCATCCTCTTCATCCTCGCCATCTTCGTCCCACCCCTGGCTGTCTTCTTCGACCGTGGCTTCAAGATTGACTTTTGGATCAACATCCTCCTGACCATCCTGGCCTGGTTCCCTGGCATCATCCACGCCTGGTATGTCCTCTACAGGCATCCCACCGGCAGGGACTAGAGGACCAATCCGGAGAGGAAATCGGTAATGCACTCGCGGACACGGTTGGCTGCGCGACATCCAGTTGAGCCTTGCAAGAGTAGAGCGTCGCAAGACCGGGTTATCGATACATCCTTCCTCGAGGTAACCGAGCATCACAGAATCGGAGGAAACGGAGGAAATATGGTGCATAATTGGATACTGGAAGAGCATTGCAGAGTTACAGGATACCCCTACGTTGTATTTTTCATTGTTGTCGGTTTGCTATCTGAACAAGAATAATACTGAACCTACGCAAACAAACTGGTCAAATCTGATTGCCCGTCCGCGTTGCCGTTTCCCACTTTCATTGCCAGTTCCTTCCCCGCCGCCAACTCCCTTCCAGTCCTTTCATGGTCCGCCATCAGGACTGCCCAGGCATCTTGTCCCAGTGGCACCCTCCTCGGGATCTCTTTATCAGAACTAACCGTCTCATAGATACCTTCCGCCATGCTCTCCGGCGTATTCCAACTCTCTGGTGACTGCGGATCATCAAAGTACCTCTCCACAATTTGAAGGGTCCCTTCAAACCCTTTGTATGCCGGATGTTCATCAATCCTCTTCCTTCCAGAAATGAAGCCTGTCCTGACACCTCCCGGCTGGATACAGCTCAGATGAATGTTCCACTCCGGCTTGACTTCCTGTGCCATACACTCGGTGAACGCCTCCAGTCCTACCTTGCTAGCATCATAAAATGCTGCCCCAGCAACTGCTACGCGCCCACCAAACGACGTAATGTTCAGGATCACGCCTCCCTGAGCGCCATCACACGACGGAGACTTCGGATTCACATCGCGCATAATCCCCACCGCCCGCTGCGTGATGGTCATAGGACCCCAGAAATTCGTCTCGAATACGGCCCGAGCATCGGCCTCGTCCGCGTTTTCGGTGTTTCCGTAGATGAGCATTCCAGCATTGTTGACAATCACGTCAAGACGGCCAAAGTGCGCTATAGAGGCGTCAAGGGCCGCGTCGATCGAGGAGCGAGAGGTTACATCCAGAGAAAGCTTCAAGAGCTGCGAGGAAGGCGTAGACTCAGGCAGGTAGGAGAGGCCGGTGGAAGGGTTACGAGCCGTGGCAACCAGACGGTGGCCCTTTGAGAGGACAAGGGTGCATAGGGCGCGGCCTATGCCTTGGGAGCAGCCGGTTACTGCGAAAGTGTCAGTTACGAGCGGAGGCTGGCATCAGGCGAGCGATAACGGAGGCATACTAAACCACACGGCATCTGCCGGAAGACGATAACCCTTCTGAGTGGATCCCATTCTGAGCAGAGCCTTGCTTGGACTCTGGCTTCAATCCTGAGTGATGAGGGGGCTGATGAACCGCGGTGGATAGAGATAAAGAAGAGTAAAGTTGCCAAAGTGTTGAAGCTGCTGATCCTGGACTGACTTTACAATCTCATCGTATAGAGCATACCGACCATCTTATAGCTTCCTCGCGCTAACATCAGCAGTCGATCTATGCCTCTACCCAACACCTACCCCTCAATACCGAGCGACCGATACTACATGCCAAGGCCAGTACAATGACAACCTCCTTCGGTACATCCACACAACCGGGATATGATTGACATTCCGCTGGTGCATGGTTCCTGCAGCGTCGTAGGATCCGACGCTTAAGGACCTTAATATCATTAAGCAAATTCGGAGATAGGAACTTGAACCCTTGGTTTCGGTCTAGGTTGCACTCCGATGTTTCCTTCCATCCCATCGCAGCAGCCGCTCAGCAGTCTCTTCCGCGTTGCTGTTGCTTTCATCTTTTTGTTGCAAGTGTGCCAGAGGAAATATGCAGTCCCCCAATGTTCACAAAACGACTAGCATTCTCTTATGGTCAAGCATATGGTCCTCTGGCCAATCGCAAGGTTGCATCACGCCAGCTGTTGGGCAGCCGACGCTGACAGGTTTGGCGCATCTTGCAGCTCTCCTCCCCGCACACGTCATCACATATTCCCGCCAGCAGTGTGTTGAATCTTCAACCCAAAGAACACATTTTTTTTTGGACCGGTCGTCATGAGACAAACCATCGGATTTAAAACGGGAGTAGGTATGAACGTGACTGACGAACCCTGCCCGTTTTGCGGAAAGGTTCGAAAGGTCCTGCCTAAGCATCCGAAGAAGTCGGAGGTAAGACGACTGCAATAAAACTGAACTACGATGTGCCTCTTTACCTTATGTTAAAAATCACTGACGTTTATCTCACTTAGTGGCGGCTGAGCCTCCAGTCCTTCCTTCCAACAGTGAAGCTTGCTCCAGTTGCGGCTTCAAAGGACGACCAAACTGCTTCCGAGGTGCTGCCACCAACAACACTGACGCCATCAACCACACCGTACCAACAGCCCTACCCTTTGGCACAATCACCGCTCGAGAGGCTTCCATTGGAGATACGGGAACAAATATGTCAGCTTGTCGGATTTTCTCACCCGGTGCCTCGCTGGGCGCGCTATGTAAAGTGGGAAGACAGGCACCAACCATGCAACCGCAGGCGATGCCGCCAAAAGTCTCTCTGTGCTTTATCACGGGTGTCAAAGTCCATGGCTGCTCCAGCACAGCGCGCCCTGTTTGAGAACATCGTTCTCGACAAGCCTCGGACACTTGTCAACTTATGCAAAAGCCTGCTGCTGTACCCAAAGAACCGCGGCTATATTCGACATCTCGTCGTGAGATACCACAAGTACATTGGACAGCGTTTCCATTACGACCATCCGGGTGAGAGACACAGTCACCCTTACGACCAACCGGATGCATCTGCCTTTGTCAATCTGCTTGGGCCCGTGGTAATGGAACAAGGAACGAGCAGTGTTAGGGCACTAAAGTCCCTGCGTGAAGCCTACACTTCATATCGTGAGAATCCCGGGGATGCCCGCATAGATACTCGTCCCGAGGCTTTCAGCGAGCTAACGGATACAATCTTTGCTCTCGTCGTCCATTTCTCGCCGTCGTTACAATCACTTGCCCTAAGCGGTTCGGGGAACTTCCCAACGCAACCATTTCAATACAACAAAAAACTTTTTCGAGGCCACAGACGACCGGTAATGTCGACACTCATCCTAGACAGTTCTGTCCTTCGAATATTGTTTGGCAGCCAAAATTCCAACAAATATTGGCACCCATGCCTTCGTAGTGTGCAAGACCTCACACTTAACGGGCTTTTTGTCTGGCATCGTAGATTGTCAAACCCCGGAGTGGAGCTGGTCAGGCTGTTCGACTGGTTCTGCGCTAACCCGCGACTAAAGAGACTTGAAGTCAACAAATTCGACGACAGAGTGTTTCACGGCCGAAGACACAACTGGAATACGATTCTGCCCAAGTTCAAAAATACGCTTGAGTATCTGTCGATGAAAGGCTACCAGGAACCAATTAAGGAAGAGCAAATGGTATCTCGCTTTGGTGCTAGCGGCATGCTAACTTGCCTAGCGGAACTCAACAAGCTGGCTTACTTGAGGGTCCCCCTACACTTTGTAAGCTCTCATAGACCGCGGCCGCTTAGGGATATGGGGGCTCCCTCGGGTGGTTCTGGGGATTCCGATACCGAGGACGGCCATCAGGATTCCATTACCGCAGAAAACATCCGCCAGCGGATCATGACCGAGTTCCCTCCGTCACTCAAAACTGTCGACATCATCGAGTACGAGAATTACAGGGAGGATATCCACGAACTTTGGATCGGGGATGAAATCCAGGAACGGGAGACATACACCATTTCGCTCTAAGAACGACCAAGTCAGATCAGATTTCATACAGGCCTCAACATGATACCTTCCCGTGGCGTTGATCACCCCCTTCCACGGGAGAAGTTGAGACGTGCAAGACTGCCTACATGTGCCGACCCGGGAGATCAAAATATTATCATCAGGCAAGATGGCCGAGCGGTCTAAGGCGCCACGTTAAGGTAAACCCTTAATTCTCTCCAAAGAAATCCGTGGTCCGAAAGGGCGTGGGTTCGAATCCCACTCTTGTCACAATCATCGCATCAACCGAGCTCGGGTTGGTGAAAGTTCTCTTTTTTCCACGGGTTTTTCTTTTGTGGCTCGCGAGTCATGTCATGTCCACCGGCGCGCGCACGATCATTTTTGCTCCCATGTCGTTCTGCGGTGGGCATTCATAAGCAGACTAAACGCTTGCATCAAGCACATACGACCATACCCACTGGAAAACTCGGGATCCCGTCCGCTCTCCCATAGATAAGCCAGTGAGGGCCAGACTAGTAGTTGGGTCGGTGACGACCAGCGAATCCCTGGTGTTGTATGTTCTTTTTGGCCATTTCCATTTCTGTTTCCTTTTTCTTCGCCTATATCTTTCCGCCCTTCTTTTCATTCCTTCCATTTTGCTTTTACAAGTACCTTACTCGTTATCCTTCCAATTATGGAAAAAGTGTTGGAAATCCCGCTGTGCCAGCCAGCCCTTTTGCCGGCTTCCCATCATTCACGACACACCCCGCATTCTTCCTTTCGGTCTGGGACAACTGCATGTTTGTTATTTGCTTCTTTCCCCACGAAAGTGTTCGCCTTTGGGCATTTAGCGGGGGGGTTTTACCCAACCTCTTCTTCTTTCTCTCGCAGCTTCCTCCTGGATTTCAGGAAGGTGCTTTCGGTCAGTGGGATCATGTGGGAAACAGATGCAATGGAGAACCGACGTCCTGGCCCATCTTCTTCTCCTTCCCCACCTCCCTTTTTCCTCTTGCAGCAACTACCGTACCATTGCTGCATCCGACACATGCTGGCGGCAGCAACATTCTGTCATATCTCGGTGGTCATCCTTCGAAAGCCGTCGTCCAATTCTCTCACCCACACGAACCTTGATTTCTCCCCTCCAATCCCGCGATTCTTCTACCTCAATTCCCAAGGATTGGCTTAATAGTATCTCTCCTGAGCACCCTGACTCAGCTCCCAGAGAACAGAGACTGGAAGTACCAGGCCGATAATAAGGGCGTGTTTGGATGCTCTGAAATGGCCCTCTGAAGTGGGTGTTCTGAAATAGCCCAGCTTTTCAGAAGTGTTGCATGGGCCTTTCTGAAATTCTATTTTTGGTTCAGAAACGTTCTTGGGCCAGAATGTTGGCTCTGAAATTCGAGGATTTGGTGAAATTTGGTTGGATGCATCTCAAAGAGTGGGGCCAGAATTTCAGAACGGGGATTTTGGAAAGATTTCAAAACCGAAACGTTTAGAGCGCTTCCAAATAACATTTTAAAAAGACGATTTCAGAACCGAAACGTTCAGAGCGCTTCCAAACAGAACTCTAAAGAAAGAGGGTCTGAACATTTTAGAACCGAATTTCAGAGCATCCAAACACGCCCTAATAAGATGACCGAGGATGTCAACCAACCGCTCGAAACGGCCGGCATAAAGGACCACAGCGATCAGCTCACATCCACAACCTCAAGCGACCAACAGAAGCAACCGGTCGACGCACCACCTCCCGGAGTTAACCCTGGTCAGCCGCCGCAGGGAACGATGGCACCGACTAAGATAACGCCGACTCCAACGGCGACAACGACGATGACACGGACGACGACGAAGACTAGCAACGTGACCATCATGTCCTTACCACGCGAAATCCGCGACATGATATGGAACGAGGTCCTCACCCCCGAGGACGAGATCTTCGCAGCCAACATATCCTGCAAATGCAGATGCAAAGACATTCGAGACATTCAGGCGCATGTCCATAAGAGAGACAACGATCCCAACCCATATAAACGACACTCGGCGAATAAGAGGCTCGTTTATAATCCTCTGCTCTTCAGCTGCCAGCCCCCGCCCTTGGCCCAGGTCTGTTACGAATTCCGCGAGTATGCGCTGAGAAGATACGAGTCGGCGTATAGGAAGGTGCATTCAGATGTCCATGATTCTGATAAATGGTATCCGATCGAAGATTCTGATAAACGCTATGAGATCGAAAGGATGGAAGGGAGGCTGCGGTGGCTGTCTAGGAAGGCTGTACGGTACATGTGCCTCGACCCCAACCACGGCCACGACTACGACGACGAGGAGGAGGGGGAGGAGGACGAGGAAATAGAAGAAGAGGAGGACGACGACGACTCACACGTATCATCTGAAGAGAGCGGCCTAGAGGCGTCATTGGGGCAGGACAACGGCCAAGAGATCCCTATCGAGGATAACGGCAATTCAGAGACGGGCATTAATGAAGATGACCGTTGCCTGGCGGCCACCTTGCGAAGATACCTCTACGATCTTGAGGAAGCTCCTCTGGGGGAGGATGATGTCTTGCTTCTTCGCTGTCAACAAGCGATGAACACCTCGAAGGATGTTCGACTGGCCATCCTTAATCTTCTGACGAAGGCTAAAGACTACCAGATCAAGGTAGTTTGTGACCCCCACCTGGAAGGATTCGATGTTGTTCCGATGACCCGTTGGGTAACCGAATTTTTGGGGGTCTTTAAGGATCGAGCTCCCGGCTGTGACTTCGACAAGCATGAGTCCGGGTTTTCTTTTACGAAGTGGTTCGTGGGAATGCCCGATGATCTTAACATCGTTCGTTTCGATACATTTCTTGAGGAGTGGTTGTTCAACAACTACACATATTATGAGGCAGAAGAGACTACAGACGAGTTTGTCGGCGGTATAGAGCAGCAGACACAAGTTGTAGCGGATTGTTTGAAGCCTTTCGAGACTTTGTGGGCCGAGGGTATAAAGGATATCAAGTCCTCACGATATGGACGGATGCCCAAGCTGGGAGTCGTGGTGGAGATCCGTCATGCAGATTAGCACACTCGTAATGATGGAAGTGTACACTTTTGGACTTAAGTGAAGAGAAAGAGCAATATATATACGTGCTACGAGATATTAGAATCATCGATCAATCAATATGGGAATGGAAGCCAGGCAAGTTGGATAGTCACATCTGGAGATACGATGGTTGTAACTCGTTCCTTGTCGAGCTGGGGAATCTCTTGTCGCAAATTGACCTTTACCACTACCCCTGTATCCTTCAGGCTTCGGCATGAGGAACAACGCGGTGGTGAGACGGCTGTCTATTCTTTGAAATATGTCGGAAGAGGCATGTGCAGCGGTTAAGCCGAGTAACCCCAACAAAGCAAACAAAATAAAGTAAATACCAAGCAAAGTAAATGTACAAAGCAAGGGGGATTGATGACGAAGCAAAACCAGAGTCTGTGGTTTCTCAAGCTCATTAAAGATCTGGGTCGCGGCCTCCTTATTCGCAGACCTACCTAGTTTTGGCCGCGAACAACAGCCTTTTACACATCGTACCCGGCCAGTCGTGCTATGGTTCTTGGATACCTCTGTGGATTTCGATCGCCGAGTACGTTGATGTAAGAATACTCACCTACTAGACACCATGCAGCTTATCTCTATCCTCACTACCCTTACCGCCTTCAAGGCCGCCACGGCCCTCCAGTCCCCTCAGGTTCGACGACTGACGGCCAGGACCTCGCAAAGCGTGCCGCTACCTTCTGGGTCAGCCTCTACGTAGATGAGGAATACCGTGGATACAACGAGACCATTAACAGCGAAACCAACGAATGCAGTAAGTTCACTTTACCTTGCTGATCCCGATTCAGCAGCAGCGTACGTAGGTATGTAGAGGTAGCAACTGTAACTGACACCGAAATCGCTGATAGTCAAGCTAGGCCCCAAACTCACCAGGCAGGTCTCGAGCATTTTTATGAACCTCTCCGGCATTCGTATCGTCAAACGTATTTGCCGCTTCTACTGGTCAGTAGCCCCCTTCCCCCCTCCCCTTCTTCATGCCCATCCCCTCCAAGCTGGCTGGCTGGATGTGGTCATATCAGATATCTAACCAACGGCCTTTCGTCAACAAAGGGACTCGTCCTGCGAAGAGAATTTCGGCTGCAATTACTTCGACCTACACGCTCCTGGCCACAGGAACTTGGCCCAATGGCACCAAGGTGGCTGCATGGGTCTCCCCAACCTACCTGCCGCCCATAACAAGATTCAGAGCTATATGTGCTGGGAATACGGTCATCCGCCAGGGTCGGAAGAGTCAGAGGAGTAATTCGCCATGGTAATTTTTCCATCTAACCCTCCCAAGTATGTAACGACGCGGCCGCCGTGACCCAAGGGTACCTCTACATCCAGTTCTACCTATCGACACCGCGAGGAGAGGGATTGCTACATGTAGGTGAGCATTGGTAGATTTCATTCTAGTCCGCGAGTTAGCTCAAGGCATTTGTATCGGATCCGTTCATTTATGTAGTTCTTCGGGTACCAAAAGAAACCCGTCACGGGCAGGAATGTTGATTGTGATAAGGAGTGCCAGTCGATGATGGTAAATACTGGTTGGTTGATGACGAGGGAAAGTCATACGGCTAAGACCATTGCCATCATCAGCGAGAGCTGTGTTTCGTCACTTGTAACGAACAATAGTTCTGCTTCGGCTGGGGTCTGAACTTGCGATTCGAGCCCAGAGGGCAGACGAGTAGGCCAGGGTCGGCTCGTATTGTCAAAGTATATTGCGCTTTCTGCGTCCTAAGACTACAACGTGAAGCAACTCTATACCTTGTGTTGATCACGCGTTTCAGGTTCGTTGTGACAGAAGAATATGAGGGAGTGACCAAGGTGAAAATTGTACCCAAACTATAGGAAAACCCGCCGCCTATCAAATGAGTGAACAGGCTCGCTAGCAAAGCATTGGAGAGATAAGCAAAAGGCAAGCAAAGAGGGAAAAGCAAAAGCCAAAAAAAACATCCATCCTCTGGTCAAACTGCACCATGACCAAGCCCGATATCCTCCGTGTATCCATCCCGTGCCTCTTCAAAATCTCCGCGTCGACAGATCTTAGGCCCTTTCTCCCTCCGAGTCCAGCTCGAAGTCCCTGCGCTCATACGCTGACGTGAAAGACCCATAAAATAACCCCCCCGTCCCATGATGTTCCAAATCACGAGCCGTTGGAAGTCATCAGTGGCGATTAGCGGCGTGGCTCCAGGACAGTGGGCTTTGTGCTCTCAAAAGCGTCTTTAGCCAGCCGGTTTGGGTATTCAACAGCCTCTTCGACCATTCTTTCCATCAGTCTGTTCACAGGAGGGGCATATAAATTATCTGAATTATCTGGAGGAGGCATGCCGGTCGTGTCAATGGTGTAGGAAGTACACATGCTAGTACAAGCTTTAAATTTGGGCGTTGCAAGCTTGAGCCAAGCTTTGATGAACTCCAACTGGTCATCAGTATCTGTGCATTTATTTAGTCAGTTTTCGTCACGACGTAAAGAAAAAGAAGGGAAGAGAGAACACTTTCAGACTCCGACTTTACCCGTCTGGCCAGGGGGGCCAACTTGGCCCTCTGCCACCACACGGTCCGCGGGCACCACCCGAGTGGGTGGTCCAAACTGCAAACCATAGAGAACATTTTCGTTCAAATTGCTGTGGCAGTTGACCATCTCGATGGCTTCCCATGTGAGCCGAGATGTCTCGTCGGCCGACAGTGTCGCGGCAGGGGTGCCGTAAGATATAAGGCAGGTATAATGATACTCTTTTAGAGAAACAGTGCGGCGAATAACAATCGTTCTATTCTCATTTTCAACACTCCACAGATTCTCCCTCCTCTTTGGATCATCTGAGCTATAGCGCATCGCCTGGTAGAATTCGGCGTGATTCTTAACATTCTTCGTATACTCGCGTGCGCGACCTTGCTCAATAATGCCTAGACAGTTGGGATACAAGAACAGCTTGATCGGGCCACTTGCGCCCGAGGGCCAATATGGCATGGCGGGGACGATACACCAGGGTTGATCGACAGTGACACCAGAAGGGCGGAGTTTCGGAAGGAGCTCAACGATTTTTTTTCTAGCCTCATCAGCCATGTTGTCGGGTGTATGAATGCCGAATACGGGTGCCGCTTGTCGTAGATCGAATGTAGGCAGCTAAGGAGAGTGGCGTTACCTCGAAGAACTGCAGTGATCCAGGGAGCGACAGAAGGGTTTGTGCAAGCGTATTCACAAAGGGATACAAGTGTCAAATGTCCGTGGAGCCAAGCAAAGAATGTAGTAGCTATGGTCAGGAGTCAAAAAGGGTCAATGTGCTAGTGTTCGCCGACTGTGAGCGTTGTGTTTGCGCGGTCATGTGTTAAGCTGATGTTTTGTTGGGTGACGAGAAATCTCAAAGTCAGTATTGTCGATGAGGGCTCGCTGTATTTATGCATTTCGAGCTCCATGAGACGAGGCGCCCTCAAAGACTTCATCGATGATGTTGGCGATGAAGCAAAGAGGAACATGGCGTCAGCTCGCCTCAATCTTCATCCATAACAGCCCATCTCACATCATGGGTCCCTTTGGGGAATACAAACCCAGCGCTTACGGCCTGTATTGAGGTTTGATGTTGGCTCGCTTGTCACGGCTCATACCTCAAAAAAATCGAACCGTTATGCCAAGTTGTTCTGTGCTGTCATTGTTCTTTTGACTCCAAATGCTGGTTGGGGCTATCGTCAAGAGTTGGATATTCGTGTTTGCCAGCGTGTCCGGGACTTTCAAAGGCGCGAGGCGTGAAGTTTTGGACATATGATGACTTGTTGGCTTCAGAAACAGAGCAAGATTCTTTTACTCGCGGAAGAGTATGTTATTGTTGGTGTTAGTCGAAGAGCATAACGTCCACCTTTCTTTATCTCACCTGTACCTGTAGGAAGGCTCTAATCCTGGTCACATTCATGACAGCTTGCCGCCCTGAATGGGCCTATTGCCAACAAACCCCAACATTTCTTTGAATCGGAACTGTCGAGCGATGTACGGCACAGGCGAGACCAAAGACACCAACACCTCATGGCCCGCTTGGGTAAGGTGAGGTTGAGATTGGGGGCCTTTTTACCAACAGTCTCCACAGTTCATCCCTTGCGGCACCAACGCTAGGTACCCACGACGTTGGATGGACAACAGTAAAAGACGAGGCCAACTAACGATGCCCGCGTCCCTGGCTTGGTGTGTAGGCCTTCACTTATGTACTTTGACCTGAATCCGGACAGG
This sequence comes from Neurospora sp. CHS-2018b, assembly GCA_009806015.1. Lineage (NCBI taxonomy): Eukaryota > Fungi > Ascomycota > Sordariomycetes > Sordariales > Sordariaceae > Neurospora > Neurospora sp. CHS-2018b. The sequence continues at coordinate 547,547 of RAOV01000019.1, forward strand.
CTGGTCCAACGGAAGACAAGGCCGAGCATCAACGGTTGTTGAAAGTCCTAATCTCCACCTTCTGCTTTTTGTGAAGCACGGTATATCCCTACACCATGGAATTTCTTTGCGCTTTGTCGACTCTTCACTTTTGCGCCTAGTCGATTGAGCTGGATACTCTGTCGATATGTGCGTCCATCCACACATCTGGAGCCTCTGTTCCGGAGTAGTCATGGTTGGAGCGACTTCCATCTCGAGGGAGAGAATAGCAGGTAAGCTGTCAACAGCGCCTGTTGGTTGAGACATGTTTTAGGTAACCCAGGAGCGCGATTTCTGTAGGTCATAAAGCTTGTTCTCCGGTAGAGTCCCGAAGATTGAAATCGGGTTGGGGTCGGCGTTCATATGAGAGACAAGATAAAAAACGAAGGCCGAATTAGGTGTAAACTTGCAGGACGGAGGCTCGAGAATGCCAAGACCTATTTGCCTTACCCTTGTAAGGTACCACGGTACATGTGATTGTACCTCGACGTTCCTCGCGCTTATCGCACACTGATCTTATTGCATATCGATAACACAGTGGAGAACGGCGGCATCGCGTCTGAGGCCGGGGCGAGTGGAAGGTGCAATCCACCCCGAATTTCCATTTTCGGGTATTTAGAGCTGGCTTGGCCCGAAACCAGGCCGCCAATCAAGCATTTTCCGAAATCATTGCTCCAACAGCAGACGTCTCGGGATTATATTCTCTTCCTTTTCAGCAACCTCTTATTTGGTTTGCCTCCCCATCATCATCACCATCCTTTCGTACCATGGACCCTTTTAAGTCCGTGCGTGCCCTTGTCGCCCACTTACTGGGCTTCGCTTCACCATCACCACTCCCTTCCAGTATTTCTAGGCTGCCCTACTTTCTTTTTCCCTCTTCCCTACCATCACAGGATCAACTACGAAGGCGGTAATTCGCCATGGCAACTCGCCGTTTTTACACCAAAGTTCAGCGGGCCTACCGCGCATGGGGTCTGCTCCGCCAATCAGCTCGTGCCAGAGACAACGAGCATCGTCGACAAAATAGCGATCAAATCTCGTTATCATTCTGACCTCCAATGCGATATAGAAACTTCAAGGAGTGTCTCAGAAGAACAGACCGGAGCGGAAAATATTCGAATCCGAAGACAACTCGAAGAAAAAGTACGATCTTGCCTCTTATTTTGGTGATATTATGTCGCTTCAAATTGAGAAGGTTGGATGAAATTTACCATGGCTGATTACCGGTTTCGGATCAACTATACTATTTCTTCATTTTTTTTCGTCGCTTTTGCACCTCCGTCACTTCTTTCACCTGCGACTGGCTTTTAATGCTGAGGGGTCGTCTCTCGATTCTCGAGGTATATGGTAGCATCGGCTAAAATGCCAATGGCGCGTCGGCCACTCAGGTAAGCGCAAGGCAAGTCACGTTTCTTATGCATGTCTGTACCTACAATGTCTTGTGTGCGTGAAGATTCTCTCTCGTTGCGGTCTGGAAGGTTCATGGTCTGTCTGTCTGTCTGTTTGTCAGGCTGCCCCGACACAACCTAATCATCCGCCCGCCTCAACTTTATCTTCATGGCATCTCAAGCACCCCCAGAGACGAATACTTTTGAGGTCAGCTCACGGGTGTCTTCTTGGTGCAAAGACTGTGATGTTTGTTCCATGTCCATCCCCGGTGAGGGGATTGAGGGGATGACAAAACGGAGAAGTCCCGATCGAAATCTTAAAGACCTATACAAGTCAGCCGCGGACGGGTGTCTGACGTGCAAGATTATAAGTGATGCTTTTGAGAGCTTGTTGGACCGACATAAAAAGACATTCCGTGGTGGACGTATGGACACAAACTTGCTCATCTTAAACGATGAACTTAGATTCATGCAAGTATATCGGTATGTGCCACCCAGGCTCTCTCAACCTTGGCATCGGTCAGGTAGATGTAGCTTTTATTTTTATACTCACGGTCAGTTGCTTTATATTACTTCGTCCTGTTGGTTGAGTTCTGCGCTTAATCGTCTATTTCAGGAGTTTACTTTCCAATTCACTAACGCTCGCCAGAACCGAAACTCCCTCGCAACCCATGGAAATCAATGCAATCATCTTGCAACCCCTATATGCAGAACTTGAGACCTTTCAAGAGTCATGAATGGATACTTGAACAACTCGATGTCTGTATCACAACACATGACAACTGCGAGGATACCTCTTCGTCGAGCCTTCCGACCCGCGTTGTTGACGTCAGCTATGCGCCTGATAAAGTGCGTATCATGGCAGCCAATGGGGCAAGTGGAAGGTATATCACACTCAGTCATTGCTGGGGTGATCCGGGTCTTATGAATACCAAGCTCACGGTTCACAATCTCGAAGAGTACATGAGCGAGGGTATCTTGCTTGACGATTTCCCACCAACATTTCGAGATGCGATCGAGTTGACTAGAAGCCTTGGCGTCCCATATCTGTGGATCGACTCCTTGTGCATCATCCAAGCAGACCCGAATAAAGATATGGAAAGTCACACCAAGGTGGTGAGGGAAGACTGGGAGCGAGAGTCCGCCTCCATGTGCGCGGTCTTTGCTGGTTCATATGTCACTCTGGGTGCCTTGGCTTCCACCAATTGCCGGGGAGGTCTATGGGCTCCTGCCGCAAGTGTTGTCGAACTGAAAGGTACTATGCCCGATGGTACCTCATACTCCCTCTACGCGCAGGAACGTTACGATCACGATGACCGCCATCCTCTCCTCTCTCGTGGATGGGTTTATCAGGAGACCCTTGTGTCGCCACGAACTCTAATTTTCTTAGGTCGGGAAGCTATGTGGCTCTGTCGAGGAAACTCATCATGCCAGTGTCGTTGGTATGAGAAACACTCTTCGCATCAGAACCCGCTGGAATTTTTTGGGTTTAGTACCTTCTTCAAACTCCCGGCGAGAGATACCAAACACGAGGATAGTACTCAGTCAGAGACATGGAAATCACCTCCATGGGCTAAATGGCATTTGCTGGTCTTGAGCTACACCTGTAGAACCAACCTTAGTTATTTGGGCGACAGACTTGCGGCAATTGAGGGGCTTGCTGAATATTTTCGGCACTGGAGGCAGGGCGAGCGCTACTTCGGCGGAATCTGGTCAGGCTCATTCGCTAAGGACCTGCTCTGGAGAACACTACCTTCGTATCACGAGCGACTGAGAGTTCGTCCTGATACCATCAAGACCAAATGGAGCAGCGAAAAGTGGCTTTTTCCGACATGGTCATGGGCCTCGCTGAACAACAAGGATGATGATGGGCCTCGCATGATTATTGAATACTCCAAGTTTGGTGAGAAGGCGGCAGAAGACTCCCCCTCACCCTCCACGTACCAGTACTACCCGGATAGCGCCTTCTTGATAACCCCTATCGGCGAACCCTTTGAACAGGACAGAATAGCAGACGGGCAAAAGGCCCTACCATCCATGGAGAAGAGGCGGTATTATGAACTCCGCATCCAAGGTATTATTGTTCCAATTGGGTGGCAACAGCTATTTGCAATGGAAAAGGCAGTGTGGGCCGAGAACATGGAGCCCTATCCCGAACCCTTCTTCATGTGCGACTATGGCTGGCTCACATTCGCCAACTGGCTCAAGGAGGAATATCCTGCGGGCCCGACAGAGTCAACCTTTTACTGTCTGCGCATGATGAAATACATAGGCCGAACAGGGCACTATATGGGGTTGGTACTCCGTTGTGTTGACGAGGCAAGGCAAGTATACGAAAGAATTGGTGTCTTGGCACAGCGGTATCGTTTAGAGAAGGACGACACTGAAGAGAGCAAGAGGCATTGGAAGCCAGATTGGTGGCAAGAAACAGGTACGGAGAATGAGCCGGAGGCCAGGGTCATAACTTTGGTTTAAGCCTCAGGATCTTTACGAGTGAGCAGGGCCACAGATCAGAGTTCATGTCTTTGCCTCTCTTTTACACGTCTCTCATCTTGCACTACTTTCTTATCCTTCCGCCATTATCTGAACGATCCTAGCGAGCTGGATGAGGTGACTTTTCTATATTTCTTTCGAGTTTCTCTCTCTTTCCCACGTATCTTCTTTGCGAATAAATGGCAGAACACATATAACACGAGGTATGACCCTTCGGTATCAAGAGCTTCATCCAATTTGCCAAGACACTCATGTTCGCCCAGTTTCTGTTGGACACCAAGGAAGCAACCAAACGTCAAATGCGTGACATGTATCACAACATCTATATGCACGAGCTTGTGTCACAACATCTATATACTTACACGAGCTTAGCCCAAAAAAGTTCCGGTTAGGGTATTAGTACTTTTCGCGGGCTGTCCCCATACAAAGTTCTGCACGCACTAACATTCCGCTACTGTACGAACCAGGTTTACTATAAATAAAATCGTTAGACCTAATATTTAAATGGTGATTTCTGTTAGGGCACTTGCAAACCTCCCTTTCTACCTCTATTTGCACCCCCATTTGCACCCCCATACTGTCACTTTGAGTGGCACTTGCACGACGGTTTCGCGATGAGCATCATCGAGCGCCAGCCCAAGGAGATCAAGGACGTGTATCAGAAGAACGGGGCCGGGGCGGAGATGCAGAGGGTGTGCAAGAACTGGGCGGCTAGCGGGTTGGAGAATAGGAACTGAGCGAGCCTGAACCCGGGTTGGAGGGATGTAATTGCTTTTTTTAATCGTTAATCATAATGCGCAACCTTTTCTTCTTTAGATTCAAATTTCCAAGTGCAACAAGTGGTCTTAAACGACTATTTTGGATGCTCAGTTAGACACGATATGTTGGGCGACGAGCGTTGTCAATGCGTACTGTCCAATCTTCCATTTCGCGGGCAAGTCAAAGGTGCACCCGCCAAGACCCTGTCTTGGTCCAGATGTGCCTTCCCCAAGCATGCCCCGAGAGCCAGTTTCCCCAAGATCACTCGACGATTTTGCAACGAGGAAGGGTCTTTTGTGTGTCACAGCCATGTGATTCTATCTGGCAGGAGTGAAGTAACTCTCAAATGTTTCAAAAGTCTTATTCTGCCGAATGGACGGATTTTGATCAGCGAGCAAACTGTGTGAAGGTTGTTCGGCGGTTGTCATAGCAGCTTTGACCCTAACCCTCGAATGGGGCAGTGGTTATGACACTTTCGGCTGTCTTGTTCAGGATCGCCAATGGCACAAAACTGGGAATGGAAGTGTGACGATGATGGACTGAATACGCTACTGAATATTTGATACTTGTCGGTGACTGTTGATTCAAGTCACTTGTCCAATTTTGAATATCCAGTGAGAATAAGCAGTTTCTGTGATGGATGCCAATGTGAGAGGAGGGTCGCTGAGTGGGTAAGTGGACATGACACAGTGTGAGGCTGAACTGATTATCAAGAGTTTGATGTCTGATCTTGGACTCTATAAGTGTTCGATAAGGATATAAAGTTGGTGATACCTATATGATATGTTCCTTATGTCTATGATCTAATTTTGATGCATTTTTCAAAGGAAAAAGGGGTAGAAGACAGGGAATAAACACATAAACAAACCACAGTACACAAATGACAAACACACGCAACGAACATACACACACAACACACACACACAACGCAAAGAACGAACGAAACGTATGTACGTATAACACGTAATCTCTTCATTATCATTATTCATAACTCATTAAGTCGTAAATCGTAACCAACGGGGTATTCCTAGCCAAAAATAACAAACAGAACGCTCTCCCCTAAGCCTAGCCTAATTACTGTCATTGCGCTACTCCGCGTACGTGGTATTTCCAATCCCACATCCAAAAACCAAAAGAAAGGAGTCATTACAAAACCAAACCTGACCTGTCATCTGTTCATCAGAAGAAGCCTTGTCTATGCAAAAAAGACCAACCGCATTACTCCGTTCCCTTGTTTGTGAGTGTGAGTGTGTAACGTTTGAGTAGTGTGCGCTCAAAAACATCCGCAGAAAAAATATGTCTTGCCTTCCTAGACAATCTTGCTGTCATCCGCGCCCAGCTTGTAGGGCTTTCCGACCATGGGATCAATATAGATTTCATGGCCGCTTCCGGTCGCGCTGTCGCTGTCGTACGCGACCCTGAGATCCTCGATCTCGTCGCCAACTTCCATCCACTTGTCGCTAACGGCCGGGACGGGGAAGAAGTGGCAGAGAAGCCAGTAAACGCCGCCGGAGACGAGAAAACCGGCAAAAAAGTTGACGTTGTAAATGTAGGTGGCTCCAATTGGAACTTCCTTTCCAACCGCTCCGGCAAAACCGACCACGTTGATCAAGATACCGGCAATGTAGGCGGCATATGCGCGCCAATGGATACCCCAGGTGTAATAATAGGGTCCGGTTTTGCGTCCATCGTAGAGTTCCTTGACTTCGAGATAACCGCGGCGAACAACGTAGTAGTCGAAGATAATGACACCGGCGATCGAGGAGAGGAAGACGCTATAGGCCGAGAGGTAGGTGGTGAACTGGTTGTTGGAGGTGAGGAGGGTCCAGGGGTTCATAGCCAGACCGACGGCCGCGCAGATATAACCACCACGGCGAATGTTGATCCAGCGAGGCAACAAAGCAGTCAGATCAGCGCCGGCGGATACCGAGTTGGCGGCAATGTTGGTACCGAGCTGGGCGAGCGAGAAGGCGAAAGAGATGACGAAGACGCCGAAGCGTTCGGCCGAGTTGCCGTCGTCCAGGAATCTCTCCAGCAGTTCGAGCGGATCCCAAACAGCTTCGCCGTAGATCGAGAACGAACAGGAAGAGACAAGAATACCGATGAGTGAAGTGACGGCGAAGCCCGTAGGAATCGTGAAGAGCTGGGACCAGAGCGCGTCCTTGGGCTTTCTGGCGAAACGAGAAAAGTCGGGGTCGTTGACGATGAGAGTGGCGAAGTTGGCGATCGAGGTCATGATGCCCTTGACGAACTCCCAGGCAAGGTCGCTGCCCTTCAGGGAAGATGGCTGGCGAATGATGGGGCCAATGTCGCCGGCACGGACAATGGCCCAGATCATGAAGGCAATGGCGGCCGAGGGGACGAAGTAGGCCTTGACGGTAAACAGGTGGCGGATCTTGTGAACAGGGAACCAAATGGCGGGCAACGAGCAGAGCCAGAAGATGAAGAAAGAGACAAAGTCGGCTGTCGTAGTGCCTGATGTAGGAGAGAAGGTGTTGGGAATCGTGTCACGGTCCTGAACACTATCGTTAGAATAAGCATGATCTTATGAGAATGACATGAGAATCACTTACCCAGGCCTTCCAGATGGATCGGATCATGAGGTAGACGCAGTGACCTCCAATATAGGCCTGAACACCATACCAAATGCAAGCTATTTCCACGAAGGTCAGCAAATGGCACTCTTGAAGTGAGAAGACTCGTCATGTATGAATGAACATGAGATGATGGGAGGAGTGAGAGCCACATACCCATCGCAGCTCTGTTGAGCACAGGCCATAAGCTACCCCAGATGCCAAAGGAAGATCTGCTGGCGACGGGGAAACCAATGTGATAAGTAGCACCGATGCGACCGGTCATGCTAATGAAGCAGCCCGAGATGGCATAACCGATCCAAACACACAGCCACGACTGCCACCATGATAGACCATTCACCATCATGGACGACGAGATCATCCAGGTGTTGATGTTGAACGAGTCAGCAATCCAAAAGCCGACAAAGTTCCAAGCACCCCATGTTCGACGCTCAGGCTCCACGGGCTTCAGGTCGTGGTTCGTCAACTGTTGTGAGGAAAACGGCAAGTGTCAGTCTTGGGCTGCGGCAATTCCAACGAATGCGAATGCGATGAGACCGAGTGAGGAGAGAGTCTCTGTGATGTCAATCTCAGGGCAAAGAGGCAAGGTTTCGCACCATCAACTGGGCTGTGGTGAGCCCTGGCTCGGCTTCGACGGCCAGCCAGTCCGACCAGCGTCCTATGGCGCTGCGTTTCTCTGCCATCCTTCCTTTCTGGTGATGATTGGTTGGTGAGAGGACTTGAGCTGGTCAGGTAGTTGGCGGCGTGGTCGTCGAAACGAGAGGCGAGGGAGGGGCGGTGGTTCGGTGGTGGAAGCACGAGATTTTTCTTCTCTCGAAGCAACACACGAACTTCTCTCTCTCTCTCTCTCTCTCTTCCCCCTTTTTCTCGCGGGCCGTGGGCCTTTTTGGCAGTTTTTTTTCTGCAGGAGGATCCGGTGGAGGCGGCGCGGCAACACGTGAATGCGGGGGACGGCACGCGAGCAAAAACCCGAGCAAAAAGAGGGTGGAGCGAAGACCGATTGAGATCCGGTCGGTCGATTGGTACCGATTGCAGCCTTTCTTCCAAGCAGACAAGGCAGGGGCTCCTCACTTGGCTCTTTTCTTCAGGGGGACCTGGACGATTTGTTGACTCGACGAATAACCGGGGTGGAGCACGGAATGTTGCCGGATTTGACCAGAAAAATGGAAAGGGACTAGAGCAGGTTGAGTTTAATGCTCCACGGGTCTCATTCTGTTGGAGGGCTGGCGTTCGACGGGTGGAAAAGGTGGCAAACCTGCACTCGATATTGACAGACGAGAAGGGGATGGATGGGAAGGGGGCAACACCTTGATTTTATCTGCATCGAAGACGCTCTCTGCAATGCTCTGCAATGCAGTGGTGGTGGTTGTCAGGTACCACTGACATATCGACATGATATCAGGCCAAGCAATGCAACACTATCTCGCAAAGATAGACCTACCCTGCCTGCATATTGAACGCTGCAGAACGCATGCCATGTGTGGCAAAGTGCTTTCTTTGTTTTAGTTCCGGTTGGGGTAAAAACGTGCCAGAGAAGCAGCGAGCTGAGCACTGCGGGAGACGGGAGAGTGTCCGTATCGTCTCCCTCGCTCGCCCGTGAGTGTATTTCCAATACAGAGTGGATTGCTCCGGATATCAGACACCTTGATGGTGTCGATGTGGAAAGCCGAGTCGAGCCCCCACGCAGCGCCACGCTAGCATGACTAGGGTGTCCTGGAGAAGGGGAGAAAGAGGTCCATCTTCACCCAAAAGATCGGTGAACCACGGGTTCATGGGCTGAGAGAGCCGCGGCGAAGAGGCTCGAGGGGTTTGGAAGCCCTGTCCGTTGAGGCAGAGAACCAAGGGCAGCCATGGACGGTCTGGTGCTCTGTGGTCTTTGTGATTGAATTGAGAACTCGAGGGCAAAAAGATGTGTTGCAGATGATATCAGAAGCAGTGAAGATCATTGATGGTTTCGGACTGAACCCGGCCACGCGGGGCATCCCACGGTAGCGATGTGCGACGGTAGTAGTAGCGTCAGTCAGCCCAATCAAGCAAAGAAGCACGTTGCTGGCACGGAAGAACAACCAGCGAGTGGAATTCCAATCAATCGGAAGCTCTTTGAGAAAGAGCAAAAAAAAAGCCGCTGATCTTGTTTCCTGGCCTGATCAGGAAGCTTAGACCGGACCCTGCTTCCCTCAATCCCCTCATCTTGATTCGCCAATCTGTTTATCGGTTAGGGTTTCGATAAGAAGCTTTTTTTGGTCTCGTCTCGTTCCAGTTGTGGAGGTCCCACTTGTGCCCCTCTGTCAGGTTTGGCTGGCACTTGGCAGAAATGGCTGGCCTTCTTGGCAGCAGTCACGTCACCAGGTCGGGCTTAGTGCCCGCAATGGCAAGAGATAAGCAAATAAGCTATCAAGGCTATCTTGCGGCTATCTCACTCTATCTTGCCCCGCACTCACTGGTCTGAACCTAAAAGAGATTACTCCATCCCATCGAGTCACCCTTGGAGTTTCCATTTGACAACCATCGCAATCATCCGATCTTTCCCATTGCCGTGTGTCAAAGCACTCAACCGGTTGACATCGATGGCCATCACCAGCCTTCGGGCCGACCAGGCACGGATCACAATCTGTTAACGGGCCAATTCTGACTTCTCATCATCCATCACATCTGTCGGTCCATTCCTCGAACTCTTCTTAACCGAACATGGTAATCAGTTGTAAGATTCGCCCGCGATTCCTTCTTTCACATTGTATAAACACCCCTTTTTTCAACTCCCCACGCACCACGCAATTGTCTCCGGCACTACTGCACAGATATGCACAATGTACCCCGCCATGCTTCTGGATTCAAGTTTCCAGATCCCGACCTTCAAAACTGTCGATCAACCTGAATCTGGGGCGTCTACATCACCGCACGCGGCATGCGACACCGGAACCGAGTGTGGGATTCCAGGTCTTGAGAAGGAGAGATCTTTGCAGATTGACTCGGCACCATGTTTTCTGGATACCGTAGAGCTTGTTCGTATTTGTTGAATGTTGCGGTCCTGAGAACATCGACAGGCTTATCTACCGTATTACCCACGAACCCAAGCTGATACCGTTCATTTCTTTCGTTGATGTCCGCCATGGCCTCGAGTTGCCACATCCCGCGGGTATGGTTCGAGCCTTCCCGGTTTGAGCTTTCGCAACCATTTCAGTACCGGTTGATCGGGGAGAGATCTCAATGTACCTGTAGCTACAGTCACACCAATCACCACATGTCTCCTCGTCCAACTTTATGCATGTCGCACAACACCGTCACTTGGTGTCGTGATATCATCAGTGGCATTGTGAGAGCAACCTCCAAGCTGGACCAATATAAGCATCTCGGACATCCCGAGTGCGGCCACGCATTGTTCGTTCACGAGGCCGTTGATGGCGTATCAAAATCGATGCTTAAAGGTCGCTACAATCCGGCTGATGAAATTAATTCGTGGACATCCAGATTAAAAGTGTTCATGAGCGCGGAGGGCTTCCCTCATAGTTCCCCCCTTCAACCACTGGGACCGGCAATATCTCGACGGTTACAGTTTACAAATGAAGTGACGTAGTCGAGCTATCCTACGGCAGAAGGACTGAAACAATGAGTATCGAGCTCACGTAAACCGAGTCTCTGCGTGTTCCTGTTAGCACTGTCTGTCACTCTCGTCTCCGCTACTTAACGGCACGCTCAGAGAGCCCACTGAGCCAGTTGAATATTTGCCCATACCCTCGATGCCGAGCGAGAGATAACAACCATCATGCCCCAGCAACCTCAAATCATACAGGACATAATCTGAACATGGCGGTCTCGCAGTTTTATGGCTAGTTACAGAAGCTCGGCCCGTAAACATATGATATGGCAGGCCATGAGCGAGATGGCAGTGAACAACATGAATATGATCACGGAACTTCAGCAGCTTCGATCCTTCCGATTGGGAATTCACCAGCATACAATCCAGCCCTGGTTTGTTTGTTAGTCTAGTACAAAAAAGCCAAAGCTTTACTGGATATAGGAAAGCGTTCGGCTTTCTATCGGGTAACGCTGTGAGTGATATCTTCCCGTCTTAAAGGCCTTGAAGGAGACGGAGAAAGGCATAAGAGGACACCCATCAGAGGCTTCTGTGGCGTTACAAACCCTTGCCATTATCCCATAACGCTTCAAACGGAGGACAATTCCTCTCTTAAAAGGCCAATAAAAGCTCTGAAACTTCCCTGTTCAACCCATGATCGAAGAACCAAACTAACAAACAAACCAGCATTGTATTGTAGCTCGGGTTATTATCGGCCGAGGAAGTGAGTTCCACAAATTTCACCTCTGGCACGCCAACGTGGCTACTCGACTTCTTCCATTGCTCTTCTTTCCTTCTCATGTTCCTGCCGTCGGTTGGCGCGGGACATGGAATTCTGCCTCGTCCTTTCCATTCCAGTCTTCTGGCCACAATTTTCAACATTCTTCCTGCCGTTTCACTCTCATCTCGCCAGGGCCAAGCCCCAAATGGACAGAAAAGAATTTCGCAATCCTCAAGATGGTGGGATATTCTTCAGTTTTAACCGAGGGCTAACCAACAACGAAGTATTCTATCGCACATCTTCTCGTGGGCCGATTTCTTCCCAGTATCACGACAACCCAGATGTCCCCTCACTGGGCGACTCGGACACGTCAATCAACCCATCCTCATCCACGCCAACCACAAACGTACATCTCCCCTGATCCTCGCGAATCTCCTCCCTGTTCATCAAGTACTCGTTCACAACCGGTACCCTAATGTCGCGATCCACCGTGTTCGTGATGCTGCGTGCCCCCAGCTCCGGCACATACCCCTGAGCAGCCAAGGCTTTGCAGACCGAGTACCCACGCCGGACTTGGAGGTCAAGGTCCCCAACCATGTGAGACTTGCTTACCACGTCACTGACCTTGACCGGCTTGATCACATCGCGGCCGAAGTCGGCTAGAATTCTGTCTGTCACCGCGGCTTGTTCTGAGGGCGAGAAGGTGAGGAAAGGGACAAAGTCGGAGATGCGGCCGGACAGTGGTGCCTTGGTTCCGCAGGTGTCAGTATCCCGTCATGGCTTCTTGTGATGCTCACATTTGTGCAAAGATTGCTTACACCAAATTTTGTTACGCTCTCCTTCTGAATCGACCTTGACAGCTTTTGCACCAGCCTTTGTCCTTCTTGCCCAGGCTCATCGGAGAAAAGAACCCTTTCATGTGTATTGCAAAAAGCGTGAATCGTCTCATCAAACGCATTTGTCGCCATGATCCACATCGTATTCGTGCAGTCGACCTGTGTCGGCAGATCTTTTCTGAGGTCGAAACAGAATCCTTCAGGCAGAAAATTAGAGTCAGCAAGAGGCGTTCAGGGCAAGTTTGGCGGTGAACGCTTACCATCATGAAACGGCAGAAGAAGCGTATTTCGGATTTCCTGATTCATCTTCTCAAATTCGTCCAGAAAGACTATGTTGCGTCTCCCACTATGTTCCGCAAGGAAGTTGTTCAGCTTGGACCCGTCTTTGTAGCCTGCAAATGGCTTGACCGGACCCCAGAGGTCAAACCCAGAGTGCATATTGGTGCAATCGACGGTAAGCAGATCTACAGATATGAGATTCCCAAGTTGACGTGCCAGTTCGGTTTTACCGTGTCCACTGGGTCCAGCAAACAAGAGTACAATGGGCCTTTCCGTCTGGAGGGCGAGAAAACTAAGCAGTGAGCGAGGGTCAGCAAAGACATAGTCAAGGCTGGTGTTGGGGAAGATTCTCGCAGGCAAAGAAGAATTGTATGTCCTTGTCCTTACCAAAGCAATTTGTCAACAACATAAGTGATCGCAGCAGTTTGTCCAACAAGGAAGTAGTGGACGCCTAACAAGTCTTCGGCCTTGTGTAGCTTGGCCACCTGTCTCTTTGCACCCGAAAACCGGTTCAACCCAGCAGCGCGGTGAAGAATGTACCGCTGCTCGAAACGAGAATTGAGAGTGGCCGTAATGCGCCTTCGAACTTTGGGAGTACACCACTTCTTGTTCTCGTCCCCCAGATCCCCAAGCTCGTCAGTCGAAGGGCCATCGTCAGGAAGATCCCGCTCCAAAGGGGTGTGAAAAGCCTTGGGAATGCCAGCCACAGATGCTCCCAGGCCGAGAAGCGTTCGGAGGATTGCCGTTGTGTCGGTGGCATACGAGCTCCCTAGAGCAATGACATACGCAATCAGTGGAAGCGGTTTTGCTGACCCGTAAGTGACGTTCACATCACCCCCGTACTCAGCCCACATTCTCACCAACTCGGCCTTGAGCGTCTCGACGACGTAAAAGAAGCCAGGAAACCCCAGGACAAAACCGTTCAACCCCTCACGCAGCTTGTCCGGCTTCATGTGCTCCCGGTAGCGAGTGAGCCGGCTGCGAATCTCATCGCAACCCTGGCCCGCTTGGATATCGCCCACGAGTTTTTCCAGGTCAAATTCGTCGTCGCCTCCTGAACCAAGGTTGCTGGACGAGCTGTTGGGAGTGGTGAGCCCTGTGTTGTTATCTCCATCGGAATCCGTGTCTTCACCCAGTTTTGATACGTTTCCGTCGTCGACTCTTGGCAGAATGAAATCCCATTCGTCATCATCGTTGTTGTTACCTCGAGGCAAGTATGATGTACCACATCCACACTTTTGTTGGTCATCTCATGTCAGACTCCTGAAAAATTGTTTTCTGGATGGTGGGTAGGCTGGGCTTACACCGAGATCGATAGCTCTATCGACGTTACCCCGAGCTCTCTACACAGGCCGGAAACATCTGGGTTAGGACATCTAGCACCCACGGGGGCACAGGTACGGAAAGGACGCGTTTCATGCTTACCGCCAAAAACCTCCTCGCATCCTTTTCTCCGCATCCAACCTCATTCATAACCCGACGGAGGGCGGATTTGTTCGAGTTGGGCTTGTTGGTCGTCTCTCCCGCCTGGGCTTGACGCCATGATTGCTGTGCCATTATGGAGTCGATTTTAGCTTCGGACTCGTCAAGACCAGGAACAGCAGACGACGAGAAACCTCGAGTGGCTTGCTTAGTCCTTTAGCACGTCAGTAAATATTCAGTGCAAGACTGTCTGGGATGACGAACTTAACTCACATTTCAGAAGGCGAAGAACCCAAGTGAATTTCCAATCAAACCGGACGGTATCAACCGATTAAAATGTACACTGGAGACTTGTGCGGTCGCCATCATATTCACTTTCCGTTCGCCGGATAAGGGACAATCCCTCCATATATGCGTCCATACCGCTGCTCTTGTCAAAAATCGAGCAGGCATCGTCGTTTGCTCTTGTCTGGCTTGCTGGGTGCCTGACGGCAAGTCACTGTAGGCCTCCATCGTCTGGCCAATGATAACATCGCCTTTCGTGTTGTCTGAGAGACGCGCTGGGCCTCACGCAGGAAGACGATATCAACGAAGATAAGCCATTCGAGACAACAAATTGTGCATGTTGCAAGAGGCTCTTGTAAGAAAGCCCATGGGATAGCATCTTGTCGTAGCGTGTCCGACGATACTGTGAGAGGCCGCAAACTGCATTTCGTAAAAGAATTGAGGATTTGAGCGGCTGGGTTTGGGTCTGACATCTCATTTTGGGCCCCTCATTTTCTTTTCGTCTTATCACTTTTTGCAGTTGGACGAGTGTCGGTAACGGCTCATTAGCACGCAAAAACCCGAAGGCCGGGGACCATATCACGGCCCTCGGTATTTGAGATATAGGCCGGTCTGCATCCGGCCGGTTTTACAGCGTTGCCCAATTCCGAGGAAAGCGAAAGTCTTGGACGCGCGAGAAAGTCAGGGACCTATCACATGCTGATTTTAATACCTTTAACGGTGCAAATGTGTCATTTTCACATGCACACAGAGGATACCGCTTGGCGCATGAAGCTACCTCAAAAGCTCGGATGCTGTTAGCGTTCACTACCAGTGTTGGCAGACTCCTTAGCTGGCAAGCAAAGGTGCTAGGTACTGCTGGTACTTGTGGGACGCGCCAAAATGACACATTTGCAACCGTTAAAGGGATGGTGGCAGGAGTGAAACAGGAGGGCCCAGCAGTCTTTCCAGAAGTCGACACCGAAACCAAGGTCAATGTGGTATAAAAGCAACATCGTATATTCATGGGACAGTATGCCGGTGAGGGCAGCTGTGACCGAAGGCATGTAACAAAGATGAGCTCCCGGACGATTCGTCCGCGCAGCGATAAAGTCGCGGGGAGGTTTTCACCCGGAAAACACGATTTTTCCTCCCGGCTTTGACCGACGAAGGACCGCGTGCCCATATGGGCGACTAGTTAGAGAGACAGTCAGCGTGAATAAGATCATTATTATTATACAGACAGTATACCATACGGTGCGACGGGTGCATCCAAGCGACTGTCTGTAACATTATGACAGCAATATTGCCCTGTGTTGACATTGACTTGTCAAAGCATCTACAATCTAATGTTGGTTTGTTTGTTAGTTCGAGACCTTATGTCAAGTTCCTTAAGCGTTTTTATATCTCATTGATTCGTTTCGTTTTATGACTAAAGCGTAATTTAACTTTGAATATGCTATTTCCGAAACTTTATATACAATATTGAATCTTGCTGAGGCCTTTCCAATCCGTACCTAGCCATTCATTTTGTCCTTGTGAGGTTTGGGACAATTCGGGATAGATTTCGTCCAGTGTACCAGGAGTACCAAGCCAACAAAAATACCAGCATTAGACAGTACGGTGGAGTGGGATTTTCACATGCACCGCTATGCTCTCGTCGCGATGACGTCAACATCCCGCTTAAATTCAGGAACCACTTTAAGCTACACGAGTAATAAACAAAAGCAAAGCTTCACGCCGTTTATCCCATCGAATGTTTTTGTCCCAAGTCAATTCCATCTCTCAACGAATTAACCCGAAGTCTCACAAGAAAACCATCGAATCGACGCAGTCCCCTGTTTAGCTGTGTTAACTGTAAAGTACTCCATCAAACCAACAGCCTTCAAACCGTCGCATGTTCAGCAACAACACCATCTAAATCATCTTCAAGATGACGCCCCAATCGAGGGTCCAGGACGCCATCCTACACCCGCTACTTTTCATCTTCCAAGTCATTCAGTTTGTGCTGGACAAGCTGCTATCACCCACACCTCCAAGTCCCAAGGCACGTCTTGGTCGGCCCAGAATCGCAGTCATTGGCGGTGGTATCACTGGCGTTACGAGTGCTGCCCACTGCATCGGTCATGGTTGCGATGTTCGGATCTTTGAGGCCGGAAAGGAGGAGAACATTGGAGGAATCTGGAGTGTAAGTGATCTCCCAAGGCCCAAGCTCAACGCCCAAGCCCAACAACGCAAACGACCAGTGTCTGACCATTCCTTCCCCGTCACACAGAGAGTAAACACCACCTCCAGCCTGCAAATCCACTCTCTCATGTACCGCTTCCATCCCTCGGTAAACTGGAAGCAAGGCTACCCCGACAAGCACCAAATCCTCTCCCAGGTCCGCGAGCTCTGGAAGCGTTACCGGCTCGACGAGCGCACCGTCTTCGAAACCCCCGTCACCAGCGCCCGCCAGGACCCCGAGACCAAGAAATGGACTATTAACAATGACGCCGAGACCCACGGCCAATTCGACGGCATAATCTGCGCCATCGGCACGTGCGGCAACGCAAAGATTCCCCACATGCCCGGCATGGACTCCTTCCAGGGCGAGATCCACCACTCGAGCCAGCTGACCGGTAAAGCCGCCAAGGGCAAGACGCTGATCATCATCGGCGGCGGCGCCAGCGCCGTCGAAAGTCTCGAGTTCGCCGTTGAGGAGGGTGCCGCTCAGGTATACGTCCTCGCTCGTTCCGAGAAGTGGATCATCCCCCGCAACCCCGTCGTCAACATGCTGCTGGCGCTCAACATCTTCGGCCAGGAGACCCGGTTCAGCTGGATCCCCGAGTTCTTCCTCCGCAAGCTGTTCTACCGGGAGCTGGAGGACATTGCGCCCCCTTCGGACAAGAAGGGTCTCTTTACTGATACGCCCATGGTCAACTCGGAGGTTATGAACCAGATCCGCAGCGGCAAGGTAAAGTGGTTGCGCTGCGACATTGAGGGCTTTACCGAAAACGGAGTCAAGATCAACCGCCGCGAGAAGGGAACCAACCCCGAAGATCCGGGACAGACGGAGGAGATCGAGGGCGACATGGTGATCATGGCTACCGGATACGAAAGGCCCAAGCTGGATTTCCTGCCCAAGGAGTGTCTGGAGGGCGACTACAAGCCGCCCAACTGGTACCTGCAGACGTTCCCGCCGCAGTTCCCGAGCGTGTCGGCCATCAACTGCACGTACATGAACGGTATCGGATCGGTGGGCAACTGGCACATTGGTATCTACACAAGGCTGCTGTTGGTCTTCTTGCTCGATGATCGCACCCGTCCTTCTACATTCTGGATGAAGCGGTGGATTGACATGACGACTTTCCTGAAGAGGAGGAGCCCGGTCGGACCGTTCGAGTTCTTTACATACCTCGAGCTTATGTGGTGGTTTTTCTTCTGCGTGGCGATTAACCCGTTCCGCTGGAAGTGGGCGTTCTTTGTCTTTTTTGGTCTCGGCGAGTCCTTGCCCATGAAGGTGGTTGCGGCCGAGGATAGACTTCGCAACAGATTGCAGGCTAGGGAGGCGGAGGATCAGGGTACCATGGTGAATGGAGTACACCATGTGCGTGAGGAGGAGATTCGCGGGAGGACTATGCGTATTGTGACCTGAGTGTTGACAACAACCAAGTTAAGGAACGGGATCGAAGTGTGATGTCGAGACAAAAGTGACGGATGCACTGAACGAATGAAGCGAAACGGTGTCGAGGGAGAATTCAAATGAATTCGATAATGTGATGGCCCGCACAGAGGGCCAAGAATGACAATATATAGAACAAGAATCCAAAACAGGTTCCTTAACCACCTCTTTACCTCTTGCCCCTATCTCTCCTGCCGCCCTCCAACACCTTGACTCTCTTCTGGAACCGTTCACCCATAGCAACTCCACTGTCACCACTGCCCTTAGGTCCATCAGTGGTATCAAAGCCACGCTTCCTGCTCTTCTCCAACAGAGCCTTGGTTCCCTTGCGATCACGACCACCAGAGGTAAGTCTGTTGATACGGTCCACGCCAACGCCAAGATCGCGCCAGTCCTCGCCACCAAACTGCATCTTGCTGCTGCGGCCCTCGAGCGCGCGCTGCTTGGCCTTGTCCTTCTTGCCCGCCGTCGGCAGACGGACAAAGTTGGTCTCTTCGTACGTGCGCCTCTCCTCTTCCACCTTGCGCTCCGCCGCCGTCTTGGTGCGCCGGCCAAAGTTGACAATGGTCGTGCCGATGCTGGGCTCGGCCACGGGCGCCGTCGACATCTCGTCCGCAATGAACTCGTCGAGCGTCGCGCTCTTGAGCGGCTTCTTGTCGCCCGCGCGCTCGCGGCGCTCCGTGGTCGTCGTCGGCATGACGGTCGGCGCGATGCGCGGAGGGCGGTACACGCCCGCGGCGTCGGTGGACTTGCCCACGCCGATCTTGGGCTTTTCTTCGCTGCCAGGGGCGCCGAAGCCGCGGACAAATGACGAGATATTGGGGCGGAATTGCAGGTCGGACAGCTTCTGGCCCGAGGGCGCGGCTTCTTCCTCGTCGCCGGATTCAGCGGCCTCGGGCTCGGAGTCGGGCTGCTCGGAAGCCTTCGCGGCGGCCTCGGCTTGCTTGGCGCTGCGCTCGGCGTCGTCGGCGGCGCGGAGAACCTTGTCGATCTGGTAGCGCAGCTTGTCCTCGAGCGGGCGGACACCCTTCTCCAGGTAGAGGCGGAGCTCGACGAGCTTCTTGACCACCAGGTCGTCTAGGTCTTGGTCGTTCGATTCTCCATCGTCACCACTCTTCTTCTTTTGAGCGCCGGTGCGGGCCTGACGAAGCTTGAGGAGGATGAGGAAGACGAGGTTCTGGAGGTAGGAAAGAAGGAGCTCGTTCTTGACGTCGAGGAGAGAGATGCCGTCCTTGGGGGGGTCGATGGTCGAGAGCTTGGGGGCGAGTTCGAGGGTGGAAGTCAGAGACTTGGTGAGAGTGTCCAGCAGGGCTGGAAGGGTTGCTGGTGCCGCCATGTTCGTTGCGGTTGAGTGATGTGTCTCGTACCGATGTCAATCTCGAGACAGGACCGTCAGTTTGGTTGGTGGTGATAAGATCGGTTTCCCGTTGCGATTGACTGCAGAGAAATTCTTCTGGGGAACTTTTTTTGCCTGCCGGTGCCGCCCTTCCTGTGCCAAGCACACTCTGGTGGATTTGTTTTTGGAGGCTTGGCAAGGCGTGCAAGGGGTGAACGGACACCAAACTCGGCGGCCCCACATCTGCCAGCTGTAGTGGGTCGGCTTTGACAGAGAAGCCTATTATTGGTTCGTTGGTTCGATTGAATGGAATTCCACGGCCACATGAATGAATGAATGAATGAATTTTTCGACTACGTTCTACCAATACTAGATAATAAGTCGTGCCCGCGATGGTGGCTAGGCATAGGTATATAGGTGCGGGGAAAAGCCTTATAGGTCAGTAGGTCGGACCCTATCTTAACCGTACGCTAGAAAACCCTAAAAATCTCGTATATTCCGAAAAACAACCTTATTCTAAGCCCCCTAATCTTAGTAGCGCCTAAGCCGCTACGTAAAGCAACGGTTCATCGTCCGGATCTAACGTTTCTACCCTAACTATCTTTATCCCTTAATAACCTCTTCCTCTAAATACTTAAATATACGTATAGCCCTAGTCTTTTAAAGCTTTAATTCTTATTAAGAACGTAGCGTAATTCGTATTAAAGGTAGCGGGTATATCCTATACCATATTTAAATTACAATAGGTAACGATTACATATATAAAAAAGTATCCTTTTTCGCGGGGTATATTATATATATAATAGCGGAAGGTATTTAACGGGTAATAGAACCGGTTATAGTATAAATAGAAGTCCTAGTAGCCTATTCTCTCCCCTATCTATCTTATTAAATACTTATACAGAAGAGTAAGGTAGGGGTTATATTTATACTATAATTGGTCGGTTAAATTCGTAAATTTATTCGTAGCTTAATAAAGTTCTGGGTCGAATTTAAGGGGAAACGCTTATTTACCGGGACGGCGGAATTATTTATTAATCCTTAGGGTAAACTAATTATAAAAGGCTAGGAGGCGGAAAAGGTAAATCTCTTCCGGAGGGTTATTTAAGGGCAATTATAAATTTGTAAATAAATATAAATAGGATTAGCTTTAAAAGGGTAATTATTATAAATATTAAATAAGAGGGTATATACCCGGGAATATATATAGCCGGGCTATAGCTCTAGCGGCCTTACGTCCTATAATTTTTATTAAAGTAACCTTAACGAATTAGAACGGGATTTATTTAAGTATTATATGTTAAATAGGCATTATTTTACGGAGGGCCTTAAAGGCGGCCGTTTTTATTTCGTATAATATTAAAATAATATTAATAAATATTAAGTCCTTTCTTATACCTAATTTAAAGTAATTTAGGAAGAAGGCGACGGCGTTATAAATTAGGGTAGGAAGTAAGTAAGTGATACGGGATAGGAAGGATTGCACGTAATACAGGGTCATAGAAATGAGGCCATATTGTATGCAAGAAAGAAAGATGTTATAAGAGGAAAGGCGAGGCTTCCAGCCAGCCGTCTGCACGCAGTAAATATACTATGCGGTCGCAGGGCAGGGTAGGGATATTTCCCTATCAAATGCCGGCTCACAGAGAAAGAAAGCATTGTCCTCAATGCCTGTCCTAGACGTCCAAGTCTTCTCCGACAAGTTCCAGGTCTCCTCCGAGAATGTCCAGGTCTCCTCCGACAATGTCTAGGTCTCCTCCGATCAATCTGTCCATCCGGGTTGCTTCGGGATGTTGTGACATTCGCTGGGAGAAATCGTCGATGTCCGATAAGGTCCGGGAAGCCAGATGATGGCTGGTGAAGGCCATGCCATGCCAAGGGATCGAGGGCATGGTAGCTGGAAAGGAGAGGGTGGCATTTGAAAGAGAGGCACTCGAAAGGGTGGCACTCAAGAGGGTGGCACTCGAGAGGGTGGCACTCGAGAGGGTGGCACTCGAGAGAGAGAGAGGCACTCAAAAGTGCCAAAACCGTAGAGAAAGCTGGTTTCATGGATAAATAGAAAGAAAGAGAAAAAGGGTGTAAAACGGAGGCTCTCTGGGTGGCTGGCTGGCTGGCAGGTACAAGCTGTAGAGAGCTGGCACGAGCTGTAAAGAGCTGGCAAGGGAGCTGGCACTGGCCGTCAACGAGCTGCAAAGAGCTGACAGAGGGGACTGCCAGCTGCTTCCATCCTTGTTGACGTTGTTGAAGCAATTCGGACACGGAAGCTGTGATGCC
Organism: Neurospora sp. CHS-2018b; assembly: GCA_009806015.1. Taxonomy (NCBI): domain Eukaryota; kingdom Fungi; phylum Ascomycota; class Sordariomycetes; order Sordariales; family Sordariaceae; genus Neurospora; species Neurospora sp. CHS-2018b. The sequence continues at coordinate 569,169 of RAOV01000019.1, forward strand.
GTGACTGCCGTGTTGCTGGAGAAGCCGTGTTGACTGCCGAGTTGCTGGAGAGCCGAAGAGATCCGTTGAGATGCTAAGAAAAGAAAGGGAGAGGTGCCGGGACCAAGCGGGAACCAGGGGCATGAGGTTGGCGATGATGCCTTGGTGTTGTTGTTGAGAGAGAACCGCTTGGTTCACAGCAATGGCTGCCGGCACACGAAAGAAAGAGAGCAACGACCTCGTTGTAAGTAAATAAAGAAAAGGGGAGGGAGGGAGAGGGAGCTGAAAGCTCGAAATCTGACAAGAGAGTATTATTACATGGATAAATCCCTGGGTTGGCCGTTGAGCTTCAAGCTGCAGAGGCCACGGCAGCAAGCTTGCTCATGATATCTCCCAGTACACCAAAGTCCATCTGGATAACTCTACCACTGCGCCAGCTAGTATTCTTTATCTTGAAAGACTTGCCAGGACTGCTGGTCTTTCTGGCTAGCTTGTCAGGGCGGCAATGGTTATGATCGTGGAGGTGGGCAAAGAGGAGGTTTCGTGAAGCAAAGTTCTTGTTGCAAGCACGGCAGCTGCAGGGTGTTGAGAGTATTGGGGGCTTGTTGCCATGGGAACCGTCAGGGGTAGCCGCTTGGCTGCTGCTGGAGGGAGCTGGAGCAACCGGCCTCTGAGCTGGAGATGCCGTTGCCGTGACGAGAGGCGGTAGAGTATGCTTGAACTCCCACTCGATGGGGGATTCGTTACCGCGATCCGGGACAGGCCGAGCCTTGACTGGGGTAAACAGGCCATGGGAGTCGGAAGCACTCGGGGTGCAGGGAGCGGGCGCCTTGGGGGTGCTGAAGCCATCTCTGATAGGGGTCTTGAGTGCCGCAGTCTGGCCGACAGGGGTATCGTTAGACGTAATGATAGAAGACCTCGGTTTTGAACTCTTTTCACACGTGTTGGAGTAGATGTGGTCAAAGAGGGCATTCCTCGAGCGGAAGCTCTGGTTACCACACTTGCGGCACGTGTGCTCTGTTGTCTTGGGAGAGGGCGGCTCAGAAGCTGACTTCTTGACGGGAGTCTTGAAGCCATCGTGAGAGGTCTCGGTCTTGATCTTGGTGTTGGCTGAACGAATGTAAGGGTCGAGTGCTTGCAGTGCCTCACGGGCAGCTCGAAGCTGTTGCTTGGCGGCACGGACTGCCTTCTTGGGAACGATGAGATACTTGTCATCATCGTTGTTGTTGTTGTTGATAGAGGCGCCGACAGAGCTGGGCTCAACAGAAAAGACGGTCTTGACTGCTGAGATCGAGAGGGCAGGTGTCTTGACCGGGGGACGGAAGAACAAAGCCGCGGGTTCGCGAAAGAGAAGCACGTTGTCAGGAAGCTGACCAGCTTCACGGAGTTGGCGATACTGGTCGATGGGGACCACGGCGTAAGATCCCCATTCTTGTTGATAAAAGTCGCGGTAAGGGGGGTCAGCTGGAAGACCATAGCACTCAAGGAGAAGAGCGCGGTGGTCTTGAGCTTGTCGACTCAACATCGACTCCATCTTGAAGACTAACTCTTCGTGTTGGTGCTGCATCATGCTGATTTCCTGCGCGTAATCGCGTAGAATCTTCGAGAAGGCGGGCTTGAAAGACATGGTGAAAGCTGCTTGGTTCTTGGGCGGAAGCGCTTGGTTGATCTTGTGATTCACGCGACGCCCGTATCTTCGTCGCAAAGAAGATGGTGAATCAAGAAGAGTCGTGAGGTATGGAGGGGAAGCTTGGCTCAACGAGAGAGCGGTCGAGAAGCTTCCTTGTCTTGGTGAGGTGATGGGAGTCTGGCTCGCGGTCGAGGAAAGAGGAGGCGCGCTTGTGAGGGACTCGCTTTGGCGGGGGAATCGTGAGGTCCAGTCCACAGTACTATCTTGCGACGAGTAGAGGTGGATGTGGAGGAGTTGGGTGGCTGGTGACAATGACTGACGGTCGTCCAGTGCTATCTCGCGACGAGCAAAGCTGGAGGAGGGCGGTCGTTGTCTTGTTGGTGGAGAGCGTGAGGTCGCCTTCGCTGGTGGTGAACACAGGATATGCCCCGCGGTCGCGCTTGGTGATGATGGCTGGTCGAGTCGTAAAGTCGACGTCGATCGCGATGATCGAATGGCTGGTATGGTTTGAATCGAAATGGCGTCACTACAATCTTTAGTTGCAGCTACCACTTGATACGGGATAGGAAGGATTGCACGTAATACAGGGTCATAGAAATGAGGCCATATTGTATGCAAGAAAGAAAGATGTTATAAGAGGAAAGGCGAGGCTTCCAGCCAGCCGTCTGCACGCAGTAAATATACTATGCGGTCGCAGGGCATCGCAGGGCACGGGCCACGGGGTGGCCCGAGCTCTGGGCAACCAGACGGGACTGGGCATGGCGAGCCAGAGCCTCCATGGCAGCCCAGCTAATCTGGGCTGTCACGACTAATCTAAGCTATAATACAGGGTAGGGATATTTCCCTATCAGTAAGTAATAAAGAATTATTTAGCGGAACGTAGGGGAAGGCTGTACGAGACTTAGTTAATTTTAGCAGAGAGTTTAATTATAATTATAATTTTAAATATCTATTTTTTAATTTAAGTAGTAAACGAAAGTTTAAAATCTAAATAGATGCCTAATTAGCGTATTTCTTTTTGCGGGCGGATATTATTAATAAGGGTATTAATTGAAATATATATCGGATTACGCTATACCCTCTTCGTATTTTTACTTCGAAGTAGGAAGTATAAGGCTTCCGTCTTTTTATAATCGACTTTAAGACCGAGGTCCGCGGTACGCTTATATAAGTCGGCGGCTTTAAGCGCTACTATATAGAAGGTTTATATTACGTTTCTACTTATAATAAAGTAGGCGATATCGTCCGCGTAAGAGAAGGTAAGCCCCTAATTCCTTATTAGAAGGGAAGAAGTAAATAAAAGGAAGAAAATAAATAATTAGAGCGACCCTTAAGGGAGTTTATTATTAATACGGAAATAGCTATTAGCTTATTGAAAAGTAAAGTTCCTATCCGTATAGAAGTCGGAAATTAGGTTCGTAAGGGTACTAAGCTAATTTTAACCGTTGAATACCTCCTTAAATTTATTTACCTTAATAAATAAGAAAGTAGAATTTATATTATATATAAGAATAATCCTATACCGACTAAGGCGGTTAGCGCCTTCTATATTATAAATTAAGGTTGTAATTAAGTTTATAATAGAGTAGGTAAGTATTATACCGGCGGTATCCCTAAGGATAAATTCCGAATTGAAGGTAATAATTATTATTTATTTAGCGATAAGTCTCTTAATACCCTTCCCGACTATAGAGAGGAGGGCGATAGGTTTCTATCCTTTATAGTAGTAAGGGTCTTTATTTAATTTAAATAGCGTAATTACTTATACTCTTTTAAATATTATGGGAAATTTCCCGATTGTAAAAACGGCGTATATAATTATTCGAAGGTTAAAGAGGACGGCCTCCTAGGCCGCCTTAAATATAATTAGCGAAATATTATTTAATCCTAGGGTATTAGAATTGTAATAAAGGAACGCTTCTTGGAGTTCGTCGTCGGACGGAGGGTCGAGAGTCTATTATATAATATTTAGGGGGAGGACCGGTCCTTTGTATTAATATAAAGGGAGAGGGTCGTTCCCTAATAGTTGGAAGGTAGTATTAATTAAATATACCGTAATATTTTCTAGGTTCGTAAATTTATAGTCCTATATATTAATTAGGGTAGGCCGATTATCTAGGGGGTCCCTCTTCTATCGGAGGATACTACCTAATTCTTTTAATATTTTAATATTATTGATCTTATTATAATAGAAATTAATTCGAACTTCCCGGTATACCTTATAATATATTACCGGGTCTTCGTCTTTAGCGTTAACGAAGGATTAGTTCTATTATAATATATTCTTCGGCTTCCTTCCGAATGTAATAGAATATTCTTTAATCGTACCTTCGAATATATTTATAAGTAACTATAATAATTCGTCGAATTCCTTAATTATAATTGGAGTAAGCGGGGACCTAAGGAGCCATTATATTAGTACCGCGACCGTATTTTTAGTATCCTCTATAAGGAATAGGTATTTCCTTAGTAGTAGGGTAGTAATAGGGGAATCCCTAGATTACCCTACCTTTCTATATTATAGCTTAGACTAGTCGTAACAGCCCAGATTAGCTGGGCTGCCATGGAGGCTCTAGCTTGCTATGCCCAGTCGCCTGTACATAGGCTACTCTATAGCCCGTGCCCTGGCTCGCTACATAGTATATCTATTGCGTGTAGACGGCTGGCTGGAAGCCTCGCCTTTCCTCTTACAACATCTTTCTTTCTTATATACAATATGGCCTCATTCTAATGACCCTGTATTACGTGCTATCCTTATACCCTATATTAAGTGGTAATTGCAATTAAAGTTTGTAGTGGCCGCTAAATTCAAACTATACTATACTATTATCGCGACCGACGTCGTCGACCGACTCGATTAACCATCCCTAAACTAGGCGCGATAACGCGGGGCATTATTAGTTCTACCGATATTATTACTAACTAGCGAAAGCGATACTAAATTCTCTATTAGAAAATAACAACCCTCTTCTACTTTAATTCGTCGCAAGATAGTAAAGCGGATTGATAATTATTATTATTATTAAAGCTTACGAGTTATTAGTCGTAAAATAGGTATTAACAATTTCTACCCGCTAAAGCGAATCCCTCTTAAACGCGCCGACCGACTGCGAATTAAACTCTCCCTAAGATAAGCAAATTTTTCGACCGCTCACGTCGAACTAAGCTTCCCTTTATATTTTACGATTCTTTTTGATTTACCTTCTTTTTTTGCAACGAAGATACGGGCGTCGCAGTAAATCCTAAGATTAGAACTAAGCGCTTCCGCCCAATACTAAATAGCTTTTACTATAGGCCGCCGCTATAGCCTTCGCTACTTTTGCCCGATATACCTAGAAGATAAATATTATCCTTATAGCTTATTTTTTATTAATTATTATCGTAAACTAAAGAACCCTCTATCGTTCTTTAAATTTAAGAAGGTTAAGCGTAACGCTTAGGTATACGACGTAGATTACTAATTGGTCCTTAACTTCGATAAAAGATATTTTAAGGCTATCCGGAATCTCTTCCCGCCTCCTCGCTACGTTTACGAATTTTATAATAAACTCCGCTTCTATTGTTAGTAAATTACGCTGGAGTTTAAGAAGAAAGATAATTTTAAGGATTGGGAACCCCCTCTTTACCTTGAAGAGGTTGGAAAGAATATTCTAGTACCCCCTTTTTAGGAACCTTTTTTACTAGTACCTCTTCCTTTACCGCCGCTATTACCCTTTCTAAAGAGAGAAGCTCTCGAGTATAAAGACTTTTGGGAGTATGGTTCTTACGTTGTGGTTCTTGACGATTAGTATCGCGAGCTCCGTTCAGAATAGAACCTTTTAGCGGGCGAGAAGGTGCTTTTTTTTCGTGAACCTTCGGCCCTTTTCTTTCGCCTACCGGTTAAGTAAGCTCTAACCCTGTTAATTTTAGTAGTTTAGATTGTCTTTTCTGTTGCGTTAGATTTTGTTAGCGTTTATAGCGATGATTATATTGTAGTTCCTAAGAAAGTAATCCGTACGGCGAAGTTGTCACAGGCATTACTGCCCTATTCCTATATATAAATGCACGTACACGTGTGCTGCATTTGGTGCAGCCAGCTGAGTGCAGCTGTCTGGCTACAATACACTCGCCCAGTCTGGGCTAGCTAGACTGGCCGTTACGTAGCATACCGTAGGCCTATACTCTGGGACCTATAGCCCTATGCCCTATATAATTCTCGTACGCGTATAGGATTCTCTTCCTATTCTTCGTACAACAATTAAAGTCTTACCTTAGTATTTACTCGCGCCCCGTAATACTTTATTATACCTAACCTTCGCGTTATAGCGCAACGAGTAATTTCGGTTTGACTAAGCTTAGTAGGAGCTATCGTAGTAACTTAGTTTTCGCGACTTTACTTTTCGGCGAATTGTATAATTGTTAATTTCGAGTTAAGGACTTATTGCGATATTAATATCGATATTAAGCAAGTATTTAAAATACCGCGGGTATAATCGTCGTAAGAACGCAATACGGTAAATATCTTATTTCCTATTTCAATTATTAATAAGTCGTTAACCTAATTATTTATATAAATAAGATATTTAGTAAATAGAACCCTTAGAATCCCCTTAGTAGCGAGGTTTAAATCGATTTTATTAAAGTCTTTTTATAATTGTTGGAAGGTTTTAACTATTTGTAAATAATTTACAGTAATAATATCCGTACGGGTCTTATAGTCTCCCTTATATTTACGGCTTCGGCTAGGGGCTATAAAGAGGTAATAAAATTACTTTATTACTTTAATAAGAAGTTTAGTAAATTCGACGTAGCTATTACCGATATTAGTAATAAAATTATCGCCTTCTAAAAGAATACTAGAAAGTATATTAATAAGGCTAAGGAGGTAGCCGCTAAGTAAGTTAAGCGTATTAAAGCTTTAAAAGCTATTAAAAAGCAATTTATAGAGTAGATTAATACTCTATAGAATTAATATAGTTAGATTATTAAGGATAATGCCTCCTTATAGGCTAAGGTAGTTGCCTTCGAATTCGAAAAGACTTCCTTCAATAATTAAATAGAAGTATTAGAAGAAGATAAGGAGATAAACTACTAGAATTTCCTCGACCTACTAACTACGGCTAACGCGACTTCGATAGATAATTGTATTGAATTTATTAAAGCGTTGAACAATATTAATAATAATAGAATTATAATAAAAATTATTAGCGAAGAGTTCGCTAAGGTATAAAAGGAAATTAAGAACCTTTAAATTAGCTTTCATTTCGCCGAAGAGGATAGGATTATTATTTAGAATAATTTGGCTAACATTAATATTAATATAGCTAAGCTTACTATATAGGAGAAGGGCAAATTTAAAACTATAATCGAAGATAATATAGAGGAAGTCCCTAGAAATTAGAGTATTAATAACTCTAATACTTAGGGTATTAAATATTCTAGTAATAGTAGCCCTAAAGGATTAGGTAAAAGAACTAGCTTTAGTTCCGGTAATATAGGCGGCGGTCTTAGTAGTAACAGCCTTAGAGGATCGGGTAAGGATGGTTTCGGCGATATAAACGGCGGTCTTAGCGGTAGCGGCCCTAGAGGATCGGGTACGGGTAGTTTCGGTCTAAGCGGCGGTCCTAGTAATAGAAGATTCCTTAGTAGCTTTAGAAGTCCCGGTAGCGGCGGTAGAGGATTCCCCAATAATTTTAGAAGTCCTAATAGTAATAACTTTCCTAGCGGTAGTAGAGGCTTCCCCGGTAATAGAGGTAGTAGTTTTCCCCCCGCCCCTTCCCTTCTTTCTCCCCCCCTTATAGACCTTATCCTAATTCCCTAGGGAGGTAACTATCGTTATAATTTAATAAAAGATCTTAAGTACTTTATAAGCGAGGATACCGATATAATTAAGCGTTACAATACTTTCGTTATTTAGTCTACTAGTATTTATACTAAATAAATAGTAGATATTTATACTTTCCCTAATAAGAGGATTAAATTCCTTTATACTATATTTTATTTAAGTGGTAAGGCTAAGATTATTATTATTGAATATTTGTAAAAGATTTTAAATAACCTGTATTATTTAGCGGCTTAAATTTAGAAGACGGGTTAGGAATTCCTCGACTACTTAAACGACCGTTTTAAGTAGGGTAATATTATTATAGTAATAGAGAAGGCCTTAATACAATTTAAGTAAATAGGCAAATTCTTTAATTTTAATAATTTCGAAGCCTAATTTACGTTATTAACCGACCGTTATAATTATAATACAATAATTAAGGTACGCCTACTAAAGTAAAAAGTATTTAAGGATTTAAATAGGGCTTTATCTTATTAATTTATTTAACCCGGCCGTAATAAGTGGAAGGAATGGGTGGCTCTTTACTGCAATTTGGTTAGATCTTTAGAGAATGCCGCCTTCTATAATAATAGTAATTAAGGTATTATTAATAGTAGTGGTAGTAGTAGTAGTAATAAGTAAAAGGATCTTAATACTATAGAGATCGACTGTATTAAATTTAAGGAGATTTATAGGGACGTTTTGTAAGAGCGTTACAATAAAGGCAATTATATAAATTGTAGATAGAGCGGCTATATAGCTTATTAATATATTAATAATATTTATTTCGGTAGTAGAAGTAAGTAGACTAATAATAAGGGTAAGGGTCTAAGTATTACTATAAATAAGAAGGCCGCCGCCCCGGTTACTAATTGTATTATAACGGAGATAGCCGCTCCAATTGTAGTTCTAACGGCGTTAACCGCCCTAGCCGCCCCGGCCGCTACCCTAGCCTAATAAGGAAATAACGAACCCTAGACTTAAATTATAATCGGGGGTATTTAAGTAGGATATAAGGAAGGAAGGAGAGGAGGTTAATAGTTAAAAAGATAAGCGTTTATTAGGCTCTTAACTATTAGAGTAACGAACGACTAGATTTAAATAGCTTAGAACTTTATAAGTAGAATATAACCCTCTTTTTAATATATTTTTAATATCCCTAGTATAGTAACGAAGTAGAATATATATTACTAATTAATTTTGGTTATTTTAGTAAAACTTTTATCGATTGTTCTTTCGTTGAAAGAGTTTATTTGGAATTTAAACGATTAGAAAGAGTACGACCGCTATATTTCGTAGATAATAGATTTAAGGAATAGGTCGAATAGTACGTCGAAACTATAATACGTATCGGGGAGTATAAGGAGGTTATTAAGTTCTTTATAGCCAATTTAGTAGTAGAATACTTAATTATTTTGGGGTAGCCTTAGTTATAGTTCTATAACCTAAATATTAACTGGGTATTTAATAAGGTTATTTAGAACGTAGTATACGTAGGTACTTATATAGATTAATAGTAATAATTTTTAGTAACCGTAGCCGTGGAAATCCTTGGGCTTATAGCTGTGCCCGAAATAATGGAGATAGAGGAATATTTAGAAATAGAATTAAATTCGGATACGGATTTAGACCCGGATATAATTATAGAAGCGGACCCTAACGAGGAAGGGGAAGCTAAACGAATACGGAAGGCCTTAAAGAGGCAATAGATTATTAATAGTAAAAAGCTAGCTAAGAGGGAACTATAAATATTGCTGGTATATATTATAAAAGTACCTAAGGATAAATAAGTAATAATAATAGAATTACGTTCGTAATTAATTACGGTGGGCGACTTCGAGGAACTATTTAGTCCCAATAGGAAGCTTAATAAAATTAAAATAATAATAGAAATTAAGGAAGGTTGTAGGGTATAATTAATAACGAGACTAGAGCGAGTTAAATATATTTACTTCTACGAATTTAATTCGTTAATAAAAATAGGCCCCTTTAATTTAAAGGATTTTAAATTCGTTAACGTTTATACTTTTATATTTACGTTTAAGATAAAAAGTATTTGTATTAGCTCGATTAATTAGACGGAACTTTAGGAAATTTAGAAGGATAAACTACAAATTTCTATACTAACCCTATTAAAGGATACCTAGTAGGAGATTATATAAAGAAAGGGCGAGCTATATAAATAATACTTTAAAAATAAGGAAGTTTACAAATTTATCGATATTTATAAGGCGGAGGCGGTAGGAAAGCGTATCTCGGTTACGTTCTTCCGGCCGGGCGAATTAATTAAGGAATTCGTAAACCGGGTTTATAATTTCGGTAACGGGACTCTAGCCCCCGAGGCTATTCTAGCTACTAAATTAGAAATTCTAAGACCCCGTTAGCCGATACTATTAATTAAAATTAATAAGATTTATAGCATTATAGAAGAAGACGTGTAAAAGTTTATAGAAAAGTCTATTAAACTGAAGTATATGCTGGAAGAGATTAAGATTAAGTTTCCGGACGAATATAAGGACCTTTCGAAAGTAGCTAACCCAATAGACGCCAATATAATACCGGATTATAGGTCTTACGATTATAAAATCGAATTAAAGTTAAGGACCGAAAAGGTATTATTGTACTCGAGAGCTAAGCCTATATTATTATAAGAATTTAAAGTTATTAAATAATAATTTAATAATAATTTAATTAAAGGATTTATTCGATTTTCAATATCCGACGTAACCTTTCTAATACTACTAGTACGTAAATTAAATGGCGGCGTAAGAATTTACGTCGATTATAGAGGTATTAATAATATTTTATTAAAGAATAAATACCCCTTGCTATTAATTAAAGAGACCCTTAACGCTATTTATAGGGCGAAGTGGTTTATTAAAATAGATATTATTATAATATTTAATAGGCTACGTATAGTAGAGGGCTACGAATAATTAACGGCCTTTATTATAAAGTTTGGGCTCTATAAATTATTAATATATCTATTCGAATTATTAAGAGCGCCGGCATTATTTTAGAACTTTATTAATAATATATTGTATAATATTCTTAATATTTATATAATAACCTACCTTAATAATATTTTAATCTTTTTAAAGACCTATAAAGATTACGTTAAATATGTCCGGGAAATATTCTAATATTTAATCGATACGGGCCTATAAATTAATATTAATAAGTACGAATTCTATACTTAGAGGACTAAATACTTAAGCCTTATTATTACTCCTAGTAGTATTGAAATAGATCCCGAGAAGGTGGAAGCGGTTACTAAATAGGAAGCGTTAATAAGTAGGCGCCAGTTATAGCGGTTCCTAGGTTTTACTAACTTCTATAGGAAGTTTATAGTAGGTTTCTTATATATAGGTAAACTTCTGTATGAACTAACGAAGAAAATAGTTAATTAGTATTAGGATAAGGAATATAATAACGCCTTTAAAGTATTAAAAACGGCCTTTACGTTAACGCTAGTCTTGAAGATCTTCGACTAGGAGAAGCCTATAATAGTAGAGGTCGATACTTCGGACTGGTCTACGGGAGGTACGTTATCTTAAATATATAACGGGGAACTATACCCGGTAGCCTATTTTTTAGTAAAGTATTCCGCGGTTAAATATAATTACAATATTTATAATAAGGAATTATTAGCCGTTATTAAAATATTAGAAGAATGGAGACTGGAGTTGGAGGGGGTTGTAGAACCCTTCGAAATTATTATAGACTATAAGAATCTGAAGACTTTCGGCACTACGAAGAAGTTTACCCCTAGGCATATAAAATAGTTAGAATTCTTATTTAGATTCAACTTTACGATTAAATATAGATTAGGCTTAATTAACGTAAGGCTAGACGCTTTAAGTAGAAAGTTAGAGTACGTCCCTAGGGATATAGAAAATAACCGGCTATAAATTAGAAAGAAGCCTCTTATTAACCCTAATTACTTTAATAAGGAAACGTTCGGTAACTTGATAGATATAAACGGCGAGTCTTTCGTTATAAATATAATAAACGATAAAGGCGAGCCTTTAATAATTTATACGCTAGAGGATAATATCGAGGATAACGACGACGAAGGGCTGGGTATTTATATAGACGATTTAGTGGACTTATCGTATGCTAATTCCTTTATAATAGCGGATATCCGTAAAGCTATTAAGTTAGGTACCTATTGGTTTAAATATATGAAAAAGACTATACGTATTCCCTTTGCCGAATATTATATAGTTAATAATAGGGTAATATTTAAGGATAGGCTAATAATTCCTTTAAACGACGAAAAGGTTTAATTAGACTTAATTTACCGTACTTATTTATTAGTATAAGGAGGCTACCCTAGGAGGGACAGGATAGTAGCTCTAATATATTAATATTAGTAGCCGGGTATAATTACGGCTATAAATATGTACTACAGGGTATACATCCCTTGCAGTAAGATAAAGGCTATAAGGATATTATAGGCTAGTTTCCTAAAGTAGCTACCCATCCTACACGCCCCGTAGAGAGATATCTCGATCGATTATATTACCCTATTCCTTAAATTACAATAGGCGGGCAAGGGCGTAGAATATTAATATATATTAGTCGTAGTAGATCGGCTGACTAAGATAAGGTATTTTATTCTAATAGAGGGTTTAATAATAGAAGAATTAGTCGAGAAGTTTATTAACTATATTTATACCTTTTATAACTTTCCCGATACTATCGTTTCGAATAGAGGTATATAGTTCGTATTTACCTTTTAGAAATACTTGTCCCAATGCTTAAGTATTAAGTTAAAACTAGCTACGCCGTATTATAAAGAGACGAATAGCTAAATAAAAAAGATTAACGTTAAGATAGAATAATATTTATATACGTTTATTAATTAGGTATAAGACGATTGGGTAGATTGGTTACTATTAGCCGAATTCTAGGGTAATAATTTAAAGTCTACGTTTATTAGCGTAATTCCGTTTTTCACTAATTACGGATTTTACCTTCGGATGGGTACGGAGCCGTCCACCCCAGTACCCCCGGACGTTACGGATATATAGAAAAAGTAGATGTTTAATACTAATTAACTAATTAACCGGTTTAAAAAGGTCTAGGATTTCGTTAAAGTATTTGCGTTGTAGGCCTAAGCCCGATACGAAGCGGCAGCTAATATTTACTATATAAATACCCCTAAATATAAAGTAGGGGACGAGGTAATATTTAATATAGTTAATTATATTATTGGGCGGCTATATAATAAGTTAATATTATAGTTTGAGGGCCCGTTTCGTATTATAAAGGTTAATTCGTATATAGTAGAATTAGTATTGCCTTAAAATATAAAAATCACTTACGTTATTAATATATCCCGCGTTAAGCCCTATATTAAAGGACTACTTGGTTAGAAGGAGTTAATAATAGACATTAGAGTAAATAAGGGTATAGTCGTTATTAGAACGGACGATTTTAAGGAGGATAGACGCTAGGAATTCTAAAAGTTAATAGATTATTAGAAAATTAAAAGTATTTAAAATTATCTAGTAAAGTAGATTTATTACCCGCCTAATTAGTAACCGGCTAGTAACCTAGACGGTTATTACGAATTAATTTGGTAATTTTACGATAAGTACCTAGAATTCGGTCCTCTATACCCGATTTTCAAGAAGGGTTAGAAGGTATAGTAAAAAATAAAGATAATACTAGAGGACAACGAAACCCTATTACCAATCCTAGCTACGGTGGTACTAGCAATTAATAACCGCTAAATTCGACGAAGCGTAAAATTGAATAATAAGTAAATATAAAACTAAATAATGAGTAAGAAATTAATAAAAAAGAAGAATTTAACCCGTTTTAGCTGCGTACCCTAATCGAAACCTCTAATATACTCTTTTTTAAAGTAACCGTCGTAGGTACGAGAGATAATACGTCTTACTATAGGCTTACGTCTCCTATTCCCCCGGTAACGGTTAGAGCCTACGAACGGTTATAATTAGAGAGCTAGAATTAATACAATCTTTAAAAGAAATTAGAAAGTTAGAATTAGTATAAAAATGCAATTATAAATAGGAATCGAATAGAGAGTCTCTACGCTATCTATACTAGTAGCGGCTACGTACGTCTAAGTAAACCGCTATACTACAAGCGTCCCTATAGTACCCCTTACGGGGCTAGTAATAGTTAAAAGAGGGGAGGAGTCTTATAAAGACGATTAGAGCGTTTTAGAACGTTATTTAGGATTATTTAGGATAATAATAAATATTTCGGTAGAAGGGTTATATTTAGTAATATTTTAGCTGGTATTTAGCTCCTAAATAGGAGTCTGGGCGCTAAGCAGCCTCCCGTTTTAGTATGCGGGTCCGTAGCCCCTAATTGGGCGTACCTACGGGAAGGAGGGAGGAGACCCACTTTAGTATTGAAAATAGCATTAGAAATGGTTTTTTAATAGAATTAACGGAATTTTGGGCGGGAGGGCTCGTTTTGAGAGGGGGTAGTATCACAAGCATTACTGCCCTATTCCTATATATAGATGCACGTACACGTATACTACATTTAGTGCAGCCAGCTGAGTGTAGCTATCTGGCTGTAGTATATTCGCCTAGTCTGGGCTAGTTAGACTGGCCGTCACGTAGTATGCTGTAGGCCCATGCTCTAGGACCTACAGCCCTATACCTTACATAGTTCTCGTACGCGCACAGGATTCTCTTCCTATTCTTCGCACAACAATCAAAGTCTTACCTTAGTGCTTGCTCGCGCCCCGTGATAGAAGTAATAGTTGCGGGCTACCCGTGAAGTATTTTAAGCCTTCGATTTTTATGTTCGATTAGTTTTAAGATTATAGACCGCTAGTGTTTCCTTGTCTCCCGCCGAGATAACGATTCTCGATGGCTTTAAGACTCTTATTAAGTTAGTATTAGAATTGCCGTTTCTTAAGATTGAGCCTACGTGTAATAAGTGTTAGATAGCGTTTCGTTTGAGAAATGCCCTTTTTGACTATATCTACTCTAATATGTGTAAAAGGAGTTTAAAAACGTAGTTTTTTATTATTACGGCTAATAATACCTTAGCTAGCAAGATTGCTCCCAGCACTTGGTTTAGCCGCCGCCTCGCTTCCTCGACGACTACGGCTCCTCTAGCTCCCCCGAGTGCTCCCGATTCAAACGGCCTGTTTACTCCGGTGAAGATTCGGCCTCTCTCGGCTTCCCCTGTCCTATGGGAATTCAAATACAGTTTCCTAAAGACGAAGCTAGCTACTCCTCTCTTAATAGTTAGTAGTCTAGTGATTACTTCTATTGCGGTTAAGTATAACGAGAATAGTTAGTATTCTATTCTTAACGGTTCCTATGGTAATAGACCTTCAACCTCAATACCTTACAATTGTCGTACTTGCAATAAGAGTTTTGTTTTACGAAACCTCTTCTTTGCCTACTTCTACGATTTTAGCTATTGCCGCCCTGATAAGCTAAGTAAGAAGATGTTGCCATCCAACGTTGGTAAGCCTTTCTTGATCTAAAACGCTAGCTGGCGCACTGGTAAAGTGAGTATGGACTTTGGTGTTCTTGGAGATATTATTGGTAAGCTTATTGCAGTTGCTTTTGCAGCGTAAAGGGATTTATCTATGTGATAATATTTCTTGTCAGATTTCGAACTTTTAGCTCCCTCTCTTTCTTCGACTTCGCTGTTACTATTGATAGCTCGTTATTTAGTAAGCTCTTACTACTTCCCTAACCGCCTTACTCCTTAACGGTCCTTATATAATTAAGGGTTGGTGATAGCTTCCTTCTTATTAATTTAGTAACGAGGTTGTTGCTTTCTTTCTTCGTGTGCGGGCAGCTATAGCTATTGCTGTGAACTAAGCGGTTCTCTTAATAATAATACTAAGGTATTTCGCTAGCTTTATGCCCTGGTTCCCGCTTGCTTCCGGCACTTCTCCCTTTCTTTTTTTAGCGATTCAACGGATCTCTTCGGCTTTCTAGCAATTTGGTAGGTATGCTAGCTACGTAGAGAGCCCCCGTTTGCACCCCTTTTCTCTTTATTTCTATATATTTATGGAACTAGCTTTCTCTACGGTTTTGGCACTTTTGAGTGCCTCTCTTTCGAGTGCCTCTCTCTCTCTTTCGAGTGCCTGCTTCTCTTTTCTAGCTACCATGCCCTCGCTCCCTTGGTATGGATTGGCCTTTCTTTGTTTATTACCAACCTTCCTCGGCTACTACCCGACTCCCCGGACCTCGACGGACCTTCTCGGACTTCGATTATTTCGTTACTATAATTCTGAGGCATCCTGCTCCGTCCCGGAGTATCCCGAGTAGATAGATTTATTGGAGGAAACGAATGGAATGTCGGAGGAGACTTGGGACTTTTCGGAGGAGATGAATGGAACTTTGGAGGAGACCTGGAATATGTCGGAGGAGACCTGGATCTTCTCGGAGAAGACTTGGACGTTTAGGATTATCGAGGACGATGGTTTCTTTCTCTGTGAGCCGGCATTTGATAGGGGAATCCCTGGATTACCCTACCTTTCTGTATTATAGCTTAGATTAGTCGTGACAGCCCAGATTAGCTGGGCTGCCATGGAGGCTCTGGCTTGCCATGCCTAGTCGCCTGTGTACAGGCCACTCTGTGGCCCGTGCCCTGGCTCGCTGTACAGCATATCTACTGCGTGCAGACGGCTGGCTGGAAGCCTCGCCTTTCCTCTTACAACATCTTTCTTTCTTGTATACAATATGGCCTCATTCTAATGACCCTGTATTACGTGCTATCCTTATACGAATAAATAGTCCAGAATCGAGAAGTGGGTCCAGGGCGAGCCAAGACGGGAAGTGGGTCTAGAATGGATGCGGCGAACCAGGAGCCATGCCAAGACCTTAGTGGGCAAACATGACAGTCCGGCAGGCAGTCTGGCCAGGCCGTGACATTACCCCCCCCTCGTGAAGAAGACTCATGCCCCAGAGTCGAGAAAACCCAAATCCTCCATCATCGTATATATCCATGTGAAAACCAGCAAGGTTCTCAATCGCAGAGCCTCAATCCCAGTCTATGTGGTGTAACGAATCGAAGAAGAGATGATGCCGGTTCCGTGACAGCGGGACTGCCATCGACATCGAACGAAAGGAAAGAGATATAGTAACAGGTGTTGTACAACGTCGTGATCCCATCTCTTGCAGCAGCTGACAGCTTATCAAGGTGCTCATCCTATTGCCCAACGTATAAAGTCCGATCTGAATGTGTGATCTTGAAGTTTCTGGAACGAATCGTGCGTCGCGAGGCACCATGACGTATGCGGCGAAAGTCCAGAACCGTGGTTCAGTCGAAGAGGGACATTGAGATAGAGTTGTCGGGACCGATGAGGTTCTGCCAGAGAAGAGACGATGGGATTGACGTGAAGTTTCGTGATGTTCTTTTAGTTTCTTGCGCGCGTGCCCCAAAGAGGAAAGGCAAACGGTCTTTCTGATAGGTCAATGGATCTTGAAAGACGCGAGATCAATAACGGGAGTCGCGGTTTCCAACCCGGAAACGCGAAAGGGATCGTGACAAGTCGTGACAAGTCGTGACAGCTTTTGAGATGGAGCGCCAGAACCATGGAGATGGTAGCAAGTCGAATCTGAGATAGCGGAAGCGAGCCGACAGCGCGGAATTGGCGAACCGACACGAGGGAGACAGATTGTCGGTAATGAGGCTGAAAGCATGTGATGGCTCATCTGATTGACTGCTAAGAGGGAGTAACCGTTGGTGAATGGCATCAATGACGTAATGGCCAGTGAATGGCACCAAACTGGGTGAATGGCGAATGCCAGAAGGTGATGTTGGTGAATGGCGTCAATGACGTAATTTGCCAACGGGTAAGTGAATGCCACCAAACTGGGTGAATGGCGAATGCAGCTTTTGAGTGAAGGAGAGCTGCCAACTCAGAGAGAGAGAGTGAATGATAATTGCCGTTTTTCTCGAAAAGCGGCGCAAAACGTCGGGGTTCAAATACAGCTTTTCGATATCGAAGAGGGGAGGAGAGCTGTCAACTCCAAAAAAGAGAGAGAGGGGAACCGGGTTCAGGACTGCTCCGCCAGTGCACTGATCTTTGAGTCGCGTGTAATCCTCCACATTTAATCGTAAACCAGCTGGTCCAAAAGGTTGGGCGCATCTTGCTGAGAGAAAGCCAGCCCAAAGCGAAGAAGTCCGCCTTCGAGTTGCCAGTCTGGCTGTGGGCGCCCATATCAATTACGACTGGATGTCGGGTTCCATCGGCCGGGTGACTTAGGTTTACGGCGGTCCTCGCTGCAAGAAAATTGTACGATTCCGAATGACGAGAGAAAACCAGGCTCAAGTCGCAAATCGGTCGCGATCAAAGTTCGAGAGACCCAGCCAGAAGGAGAAGGCTGTGAGGTGCGGCTCCTGTCGTCGGAAAGAGGATGTACGACTCCCGAAGGAGAAGGATAGTTAATTAAGTGTCACGGCACGTAGATCTCGAGGGCAGTGCACACGAATAAATAGTCCAGAATCGAGAAGTGGGTCCAGGGCGAGCCAAGACGGGAAGTGGGTCTAGAATGGATGCGGCGAACCAGGAGCCATGCCAAGACCTTAGTGGGCAAACATGACAGTCCGGCAGGCAGTCTGGCCAGGCCGTGACAGGTAGCTTTATAAGTTAGGATAGTAATTACTAGTTTGCGGTAATTAAATACCTATACTCCGACCCTTATATATAACCTATTGATATTAAAAGCGAGGTCGATAGTAGATTAGCCCTAAGTATATTTATACGTTGGGATTCCGGGAATATTTAGAAGGTTAAAGCCGAAAGTAGCTATTAATTCTTTTAATTCTATCCTTTAAATAGAATTCCGGAATTAAGGGTCCTAAGAAAAATAGTAAGCGTTAAAGTCGCTAATTATTAGGGTATAGAGTATAAGGGCTTTTAAAAAGTATACCCGTACTTATATAGCTTGCCGTTTTTAAAGGTACTAATATACGTAAATAATATTAGCCCTAAATATAGTAATAATAATAGTATACGTTTTAGGTATAGATATAATAATAAATTTATATATTTTAGCGACGTAAATCGCCGTTCGTATATTTCGGTCGTTTAGGCCGATAATATAGTACCCGGGGTATTTACGGAGCTTTCTTTAAATTATAGATAATTCCTAAATATAAATTACGGAAATATAATCGGTAATTATTTATTCGAAGATACTATTAATATTCGTTAGGGACTTTTAAATATTAATGGATATAATTTGTAATTCCCCTATTATAGGGCGGGGAAATCGGGCTGTAATTATTCCTCCTCTTAAATCTTACTATTAAAAGCGGGAGGGGGTATTAATTAAGGGGTTTATAGCCGGTTGGGTAACCCTACGGCGATTAGGAAACGGCTGTGTAAAAAATTATTTTAAATTTTAATAGGTAGTTTAATAGCGATCGTAAAGCTTTTACCCGCCGATAGGGCCCTAGTATAGGGCTAGCTAAAGGAAAAGGAAAAGGAAGGCTTAAGTTATTCATCGCTAGCTAAAAGGTTAAAATAATATTTATCCCGCTAGGCCTCGGCCTTAATATTCGTAATATTAGGGCTAAAGGACGAGGTCGGGACGGGCGGGCGTTATTTATATTTAAAGGATAAGGTCCGGAAACGCTACGTAAGAATTTATTTAAGGGTAGCGGTCGTAGGGCCGGGGGGTGCTAGGGTAAGAGCCGAAGGGGCCGAGGGGGCCGGAATAGGTATCGAAGGGGCTGGGAGTATCGGGGTGGGAGTAAGGGTCGTAGGGATCGGGGCCGGGGTCGAATATAGGGGGGAGGGGGAATTCTCTAATTAAATATTTCTATCCTTATCGGTAGTAATAATTACTTAAATTATAATGTTTATTTCTAATTTATAGGACTTCTTAAATTCGCGGACTACCGCCCGGTAAGCCGCCTTATTAATTTGGTAAGAACCGGTCCGTTACTTATTAGTAAATTTCTTAACTTATCTATTTTTAACCTTAGGGAAGACTAGGCATTTAGGGTGGCCGGGCTTCTCGGGCCTTAAATAATTAGGGTATTGAGGGATCGGTTTATATATATCTTTATAGGAGGCCGAAAGTATATTATAATCTTTATAAATTGAGGCGGAAATATATTTTATAGTGCTATAAGGGCCGAAATATTTATTATAGGTATTAATATAGGGGTTATATTTTATAAATTTAGCGGGCTCGGAACCGAAGATATAGAACGGTTAAGTCTTCTTAGGGAGGATAATAATATAATCGCTAGCGGTCTTATTTTTAATAATTTTAACCGTCTATTTAATAGTTATTTAGATTTCCTATACGATAAATAATTCTATATCCTAAGTACCGTTATACGCAAAGAATTTAAAAAGTACGCCGGCTAGGTAATAAAAAACCGAATCGGTTTCGAGCTCGATCCGGCACTATAAAATCTCTTTACTAAATTCGATAAGGAGGGGGTAATATTCTAATTTAATCGTTTCGATATAAAAGCTAGACTATATTAAATAAACTTTATAAATATATTAGCGAAGGAATTTAATAACCTCTATAATATAAGAGATAATTCTTTCGGGTATCGCGTTCCGAAGTTTAGCGTTTTTAATAAATTTGAAGAAAGTCCTACAATTCTCTTTATAAATAGTAAAAGAATAAATATTAATATTAGGGGAAGCGGTTAGGCCGGTGTACTTAGCCTTCGTATTCTTCTTTAATTTAACCTCCTTCTAAATTTATTCGGTAGCGATTTTAATAAACGTCTAAATCCTCTTCTAATTAACCTATTAGGCCTTTAAAAGGGTCGGTTGGGCGGGGATAGCATTACGTATAAATAGGGTAGTAAAGGGTATAACTACGGTTAAAAAAGAGGAAGCGGTCGAAAATAAATTATAAGAGAGAGGGGTACTAATTTTATTTTCTATATAAAAGTAAGAGTAGAGGAGGGCGTAAAACTACTCTCGAAGGGGGGTGGTAGCCCGCTTTTAAGCGGGCGAATCGAGGGAATCGTAAGTTTTAGCAATAGCTTTAATAAACTTTTCGGCGACTTGGAGCCGCGT
This sequence comes from Neurospora sp. CHS-2018b, assembly GCA_009806015.1. NCBI lineage: Eukaryota > Fungi > Ascomycota > Sordariomycetes > Sordariales > Sordariaceae > Neurospora > Neurospora sp. CHS-2018b. The sequence goes on from RAOV01000019.1 coordinate 589,599, forward strand.
GTAGAGCTCCTAAATGAGTTCTTCGTTTGCCTTACGTAGCGTAGTTACTATATCGTCCTTAAAGGGCGCTATAGTGGATATTGTAGGGTATGAAGTAGGTTCGAGCCCGCTTTAAGGTGGAGGAAAGTCGTAATGACCGCCTTAGTGTTTTGGCGACGAGTTAGGATACCCAGTCCTGATAGGTTTACTCTCGAATAAAGTCCTTTGATTGGCCGGAGCCAGTCCTGAAAAATATTATTCGGGGGAAGGTGTTCCACGGCTACAGCGCACTCTCCTGCGGCAGTGCTTTCAAACACAGCCTGGAGCGCTGCGGTGTTATGTTCAGTGTTCACGGCGTCTCAGGCTCTAGAACTAGGATTCCATTCATTGCATCCCTCGCTCTCTGGCCGAGTTCCATTTCACTTCGGACAGCTGTTCATTCAGGTTTTCTTTCCTTGACAAACACAAACACCAGCTGTTTTACTTGCAACATAGGTTCCAATTGACGCCAGTGACCTGCCACCTTCCAAACGGAGTGCCCTCTAGTCACATCCCTGAATCTTTATCTTCCCGATCCCTCATTCTTAACCCAGGGGAAACCGTCAAGGTTGTCATTCCTCTTCCATTCCACTTGTCCGCCCTCGTTGCTCCCTCCCTCCCCGCTCCCACCCCGTACTTGGGGTTGTAGGCCCACTACAACCCACTGATCGCAATATCCTGGCACCTCGAGTCGGCCATTGTCACCACCCAATTATACGCAGAAGGTCCCCTCCGACACCCTCCCACGCCTCCTGAACGAGCTTCCGGACATTCTCCCGACTCTCGGGGTTGCGGTGACATAGCTATACCTACACCCAGAACACCTACCACACGTGCGTGTCCCGAATCGTTCCTCCCCTCCCTAGCCGCCATCATCGTCTACGGCCAGGCTAACCGGAACCTAAAGACTATCACTATCAGCTTCGTGAAAACCATATACACTTATCCTATCGCTGGACCGACAATGCAGCTCAAGAACCACGCGCCCTCCGGGGCGCTATTAGCTTCGCTCCTCGTAGCACCCCAAATCGCATCCGCGTTCTATCTTCCCGGTGTCGCGCCGACGACTTATAAGCCAGGCGAGCTGGTGCCTCTCTACGTGAACTCGATACGACCGGTTGCCGCCCCCGATGCGCTTCTACACTCGGTCGTTTCCTATGACTACTACCAACCCCATTTCCAGTTCTGCCAGCCCGAGGGAGGGCCAAAGAGCGTGGGCGAGAGCTTGGGAAGCATCCTGTTCGGAGACAGGATAAAGACGTCGCCCTTCGAGCTGAAGATGAAGCAGAACGAAACCTGCAAGATGCTATGTCCGACCACATACAAGCAAGGGGTTGCCTTTTACGTGAACGACAAGATTAGGCAGGGTATGAGCCTCAACTGGCTCGTGGACGGACTTCCGGCAGGACAGAGGATCAAGGACGAGTTGACGGGCACCGAGTTCTATAACCCCGGCTTCCTGATGGGCCAGGTTGACGGGGACGACCACGTCATCTTCAACAACCATTACGATATCCTTATCGAGTACCACGAGGTCAGCGGAAACCCGGATCAGCTTCGCGTTGTTGGCGTTTTGGTACAGCCAGAGTCCAAGAAGTACACCAAGGATATTCCCAAGGAGAGCACCGATGTTTGTCTGTCCAACTTTGAACCGCTTGAGCTTAAGGAGGATGGCGAGACAAAGGTGCAGTTCACATACAGCGTCTACTGGATTCCTTCCCAGACTGCTTGGGCAACTCGCTGGGACAAGTATCTCCACGTGTTCGACCCCAAGATTCACTGGTTCTCGCTCATCAACTCGGCCGTCATCGTCGTATTCCTTACCCTGACTGTCATGTCCGTTCTGGTTCGTGCCCTGAGGAAGGATATTGCCCGCTACAACAGGCTCGACCAAATCCACCTGGACGATCTTTCTGGAACTTCTGCTCTCGAGGACGGTGTTCAGGAGGATTCCGGCTGGAAGCTCGTGCACGGCGATGTGTTCCGCACGCCTTCCTACCCTATGCTCCTCTCCGTCTTCCTCGGTAACGGTGCCCAGCTCTTTGTCATGACCGGCTTCACCATCGCCTTTGCCCTTCTGGGCTTCCTCTCCCCGTCCAACCGTGGCTCTCTCGGCACCATCATCCTCTTCCTCTACACCATCCTCGGCTTCGTGGGCGGCTACACCTCTGCGCGCATCTACAAGTCCATGGGCGGCGAGAAGTGGAAGATGAACATCATCCTGACCCCAGTCCTGGTGCCCGGTATCGTCTTCGGCACCTTCTTCCTCCTGAACCTCTTTCTGTGGGCTAAGGAGTCCTCGGGCGCCGTTCCCTTCACCACCATGCTCGTCATCATCCTGATCTGGTTCATCATCTCGGTCCCGCTCTCCGTCACCGGCTCCTGGCTCGGCTTCCGCGCCGCCGCCATCGAGCCGCCCGTGCGCACCAACCAGATCCCGCGCCAGATCCCGCCCGTGACCACGTACCTGAAGCCGATCCCGAGCATGCTCCTTGTCGGCATCCTGCCCTTTGGCGCCATCTTTGTGGAGCTCTACTTCATCATGAGCTCCATCTGGTTCAGCAAGATCTACTACATGTTCGGCTTCCTGTTCCTGTGCTACGGCCTCATGATCATCACTTGCGCGACCGTTACCATCCTGATGGTCTACTTCCTGCTCTGCGCTGAGAACTATAACTGGCAGTGGCGCGCCTTCCTGGCCGCGGGCGCGAGCGCCGGATATATCTTTTTGAATGCGCTTATTTACTGGACTAGCAAGCTGTCGCTGAGTGGGTTTGCCGGTAGTGTGCTTTATATTGGTTACAGCGCGTTGATCTCCTTCCTCTTCTTCATTCTTACTGGTAAGTCTTTAGTCGCTTTATCCAGGTATGGAATTATTTGCTAACCCGCGTGAAACAGGCTCGATTGGTTTCTTCTCCAGCTGGTGGTTCGTACGCAAGATCTACTCTTCCATCAAGATCGATTAATCGAACTTTGAGGAGCATAGAAGTACATAAACACGGAGGTTTAGTGGTTATCACAATTAGGAGCGGGGTATGAGAGGTAGGCAAGCGCAAAAAGAGAAGTCCTGCTGTACAACATATAGGTAGAGTTGGACTGCTACCCTGATCTGGGTTAGAGAAAACAAAAGACAAATGGGGGTAAATGGGCGCGAGGATGGATGGTATCTTCATTTTTGTGTATCATCATATTTAGCCTTTTATTTAACCTTGGAAAGATCAATATCTGCTCGTGAGAGCCATATCCATGATATCTTCTAATTTCGCTTTCACATGCAAAGGATGTTTTCCAATTCATGTCACCTGCAACACCGATCTTGGGTATCAAGCAATGCCATTCTTCCCCCCTTTTCCCATCCATTATTTCCCCAGCCCGCTCTAATCCTCATCATCGTCATCATCATCATCCATCCCATCCAAAAACGTAAACTGACTCCTTCCTCCACCACCCCCACCCGGCGCGGCCGCAGCCGGCGCTCCCGCCCCTCCAGCCGGCCCCGAAATACTTCCACTCCGCTCCGCCTCCTCCCTCCTGGCCCTCTCCCTCTCCCTCGCCATCCTCTCCCGTTCCTCGCGCATCCGCTTCTCCTCCTCTTCCCTTTCCCGTATCGCCCGCTCCTCCGCCTCCTTCCTTGCCTCCTCCTCCTCCTTCTTTCTTCGCTCTTCTTCCTCCGGGTCATACCCCCGGGGATCCACGGCCCGCGAAACCAGAGACTGGTAGGCGGCCATGCCGCCCATGCGCACCTTGTCCTCCGTAGGCCAGGGGTGGAATTGGTAGCCTGTTAGGAGGTTGATGTGCGGTTTGAAGTCGTCGGGTAGGGCGGTTTGGTTGGCTGAGGGTGGGGGTGGGGGTTGGGAGAAGGGGGCTGTGGTTGAAGTGGTGGTGGTTGTTAAGGCAGAGGGGCCGGAAGCGGCGGGTGTTGGGGCCGCGCTGGCGGCGGGGGTGCCGGCTGCTGTTGTGGTTCCGCCGCCGCCGCCGGGCATGGGGGTTTGCGCTGCCGAGTCGACTTCCATTGGTTGTCCTCCTTGTCCTCCTGCTTGTTGAGATTCGCTAGATTCGCCGTTATAAAGCAGGTGTGCGGGCGGGAGTGTGGTGCGGCTTATGCGCTTGGCGTAGTTGAGAAGCTCGTGCGTGGTGAAGTTGTACTTGGGTCCAGCGGAGGGGTACTGCGTCGCGGGCGTCGTCTTGACTTCCTTGCGCATGTTCCAGAGTCCGCCGATAATGTCCTTTGTTTGCTTGTCGAGCGAGGCGGTCTCTTGTCGTAGCTGAAGGATGCGCGCGTGGTTGTTTTGGTGCCGCTCGAGCTCTTTGAGGCCGGCGGCGAGCTCACGGTCGGCGGCGACAAGGTCTTCGGCGAGCTTCTCGGAGGGGTTGTATTTGGCGATTGAGTCGATGAAGGTCGCGAGGACCTTTTCTACCCGCTCAAAGCGGGTGTCGAGGTATTTGTCCATTTTGTTAGGGGTGTATTTGGATGTTCTGGTGTTTTGCGCTGTGGTTGGGGGACCGCGTCTCGTGTGTCTTGAATGACAGGTTTGGATCTGGAGACGATGATGGAAGTACGACAATAGATATTAACCAAGTTCCATCAAAGAGTGTTTCATCAATCGGACTAAGGGCGATCAAGCTATAGGGGTCTGCGACTGGCAATGGGTTGAAGATATCAGGTTGAAGATCCGTGAAGCTCAAAGTTGACGATGATGATGGTGGGGCGTTTCAGTGCTACGACGACACGCCGTTGAGGTTCGCGCCAGGCCTGTGGTGGGACCGGGAATGCAACTCTAAAGAGGATCCACTCTTCCCGTCTCCCAAGCTTTGGATTGCCGGCCGGCAAAGGCCCTCCAACACACTGCGAATCATCAAGCTCCTGATTGGTGCCTGAGGCCGCAAAGTGATCCCGGCTTCGTCCGGCAAAGAATCTCGCGCATCGCGGACCATCCAAAACCAGTTCCTAGTTCGAGATCTTGTTGCAGCCATTGAAGCACCAGCTCGCTCGTTCTCGACGCCATAGCCAAGATGTTCGCCGTACGTGCCACACAGTTCTCCAAATGCCCGATTTTCCATATCGAACAGCGTCGCATTTCCAAATTGCGACAAGCGATACCGAATCCCGCCGAACACGATCCCCGTATGACGACAGAATCATGGAGCTAACCTCGAGACTCGCGAATCCAGACTTCCGTCCTCCGTTCTTCGTACCCCGCGTACAAGAGCCCCTACGGCCCTAAGTAAGCGACGACCAAACCACGATCTCGCCCGCACAGCGACAGCCTACCGGCACGATTCGGATAGGCGGGAAAACAGCTCAGGGACAAGCTGCTGATGCGTTGGAATTAGGTACCAGTACCAGCCTCACATCGATGGCATCACTCCCAAGCAGCTCTACAGACTGTAGGTTACCTTTCCGCGAATTGATTTGGGTTGGAGGTCGCTGGGAGCTATGGGGGCTATGGGGACTATGGGATGGGAGCTTTGAGGGAGCTTTCAGAGGAGGGACCGTTTCTTCAACGTCCAAGCAGTATGGGCGAGCAAGGTCGAAGGATAAGGGATCGGTGCAACAGTTCTGTTATGCCGAAGGAGAGGGCCACCCATTTGACTTTGAAGGAGCGGTCATGTTCTTGAGAGGATGTGGAATGGACCAAAACCGTGACCAGCGGCTAACTAATTTCTATAGCCTCCCCCACGCCGCTGCTTGGAGTGGTGTCGCCCTCTTCGCCGTCATCTACTACGCTTCCGGCATTCCCAAGGTCCGGAAAGACGTCCTCGAGGTACAAAGACCCCCCCTGTTCTGAGAGCATCGGTATCAGTTCACTAACAGCCACACAGCGCGTCCCCTACCTCGGCGAGAAGTACTTCGGCCCAAACGAGCTCCCTGCCTCTGACAACGTAAGTTTTATAACATTTCTCCGGCATATCAGTGACTGTAGCTAACGCATGGTAGCCGTTCTAAATTATCTCTTTGATACCACGGAGGGCATGGTGGGATTCTTTGGCGCTGGGGATGGGATGTTGTCTGGTTGGACAGGCGCCTGTCGTATGACACGGCTTGTATAAAATACAGCATTTTATAGACAGCTACACATCAAGCCATCGTTCCCCTCCTAGTCGACAGTATGTGGGTGCCCATAGATCTGAAAGACGAGTTCTCAGCTTGACACCATATTCTAGAACGTCTTTGACATCAGACGTCCCGTAGCTCATGATGCGAGGATGCGCACAGACCCTCTTAGGCTCCTAGGGGGTGGGGTCGTCATTAACAGCTCCTTGCCAAGACGCATCCTCAACACCATTGAGATGTCCCGGATCACTAACACTTGTACACCAACTACATCGAATTGTAAGAGGGAAACCCAGTGAGCTTCATCCCTTCAGTATTCGGGCTTCTACCTTACTCTGTCGTATCCTTTCTCCACGAGGGTATGACGTCCACTCGTTTCTCATTTTGATCCTCAATTTCCTTCATGATGGATGCTTTACGTGTCCTCCTAGAGACCTCCACGTTCAACGAGGTGCTGAGAGGTCTGGCCATCTCCATTCTTCTAGCCAAACTCGTCCAACCTACAACAACCAGCTCGAAATCCCAGGATTCTACTTTCATCACATCCAGCGGCTTCCTGCTCATTTACTTTTTCGCTCGCTCCTGGCTGGCTCTAGTGAACCACTATGCCCCTGAGCCATACCTGGTGAGAGAACCCGTTGGCTATAGCCCAAGTTGAGGCAGCCACTAACACCCACTTGCTTAGGACGAAGTTTTCCACATCCCCCAAGCCCAAACCTATTGTGAAGGCCGCTACCATGAATGGGACGACAAAATCACCACTCCCCCGGGCCTGTACCTCCTCTCCGTAGGCTGGCACAAACTCATGCGCCTGGCCGAGTGCACCCCCTCCTCTCTGCGCTCCAACAACCTCGTGGCCACCCTTCTCACAGCCCTGCTTGCTCTGTCCTGCCGGCGAAGGATCGAGGCCCAGACTGCGATTGGGAAAGAGAAGAACGATGTCTCGTTCTACGCTTACCATACCGCCATCAACATCGCTCTGTTCCCCGTCATCTTCTTTTTCTCGGGACTCTACTACACCGATGTCGCGTCTAGTCTTGTGGTGCTGGTGGCGTATCGGAACCACTTGAACCGGGTGGCTTCTCATTCCGAGGAGCCGGGGTTCCTTAATGGTCTTTGGACTATTGTCTTGGGCGTGGCTGCGCTTTTTATGAGACAGACGAATGTTTTCTGGGTGGTGGTGTACATGGGCGGGCTTGAGGCCGCGCATGTGGTTAGGGGATTGAGGCCAAAGCCGATTTCTGAGAAGGAAACTCCGAGTATTTTCTTGGCGAAGGCAGGGGAGTTCTTCGGTTTTTGGCTGAGGAGGTATGCGGTGGGCGATGTGCATGATCCGCCGGTTGACATGGCCTGGCCTGATGGTATGTTTACCGACTTTGCCTCTACCAGAAAGTGAAGGATGCTGATGCTGATGGTATCTCTACAGATTGGGTGTTATGTCTCCTGAGCATCGGCATCGCTGCTCTTTGCAACCCGCTTAGGGTGTTGAAGCAGGTGTGGCCTCATATCACCATCATGGGCCTTTTCGCTGGGTTCGTGGCTTGGAATGGGGGTGTGGTACTTGGTTCGTCCCTCCTTTTCCTTCTCCTATGTGAACCACCGGATCCTAATCATCGTGCAGGAGACAAATCCAACCATATCGCCACGATCCATCTCCCCCAGATGCTCTACATCTGGCCTTTCTTTGCCTTCTTCTCTGCTCCCCTTCTTATCTCCCCTGTTCTTTCTACCGTCGCGGGTCTCATGCCTCGTACCAAACGCACCACCTCCTCACACCCAGCCACCGATAGCCCAGGCCTGTCTTCAGTCAGATCTGCCAAACCATCAGTCAAATCTAGCAAATCCTCAACGGCCACACCACCCCAAACCGCGGCCCCTACTCCCGCCTCCTCCTCCTCCAACACAAAATCATCAGGCCTAGGCTCCCCCCTCCTAAACATCCTCTACTTCCTCCTCTCCCGCAAACTCTATTACCCATTCTACCTCCTCGCCACCATCCTCCTCTCCGCCGCCATCATCCACTCCAACACCATCATCCACCCCTTCACCCTCGCCGACAACCGGCACTACATGTTCTACATCTTCCGGTACACCATCCTCCGCTCCTCCACGGTCCGCTTCGCCCTCGTGCTCGCTTACACTTTATCGCGCTGGCTCGTCTGGAAGCGGCTCGAGGGGAACAACCCCCCTTCGCGAGACTTTGTTAGCGAGATGCGACTGGAGAATGATACGGAGAATGAAATGCGATGGAGGGATGAGTTCTCTGCTTCGCCGTTTGCTAGTCAGGAATTGGGGTTGGCGAGGCAGAGGTTTGTTAATCGCTGCATCGACGATGAGACGGCAGGCGATGAGAGCGGTTCGAAAACGACCGCAACTAACGAACAAAAGAAGGACAAGAAAGAGGAACAATGGCTCATCGGGTCCTTCACAACCCTCACCCCCTCCTCCTCCCAACCCAGCCCGTCTACCTCCTCCCCACGCACCTCCACCGTTCTTCTCTGGCTTTTGACCACCACGCTGTCTCTTGTCACTGCGCCGCTGGTTGAGCCGAGGTACTTTATCTTGCCGTGGGTGTTTTATCGGTTGTTGGTGCCTGCTATGCCGGTGCCTTCTCTTGGAGGGGAAGCATCCTCTTCGGGTTCTTCATCATCTTCTTCTGGTTCTTCATCTTCTTCTTCCAACAAGAGCGGCAACGGTAGTGGTAATGATACTACTACTGCTACTGCGGCGGAACAACAACAAGACAAAAACGGAAACGAAAAGGGGCTCCTCTGGAATATCCTTCACAGAACCGACTTAACCCTGACTCTGGAAACTCTCTGGTTCCTAGCCATCAACCTCGGAACGATGTACATGTTCTTATTCAAGCCTTTTTACTGGAAGACACCCGCTGGGGAGATGTTGGATGAGGGGAGGGTGCAGAGGTTTATGTGGTGATTAGGCTATCTTATCTTTTCCTTGTTCATTTTCCCTTCACTTTGTATGGACCATGGAACTTATAAGATGTATCAGCTATCATTAGATCAGCTGCAATGCAAATGCGATCACAGATAGATAGTGAATGCCGAAAACGTGTAGGTCATCCTCGTTGAGACAAAAAGGAGAAAAAAAAAGTGTGGCCCGTACCGGATTCGAACCGATATCTTCCTCTGAGACGCGTACGCAGACGTGAAATCATTCCACGCCAGGTATGTTATCCATTACACCAACGAGCCACGGAAAGGTGGCGAGTGAACGGAGGTTATATAGCCGCCCAGTTGGGACTGGCTGGAGTGGCAGGTTGGGATGGAAGATTGGATGTGGGAGGCAAGAGGAAGGAGCGGCAGGAGCGGCAGGCGGCGCACCGTCACTGGTGTACCGTAGAAAAACGGGGAAATTGGCAATCAGCTATCATGATCCCTCTTTGAGCGCCCGACGTTAAGCACCACAAGCAGCATACGTCTGTACATATGTCCGCTCAGTTAGTGAAAGCTCTACAACACTGCCCACCACTATCTTGCCTGCGTTTCAAAGCATAGGCTCGGACTTGCACCGTACAGTCCCGTCAGTACTCTGTGGGAAAAAGAGGTTTCTACGGCAGTAGCTTATTGCCCATTTCCCGAGTTTCCACGGTATCTCCCGTATCATCCGATGTCTGAACGAAGCGCCCGTGTGAACCTGATTCCGGTGAGATCATGGTGTACCACCCTCAGAACGATATTTTGATGACTGGTTCGAATACATAGTACAAGATGTTCATACGCGCCGATAGCATTTTGATCACTGATAGTATAATGTAATGTATTATTGTAGCCGAACCCCGATTCCCAAGTATGATGTTTTCCTTTGCCCATTGACCTAACGCCAACTTTGAATATCTGATTAAAACAAGAAACCATTGACGCCCCCTTTGACAACATTCTGTTGAGACGTCCTGACCACCCTGCAGTGTATTGTTTCGACGAGGTCTATCCCATATGTCCATGCTGTGTCCGTGTCGCTATGTGTGTGTATGTATTGTCGTATTTTGTTGTTGCTTGTTCCCCTGTCGCAAAAAAATGTTCTGATATGGCGCTATCCAAGAAAGGCAATGGAGGCTTTTACTGGTGTGAACAAGACGTCATCACCCTCATCTTTTCTCTTTCAAAGACTCAATCGATCCAAACTCAACCTATCCCCACTCCTAATCCTCCGTACTACCCCCAGTTTAAAGAACTTTTCTTCGCCTGTTGCTGTCCTTCCGCCAATGTATAGTTTTTCTGCGCCGGACACCTCGCGGAAGCCCTCACTGCTGCTGTCGCTCCCTCTCCTCCTACTGTTGTGATGGTGATGACGATGATGTCGGTTGCC